>OU744277.1:63406402-64016402 GCA_916610125.1 Cheilosia vulpina
TTCATCTCAAATATAAGAAAAGAAAAAAAAAGCAATAGTGTCTAGTGTCCACCCGTGGTGTCATGCATACACCAATCTCTCAACAACATCATTGTCGTCAGGTTTCCGAGCGGAAATTTTGCGCTAAAAAAAGTCCGTGTTTCAGTACTTTTAGCTGCTTTAGTAGAGGAGTAGTAGAAAATCTCATTCCCTTGAAGAGAATATTTTTTAGTTCGCGAAATTGATTGCAAAAAAGAGGTGAAGTGTTGGTGAAACATCAAAATAAATACAAATTTTGACATTCAAACGTAATTAAGTTAGTGACGGCTTAAATTTTGTGGATTAACTCAATACATCGTAAAGGTAAGTTGAAAACACCGAATTTAGTTTCATTTCAACCGGCTTGTCGCTCAATCTTTTTTTTTTTCTTTTCGCCGATAAATTGTTTTTTTTTCTCGCTTTATACTTTAAAATCGTTTTGGTCGCTGATCAAGCTAAATGCAGTTTTTCGGCGTTGTGTGTGTCGTCAACACTGTCTGTATGGGAGAATATGAGCTATATTTGCGGTATTTTCGCCCGTTGTGTAAAATTGTGTGTAGGTGTCTAATAAACCAGGCGGGCGTTGCAGAGCTTTGTGAAATTGTACTGGCGAAAATTGCAAAAGATTGGGTGAGGCTAACACTAGACAGGCGAGCCGTATTTTATCCATATGGTGGTGGTGGGTGTAAACGCGAAATATCCAGCAAACCAAGCAAGACGCACATTAATAGGTATTTTCTAGAACAAACTTAAAATCAAAGTTGGGCTATTTTTGTGGAAAATTGTGTGTTGTGGCGCAATTCGTTATCAAAGAAGAATTGGGTGTGGAGACTACATGTCATTTCCAATGTAAACTAATTTAGTACGCCGCAAGATTCTATACATTGTAAGTACTTGCACTCAAACGCCTAGCCACGTCGTAGTTCAATCAGAATGTCGTCGTTTTACTATTTCGCATTTTAATGAAAGAAAATTTCACAACTTTCACGTTTCTGCGCAGCGCCACCGCAGCAGACGTTCTATACTCGTAGCTATATAGCTTACGCTCTACAACCTACGTACGTTGCCTGGCTACGTGGTTTATTATATTTGCCGGCTTTAAAGAGCGATGGAAAGAGCGAGACATACAGCCATCTCTGAATACAAAATTACAAAATACAACTGTCACTGTGTGGGAAAAGTGTCTACAAAAAAAAAAAAAAAACGACAGAAGAGAATGTTGTTTGTTGCATTTTATTGTTTTAGGCTCTGCAGTATATTCCGTTGAAGTGCTGTTACTCAGCGCAAATTCTATGAATCGATACTAAGTGACTGAGCAGGAGGGAGTAGTATCTAGGAGCTTGCGAATTACTAATGGGATGTTTTGCCGCTTACGCCATTTGTATGTCCAATCCATGGGCGTCGCTGGTATTATTGTGGGCCTTGTCGCGATGGCATAGGTATTTCAAATTCGCTCGATGAACAAATTTTATTTCATTTGCTTGTGAATTGCGCTTTATCGGCTATTATAAGACACAGACTGGATAGAGTAGATTTACTTACAGTTCCATGTTTAAATTTGTATACATTTGTTTGATGCTTTATAATCTTTGTTCTTCTTTTGGCTAAGGGTAGTCGAATTGGCGTGGGAATTATTGTGCGTGGAAAGTGACGGCGGAAAATGAATTGCCTGATTTGTATTTGTCATAATCCTAAAGACGATTTGTAAAATTCATTCAGTGTAATCATAATATGTTGTCGTGATATTACATTTTATTTTTCAAACGCAAATGTCGACCCGTCAAGTCGCAAGTTTTATGGCAACAGTTCTAAGCTGTGTTTACGATGTCAAGGTTCACTATTATTTAAGCAGGTTTTTTTTTTTCTAAGACCTATTGGGTATATATAATACTCATTTGGAACATTGAAATTTAAAAAAATAATTAGCAATTGTCAGCTTTCGTAAATTAATATCGCGACTAAAAGTGTTACATTTCCGATGGGGAAGGTATAGTTGTATCCTTTGAGAGAATGTCAAACAAGCGCGTCAGAAATTTACGAAATTAAATGCAATCAGTGGTTTCGCGTTCAGTTTTAAAAATAAAACTATTGAAAATAAAAATACTATAACCTATAGGTACCTTTTGACAGGCTTAAGCAGAATTTTTATTTCTATTTCGTAAATATGTATAGTTCGAAATTGAAAGCTATAAAAACGTATAATGCAGGTACCTACCTAGCTATTAGCTTTAGTTTATGTTAAGAAGTTAACACAATTGTCCATACAAGAAAATTGTATGGACAATTTTGACCCTTTTTTTAAAGGAGATTTGAACTTTGTTTTTGTCTATGATTTTGTTCAATTTAAAACCATTATAAGATCTTGATTCCTATGCAATACATTTCACAACAATTTACAAATACCAAGTAAGATAAATAGAGAGTTCTACCTACAGCAACTTAAATTTGTGTTGGTTAGTTAAAAATTTATTTTGTACATACCTATACCGTTTTCGCTCTTCTTATTTATTTTGCTTACGGCAGAGACATAATATTTGATATTGATTTTTGTCTTACAAAATACCTAAAATTTTGACACGCAGGTTGTCAGAAATTAAATTTTAGTTGCACTTGTAGTACAAGTTCGGTCGCGGTCTTGACTAACATCTAAATTGTTCGAACTGTCAAGTTTATTGTTTTTTTTAAAGCTATAGCTACTTTCTCAGAAAATGCGACCTTTTCAAAACTAAATACCGTTTGACAAAAGTTGCCAACCATCAACAACATCAAATGCTTTTCAGCGTGAAATAAAAATAGGTAGGATTAATAATTAGGTATCTGCTCACATTTCTTCGTCACGATTGTTTACGACAACATGTAGTAAACAACTTCTACAATGTTGGCGCCGCCTCAATCCAATGTCCGACTCGGTAAATATTTCGCGCGAAAAAAATCATGAGTGCACTTTTTCAGAATTAATTTTGAGTGTACCACATTTAATAAATATTTACATAAATAACAATGAACGTACATATAAAAAAAAGAGAGTAGGGAATTAACAGACCTCTCAAAGTAAGAAAATGAACGTGCGCATCAGACTTAGAGCCGGTAAACTACCCCACGTATTATGTAGGTATACCTAGGTAGATTTCATTGGAAACAACTGCAAACAGAATAAATAAAACAAAATTATCAAGGAAATAATAATAAACGCGCTGCTGTATGCATTCCTCTGTAATCTAAGAAAACACTTTTACGAGTACCTAGTTGTAGTAGTTTTGACGTACCATTGGCTGTGGCGTCTTTTTGCCGCTCATTTACTGCTTTATCGTAGAGAGGCAGATGCATAATGCAAACACAAGAATATGAGAATACTATACTATGTACATTCATTTGAATTGGCGGTCGCATCGAGGTGTTAGTAATCACAAGTTTTTCTATCTATTCTTAGAATTGCGCGCCCGAATCACGATTCACCATTTCGGACATCGTTTATTTTTTCGTATTCATTTCAAGGAAGTGTTTTTGCTGGCTGTGTTATTTGACATAAATACACACTGATGCATTTCAAAACAAATGCGTTTCACGTGGTAATTATTTCATTTGAGTAAATATGTAAATTTAGAACTTCAGATATGTAACAGGAAGTCTTTAAACTGTCACGTGTTCCGTTTTCATAATTGGTAAACGTATGGTTTCCTAATTTATCGCCGTAACGACAGTAGGAACTTATAAACTTGATGTCCGATATATTACTAATAATAATACAATTTTACACAAATTAGCCAGATATCACTAGAAAAAGGAATAGGTACAGCCGGCCATTTGAAGTTTGAAACACGAACTTGTGCAGACTTTTTGAATACGGGACATAGGTATTCATAAATTTGTCAGTACCATAAACTTGATAACGTACTTTGTCACATATAAACATAACAAAAATATCCCTGTTCTAGAGTGATCTAGGAAGAACCCATCATTTTTAATACCTATCAGTGCTGCCAAATTACATTGATAAAGCAAATTGTTTTTTTTTAAAGAATATTAATTTGTTTTTGTTTTTCTTTTCAGATTTAAATTTTAGCCTACGAATTGATAGCCTCGTATTCTCTAACTACACACTTAAAAGAAAAAGAAACAATACAAAATGACTCAGTTTATGTCAAACAGCTTTTCGTGGGGCGACTCAGATGCGTTTGACCAAAATTATGGCATCATCAGTGCAGATCCCGAAGAACTGTTCGAGGGTCTGTCTACAATACGTAGCATTTGCGATGACATAAGACTCCTTGAATCAAGAGAATCTGACTTGCCAGGAAGTGAAACTTCCGACTTTGAGGACATGATATCCCCACCCGAAATTCGCAACTACAACTGCATGTGGTCTGGGAAGTGCTCGCCGTTTAGTGCGTCAAACACAATGTTGCAGATGGACAGTGTAGTCTCGGCAGTACCACTGGCCGCAATTATTGGCAATAGTCAAAAACCGCCGGCGACACTTATTAAAGCTGAGCCCATTGAAGAAACAGAAGACCAACAGAAAGCGACATCCCGCTTAACCCAACAACCACAACAACAGCAACAGGTTACAAATCAACAGAGCATGCAGAAAATACCGCCCGGAACGTCTCTACTTCTAAATTCGCGAAAGACAACAACACCAACGACAACACAACAACAGACGCAGCAACATCAGCAGATAAACAAGAAGTCTAAATGTAACAGTATAGTAATCCCATTGACACCGTCATCAGATTTCTTACGTAATCGTGCTTTAATTGCATCACCCGCATCGCTTACATTCGGCAGGCCCGACACGCCACACAGTTTAGACGACGATGCAACAGAATTCAAGCACTCGTATGATCTGACAGCTTGTGTCATGGGATCAAATAATATATCGTTGCTAGAGGGAAATGATCCCGAAAAAATTATGGCAATAAATCGGCTACGCGAACAGTTGGAGGATACAAGCAAGAAAATAGTGGCAAGTCATACCGGTTCGTTGGCCGACGTCCTGAGTATCATCGATAAGGACAGCATATCATCGTCAAATTGCCACATGAAACAAGAAGAAGAAGAAGAAGATGACATTTACTTTGGTCGGCAACATAGTTACACGGGATCACAACAGCAAAACAGTAACGGCGATTGGGACTCCTCAGATGATGGGTCGTCGCTAGATGGCGATGCTATATCATCGTTATCCAAGCGAAGCGGTTGTTCATCCTCATTGTCGTTCCTCTCAACTCCGATAAGCAACAGTAGTAACATATATCCCATCAAGCACAGTGACCACAGCTATACTAGAAGTAAAGATGGCATCGATGACATTAGTCCAAATCTGGAGACTCCGTCTGATTCGGGTGAGTTATTATTATCAGTTTTACTACCGCTAAAAGGGAAGAGTCGCAGTGTGTTTATCCAATTAGCAATGTCAATGCCCTTTGTGGCTGCCATGATACACCACCACCAACTTGAAACAAAATTTTCACAACAAAAACATATCGATGTATGTGTTCCCGCCTAAAGAGCGACCAGAGTGGGCCTTGAACCTATTCCGTTTTTGCGCATATTGTGTAGAACTAGTACAGCCAGACGAGCACTCCAACTACCGCGCAAACGATGAAAATAAAACAAAACAACAAAAAAATTAAATCAATAGTAACACGTGTGTATGGCATTGGTGGTATACCTACACCCGAGAACAAGTGCTTTGTGCTAAAAAGGAAGACAATTGCTGCAAGAAGAATTATCACCTCCTTGTATGTGTTTGTGTGTACTGTTGCTGTACATAAAATATTTTTCTCGTCTTGCGCATAACTCTGCGCTCTGCTAGAGATTTTCTCACAACCACCACCAGCAGCTGCCCAACCACCCTTTTATGTGCCTACGAAAACAAGGAGATAGATATATTCGTTGCAAGGATGTCTGGCACAAAAGCCAATTGCTTGCGGTGGTTGGTACATATTCCTTTATCCACCACAATTCAATTATTCCCTATGCTAGGTTCAAGGTACCATTCTCGGTGCTTATAAGGTTTCTTTTCCTTTAAACAATAATCACGGTGGTCAGCCAAGTAGACTTATCTCTCCCCTTCTGCTAGAAGAGAAGATGACACGCATAGTTGAAACACGATAGCACAGCGACGATTTATGCTTCCAGTTTCACTGAGGCGTTTACTACGACCACGACGACGACGGTGCGACAATTAAAGTTGAGATAGTTTCACTTGCTGTTGTAGAGGAAGCGATATGGCAACTTTTGTCTGATGTCACGTCTCTGTCTGATGTCACAGGCTAATGCATCATCAAACCCTAGAGTCGCTAGTTAAATCATTTTATTGGCGGCAATTTGAAATGCTCGTGGGATGTGTTAACCGATTATTCGCACTTTAGTATGTAAAGTACATATGTACGTATAATCGGAAATGCTTTTCCGGTGACAAATTCAAATGCAGGTGAACGTAAGTTATTCATTATCCCTCAAGTAAGGACAATTACTGTCTGTTAAAGGGCCGACATGTCATGAACCACTTATCCGGATGATTTTGCGTGTATAATATACCTATATTCAGGACTGTTTATCCGAGCCATAAAAGAAAAAAGCGCAAGAGCCACTTGCCCGGATAAAGAAAGCCCTTTAAGAAATAGACTCTTAAATCTAGATCACTGTGCGTCCAAATAATTGGTCTTGACTGATTCCATGAAACCAACTATCTTAGAGGGCTATTCATATCTCTTACTTTGAAATTTTCGCCACTTAATTATGATCAATTGTGTTAATCAGTAAACTCTCTCGAAATTTGTTTAAGAGTTTCACACAAAATTACACAACGACAATGTACTGCCCGAAGGCCAAATGTCCAAAACTTTGTATCCACGTGTTACCTATGCCTCAACTACTCGTTTTGTATGAGGGCGTCTTTTCATCGTATCAAAAAGCTTTTACTACCCCTTACCCATTAGGCAAACGTGTTTAACTCAAACAGGCGAGAGAGTTACGATTTTCACTAGAAGTAACAAAAATACGAGAAATCATAAAAAGTTCGTTGTTATCCGCCTCGCAGACCTTGATACTTTGCTCGCTCCATACGATTGACGTCGACGACAGTGACAGTGTACAGCAGCAACGACGACGCCTGGTTTCAATGATTTTTTTTTACACACGTGTAGCAATAAATGTTTCAAGGTCGCCACAGCGGTAGTCGACGTTGCCGATGAATACACATATTATTATGAGAGAGTAAAAGCTTTTCCTTCACTGATTGTGCGTTACCCTGTCATCTGGGGGTATTTTTGTTATACATAATGTTTTAATTTTTTTCGGCTCCTGCTGATAAGCATGCGGATCCATGTAAATGGCCACCACGCCCAAGCTTAGGATTTGAGTGGGAGCAAGGAGATACACTCTTCTTTTGGTAGTGCACGCAAGTCACCTCACAACCTTTATAATCGTATGGTGACGAGAGTATGAATTATTATGTCTGGGATGCTTGGGAATCTGTGTGCGAAAATTTGGGAGTTTAAATTAGGCACCGCGCCTTTTTTTATTCTGTGTTTTTGCTAATTAGAGTACCTACCATGCTAGGAATTCCACTTGAATATAATGTTAGCAGATCTCTAGAACGTTGTGGATCATGCGAGATTCGGGATGGTGCACTGCCGCCAACGCCCTTTCAACTTTAAATAAGTTAATGTCCTTTTGCTGCAGTTAACATGGAAATTGAGAAGGTTGTTGGCTGCTGGCCAACGATCAGAAGATTGCTTTTCAAATTCGTATAGATACAGATGAATTGGTTGCCTTGTAATTGGCATTTCCGAGATGTCGTGTATTTCAATAAGATGATTCATGGCTGGTCATTCATTATACAGTCGGCGCCAGTAATAATGGCCGCGTTAAAATAAAAATGAATTGCTGAAATAAACTGTATGCGCATTGCAAAGAAATCAGACAGTTGAGTTAAACGAGTTTATCTCCTTCATATATCATGATTAGTTCGTCAACGGTTTTAAGAGAATTGCACTGGATCAAATAAAAAATAAAAATTCGCATAAAGATCGCAAACAGAGCAACAGACTGACAAAATAGGACCACCGTCACTAGGTCAGTCGTATTTCACAGGACTAGATTGAGGCAATTGCAAAAGTAGGCTACTGCTTGATCGCTGATCACGCCTTTAAACTATGTAAGTCGGCATCAATATAACATTACAATCAGATGTGATCTGAGGTGGAACGGCAACTGATCGAGTGTGATCTCTGCCAATTTTCGTCTGTCGTCGGTCTTTAGCGATTGTGCAAGAAAAGCTTCCTGACAAGATCGCACACTCATTTGCTAACTTTCGAACTTTATCGTGGCTTCTTTGCGATTACTTTCCGACTGTACCACAAGATCATTCTGACTGCATCTCCGATCAATACACGTTTTATACAGAAATACCATCGCGCATACAACATCTGTGTGGGGAGGCTTCAATAGCGTGGCTCCTTTCTGCCCAGTATGTGCGCAAGAAGACAATTCAAAACCATCAAATAATTAATGCAATTAAAATCAAAAAAATGAGTAATGAAAGCATCTTCCTTTTTCCCTTTGTATGGTTCTTCCTCCTACTGAATGTTGTGTACATACCGGTTTCCTTCTTGGCCTTTTGCGGCCCGCTCATTTATATTCCATCATGCGATTTCCGTCGGATGAAGCAATGTCTGTCTGTCTGGGCTGGTTGGTGCTGCATGTGCACATGGTTGAGTGCAATTCTTTGGATGTCTTCCTTGCGTTTAAAGTGGTTTCATCGCCGCGTCGACACGCCAACAGGCGTCCGGCTTGGTCTGTACTGTACACAGAAAAAATAAAAAATAATAAAAATGATCGCTACGACCTATCAACTAAATCGTGTGAAAAAAAAATGTACCCGACTCGCACCGAAATTCCCCACGAAATCGGAGAGAGAGAGAACAAACGAAAAAAAAAGAATCAAAAAGAAATGCGCAAACCGAGAGAATAAAAATACAAACAAGCAACAACGTGCACTTTTTATTTATTGCCAAGCTCACCATATTTTTATGCCGGGTAAACATACGCTGGCGGTTAATTTTGTTTTGTTTTGTTTGTATTGACATTTCAATGCTGCATGTGCGCGCAATAAAGGCATGTACATCATCGGATTTCGTGCGGCATTCAATTTACTTGAAAATGCGCGCGCATATTCGCCAGACGGGGAGCCAAAGACGCTCATCAAAACACCACATGCGATCGCACAATACCATGACCCCCAAACAGGGGCGATGAGAGGGGATCGCCTGATAGTGGTAGTTTATTCGCGCTCATTAACCCTCTTATTGGTTGCGGCTTTGCCAGTTCATATCTCAAGATGTACGCGGAATATGCCAGGCATTTCCAAGCCCATCACACATAGTAGCCGCTCGACCATGTACACAAGCCGTCGACGACGCTAAGGATCGTGTGAAAAATGCATTTCACTGATAAACGTGCAAACGTGTGGCTTTTCTCGATGGGGATGTTCTTTGACTTCGTTCTCTTATATACCTACTACATATTCTTGATAACGACGAGTTCGAGTATCAGTCGCCACTTTAATTTTATTGCATTCTTGACATTATCCGCTAACACACATTACTGTACCAACATCAACCGGTTTCAGGACTGCTGGTCGGCAACAGCGCTGGGATCTCGATTTTACATTTCACATTCCACTCAGCTAACCATTGGCATCGACGGCGTAGTCGTCGCAAAGTCTCTTTGAAGACCGATGCTAAAACTGGTTTAAGACACTTCTATGAATCGGAATAAAATAAAATAAGTAAAGCATCCCCCCAAAAGTTCAGATTCAGACAGACGCTACTCGGAAAAGGGTATTAAATTCCATCTTCTCAATCTGCTCAAGAAAACGAGTCAATGAATGATGATTATGTATATGTATATATATTACGTCATTTCGAAATTTCAGACCAGCGCGTCGACGCTGCATATTTAACGATCGAATTATTTTGAACACGTTGTCTGTGCCGCTGACTGGCCTGGCGACTGCTGCTGGCTTGCAAGATCTCTCAGCTCTCGGTATCGGCAATCGGCATCAACGCTCGCACAACCGGTCAAGAGAAATCCATTTTCGTGTGTCGTCGAAATCAGGTTTGCAGAACTTCTCTTTACATCTGTGACAAGCGATCGAGAATCGGGCGAGTGATGTATACAGTATACCTATAGTCAAACACAATGGCCCGAGGTTAGTCGCTCTGCTCGCTGCTATATAGAAACGAATGTTTGGGTGATTACTGGCTTGGATCATTGTGCCACGAAGTGGCGTTTTATGAATGAAACCCAAGGACAGTATGTAGTTGTTTGACACACAATTTGAACATGTGGCCTAGGCAAATTGTTTCGTTTTTCTCTCTTTCTCTGCATCTGTGCTAATAATCATAAGGCACGCCAGTTCGATTAAAGATTTCAATTACTGGAGTGCACATTTTTGCGTTTGTGAACTTCCAGTAAGAATTGTTTAGATTTCTTATACGACTCTGAGAGACAAATTAGCTTTAATTTTAAATTGCTTAAATTGGATGTGGATGGATGTGTGGGGTTTGTATTGCTAAATTATTAATTTTTTTTTGTTTTTTTTCTTCAACTCCTAAGTCTGAAAAAATATTTTCCCATGTTAATTCGAATTTGCTTCTCCGGTAATCACGTGCAGCACTCGGACTAAGAACTCATACAGTTGCACATCAAGTGCAGAAATGTTCTTCGGATAAATCGATAGCGACTCGTAGCAGTAGGGTTTTGTATAACATCTTTAAGTCCAGATAAAAAATATTATTTATCCTGCAGTCTATTATCTATTGGGATAAAGTTTTTTTTGTGCGCAGTTCCATTTTAGAGGTTGTATTGTATCTGTCGCAGTCCGGATAAACAAATATTCCTTTCTGTCAGTCACTATACTTGATATTGCACAAAATCATATTGAATATAGTTATCCCTACTTATGAATTAAATAGAAGCTTTGTTCGGTAGTGCGGAATCCGGATAATGTGAATAGGTTCGTGACAGATATTAAACCTCTCAGTAACCTCTCGCAGTTACATTTTTCGCTCTCTAGACTGCCTTTCATAATGATGCGGGACCCCTCCTATCTGGATAATGATATATTCACTCCATTAGGTTCCGGATAGTGCAATATATTTCACATTTCATGCTTGTAACCTCATATAAATAAGAATTAAAGATTATAATCCAATCTAATATTTCACATGCGCAATATGATTATCATCGCAAAACCTATCCGACTGCGCCTACGTATAACTCCACTTCCGTCAATCTTTTCCTGCCACTAGGTACTTAACTACAAACAACAAAAGGCCAAGCTAAGCCCATTCATTATTAAAGTCCCCATTGTCAAACCGGCGCCAAATATCACACGCAAATGCCAAGTGTTCTTGTTCAGTTCGGTTCGCCATCGTATTGATTCAGCTTTCTAAACAAAGGTGTGCCATATTTATAATTTCTTCATCTTATTTTCGTTGCTCAGACTCAGTCGCAAGTGCCTAGAGCTTACTTGATGTCAATTAAAAACAAAACACACACACACAAATCCTCCAACTACGTTCTCTGTTATTGTTTATCGTGTCTGGGAAACCGCCTTCAGACAAAACAAACCGAGTACCACTTTCGCTTTTCCCTCTATACACACTGCGAACCAGTCGACATTTTATTTACGGCGAATTAATCTGCAATATCCGCAATAACACAGGGGTATCGTCGTTAAAACTTGTCGTAAAAGCTTCACAATAGAACGTGTCGACCAACCATATCAGGCACGCCAGCATGATTTTTCATACAACCTATGAACAATACAAATGCATTATTTTATTTTTTTTTCTATGCAACCATTCAATCTGAATCCACGAAGATGTACACCGATATTGGACTTAGCTCAATAACCGGTCTATAATTAGGAAAATCCGCTGTCGACAACAGACGGGCATTAATAAATAAAAAAAAAATTCCGCTCATTACTATTCACATTCTAAATTAGTATTATTTTTGTTTAAAAATGTTGTGCAAATCGATTATCGTCAATGTTTCTTATCGTGCTTATCCCCGCCAATGTGGCTGTGTGTGGGTTGCAGATATGTTGCGTAGCATACCATTATCTTGTAGCAACTGAAGGGAGATTTTGAATAGAAATGTAGTAATCGCCCATCTGTCTCGAGCTTTATTTCTTCAGCGCCTGTAGAAAATAAACACAAAAGCTCAATGGATTTACGTTCGGATTTTTGTTGTCATGTGTAGAATAACTTAATCGTCCAAAACATTCCTTTTCACGTTACAGCCGGCACGCAAATAGAAACTAACATTTTATATTTCAACGGATTTACCAGCTTGAGATAATGTCATAGGAAAGTAGGTTAATTTGTATCGGTTGACAACAGAAACTAAAAAAAAAAAAAAAAATGGTATCGCTTGTGAACGATAAGAACGAGCAGATCTGTGTTTTTTTTTTGTTTGTTATATATCGAGCACCACACGTTGGGAACACTTTCGTTTTGGCCGCTGTCTTAGGTGAAGCGCTAAAAATGTTCCATCACCCACATTCATGCGAGAAGCTATTTATATGGTTCTTTAGCCCCCTCCCATGTGCACAAGCACTGTTCTACCGGGTGATTTACAATTTACTAAATTTAGGAAGAAACCGAAGCGCGCTAGAACTTGTGTTTAAACAAAAAATTTCCGTTCACCTTATTCATTTCTTCGACGCATTTGCTGCTACAAGCTTGTGGGAACGTCTACGTTGCTGCGTATATATGATATCAACTTTGATTAAAATTAGATCTGTTGGGGATACCCCAGGAGGGGGGGGGGGGGGGGGGGGGGTCTACACTAGCCGAAATCGCGCATTTTCGGCAATGCGCCTTTGCGCACCACATGGCTCATGCCGCCTCTGTTGCCAGTATGTCGGCGTATTTTTTTTTTGCGCTTCGCATGCCTCTTTGCTGCCTCTGCCAGGGGACGATGTGTAGCTCGAGTTCTCATTTATAGAGTTTAGTTTGCTACGAGTATGTTGCTTTGGTTTCTTAGATGGTTTTTGCTGTTGCTATGCGGAAATCGATTTAAGAAATCGTTGTCGTCGTTAATGGTAGGCCGGTAAGCTGCTCGACTGACTGTGGCTGCTGTGGTGTGGAAGAGAAGGTTGTTTTTGCTCTATTTTTTTTTTTTTACGTAACTGGGAAATATGGCGATTTTTTTGTTGCTTTTTCTATTCCCATGTTATATTTATCGGAGACATTTATAAGCACAAGTTTGTTACAGTGTGTAGTAGTAGTATTGTCGTTGGAAAGCAGAACTTATGGCAATATTTTTTTTGTTCGCATAGCAAATGTGTGACTTCCTTCTTTTGTATTGTTCGTATGATAGATATGGTTTGGCATCTTCAAAGCGCTAGTCCCATTGTGTACCCCTTGAGTGCATGAAACGGGGGATGATTATATTATACACGTGACTCACTGTGCGAATTTCTGGGTGGGTGGTAGAAGCTTTTAGTCTGGCGGCAAGAGTCTGAGTCAGATTTCTTTTCCTTTCAAAATGGAAATTCCAGTCATATCTGGCGCCTGACGACAGTTCAAGTAGTAAATTTTTCTGTATTTTTTTTTTGCTGAGCGTGAAGAGACAGTTTGCTGTGAGAATGAGATTATGCGAGCACTGCAGTAATCTATTCTAAACGAGAGATGTCGACCGATACGCCCTTGTTGACTGATGAAGTTTGCGACATAACGTTTGAATATGTATTGTATATGGTAGAGTAAATGTAATCAGCATAACTGGTCCTTGAAATAAAATTCACTATAGTTCACTGGAGAGTTCGGTTGTAGAAAAAAATGCCAGACGGGGTTACCAACGAGTACGTTAAGAAATCTCATCCATAAATGTGCTTGAGTGGATCGGTTGATTTTAACAAAGTCGAGATTTGAAATGCCAGCAATGTCAGTCTTGAATAAAGAAGTATTCATATCGCTAGTTTTGTATGCCTTTCATCCGGAATTTTTCTTAGACACATAATTGAGAGCCCAATTAGTGCAACTTCCATGATTATACGCACACATTGCGGAAGCGCACTGCAAAAATAATATTGCGGATGTCTCGAATAAAGTCATACCTACTTCCGCCGGATGGAAGCGTCTTTGTTACCTATTTGCATTAGCGAATCAGAGAAGATTACCAGCCAGTAAACCAGTAAACCATGTGTTTCTTGTAAAACGCCGGAGTTTTTATGTGTATTCTCACTTTTCTCACCAGTTTTTACATGTTTTCAACAATATTTTTTTCTTTTTTTGGTTTCATTCCAGATGAGGAAATCGATGTAGTATCAATTGGTGATAAGAAACTCCCAAACAATCCATCGGACAAAGATCGTCGCGCTCTTCAGACAAAAGTCGCACATAAATTTTCAACCGCACGTATTGTGAAAACTCCCAATGGCATTCGAACAATACCGCCACGACGTCGTGTCTCCTACGATTTGCCCTACACACCAGCCAGCATAAGTCCCGTCAAATCGGGCTCATCACTGGCAAATTCTCGTTATCCATCACCAACGAGTACACCATACAGCAGCAGCAGTCAATATTCATCGTCTTCGTCGTCGTCGTCATCATCGAAATACCACCATCATAGTTCGTCGTCACGAAAACGTATCGCAACAAACTGCAGTATACGAACAAGTGGCGGTGGCAATGTCATCGTAAACGGTTCCAATTCAGATGAGTTTATGCCACCAAGCAAGCGTCATCGTGGCAAGAAACAAAAGACACTCGCTAACGTGGCCATTAAACGGCATTACAGTGTCGACGAGGTCGATACCACCGAGAAGCGTAATTTGCACAACGATATGGAACGTCAGCGACGAATCGGTCTAAAGAACCTATTCGAAGCGCTGAAAAAGCAAATACCCAGCATAAAGGACAAGGAACGCGCACCAAAGGTAAATATTCTAAGAGAGGCAGCTAAATTGTGCGAGAATTTAACGCGCGAAGAACAACACTTGAGCGATCAGAGAGATAAGCTCAGGGAACAGTTGAGAAAACGTCAGGAGATTTTAAGTCAGCTTAGAATGAGACAGAACGCCGCTAGAGGGTGTTGATAAACGTGATTTCGTAACATTATCTAATTGTGTACATATTATTATGATTTTTGATTTTTTTTTTAACTTTTATGGAAAAGGAACGAAAAAAAAGGTAAACAAATCTGTGACCAAAGGGAAGAAGATTAGAAATAATGAGAGGATATTGTTTTCATCAAAAATGCTTTGTTATATAAATAAATATATACACATATTCTATTATATATATATGTATGTACAACTTGTGTACATAACATTTAAATAATAACTATACTTGGTCGGGCGATAACTCCCTTAGGCCGATAACTGTCGATTTTCATTCATTTTTTTTTCTCGTTTTAATACTTATTGATGATTATGTATATATATATAACGAATGCATATATGCATTTATATATACATATATATATATACATATATATATATACATATATATATATACATATATATAAATATTTATATAAATAAATATATATTATATAAACTAAGGAGTTCTTTTAGAATAGACAAACAAAATATATTTTAAAAAGTATTTAATATATTTTGTGTTTTCGATAATATTTTCTCTAGAATAGGTTTCAATATAAATACACAAAGATATATTGTACATAACTACTTAGACTTATAAACAAAATAATGTATATGACATCTAATAACTAATGAATTGCTAAATAACAACATTTTAACATGAATTTCTTAGATAAAACAAAAATAACCGTCAAACGATTGATTAAACACAAACACATCGAACTTTTAAAAATAAAACTGAATTCCCTGGACTGTCAAACGCATTCATACAAATTGAATTCTAATCTTTCATTCATAAGAAATAAAATAAATAACTACACGTTTCAGCTTATTGTATGTTATCCTCCCCCACTCGAAGTCCAATAAACGCAACACAGATATAACATACCATGCCAATGATTTGCAACGAAGAGAAAGGTCAATGATTTATTTACAACAAATACCCTTTTCGCCTTGTTCTCTTTCTTATTATATTATTATGCCTCGCTCGCAACACTGCACATACGAAAATAAAAATAAAAAGAGTTTACCTCCATATCGAATCGCCGCGCCGGCCGGCAATAATAAAAATGACACAAACGCCGCATTAATACAAAAAAAACGAGCAAAACAAACTGCAAACATCAAGTAAATGTATAGGTATAGTATACACTAGCTAACAGTGCATGCTGTATTTTTTTCTCTCTTGTCTCATTTCCTTCAACCGTTCTTGTACTTGTGGCAGTTTTGTTAAGTATGCTACGCGTGTATCTCTTTCGGAGAGATTGGTATTTTTTTTTGCGCGTTTACGGTGTTTAGCATATAAATCAATCAATCCTTTGACACCTTTATAATATTCATAAGAAAAATTAAGTAATCAACCACGCAAGCAACTGATAAATGGATATTTATAATAATAATATATAAATAAATAAAAAATATAGTACAAATAGAATTAACAAACATATATGCAACTTTTTGATTACAATGCAAACTATTGTTTTTTGAGCACTAATAGATAAAAACAAATTCACTTTTTTATTATTTTTGTTTATGGCATACTACATATATGAATTACATAATAAAATAACAATAAAAAACCCAAAATAATAATTACATCTGAATTCAATTGATATTTTTTTTTTTTTTTAATTTGACATCATTTGTGTGTAGTTATAGATGATTGTCAATCTTGCAACGTTATAAATAAAATGGCTATTTGTATTATACCTACTTAAAATATCTAATGTTTTTTTTTTCATTATTATTGCTTTCACTATACATACATTTATATGAAACATCGATAACAATTATACAATAATAACAAATTTATATATAAAAATGTGTATAAATGAAAAAAATTATAGTTCCTTTTGTATAGATATGTTGAAAAATACGTCATCTGGTGTAGAATTTAGGGTGAGTTGCAAGCAAATTGTTTCTCATTTTCACCGAACGAGTCGGATGTTCAACTACTAGATGAGTATATTACTTTTACAAAGTTTTTTTTTTTGTAATATTTGTTAAATTATAGAAAAAAGCTTTTTTACTTTTCTGAATGTATTATACAAATAATTATTAAATTTTAGTCTATAACGAAAAAAAAGTAATTCGAAGTGGATGAGTAGAATGAGGAGGGTATCAGAATCACGGTGGGTCTTATTTATCCCGAGTATCGGGAAAGATCGACTTTTTAGTGCGGACACGTTCTATATTATATTCTATGTTCATTAACTTAACAACCAGCGTGTGCCCTTTTTCGAACAGAGGGATCAATAATTAAGACAAACCTTGCAGTCCGCACAGTCAAGACCTTTCCGAGTTGAATATGTATCCACGCTCACGCTCTTGATTTAACGCGATTGCGCTTTACTATTTTTATGTATATTTAATAACTATGCAACTTAAAATACAGGGTTAAAGTGTTTATAAACAAATGTTCTGTTAAAAAATAAAAGCAAATGAGTAAAAAGAAAAAAAATATATAAAATGCTTTGAAATACATATTATAAAATAATGAATAATATTTAACCAAAAATTTGTTAAAGATACATAAACTTACTAACAATAATAAAGAATATCGTTTTTTTATGAAAGCAAAAGACGAAAATGTTAAAACTTGATATGCTTACATACGATACAAAGGTGTGACATAAAATATACGTGTAAAATAAAATATAATTATTTACAATGCATAACTTCATAATTTTTTATCTTCTTCTTTAATCACCCCTAATATTTGTTTTAAATTTTTTTTTTAGTTTTTATTATTTTTACGTTTTTTTTTCCGCTATAATTACTTAAAGTTTATTAAAAATACGTTGTTAAGTTATGAAATTTAAACTAAAAAAATCCAATAAAACAACTGTTGATAGTAAATTTTAAGTTATTTTTGTTTATCTAACACAATTATTTCTATATAAAAAAAAAGAATAAAAAATAAAATAAGTTATGAATATAGGCAATTTATATATGAAATGGTAATGTACATTTAATTTCTTTATTTTGTTTTGTTTAATATGTTAACATTTTGCCCAAATATCCTGAAGACACATTTATTCACAATATCAGTGAGTTTGGCTATAAATATTGATTTATATTTATAATTCTTTGCAACAAAAAAAAAAATAAATAAAATAATAAAAATAAAAATAAAAAGAAAATAAAAAAATTGTAATGAAATTAACCTTTAATGAATAAAAAATGCTGCTAAAAATAATAAAATGCTTTTTCAAAAGCACACAAGACACACAAGGAAATGATTGTAATTCTTATTACGCCCATTAACAACACAAATTCAAATAAAATCAATGCAATCCTATAGACTTTATATAATTTTTGTTTTCTTTTTTTATACAAATATTATACAAGCAAATATTCTGATTTAAAATAGAAATCGAAATATTTTTTACTGATAGGAAAAAATC
Source organism: Cheilosia vulpina (assembly GCA_916610125.1). NCBI lineage: Eukaryota > Metazoa > Arthropoda > Insecta > Diptera > Syrphidae > Cheilosia > Cheilosia vulpina. The sequence goes on from OU744277.1 coordinate 63,424,961, forward strand.
AATTTGAACTAAACCAGAAATATGTACAAAGTAATATAAAAAGCAAAAGAAACAAAAAGATCTTCCACTCAAAAATTAATAAAAAAAAAAATAACAAAATACAAAAAAATGCAGATATGTGCCTTTTGAAAACGCGTTTTTTATTTTTTATTTATAAAAAGAAACGTTACTAGGGAACTTCCTTTCTTTTTAGTTATTTTTTTTTTTAAATAACCCTAAAGCACTATTGTGTTTTCTTCCCCCGCATACTTATTGTACACAAAAAGGAAATAAACAAAAAAAAAAAAAAAATAAAAAAAAGTAGCAATAATTGTATTGTTTCTTGATTACCATTTTTTTTTACTTATTTTTTTAAATAATTTTTTATACCTCGCAGGTGTTGATAATAATCATAAAACAAAAAAAAAACGGTCTTGATTCGTAACAAAATTATTTTTATTTCTCGTTAATTGAACTTACATTATAAACACATTTGCTATTACTGAGATGTTTTTTTTTTTAAACTTTATATACATTAATTATACCTTATTATATTTTGGTTTTTATATTATTGAATTCCGAAGTGATGTCGAAAAGAAAAAAAAAATAAAATGGAAAGAAATTTCAGAAACTGGAAACTGTTTTTATTGTTTTTTGTTTTTATGGCTTATTCTTAGTTATTGCGCCGTTGGTTTTAGTTGATATGATTGCGTTTGGCGAATATGGATTCCACTGACTATACGGTGTGACGCTTGTTGGTTGAGGCCCAGGTCCAACCCGGACTGTAGCGCCACCTTAAGTAAGTAAGTAAGTAAGACTATACGGTGTGCCAAACAAGGATGCATATAAAAGGACAAGATTACCTGTCATTAGGACCGGACCGCGTTATTGCGTTATTTGTACAATAAACAATGGAATCTGTTTTTGGTTTGTGTGGTACAATCGAACGTACAAATTATCGTTACAGAACGGCGAAAACCACAAAATCAAAGTTACGAGAAAGAAAATCTTTAAAAAAGAAACATGTCGTTTTCCCTTGGTTTCACTCGGGAATCCACTCTTTCTGTAATCCATCGGATCAACAAAACAGCTTCTTAAAGAATCCACAATAGTATTGGTGAAATGCCAAAAAATAATCTACGGCTACTGTCAGCTGACTTGTATAAAATACATAAATTACACTTCTGTGACTGCTTCTTGAGTGGATTCCGACTTCAAATCGAGAAGCGAAATTCTCTCCTCAAAATCACCAGAAGAGTATTTTTTGTGCCAATGGAACGGTTTCAGAAGTGATTTTTTCGATTCCGGACTCTCCCGGACGTTTTTTTTGCGGAATGGAAAACGACATTACCGATCATAGCTGTCGTCGTGTATGTAGTTTAAATAGTATGTAAGAAACACTATCAGCAATCTAAATTTTGAACAGTTTTAACTTTCGTTTCGGAATTTTTTTCCGAGTGGATACCTTGATAGGAGTGCATGATTCAAGAACGCGTAAGGCGATTTGATTTTTTGGTTACCTATCACATAATATGTATTACATGATGAACTGAAAGTTAATACAAAGCCATTCGAAATATGATTGCGTTCACAGTTTTTTGTCAGACTCTCGAACGGCTTTCGAGACTTTCATAAAAATGAATACCCAAGGTATTACCGTGATTAGATCAAGTGGGTCAGACTGTACGCCCTGTTACCGATAACATAGTTTGTTTCAAATAGTGGAGCCGATTATGAGAAAATATTTCTATTACAGTCCCCCCATATAAGACGTATCGTTAACATTGTGGAAAAGATTAATAAACGACAGTAAAAGTTGAGGGTTGGGCACGTTTGACCACTCGTGGACATCGCGCTGTCGACTCCATTTCGACACAATCTATTTCTTAAAGAACTGTGTTTGATAACCAAATAATGTTATTTACAAACATTTTCAAAAAAGTCAGAAAACAAAATAGCCGCTTCTTGAAAATGTTAGGTATTTTGTAGGTTTTTTTTTAGTAAAAGTTAAAAATGCGATTATATTATCTAGGTTTTTGAATGTATGTTTCAACACGCGATAAGTCTTACTTTTCGAAATCTTAAATAATTTACAGATGTTATAAGGAATTATGAACATTTTCGAGCCTTTTTTGTAACAAGAAACATTAATTTGCTAGACATACTACGACATTTTTGAAATTGTTCTAACTTCAAATTAGTTTAAATTTTAGACAAAAATGATCTCTAACATCAGAACGCATTAAACATTAATACAAATGTAATATCCAGGATCTCCACTGAAATGTGAACTGAAGCCAAAAAACCAAGTGTTAAAATTGGTTATTTCTGTTTTAAAACAATGTCCCAGTGGGGCGCGTGGGGGGTTATTTATTTCTTCATTTAACATTTATGATGTTTAACTTTTGGTGCAAGCATCTTGATTTGTTTTTAAGAATGCACGCCCTCGTGTATAGAAAAGATCTTTTGGCCAATCCTTGGGGTAAATTTAACAGTAAATTTAAATCAAACTACATGTCAGACACCTATTCCACCCCTAAAAATAGAAATCAATTATGAGGACCTACGCATATATTTATAAAAGTTTTATTCTAATTCTAGAAACTTTTAACTGTCTGCCAAACTGACTAATAGTGTTCGTACACAGAATGTTTTTGGACAATACGTCGTTTATCGAAAGGAAACATTGCTAAGGTCGATTGGAAGAAAAAATTCTATTTTAGAGAAAAAAAAAAAAACTGATTCCGACTGAAATGAACTGATGAAAATGAAAAGGAAATTCTACACAAATGATTGTAAAATTTTCCATGAAAAACCGAAATCACCCCCAAACACTAATGGACAATAAAATCAAATATTTATGCATGCTAAGACTCTGAAACGAGGAAGCATAGCTTTCTATCTGTCTGGGAGATCATCATGCCCGCGTTCGATCTATTTTTATTTTAACAAACTTCTTTGCGAGATTGATTGATTGGGGAAATTGTTATTGGAGACAGAGGGACGTTTTTATTGTGATCTAGGTACCTCCGATTGAAACATATAATTCGTACAAAATAGATGTACCCAGGGGTGGAATCGGCTAAGGTGATAGTTGATCGTCGCGTTTTTGATTGTCGTTTTTGATTATCAACTCTTCCTTGTTCTGCGTAAAGCGATCACAAAATACTGATTGATTATTGGCAACACTTAGAGTTTTGAACGTCACTTCCTTGCCGACGCTGTCATTCCGAGCAAGTCATAGGTGCAAATATATTCGAAGTGTTTCTGTTGTGAAAATGTAATGGTGTTTTCGATTGAAGAAAAGAATTACTCTTTTTATGAAAAGGTGTCTACCACGTTTACAAAAACGCTTCAACGAATTTCATTGAAAAGAGCAATTCTGAATTTCGGGGCAATTCTCTCAGATCTTAAATGAAAAAGGCCATAAGTGAATTTAGAATGTTAACAAATTACAATAATTTTTTAAATTTCCCCTTTTCAGTTTTGTATTTTAATTTAACATATTCTTTTTTTCACTTAAGTATTACATTTATTTGAAGTTGAAGCCGAGGTGCATAATAGTGAAAATTACACAAATGTATGAAAGCGACACCTAAATAGCTGTCGCATGAAATTGATGGCAAAAAAGTGATTGTCAATTTGATAATCACCTTACATGGGCATAAGGCAATAATTTTGATTGTCAACTTTCAACTATCACCTTAGCCGATTCCACCCCAGCTAAAAAAATATTTTGCTGATCGTGCTGGGTAGGATCACTTGTGATAGCTCCGATGTGGGCTCATAAGCTCTCATGCAACACCGTGCACTGCAGATCTTTAACTAGTTCTAAATGCTCCGAGTTGGAGTATCGCATGTTTTAAGAGGTAATGATATCCACAAAATTAGCAGTTAGTATAATAATTATTTATTTGTTTGTCAATAAGGTACTAAGCGTTTTCAGACATGAAAAATATGAATTTAAAATAAGTAGCAAGATACAAATGAAAAAAGAGCCTAAAATTGAGGAAAAATTATGTAAAAAAAAAATAATGTGGAAACAATATGCAAGTACAAAACTAATCAAAATTTGAGCAATACAATTACAACTGGAAAAAATTGAACAAGATGGATTTGATTAATGGTATTGTCATATTAAAGTCAATTAAAGACGCACAATCAATATACAATAACATTAAACCATTTAAAGAGAAGGATCTACCGTAATTAGTACAAGAACGAGGAATACAAAAGAATCTTTTATTACGCAAATTAAGTGATGGAACATTAAGACCTAAAAGACTTAAAATATCAGGACGGTGAATATCCCCAATAGGTTGGAGAAAAACAACAATTGGACTCGAGTCCAATAACTTGTAATCGGGCTGAATAAGGGGGTTATTAAGATCAGACCAAGGAAGATGTCTGAGGGCAAACCGAAGAAATCTTTTTTGAATTGTTTCGATTTGAGTATATTGTAGTATGGACACCAAACAATGGACGCATATTCCAACAGCGATTAAACAAACGTCAAATATAAATTTTTTACCGCATAGGGTTCGGTGAGCACCCTAGCATAACGTTTAAGCATTCACCATGCTCTATTGGCTTTGTGATATATTTATAGTGGTAGGTGTAGGATAGTTTACTATGTAACATAACCCCCAAATCTTTTATCAAAAATACACGTGGAGTAACATTACTGTCAAGGGAATAAGCTTGAATGAATGGCGAGGTACGACGGGTAAAAGTAATGACCGAACATTTTCTTACATTAAGGGACAAGTAGTGTGTAGTGCAACGAAGTTTTGGAGATATGCATTCAATCTATCAAAAAATCATCGGCAAACATCAGGATATTGCAATGCGGAACAAATTTGACAACATCATAAACGAATAAAATAAATAAGAGTGGGCCTATGTCACTTCCTTGAGGGACACCGGATGTTACAAAGATTTCATTGGATAAGGGTCCTCGAAACTTAACAAATTGGTATCTGTTTCCTAAATTGCATGATAGCCATCTAAGAAACACTGTATAGGGTAGGTACCCTAAACGTTTAAGTTTGTAAAAAAGAAGCTTGTTGTCAACTCGGTCAAGCGCTTTAGAAAGGATAGATACAATAATTACATAATTACAAATCCCTCTATAGTTTTCAATATTAATTTTCCTACCGGATTTAAATATTGGTACAATAAAATAATTTTTCCATACGGAAGGAAAGATACCAGTCCTCAACGATACATTGAATAAATTGCAAAGTATGGAATGTAAAGGAAGGACACACATTTTTAAAAAACCTGCTGGAATACCATCGGGTCCAGGATTGAAATTTAGAGCCAAATTCCCAAGTTTACTCAGTATCATATCTTCGGGAAAAGCAATGTGACTGAAAATAGAGGAATGTGGTGCACGTAAATCAGTGTACTTGAATACACTGATTGAACAATGAACATGCCTGAAGTCAGATTGGGCGCATTTATAAGGATTATTTTAGATTAGCTGACCAGTGCTCGCCTCGTTTCGCCAGCGCATTTTAAATCACAATCACAATTGGGTGTGACCCCCTCTCATATGTCATATACATTTACATATACTCATATATTCTCCAGTTTAATTTAAAAAGGAGAGCAAAAACAAAAACCACAAAAGATGCATAAAAGAAATAAAGAAGAAGCACACTGCACACAGCTACAGCAGCACCACAAAAGGTACAGAGAGAGAAACAGATTTTGTCGAAAATCCAACGATCTAGCTTCAATCGAACATTTTAATTTTTTGAATTGTATAAAATTTATAGTTTATTGCTTATAGTTCAACTTCAGGATAACGTACAAAGATTTAAAATCTTTGCATAATCCTAATCCTAACAGCGAACAATGATAAAACATATCCTATCTTTTAATCAATTTCAATGCAAATGTGCAAACCGAAATCAATTTCGTGCAGTAATTTTTTAATCTATTCCGAGTAAACAGCTTACGGCCGGAAAAAAAAGTTACAGTTTTATTATAGTAAGGATGCTTCTTAGGGTATAATGTCGTTGTTGCCAACACTTCATTTCCAATTGCCGCTTAGCAAGACAATCAGATTCACTCGCGGCTTACCTAAAAAAAAAAAAACAAAAGCTAGCGCAACAGGTCACGAAGGACACTGGGAGGACAAATAGGAGGGATCTAAAATTGTATGACAGTTATACTCTCGGATGTTTGTCAGATGTTCGCGAGAGGTGGCGCAATGGGAAAGAATGGTTTTCCTACGGGTATGATAAGTTTAGTTAAATTTGTTTATTTACTGCAAAATTTAGGAATACCTATCGCACAATCTTAAGAGATTCCTAATACTTTTGTGTTTTTCTTCTAACAGTGATATGTATATAATTGTATTGATGTAAGTCAATATTGACGAGGACTGTTTGAGAATTCTAAAAATTACAGAATATATTCTAAACTCTAAAATTGGATCTCCAGAACAGACATTTTGTTAAAAAAGCGGAAAATTAAATATCAACAAAACCTTTATTCATTTCATAATGCTGCTGACGTTATGAACAGTAATTAAAAAAATGTCTGACGCTGTAAAAAAAATCAGCATCTTCTCGTGTTTGATAGGTAGCATAAACGGCCGTTGACAGAAATTAAATTTCAATGGTGTTTGGTTTCCCGTAAATACCAATCAATAGCGGATTGCAATTTCAAATTAACTTTGTATTGCAAAGTGTAGGGGAACATTCCTACACCTAGGCTTATTTTTGCCGTTCTTTAATTTCTTCAAAATTGGTGTCGTTTTTCTGCGCCAAACAAGCTGCAACTACAGCTCAATTATAATTTGATCACCTTAGCGAATAGAATTTGAAAAGAAAAACACTCACCGGGTTGCAAAACAAGAGGCAAATGCACTATTACTGGAATGCAATTCGAACAAAAATTTGCAAATTATCAAAAATTAGTCAAATTCCGTCTTTTTTTTTTTTTGTTATGCTTTTTTTTGAGACATTCGACTTTAATCTGGGTTAATACGCAAAAAGTTTAAAAAAAACGCCGACAGTTTTTTTTTGTATTTACAGGCATATATGCTGTCAATGAACATTCATTTGAACATTCAAATCAGTTTGTAAACACGGCATGAATTATTTTTGCAACATTAAGTTTTTTTCACTTAATGGCTTACCTAAGCATATGATTGGAAGCAAAAATAAATTCTTGGAAGGTATTTGCGCCCGGAGTTTATCGGTACATAATTATTTGCACAAACATGAATTTTTTTTGAATCAGTTTTCAACCTTTTTCTCCCCGTTTATAAAGCAAAGCAAATTCTTTTTGTGCAAGGATGTCGTGCACACCATGCACCTGCTCCTAGTGCACAATGCCACAGTTCGATTTGAATGTGCAATCTATTTGCAAAGCGCATCTTTACTTACCTGTTTAAAATGTATTATTAATGAAAGCCAACACCTGCCTACCTAGAAAGATTTAAAATGAATTCCCAATTCCCATCATTCTTACATTTCAAATGTATTAAATTCTACCTAACCATGTCAACAAGAACCTGAACCCTGACGACATCACATACTACACTGTGCAGGTGCATAGATACTCTCCTTTTTTTCGGAATCCATAAAACGACTCACTGAAAAAGAATAATAACGAGATTGCCTGGAGTAGATTAGCCGGCACCCTGACACAGTGAATAGGCGACAATTAAAGATACCACATAAAGATTCAAAATGTACAATTGTATATGCGACTTAAAAGGGATGTGAGTAAATTGAGAAATACGGATGTAGGAAAAGAATAAAACAGTGCTGGGCTCATCTGGTTAATTAATTCATTAAGCTAACAGCGCATGTAGTGCGCGTTTAGTGGTTTATTTTGAATTGAACTATAACTTGTGACACATGAACGATGTTTTTAATAGCGTGGCAACTGACAAGACCAACCGGGCAGATGGAATTAAGATGACATCTTGGCGAGGTCTTTATTTTATGGGAAAGCGTGAGGAGAAGATAGACAATTGCGAGCGTATGGAGAAAGTCAACTTAGGCATCTGATATGTTAAGACAGCTACAGCCGTAGCTTAAGTACCTTAGAGCGGCAACCTCAAAGAGGTTTAGGTACTTGTCAAAGTTCATGAACTCTGATATGAAATCGAGCTACATACAAAAATTGCTGAGAAATGAGAAGTTTATGTGTTTTGTCACAAAGAGCCGTATGCTGCAGTGGGTTTCTAAACTTCAACTTAAACTTTAACCTGAATTGGTAGGTTTCACTTAACGGTTTGTATTTTGTAAGTATTAAGTTATCTGGCAATGCAGATATCTGTCAAGTTCTAATCATCACATACGAGTGTTCTGTGCAAGAAAAAGATAGGCAGATCAATGTCAACAACAACTTTGACAGTCACCAGGGGCAAAGTATATTGAACTCGGACATAGCTACAGTGTATTTTCGCTCTGACAGTCACTGGTTCTTAAATCCTAAATCCAATGTTTCTGAGCAAATGCTTCCAACGATTTTTTTTGCAAATGATGTCATAGATACTGCGTTACCATTTGGTATAGGTATGAACTTTAAAAAACTGCACGCCATAATATTTTAGCTGTTTATAAATTGTTTAGTAAATTTCTTACGAGTAATATGAATTTATTGGATCACAGTAGGTGGGCATTCTTTTTTTGATTGTTTTAACAATTTGCTGTGCGATGATATTACGTTGCAGGTCGATTTGGTTGGCCGCCATTTCGGTTGGTATGACATATGTGACTTCCTAGTTAACAATTTATTATGAAACAACTTTAAAAGCAACGCTGCAACAATAGACAAATCAGACTTAAGACCCCCAAATCGAACACCTCTTGCGCCGCTACCCATCTAATTTTTCTTTCTTTAATTCCGCCATTTTGTTTTTTTATCGGTGCTATGTGACGTACAAAAGCACTTATGTTAGAGTAAAAATAGAAATGCCTTTTTAGACCGCAGTGTTAAACACATGCGCGAAGGTTAAATGCAATAATAAATAACTGTTAGGATATCATAATTCACAAAGTTCGCTAAAGCAAAATCACAATTAATCGCGCGTATTCATTCAACCATTCGGTGGTAAAATTTGCTATCCTAAATCCGAAAATAAATCTATGAAGTGTAGTCGAGCGCGTTAGGCGGTTGCACATCGATGTGATATCCGCCTTTGCTTTGATTGCACTCAAACAATGGTTAGTTTCATAGTTTTCTGATCTAAAAATTAAAATCAGGCGCAGTCGTTCGTCAAACCGTCTCACGAAGAGTTTAGAATACATCCAATAGGTAGGTGTCTACTTATTAAAATGTAAAAAAAATGTAAAATGTAAAAATTGATTAATGCGGCAGCCTAACTTTGTAATGGCCAATTAAGTGCCTAGTCACTGTCACAACACGTTGATACTTCCGGCCGGCAATTAATGTTCCGGGAAATTAGCTACCGAAGGAAATTTGTGCAATGACCAACAAAAAGACAGTACTCAGGTATAGGTTGTGTTGTGATCTACTTTCGGCGCACGCATAATGAAAAATGCATTAAAATAGAAAACACCGATCAAATTAAGTGAGGTAATGACTGAAGGTGGAAATGCGTTTCCCTTTTTTTTTTTTGAATTTAAAAACAAAACTTCTCACCGCTTAACTTGAACTTGTAGTCCTCTTACAGCTGCAGGGTAGAGGTATTTTATAAAAGGTATTAAAAGTCTGATCTTGTGCTGCTGCTGATTGTGTATGGTATAGGGTTCGGTCAAGAGTCCCCGTCTCTATAAAATGAGCTACAAAAAGTGATTAATAGCTAATAACTAATAGTCGCAGGTGCAGGTGAATCATAAAATTAAGTAAAACGTCAGATAAGCAACGTCGCCGATAAGGTCAACACTCAACAGTAAGGAATAAAAAAAATCATTTTCAACTACGTATATTCTGCACTTGGAAGTGTCGTTGCAAAGAAGTGTGTGTTCCCAACATCATCGCCAAGATGTTGGGTATTTTTATAGACTAGGAACTAGGACGTCTGGATGCTATTTTCGAAACGCAGATATTTCTTTATAATACAAAACGCAACAAGAAAACTGATTGTGACGTTGTCGATTCTTTCAAGTGGAAATGGATATACGGATTTATGTATAGTTACATCATTGGCATATCTAAGTTTATGTTCGATAAACTAAAGACAGTAAAATTGTTAATATTACGAGCATTGTTGAAGAGTTGGACTCTTTCCATTTCGTTTCGATTGTTTTTTTTTACGGCTACCAGTCTAATTACTTTGAAAATTTCCAATAGTATGCTTTCATTTCTATTTCGTTAGTTGAGTCGTTTTAAGTTATTTATGGAAAATACATTCCCTGGATATTTAAAAAAAAAAAACAACAACAAAGCGCCATGGAATCAAAAAGTTGCAATAAATTAGGACTACGGTACCGTTGATTGGAAGAGGGGTTAGCTGAAATCATTTAGTAAATTGAATTAGTACGATGGCTGATGGGAACATAAATGGAGTAACTTAGTGGATGGGTTTATTTGATGTCCCGATGTTTATTTAAAAATGATTAAATATTTACAGCAACTTGGATAGTTGAAATGGGATTCCATTAATTCAATTTCAATCATTGTGAGTATGTATCCAGGCAGGACTCTAGCTATTAGTTCACTAAAAAAAATCGAGTTAGAAACTTTAGAGCATCGATTCTTTTGCTAAAAACAAATGTCGGAAACTTTGTGAAAATATTTTCTGGATGTCTAAATTACACTTCAAATACCACAGAGGATGTTCCGAGTCTCATTCGAAGCCCGTTGTAGGAACATTAGAGAAGGTGCTGCTTTTGATTTGCGCTAATGAAAAACAAATTGACTGGCATTGATATTTTTAATAGCTCACTCTGTATAATTTTATGTCCACCGAGTACTAGGTAAGGGTTATCTAAAAGTAAGAAGAGTATTGAGCTGAATTTTTTTTTTTTTGTTGTAAAAAAAGATAGGGCCTGAATTCTGACATTTCGAAATGTCAATTGAGAATTGAGGAGGACTTTTTTTAATTTGATTTAACGGCTTTCCGTCCTTAAAAGCCAACTAAGGAAAACTATAAACGTGACCAATCTCGGCCAATCAAAACTAAAACAAATCAAGTCAGTCAGCTGTCTACCTGTTCATAGCTGCGGTAGAAACAATTTTGAAAAAACTAACAAATGTTCCTCTCAGTGTTTTAATATTGAATCAGTTCAGAACTTCAAATATTTAGGAGTACTGATTGACTGCAAGTTGAATTGGAAAGATCACAATCAAACAGTTAAATCACATATGATGCTAGTATCACGTAAGATGTTTATGCTAAGAGCCTACTGCTCAAAAACTTTGCTTACTATGATTTATCATGGTCTTGCTAACTCAAAGTTACAATATGGTATAACTTGTTGGGGTGGAGTTTACTTCAACAGTTTTCGTACACTTTTGGTAGCATAAAAATGCCTGATTCGACTTATCTGTGGTAAAACCAGATCTACTTCTAGCTTGCCTCTTTTTTGTGAATTGCGAGTTCTTCCGCTTAGGCACCTTTATGTATTTAAAGTCCTGAAGGAGTTCTTTAAGCAAAGTGGTAACATCGCAACAAGAAACTCCAGTCTCTATAACTTACGTGTCAACAATTTAACTCTTGCCGATGTACCTATTGCCCACAAGACTCATTTTTCTCGTTTTTATTATGTGACTGCACCTAGACTTTTTAACAACCTCCCCTTTTGTATTAGAACAATCCACAGTCTCTCTTTATTTATTCAAAAATTAAAAGGTTGGCTCTTCACTAAGAATAATGATGAAATTGAGTTGCTGTTTAGAGTTATTGTATAATCAATGTCAAGAGAAGGATAATCTTCTAATTGGTTGGTGATTACTTCTGTTTTCCTTTGTACTCTTTATTTTTTTCTCCAGAAACTTTTTGCTTAAATTTATTTATTTTCAATTATTGTATATTTTTGGCTCCATGAATTTTCTTTATTCGTTATAATAATACAATTTTTTGTTATTAAGATTTATTTCAATTCCTACCTGATTGTTACCCCACATCAGATTTTTGAATTTTTTTTTTGTAAGGTCGTTCGCCACTAACTGTTTATAGTTACAGAATGATCATTGAATTTATTCATTCCATTTACATATGTCAAAACTTAAGGTACATTTTCTAATTTTGTAATTAGTGAGAAATGAATAAAAATGAATAAATATTAAAACAAAATGTAGTTTTATCCTCGATTTCTGCCACATTCGAACATGAATTGATAGTTATTTGTATGCTACAAATGGCAACAGTGAGGAATACAATTGAAGTGACAAAGAAAGTGTGAGAATCTCATGATCTATCAGAAAGAATGAACAACATTTCCGGTGGATCACCCAGAGTGTGATACACATATAATTGGTGTAATATATTTAAAACATACTCGTGAGCAATAACTATGATTAAATACAGCCTTCAGCAAACGGTCGATTTGCCTATATAGAATATTGTACATATATGTAAATTCACCCCGCTTAGATGTTACAAATTGGAATTAACCTGATGGGTAAGGTCTAATTCGCATACCTACTGATTTTGGTAGACAAAAGTTTTTTTGTTTAAAGAGTTCTTTCGTTAAATTGGATATTTGAAGCTTCGCAGTGAATATGCGGTATGACAGAGAAGGAAATCACTTTGCCACCCGTCGATAAATTGGAAATGTAGGTAGGTACATATGTACGACTGTATACGTACGAGCTGAATACACAAATTAGATTGAATCGTAAAAGTAAGACCACAATAGAATACGAATCGAGATTGTTACTAGAGAACGAACTCTATTTGGGACAGGTTAACAACTTTTCTTTTTGATTATAAACGAGTTTAAATGCCTAACCTATCTGGAGAGGGTGAAGATATGATAAAAAAAAGTGGCTTAAAAAATCGTAAAGAAGTAATGGCAATCCATGTCGAAAGCGATCATTTAATTAAGAATGCCACCCATAGTTCGACGTTGTACGTTTATTGTTATTCTTACTTAATTAATCGATCCCTACTATTGGTAGATACATCTTGAGAAAGATCATTCGGTTGAGGACAATTGTATTCCTCACTGTTGCCATTTGTAGCATACAAATAACTATCAATTCATGTTCGAATGTGGCAGGCAAATCGAGGATAAAACTACTTTTTGTTTTAATATTTATTCATTTTTATTCATTTCTCACTAATTACAAAATTAGAAAATGTACCTTAAGTTTTGACATATGTAAATGGAATGAATAAATTCAATGATCGTTCTGTAACTATAAACAGTTAGTGGCGAACGACCTTACAAAAAAAAAATTCAAAAATCTGATGTGGGGTAACAATCAGGTAGGAATTGAAATAAATCTTAATAACAAAAAATTTTATTATTATAACGAATAAAGAAAATTCATGGAGCCAAAAATATACAATAATTGAAAATAAATAAATTTAAGCAAAAAGTTTCTGGAGAAAAAAAGGAAAACAGAAGTAATCACCAACAAATTAGAAGATTATCCTTCTCTTGACATTGATTATACAATAACTCTAAACAGCAACTCAATTTCATCATTATTCTTAGTGAAGAGCCAACCTTTTAATTTTTGAATAAATAAAGAGAGACTGTGGATTGTTCTAATACAAAAGGGGAGGTTGTAAAAAGTCTAGGTGCAGTCACATAATAAAAACGAGAAAAATGAGTCTTGTGGGCAATAGGTACATCGGCAAGAGTTAAATTGTTGACAACCTAAGACGCTAACAAGATAAACTTTTGAAAACATTACTATTTTGTGAGAAAGCTGTATGCGAAAAACAGATTAGCACAGAAACTTTGATAATCACAGTACACTTTTTAGAACTGCTTGATAACGTACCTACGTACGGGTCATTCATTTCGTGATTTCAAGTTGCTAGCGCTGGCATTTGACACCTGTCAAACTCCGCTGTCATTTGAAGTATCATAATATTAGTTGAATCTTTGCCACTTACGATAACGGATAGCTGAACAATCGAGCAACGCGTTAAAATTATTAAAACTTACTACAAAAGTGTAATGTCGTTTTCCATTGGGACAAAAAATCAATCTTTTTTTTTTTAAACTAAATCACTTTTCGAGTTCCATTGGGAAAAAAATCAATCTTTTTCTTGATTCGGATCACTTTTTGCAGATCTCGATATTTTTTTAGATTTACACATACTACCACAAATACAGGGCATCTGCTTTACGTCATTTACGGCCATATTATTCACTCCCTTTAATCCGGGTTAAAGGTGACACCCGGGTTTAAGTGAGTTTAACCCAAAAACTAAACCTAAGTCCATAATATTCACTTGTTTAACCCAAACATGAACCTATTTTTTTAAACTTGACAGAGTTTAATCCGATTGGATTTAAACGCAATCCGGAGACCGGTTTAAGTACTTTAACTCGGGTTAAAACTCAATTTCATAATATTGACATTTCTTCGGTCGCAACAAATAAGAAAAAAGGAATAGGAACAAAAATGGCAAGAAACTAAAAAATGATTCGTGAAATGGACGAAATTAATGTTGATGTCTTCGTCGTCAGAAGACGAATTTGTCGAAGATCTGATAAAACAGCAACTGATGACGACGATTACGATGTGGTATATTTTCGAAAATATTTCGTGCTACACTCGATGATTCGATAGAAATTTCGGCATAATTAATACACCTTAAAATATAATACACGTTTTGGCGAGGTCAATTGGCCACGATCATGTCACGATTTGACACTGACAGATTTTTTTCTGCGGGGCTACGCCAAAGACCCGAACTCTTGACGCATTAAAAACCAACATTACTTAAGTTATAACCGAGATACCGCCCGAAATGTACAAAAAAGGGGTTAAAAATTTGAATTTGAAAATTTGGCCATTTGAATGATATTGTATTTCACACAAAGTCCAAACTTTATAATTAAATAAAATGTTCATAAAAAATATATCGCTGTGTGTATTTTATTTAGCTTTACTTTTGAAACCGAAAATTCAATATCCCTTTACTTATTACGTCTCATGAATTAAAGGAATATAAGACCACACCACAACATGCGGATGTTTCCTTTCCTGTCAAAGTTGTTGTGGACGTTGTTGTGTTGGAGTATCATATCGGTAGATGTAGTTTAGATGTTCGCATAAATGACTTAAAATTGGGCATTCGACTTTTACAAAAAAAAAAAAACACCTACGAACAGTAATAACTAATCTTTCCAGTTTTCAAACCGCACCGTAAAGCGTGTTTTCATCGAAAACTAGTCGATGCTTGTCGTGAAACTTCTGTGTAAACTAGGTACATTGAACATAATGAAATGGATAATTAGGTAAATGCTACCTCACCCCTATGCAGGGGGAGCTCATTATATCAAAAGACCCCATAAAGAGGTAACAAAAATCATTACCGAGAATTTTCCGCTTTTCAACTAAATACCTTTCTCAAACATGCTGTTAAAAAATAGACGCAGGACTATACCTACACAAAAGGAAGGAAGTGCTTATAAGATGCCGTCGGAATACATAATGAAATCTAGAGAACTGTCTTTTGGAAAAGTGCAATGCACTTATACAGTTACCGTCTCAGCATGCAGTGCAATATGGAATATGGATGGGGCAACCAACCGAGCACCATGCACAGGTAATAAACCAATTATACTTGGTTACAGAGATACCAATTGTGTTGTTGTTGCCAGGTGCAGAATGGTCTTCAAGTAGTTTTTAATGATTCATTATTATTTTAAGCACTTAATCAAAATATACTAGCTCTTAAAGGGCAATCAGTCACAGTACCTGTCCAACGAGTGCGTCTGTTGAAATTTTAAGCCCCCGACGATTTTATTTTATTTATATTCATAATGACGTGCACGTGTTTCGAAAAACTTTGCTCTGCTGTAACAATTTATTCGCTTAGCCATTTTTCATGTACCTCATGCGTTGGCAATGGTTTAAAAAATGTATGTACAGCTGGCATAATACCACCCCCATCGTGGTTTGTATAGTAATTTAGTGAGACGATTTGTTTAGTATATCGTTCATTATTATCATGAGGGATGTTTATTTTTAAACCAATTTGAAAAGCATTTTGAAAGACAGTGCCAACAGGAGACTACTTTGGATGATTTTATTGAGTACCTATGTCTGTATACAACAAAAAAAAATGCGTAGGTATAATAAATAGATTTTTAGGTACTTTTAAAGTCTAGTTGGACCTGACGGATATTCCAGCAATTCCAACCTGCCACAACAATATAAAGTTTTGCGTAAGTATAAACAGAAACAAAATATCTAAGCACCGTTTTTGCTTTTAAGGTGGCTCACTCACATCTATTGTATTTATCTCAGATTAAGTGCAAATTTTTAAATTGTCTGTTGTTATGATTCTCAGAGAATGGTCTGTGTTCGAATGGTTAATCAAACAGTTCGCTTATTTACATCTATTTTAATGTTATACAAGCTCAAAATGAAAATGAAATCAAATAAAAAGTCAGTTGCTAACTAGTATTTGAATGATTTGTCAGCTACAAACAATTAACCCAAGGAAATTTCTTGGGATAATACCTATTCTTTTTATGGAGCGAATCTCTCTTCTGGCCTTCTCAAACTACCGATGTTATGGGAAATGTAAAAAACAACTCAATTACAAGTTTTGCGTTTTAGCTAACCACTTTTTTTAACTAAGCACAGCATTAACTTGCAAGTCAATCTAAAGTCGAATTGCGTTAGCCGTAAACGAGCAATACGTGACGGACGTAGTGTTGCCAGACTTTTTGGACTGTCTTGCCCACGACAATATTATGACAAATCGTTGTGTATTTATTGTTCTGTTGTGGAAAAGTATGCAAGGATGAGCCTTTTTAATTACTACATGGACGAGAAGTACCTACCTCTTCATCAAAATTAAGTTTGGATTTTAGCTAATATTTGGAGAGAAAAGTTGGAGAGCAGCTTTAAATCCTACTAACATACCTATAAAAAGAACAAAAACAGTCTTTGATTTTTACTGCATTCGAATGGTTTTTCTTTGGATTCAGTATTTGAAAAGTATTTTTTTTGTGCCCTTTCTTCGGCCTTTTAGTTTTAACTTATTTTAAAATGCAAAATACTCACAAAATGGGTAATAACCCATGATTTGGGATCACTGGACGCACGGAATCTGATATTAAGTCCCTTTAGGTACTTTTTTGCAAACGTAAAATTATTAAAA
Organism: Cheilosia vulpina; assembly: GCA_916610125.1. Taxonomy (NCBI): domain Eukaryota; kingdom Metazoa; phylum Arthropoda; class Insecta; order Diptera; family Syrphidae; genus Cheilosia; species Cheilosia vulpina. The sequence goes on from OU744277.1 coordinate 63,442,176, forward strand.
ATTTGCTAAGAAACTGTGCGAATGCGAAAATTGAAAAAAAAAAACCAGAGAGAAATCCATTTCCCCCTTTTAATTTTTTCTTAGTTTTTTACTCGCCGAATTTCGACTTACTGACAAATGAAAAGTGAAAACTGCCAACTAAGTGACAGCTCAAAATTTTAACAAGCAAAATCGATTTATTTTCGTCTTCAACGATGTCGCAGGAAGAAATTGTAATTGAATGTTCTCCTCTCCTAGAACATATCAGCGAATCAAAAATGGCCTTTTAATCTTATAAAGAATTCAATTCAAACATATTTTGTAGATGCTGCATTTCACGATAATGTCAAAATGACAAAATCGGTCAGGTTCTCTTAAAATTGAGAATTTCTCCCTCGATTTTTGATAGATATTTGACGTTTTTCATTTTTCTATGCTGAAAGTAGGTACACGAAAGAACCTATTGTCTTGTAACTACTTTCAAAATCGGCTTAGTTGCTGCATAAGCGCTCGATTTGGTCCCTGATTTCACAGACAACTTCAAATCGCGCATCCTATTGATCGAATTGTGTTAACGACTTTAAAAAAAACCACCTACCTAGGTTTGCAGCTCTACCTGCTAAAAATAATTCTTCGTCAACATCCGGATGCCATTTGTTAAAGTCAAAAGCAAACATAATTCCGAAGTGATCATGTCTCCATGCCCTGCGATAAAATTTACATAAACTCATCATATAGCCCACGAATAATTTAAACTTAAAAAAGGGGTACCTGTGCAGCATTGCAACACTTTTTTCAACGCCCAATTTATGTAGGTAGGTGTACCCACTCGGTCAACCTTCACAGATACATACTTCTGCTATGACAAACGAAAAGAAAAAACCTTCAAAACGCCGGCCGGTCATTAGGTTTGGATCTACACTTCAATCTTCAGTTTGAACTCAATAAAACCAGCAACCAAATTCACACCAATATACGCAGACGTACTCACCGAACTCAACAACCCGCCTCGGTCAATTCAAAAAGCTAAGCACGTAGAGAAACAAAAACAAAAAACTAAAAAAATCACCTTATTTGTTTATCTGCGTATTCGTTATTTACCAACATATCCCAAAACAAAAGAAATAAAACCGACAAAAACTTACAAACAACAATAAAACAAGAAAATATTTCGAAGTTCAAGTTCAAGTTGTAGCCACTATACGAGTAGAACTGAGTGGAGTTTTGGACGTGTCATCACATACTTACTTGTAGATGATGCGGTGATGGTAATGATGATGAAAAATATGGCCTCAGTTGTCGTACATTTTTAAGAACCATCCACTTGTACGAATACTTTCCATTTTCATATAAAACTAAACCCTTACGCATCAACATCTCCATTCAGCAGTTTGTTTCCCCTCTGCCTTATGTTTGTACATTCCTTCGCCTTATCCGTGCATACTTGTAGCTATCCAAATTCGAATACAAAATTTGCGTCGTAGTTGTAATCGTATATTTACAATCCGCAAATTCGGGTTGAAATTCAGAGTTGGCTTTGAGCAGATACTACGACTATCTATACCAATGCCTGTTCCTACTTCTGCCCAAAGTCCATGTAGGCTTAGGTAATTGGCAATTCTTAGCGACACAGCACAGTGCGACTATAGATACAATTCAAGCGAAGAATCAAGCCGCCTGGCAAAGGTATAGGTATAGGTAGTTTTCCTATACCCAAAGAGACAGGTGTTTGTGAGCGTGTGTGCTGTCGGTTCAACGCACGCCGAAATTGTGAAGGCCAGGCCAATACTATACGACTTTTGCTTTTCACACTTATTTTGGTTCTTCTTTGATTCGCGGACGCACCGCATAAATGTGAGCATCGGCAAAGTTCTGGAGGGGGGGGGGGGCAAGAACTTACGTTCTGTTTGAGGACTGCAGAGCTTAGAACGATTTCGCAAACCAAAGACGATATCTAAGATCATAACAAATGACCTTCATTCGTTAAAAGCCTGTACGCACACTTGTGTACGATGGCGAAACAGCCCCATCAGGCATATCAACTCTTGACAACAAAATGCCCGCTCTCCTGTATTGATTTACAAAGTGTAGTGATTGTTCACAGATCATTACAATGTGAATGTGTTTTAATTACTAATCCCCCAGGAAATACACTTTACAAAAGGGAAATCTATTAATTTTAAATAATTGATATACAAACATGGAATTTGTGCTGGCAATGGGTTCACGGCGTCGCAACATGTGCTGCGCGTGGTATATGGTATCTGGGCAAATTGTGTTGAATGAATGTTTTCTATTTTGGGTTTTGTTTTGCGACTTGGGAATGTGAATACGAGGAATTGGGAGCGGTGTAGTTAGGGGCAATTTTCAGTGATGCCCTTTCGCATCTCATCATCTTTTATGATGATCAGATATACGATATACCTATAGGTACTCGTAACTGACCAAAGATATATATATTTGGGAAACATCTGTGAAATGTTTAGCAAGGGCTGTGCCTTATTTTGTTTGTGTGCAACACTTGTGATTCGAAAGGAGCGGAAATGCTTTCTGTCTTACAGATCGCGTATTGACGGAAGTTCCACAATGACGTGTCCTGCCTTAGTTTAATAATATCGCCTTCATTAAAAAAGAAAAACTGTGTACCAAAGCATTCCCCATTTATGCGTCGTTTGACATATTTGAACGGCAAATAAATCATAAATCGTGTTCGGTGTCAGACACATTAAACAAATTGAGTAGACGGCCGACATAGCAGCAAATTTCATGCGAGTGGGCAAATCTTCGTCCGGCACGTGCCCACGAGTAGTGAAGCATACTTATTGTGTACTTTGATTGCCATCGTCAATTTCCTGAAAAGGTTTATAACATTGTTGTAATAATAGGCTCATGACAAGCGATTTTATTCAATTGTATAGGGTGATGGCGTGTAAGTTGAGCCCCCGCTAGTAGTCAACAACATATAGTACAGCGAATTAATAAATCCTTTGGTATTTCTTCCAAGCGAAAAATATTACGCCCTTGGTTAAAATATTGGTGCCTTGTGCGGCTTCGCGCGAAAAAAAATCGTAGTGGCTGTATTCCCCATGAGAGAAGAACGCAAATAGTGCATTGAGCGCCGTTTTGATACCACAACTAACGGAACTTGAAACCTGTGTAGTTGGTTTTGAGCTCCTGTAACATCCTGCTTCCCCCAAACCTACTTTACTTGTTTTGTAAATAGTTTGCATTAGGTAGCTCAGTCTTTTCCAATTTATCACAATCTAATCACTTAAAACATTCAGATAAACCAAATACTTGATTAAATAGTTGAACACGGGATTTTTCAAGACCAATCAAACTTAAAAAGTTTAAAAGGCTGACTACTAGTGCCATCGACCTACTTATTTGTCGTAGTTATAGAAAAATGTTAAACGATTTATGTTTAAAGATTTGTAGGCCTTCTAAAACTACTGTCGCGAGAGTAGGATGATCAATATCTGTTGATCATTGGCTACTAAGTATCGAGATCATCTGTGAGCTATCCCCACAGTTCGTCAAAAAAAATTTGTCGGCCTTGACCTAACCATTTCACCCTGGGAGCGCCTGCCTAGAGAACGCGTACTTTGTAGCCGAGTTTCCATATTACGTCTTAGAAAACAAGTTGATGACTTGAGTTTTAACTGTCGAAAGAATGGATCGACAATTTTACCAATATGTTAAAAGCACGAACCGTAGTTCGAAGTCGCAAAGACGAACAAGGAACCTTGTAAAGAGAACTCCCGTTTTTTATGCATTAATAATTACAAGGCCAAGCCAACAGTTATTGCGCCATTCTTCCAAGGAAGCTCACTTAATACCGAATTCACAATGTCGCGTTGAACGCGTGCGTGCGCGCTCTAGGTTTGTTTGATGTGGGCCCTAGTGCACTGAACTCGCCCTGTACTGAAAACATGTGTTTGACATGACTTCTAGGGCACCCCAATTGTGCCCTGAACTGACCCCAGTTAATTTGTCGGGGCATGAATTCAGTGCTGAGTTTGCTGTCATTTCAATTCTGAATTGAGTTCACTCATTTTTAACAATTAGCGGAAAAAAGTGTTACCACAGGATAAATATTTGTCAATGTCAATACTGGCAACATTTTGCGTTCGATATAGAAGCTGAATGAATATTCAGGGATATGCAGGGTTTTTGACAGGCGTGAAAATTAACTGACACTTCTCAGTGCGCACTAGTGGTCACTATTGCTGCCACGCAAAACAAACCTAATGCCAAAACACGCAAGCAACAATTCTTTTAACAAGAAATGCTGCTTTGAAGCGAATGCGCGTTGAGACTTGAGAGAGTAGAGTATGACAGATTGAAAGTTCTGTTTGGTTTCAATACATAAATAGAGAGCAAAATTCAAATTTCAATTCTTGCAAGAATGCAAGAATTAAAAAAAGGATTCTCCAAAATAGGTAAAAAATTATATACAATATATATAATAATGCAAAGAACGACCTTAACATAGATACAAGACCAATGATTAATATTTATTTTCCAAGAAAATCTAAAGAAAGAAATATTAGCTCCACAATAAAAAGGTATTCATCATTTCCACACACTAAATTACAACTAAGAACAGCACAGCCTATGACATCAAAATTCTTAAGTTGTTAAACGCGCGCGATAGTAGAGAGTAGGTCTACTCAGGCGTCGCGTTGAACTTTACGATATTTACGATCAAAGTCGATCCAACGCCTGATGTTGTATTTTGTGTCGCAGAATATGAACGCTTTGTTTTACATAATCTGTCAACGCACGCGCGTGTCAACTCGACATTGTGAATTGGGTATAACGTCCAGATACATAAATATTTCAACATTAACATAATTAGCATGAGCAGGTACATTCAACGTAATATTGATACACACCATCGATTAATTTTCTGCTAATCGACAACATACGTATTTAATATCCACACAACCTGTCTAATTAACACGCAATTCAAAAATCTAGCGTATGTAAAGTTCACAAACAAAAATACTTCCACCAAATGTCCCCAACTAACCAGTCAAATTGGATTGTGTGACAGATAGACATGACATGTAGGTAATGTCAAATCAACCTGATTTGATTAAAAAAGTAAACCATAAGACGGAAATTCAAACCAATCATTTAAATTTAAGCTATATGCTGTTGCTAAGCTGGAATGTATCAATTAGCATCTTAATGCTTCATGTTCTGCTGTTATATAGCGTTGAGTCGTAGTTGAAACGGGTGTAAAATTGCGATTTGGTATTCTCGAAAAAAAAACCGTACTATCGTATTGATAACTTTTATTCGGGTTTTCGGATGTTAAATGTTTTAAATATTTCTAAATTGTATGACTATACGATTATATAGCTACTACGACGATAGTATAGTTTAGAACAGTCGCTGACAGTTCTGGAATCTGGTCTGGCCATGCGCGTATTATGCATATTTTACTCAATGAAACTTGCGGAATAGGCAGCCTAAAGCCACAACTTCTGTATGACTAAACATGTTTCTCCTAATTTGAGTCGCGGTTTCGTTTTATAGCACTAAACGAGTTCCCTATACACATCAAATTTAAAATCAAAATGGTAATAAATGTATTATAAGAGAAATTTAAAATTAACATTAATTTGGTGGTATTATATAGCAGGAGACAAGCTTGCCATGATTATAATATTATTACGTCTTGGATTATCGGAAACGTATAGGTACATCTTTTAAAAGCTGGTCAAAACTAATCGAAATCGTACTGCGCAATGGCAGTACATATTTATCTATCAGTTGTCACTTTTTTGAAAAGTGCATTCCGGAAACACACTTGCATTTGTTATGTCCATCTTTTTGTTTCAGATTAAATTATTTGTATGTTATTATGTCAGTGTTAAATATAAGGGTAATAACAAATTATATTAAAATAAGTATGTTTGCGGTTGATTGATAACAGGCGAAAGAAACAGAACATCGACATGCACTGAAGCGCAGAGAGTTTGTGAAATCTCAACAACTCATCAGACGCACTCTCCTGAATTCGAACCCACTATGATAAAATTTGGGTGAATGTGACATATTTTCATGTCTAATTGATTATTATTTGAAAAAAAATTGTAAAAAAATAATTCTATTTCGAATCGAAGATTATCAGCTTCCAACAAGGGAACTTCATAAAAGCTGGCAGACAAAGCCGACTATTTTCGTTGCCAGGGTTGACACATTTTGCTCGCAGCTAACAAATGTTAAAAATATGGAAAAAGAAAACACGTGAATGGGGACTTTCAAGTATCTATTTTAGTAAGTCTGGCAGCTTTTTGATGACTAGATATATCTCGGTTTTAATTGGCTGAAATCGGTCATATGAGCAGCTGTTTCAGTTAACGCTTATGGAGCCGGCGAATCTAGTCAATAAATTCGTGAAGGAGTACTAAGTTTACAGTTCGCATATGTGACTGATGTAGAAAAAGTGATGTTGCCGACCAACAATCTAGTTTTTGCGTTCAGGTTACATCTCATCCTGACTAATCTAGTGCCCAATTCCAAATTTAACCGGAGATAAAATAAAAAATAATTTTTATTCATTTGAATGTCAGCTCTCAATTTGCAAAAATTTAGTTTGGTTGATTGAAAATCTTAAAGAGAATTTGTTAAGGTCGATTTATAATGCAGTGAGTGCGTTTTATAAACATTAATATATAGAAAATCTACCATTATAGTGGCCTCGCTGTTAACATAACATATTGGAAAACAAATTACATACAGCACTGCATCTCTGCGCAATCTTCCCAACAAAACATATCAAGCGAATATACTGAATTCAACTTATCTATACAAGTCCAAGGCATTATATCGATCTGCGCACCCCCCCTAGGCCACGCTCAGCCATCTCAATTGTACATCCATCCCGATGGGGCCCACTAATTTGAATAGTGCTCTTGGAGAGATATGTATAAGTATAAAAGACTATTTTAATTTACTTTTGTGCGAAAGTTTTATCGCGCAATATCTGATCTGTCCACTTGTAAAATAAAAACACAATTTATCGGAAGCGTTCTAGTTGTTGTCAATATATAAATTTCTGTGCTACAGAAATCTCCTTGAGAAATATTTCTTGAATGTAAGTTAGAGAATTTTAAAATAACTTTAACTCAAAACTATACTCATTTCCACCAGTTGCCATGCGAAATAATCCGACATCATTAAGCTTTCTCTGATCATGTCCTCAAATTATGTTAACGCCATAAAGTTTAATTTAATTCAAATTTAACATAAACGCATATTAGAATACAAAATTTAAACAAAAAAAAGTGAGAGCTTCGCATATTAAAAAAAAAGAAGGAGAGGAAACGTTTGCATGTAAATTGTTTAACCAAACATTTATTGGCTAATTTTTGGGGGCACGTTTGCTCGTACAAGGTCTAACACCAATATGTACGGAGTATTGCATAAGCCGGAGCCCATCCCATTGCCACCGAGTGATATTCAAAATATTCCATAAAGATACGTACGAACATCTGAGATCAAATCTTTATCCACGATGTCTAGACATTTTATTCATTTATGTTAATGTACAGACATGAATTATGTGAACATACAGACAAAATTAATAAATTAAAATTAAATTTGTTTCAGATATCGAATAAAGGTAATTGATTTTTAATAAATTTAACCACGGTTTTAACCATAGATGTAGATTTTTTTTTGAAAATATGCAGTCATACAATTTACATATAGGTATATATCTAGAGCGCAATAAAGATATCTAAAAACCCCCAACACCTGTTTTGATTTCTGTGAGATAGAATGACTTGTTTTTAACAGCTGATGGTCATCGTTTATTTTATGAAACCTGACATTCGAACTTATGTCGAACAAACCGATCGTATCATGTAGGCAGAAATAGTTTTTTTTATTAGACTTCCTCAATAAAGTCAGGACATTAAATTGTTTAAAAATTATTTAAGCATGAAAGTATGGTGCTAAAAGATTTCAGCTGACCTAATAATTATTTATTGCTTAGTCAAGAAACGCATTTTAGAGTTAGGTTTATGATCCGATCAAAAACAATCGAATCACCCATTAAATTTGTTTAGCATCTCTTAGAGCTGTTTTGTTTGGTTTGATTTATAATAAAAATGTAGATATTGTTACGAAAATCGATTTTAGCGCTTGAAGACTTAAACACATATTTGGAAATGTCATTTGCCCAGTCGATCGATAAATAAGGCGAAATATCTCATTCCAATAAGTAGACGCGATACGGTACTACTTAGGTACGTTTATTCCCAAGTATAAAGTATGAACGTCACCTTGTGATTCGAGAAAAAGAACCGAATTGGCAATTCCGGATCTCTTTATTGGTAGATAAGCTTTACTAAGTAAATTTATCGGAACTTAAAATTCCCAAAAGGAGTTTACTAAATAGGCGTGGTATTAGTCGACACTTTGGTTGTGCAAATTGTATCCATAAAAGTTCAGCAAAACAAATAAACGAAATTATAAATACCTAGTAATAGTGAAGTTTAAAAGCTCTACTTTTTCAACTTTAAACAAATTTTGAGTGCTCGTGGAAAAATGTAGGTATGCGGGCATGGAAAGATGAGGCAGGTGCCTTTTTTTTTAAATTCACTGCCCAATGGCTGACACTGCGACCTAAAAGATCTATTGTGTCAAGACAAGAGGCAGAGGTCTTAGTAGGATCACAATCAACGTGACTAATCAATTACTTTCGGAGTTAGTCGGTAAGGCACAGACATTTTTTGTCTAATCTAAATTACAAAATCTGTATAAAATTGTACTCTCTAAATTGTAAAAAAGTTCAGTAAAACTTGCAGCTGCAACTTAATATACATTGAAAGCTGTTTATTCGATACGCAATTCGGAGTCCATACCTCATAATTATATTTGGCGCCAAGCAGCAGCTTAGCAATTCCAGTTCCGCTATATCAACTTCAACTATTTTGTGTTGGTCGATATAGATCGATTTACCTACCAACAACAATTGACTTGTTTTAGACGAGCTGCACCCTTTTCCAAACCATATGAAACCATATCCGGGGTTCACTGTAACTATTCAATTTACATAGCAAAATTTGCAAATCGGTAAATACCACTGTTGTGCACTCACACACAAGTCGTGATCGCAAGAAATATGTTCCTAATTGACATACCATTCACGAAAACAACTTGATTCATAAAAAAACTATGTACATGACCGATCCAAGTCAAGTTTGGTGACGCATGTGTATCTTTACGATTTCTCAGATCTATTCGGGCAGTCTTATTTGTGGAATGCAATAACACTCTTATATCTAATTTCCAAGAACGGCAAATGCGCGAAAATTCCCCAGTGATTAAGAGTCTTGATGAGCGACTTGAATCTTGCTGTCTCAACGAGGGGAACGGGAACTCCAATCAAACGTAAAAGCAGTTTTCGTTTGCAAGCTGCTGCACTTTAGCGCTCAATGCAAATTTATAGATTTGCTTGGAATTTATCAATTAGTTTTTATTCACTAAAGAGACTGCAGCAATTTTACATAATTTTGTATCAGTTTATCATTTTTGCGTGAGTAATTTATTTTTAATTTGATTGTTTACCTTTTTTTTACTGGTGGCTTAGTGCGAACTGACTATTTACTGGGAAACGTAAATGGCGTCATTATCGTCAATATTAATTGTGCAAAGATTTAAGAATTTACTTAATCTGAATTCAGATACAGCTGTTATATTATATGGTGGGTTGGTATTACAAAAGAGTGACAGTGATATTTGATCAAATGTGTATGATCTTTATAGCTGATTAGTAAACCATAAACCTTGTTGACAATTAAGAGTAAGCCTTGACAACCAATTTTCCAAACCTACTAATCGTACAAATTTTGTGTAACTGTATTTCAGGAGACTACGTTCCAATGAGAAAAAATGTACATCAGCAGCAACTCACAGTGCAAGCATCTATTTAGGCTATGGGTTTGATTTACCAAGAGAAGCCCCAAATAAAATGTAAGTCCATTTCCTAGCTCTTGTATAACAGCAAATTACAAATTTAGCCCATACAATTTGTTGTATATCCTTACTACAAAAAGGTAAAACTTGGAAGTAAAAGGGGTCCAAAACGGAACAAAACGGAAGACGCTGACAAAACCCACGTCAAAAACACTCCCAAAAATAGTTTTGAGTGAAAGGGGTAGTAATTACAACAAAAACGCAAATCATTCGGGGAATCAAAAAAGCGTTAAAAACGCTTCGAAAAACACGCCCAAAAACGCTTCTCTGTAACGTTGCTAGGTAATCTGTGATCTGTCGAACTTGAGTGGCTTTTCGTATAAAATTTTTACAAGATCACACATAGCATACCTATAGATTTCTAGCAGTCGAGGTATGTATTTCCATCTTTTGTTTAGCTTCAAAAAATAATCAGAGCCTAATATACCCAAATGCTTGTATTTGCTAATTTACCTATTGCCATTTCCGTGTGAAATTAAAAACATTCTTGAAAAGATCCAACTCTCTATATATTAGATATATTAACAAAGTAAAAAGGCTTTTTTTTGATTTCTATCTAATCTAATCATCTTTATAGAATTTGTATTTTTTGACGATCTTGTGAGAGACGCGATGTTAATAAACGGTCGCCTTCAGTTTAAAACTGATAAGTGTGTAGCGAAGCAATCAGAGTATCAGTTGTGTGGAACTCCAAAATATTATTGTCAGTGTGATTGTATAATCTTCTTAAAAATGATGATAGGTTTCACGTATTTAGGCTTTGAGGTAGATATTCTTTTTTTATAAATAGCTTGTTTGGGAATCCCAACAACCGCCGATGATTGTTAGTAAACAGAGAAAAATTGGCACTTCGGGTTAGAAAATAATAAAAATCATTCGGCACGGTCGAAGATGCCGATAGGGTAATTAAGAACGTGAATTCTTAAAAGTAAACGCCAAAATGTATTTTATCTTATTTTTCCTTCAGCCTTATTGTAAGCCCAGTGTACAGTCTGCATAACTTTATTTATTCATTATACATCCTTTTAAAATGCCCATACGCAGTGAAATGTTACTTCAGGTCTGTGTAATTTAAACGCGAAAATTTGTCAAAAACAAAGTAAAGTAATAGACAAAGTAAAAAGTAATAGACACAAACCTCGTTTAGGAAACAACTACGCTCTACTTGACACTTCGAGGATTCGAAGTAGTCGTTGTAATTGCGTGCTAAAAATCCTACTGAACTTTGCTTTGCTGTGATCGAAGTTCAAAAGAGCACTCTTTATATATAACTCGAGAACGGATCGCTCGATTTTCACGATTTTGGACTTAATGGATTCGTATTGAGCCAAGAAAATATGACTCTAATGTCGTTTTCCATTGGTTTCACTCGGGGATCCACTCATTCTGAAATCAAATGGAACAACAAAACAGCTTCTGAAAGAATTCACAATAGTATTGGTGAAATGCCAAAAAATAATCTACGGCTGCTGTCAGTTGACTTGTATAAAATACCTAAAATTACACATTGATTCTTGAGTGGATTCTGACTTCAAATCGAGAAGCGAAATTCTCTTCTTAGAATCACCAGAAGAGTATTTTTTGTGCCAATGGAACGGTTTCACAAGTGATTTTTTCGATTCCGGACTCTCCCGGACGCTTCTTTTTGCCCAATGGAAAACGACATAAGACAGTGAAAGTGTAATAAATGTGAACACGCCTTTAGTTGTAAAAACATCGTCAAATGTAAACAGTCATCGCAGTTGAACACCAGCAAGCATACACCAGAGATGAAAGAATAAAAGAGATGGATATCTTTCGTACGTCTATCCCCCCAAAACCCATTTGTTTACATTGTTGTTTTTGTAATTTCAACCCCCGTCTGTGAATACGTGTGAGCTACAAAAATGCATGTTGCTAATGGCCGGCCAACATTCCTTTTTCTTTTATGGGCATTGCGCTGTTCAATTGTTTTGTGTTTGGTATTGAACTTGTTTAGTTTTTCTTAAGGATTCGATTAAAATAAAAAAAATAATGAAATACGCATTTCGGTAAAGCGAATTATTGCATTAAAGTTCAATTCATGAACTCACATATACTAGAAAAGAAATGAGCATATGTGCGTGACTTCATGAATTTTACGGGAAAACAGCTTGTAGGCAGCCGCCTTTCCACTGGAAAGATATATATCTCTATATTCCATTATCTTTGGCATACACATAATTTATAAAGGGTGGGACATATAGTAGTTTCTTTTTAAATCATAGGTTATTTTGACACTGACAGCTGTTATCCGCTCGAAATTTTGACAGAAAGTCAGTGTTATACCTCCGCGAAACGAAAGGAGTCGCATTACGCTTGAACAACGTGAGTGACAGTTTGATGCGGATTGTAGAGTGGTGGCAGCAATGGACCATTTTCTTCGAAAACAAGGCTGGAAACAACATTTCGGTCACAGTGCACTGTGGGCGTTACAGTGCCATGTCAATAGACTTTTTTGTACTGAAATTGAAGACAGGGATTTGGACGAGCTCTATGGTTCATGCAGGATGACGCGAAATGCCACACAGCCAATGCCACAATCGATCTTTTACGCACCAAATTCCCAAATCGTGTATCAGCCGTCTTGGCGATGTCAATTGGCCGCCTCGGAGCTACCCCTTTGGACTTTTTTATTATTCACACTTGAGGCCAATATCATCCAAGCAATCCGTGAGAGCGAAATCACTTGAACGACATTGTGTTCCATAATTAATGGGAGTGTTTGCCCTTACTAATAAAGCCAGGATACAAATGGAAGATGGAAAAAATTTAATTTTGTTCATTTTATAGCATTTTCACCTGTATCTCTAGAATGTAATAATTTGAGGTTTTTAGCCGTTGTTTTTCCCAAAAAACCAAATCTTCTATTTATATTTTTATTTTTTTTTTCTCTTAGAAATACACAAATTTGTCATATCTCTGTACTTAAATTATGTAAATTGTGCCATAACAAGCTGTAAATTCTAAACGAAATAAATATCTATTTATCTAAAATAAAGAGGAGTTAAAATTGTGTGTTTTATTGGACTTATTGAAGAATGTTTGTATGGGGAACCGCACTTTTAAAAAATAGACTACGCAGAAAAACGCGGAGTGTCACTTCCAATAAAACAAAAATTATTTAAAATTTTTAAAATTATATTTCGAGAAAATTTCAGCGGAACGAAGTTCTACGGGTCAGCTAGTATGGAATACATTATGTTCCTTAGGGAGCAGCTTCAGTGGGTCTTCTACTGGTTTTGGTAAATTTGAAGTTATTGTAAGCGCGAGTAGGCATATTCTGTATTTGGGATCGGCAAAATGTTTGTGTTCTAGCTAAAGAAAAAAAAAAAAATCGCTATAAGAATTTTCTAATAATAAAAAGCATACAAATAAATGCGATTAGTATGGTATTTTTGTGGCATGAGTGTTAATTCACATTCAATTTTAAGGCAAGACAATTGGCGGCACTCCCATGCCCAGTGCCAAACATTTTAAAAGTTTAATTTTGCTTTTCGAGTGTATTTCGAGCAGATTCAAATTGTGATCATTTTATTTCTAAATATGGATATTAATTACGTTAAAGAGGTTGCTTTTTGCTTGTTCAGAATATCTATTGACTAAGACCTTCCGGATTCTCGAGGACATTCAAGTACAGGTACGAGGATAAGGAATACTATCTATACGAGAGAGAATGTTTTGCTTTTTATTAATTTCTTATGAGTTAGTAATAACAATTTGGAAATATAAGTGACTCACAGCGGCAACATTTTCTATGAAATGAAACTCAGTTTAGCACAGTAGGTGGGTCGAAGTCAGTAAGTAGCTCTTGGAGAATATCCAAAACATCTATATAGAATTTTAAAGGATAAAAAAAACTTGTCGCATCTATGGGTACAGTGTCTGTTGTGCTTCATTTACATATTAGATAGTAGAGTATATTTTATTTTGTAAACTTGAAACAGATCTCTTGAAACAGATCTCGTTTTTCGTAGTTGATATACTAGCAGTCATTTTTAACCGCAGTATATTCTCAGGAGTTTTTCCAGGAGCTCTCAAATGTGCGGATGTTGTCCCACTTCTAAAAAAAGGCTCAGCAGAGGATATTAGAAATTATAGGCCCATCTCTCTTCTTCCTGCCTTCAGCAAAATCTTTGAAAAAGTAGTTAAGGAAAGAATGCTCTCCTTTTTAAACAAGACCAATTTCTTCAGCCCGTTACAATTTGGCTTTCAAAGGGGGAAATCTACTGAAGATGCCCTTCTTAATTTCTGCTCAAATATCCTTTCTAATCTTGATGACAAAAAGTTCACTGCAGGCTTATTCGTAGATATCACAAAAGCCTTTGATATGGTTAACCACTCTATACTGCTTAGAAAACTTGAAAATGCTGGATCAGTTCTTTCTAACAATCTGGTATAACTTAAAACTTAAAGATTCAATATTTGGATTTTTTCTTTTTCTCTTTTTTTTCTCTTTCTTTTGTATATAATGTAATGGGCACCCCACCCATAGTTAATATTTCTATAATTATACGCATTGAAGTGGCATTTGACACTATTTTTAAATACTTAATGTATATAAAATTAAAAAATGTCACTGCTCGTTTATTTCTATAATTCTTCATTTTAAAATACTCTTAAGCTTGTTGAATACTGTATTGCTTTGTTTTTATCTGAAATAAATGTATCTATCTATCTATCTATCTATCTTTATTTTGTAATGAATTTTTAAAATGCACAAATAAATTTAAATCTATCTATCTATCATATTAGAGTAGCGCAATAAATCCAAACCGGAAGTGTGGTTTCTCGCCTTACAGTAAAATGAGTGTCATTTATATATTGTGGAGAGAATGTTAAATTCTCTGCACATACATTCAAAAGTCCATTAACCTCTAAATCAGAAAGACGCTCATTTTTCTTATAGAATCCGTCAAAGAAAAAGCTATTACATAATTGCAACTGTAACCAGTTTTTGCCATTTCCGGTTTCAACAACTCATAAGCAGTACTTTTCCTCATGTTCCTCCATATCGGAATCGTAAATTTTCTATATATATATAAATGCTAACAGCTACAGGTTATGTGTACTGAAAGATATACCTAGTAGCGTCGCCAAAAAAAAGGATGGCAATAACGCGTCCTGCCCATAGAAATGGTTTTATTTTTGCCCTTCGAGGAATTTAACAACAAAAGGTTGATTTTAAATCCTATTATACGTAAAAAAAAAATTATTGAAAACAGGATAACAACATAGCGACGAGGTGTAAAACCCATCTCTTTGACTGGTACATATTTATTCCTGTGCAGACGAACACCGTTTTTAAGGTAAACAAACGTATTTCAAGGACTTTTTCTATGTCGCATTATTTTAATGTTGTAAAGGATTCGCGATATTTGATCCTTATACCTGTTTCCATTATTCTCTGTTCAGGTCATGGGTTCATTTATTCTCCAACTCAGAATAAGTAGAGAATAAAACGCAATTGGAGAGCTTTTGTGTGGCACGTACCCTTGTATTGAATTAATTCGGTATGTATATTTCGTGAAGATAATTATTTTAATAAAACAAAGACCGTACACCATAAACCATCAACTTTATGGTGTACGGTCATTGGTTTGTGAAAATATAAAAATTCTACGCTTTGTACTTTTGTCCCATACGATCCCATAGAAAGATTTAATTTTCAATATTTTCCATATACTTAGATTTAAATTTCGGTGCGTTTTTAAATGAGATATTCGAATGGGAAATCTCAAATCTTTTTTTTACTTTTATATGTTATATGTTCGATTCATACGAAAAAAAATCTTTTATTTTCCGATTTCAGAGCACTTTTGCGAATCTGGATGTTTTCTCAGAGTTGCTTCAGAGTGTGTCTGAGTTTTCAGACTTTTCATAATTTTCGTAAGCTTGTCTTTAATTTCGACAAATTTAAAATTGGACAGTTGCAAGAGAGTGCCTTAAGAACTTATTAAAAAATAAGTTGGATTATGCAAGGATATAGGATGAGCCACAAAAGATCATCTTTCCATTGGCGTGGATGGGTGGAAACGGTTTAATCCACTTCCCTTAAGCTCATTTGTGATAGCCTCTGGTGTACCCTAGATAGCATCTGTTTAAGGGTTTCGTTAAAAAAAGTTCATCCACGTCTTAAGTACTCAATGCAGTCGTTTTAGCATTTCACTTAAGGAACAATACATAGATTCATAGATTTGGTTAATAATACTGTTGAATGATGTCGGTCTTATTCCCCTTAAAATTTCATTCTTGATATGTTTACTTTTATTTTTCAACATTCTTTTGTTTAAATTGTGAGACAAATGTGAACTCTTTTTTGTTTGGCTCGATGCATTGAGCCTGAGCCAAATTCCCCAATTGGGTACTTCAGCACATCGCTGATACCCACACTTGTTTATAGCCATCAAATAAAATGTAAATTGGGCAGGCACAAGGAATTGTTACTACAATGGGCAACTTCTTATTAGAAGGAAAATGCGGTGCCCTTATTCGGGTCGGGAATCATAAAGTTTGATTTTTTAAGTGATACGTGATCACACAACAGTAAATCATAAAACATGACAGCGAGGCAGGTCGCACCAAAAATATACGACGATCACCATTATATGTACCTGCAGTAATCGCAAATGTACGAACATTAAAATACGACTGACAGCTCGTGAGATTATGTTTGTAAATTCGCTTCTGCAGGCCATATTGACTAAATATCTTGCGATGGCATAGTAGAACGAAAGCCATCTTACGCAAAGTGTTAAATGCTTGTACAAATGTGGGCAACACGGCATACACACCAATAATTGGTTTGATTGGCTCATTGTTTATCTATTAATTTAAACAGAATAGGAAAGAAAAGACCAACTTTAATCATAAATTTGATCACACGCTTAAGTAAGTATATCTATAATGCATTATTTGAAATGAATCGCTGAGCAAAAATAATTGCCCAGAGCAATTCCATTGAAGCCAAATAGCTTCTATGCAGAAATAATAGTTATTGAGATTTTTAATTATATGTAATTAAAGTCAGCTACTTCCTATCCGTTTCATTCATACCAACGCTCCTCTAGTTCGTGGCACTGCGAACAGTCCAATAAATTATGCCAATTCCATACGAATCGGCTGTTTTAAGGAACTAGTCAGCGTTAAAACAATTAAGCATTCCACATACCCACCAAGAGCTTGATCTACTAGCACTGTTTAAATTACACCATAAGACCACCGGCCGGCTGGCTGGCGCAAAGGGCTCATATGTGTACACCATATCCTCTTCCTCTGTACATTGATTTATTGTCTGCGAGCAATGGTGGATATAGTGACAAATTATGAGCGTAAATACGTGAAGGTGTAGCTAATTGGCATCAATTCGAATAAAAATATCTACGCATAGGTACCAACGATTGCAGCGTGAAATTGTTCGCCCATTTGGTAATCCAGGAAGCCGAGTATCATTCTTGTTCAAACTCGTCACCAGAAGCGGCCACTTACCTCGCTACAGAGTGGCAATGATACGCCACAGAATAAATTAACTGAGCTATTACTGAAACGCGCTGATATGGTGAAAAATTGGGTTCTGATTCCGATTGTTATATTATGTGCGTTCAAAGAAACGCGTAGTTAACATAAGGATTTCTCTTTAATCTATTCAACGTTCTAGACTCATTTTATTTTTATGTTCTAGCGCAGCTATAGGTATGCGATGAAAATATAAATTAAAGCCAACTACTCAGCGGCAACGAAATTGCTTTATTATAAACCTAATTTAATTCTAAATCAACTATTAATGGTAGTGGTGTGTGTAATACCAAATCTCAAAAAGCCTGTTACTGTAAATTAGTGCTAGTTGCATTCAGGCATATTGAAACTAATAATCAATTTAGATTTAATTAACTTGCATATAAGCAATTAAAATAAGGCCAAGGCCAAGTTAAAGTTGGATATATTCCGAAAAGAAGCCAACTTTATCCCTTACTCGCTAATCGTGACGAATGTGAATGATAAATTACCTAATTGTGCAGATGTTTTTTTTTTTAAACAACGGGTACTCATTAAAATATCATAGTTTCTTCTACGAATATAATGGTTGCAGCAAATGTAATGCACCATTTCACTTCTCTTATAGGGAAGGAGCTGTAAAAGTATTCATCTCAAGTCGGGATGTAGATTGACCCGAAGTCATTTAAAACAATATCGCTGTGTCCTCGAACGCAAAACGCCGAAAAATCACTTATTTAAAATCATCCAACGTTCGGTTAAAAACTATCAAGTAATACTGTTAATATAGCTCCTACACATTTAAAGTTTGCAAAAACAATTGAACTAACTTGTGTTAGAGAACTCGGTTAAAAATAACCGATTTATTAACTGTCCCTCCAATTTTGTTCGGTCGTAAATAACACAATAACTCTGTTGAGTTTAACCAACTTTCTTTGTTTGGTTGATATTCATTTAGGCACTCGGTTGAAAACAACTGATAAAGAGGGTATTTTTTAAACAGTATGCATAAAAACTTTTTCTTCTCGTTGTCGGTAGTGTTTTACGACGGATACTGTTTTTTTTTAACAGAGATTTATGTGGTTTTCCATTGGGACCACCAGATATTCTTTTCAGATCTCAGATTTAAAGCGGCTCATGGACAATGCAATGAAATTGATCTGCTTTTGTAAATGGACTAGTGCGTTATTTGACAGCCATGTCAGCTGTACAAATTGTATTAGTTTTTGGAAAAATCGACTATGGATATCGACTTGGAAAATGTTTCCCCTATTGTATATACAAATGGAGTAGTTTCAATGATTCGTAGTTCCCAGATGATGAGGAAGACAACGAAGATAATAATTCCTCCAACATTATATCCAGGGCTATTTATGTATTGCTTTATTTTGGTTTTCACGAAACTTTGAAACCAGTTTTAAACCAAACTTCTTTACATGACGTGAAACAGCTGTGCAAAGTAAATATATTGGTTTTGTGGCAGTATGTGTAAATCTGACAAAATATCGAGATCTGCAAAAACTGATCCGAAACAAAAAAAAATATAAATTTTTGTTGCCCAATGGAACATGAAAAGTGATTTAGATCAAAAAAAAAAGATTGATTTTTTGTCCCAATGGAAAACCACATTAGTTCATTTTTGAGCGTGAACAATTTTACAATGCTTAACCCTTTAAATGCAATAATTGCATTTCTGAGGATTGTTTTTGCAATGAACCAATGATAACATGCAAAATATATAAATATAAGAACTTACTATGGCAATAGAAGTTTCCGGGACTGGTTATCCAAGTAGAGCCCTAAAGTTAAAGAAAAAATCAGTTATTTCCGATCATCAACCAATTATTTGCATTCTTTTCTTATCATCAGCAATCACTTGGATTCTCTGCAATCTTTTTCCATTAAATGCAACTAAAATAAATTTGAAGAAGCTCAAACAGTAGGTACCTAATGTGTGTTTCTCCTTATTAATAAACAAATAAACAAATAAGCAAAAGTCAGTTAGCATACAAAAACTTAACGTAACTGCTGTATAACCATTTTATTATTAAGCAAGGTATCAAGTTGAGAGAACTTAGAGTTGAGAACGTAGTGTATTGCCGAAAGAATGATTTTGCACCCACCATCAATAATTGATGACAAACGTAAGACTTATGAATAAGTAGATGGCCACTAGTAAAACTAGCTTCTGATTAATTTGAATTTAGTCCCATTTAAAGGGCAAAAATGTCAATTAATGGAAAGAATGCAAATGACTGCAAGGTATGCATATTAAAAAACAAAACAGCTCTTAATGACTGTTGTATTGTGTACCTACCTAAGCAACTCTTTAAAATTTTATAAAGTCCCTACCTATTCCAGAAATTGTGTTTCGTGCCAATATATTTCATCTTAATCGCGCAATAAGACAAGCAGATTGTATTTACCTGCAAATTATAAACAAACAAGCAACTGGTTATCTACAACAATCATTCAAGTACACTATACCTAGGTAGCTACCTAACCTACGCAGCACAGCACTACACTTTCGTATCATTGAATTAAATGCGAAAATCAAACACCTACAGCATCGACCGTCCACATGTAGTTGTGTATTGTGTTTCCCGTGTTCGATGGGTTCCACAGTCCACTACAAGTTTATTTGACGTTTCTTGAATCAGCTGCTCCAATGAAGAACAAAACGTGCTAGTTTCGGTCGTGGCTGCGTTGATTTAATGCAATTTGTGATATAAAACATCAAATTTAAAAGTTAAAATTGTATAAAACATTACAAAATGATGCGGAAAGTTCCATTGATTGTTATCTTGGGATCTACGGGTACGGGAAAGACAAAATTATCGCTCGAATTGGCTGAGCGATTTGGTGGTGAAATAATAAGTGCAGATTCTATGCAGGTTCGTATTTTCAGTGTAAATCGAATAATGCAGTATGTTGTAAATAAAAGGACGTACAAATGTGATGAATAAATGTGTAATAAGTTAAGAGTGGTCAGTGGTAAATGAAATAGTAAAGTTATTTGGTTTGCATTAGCAATCCACCATGTATGGTCGATTTGTTTACATTCTGTTGGGTATACAGTGAGTAAAATCTGTTGTGATAGCGACGTTTTTTATGCGGCATTATTATATTGCCAAAAATTAATTTGATTTGTTTACAACCCGTATATATATTGTATTTTGTTTTCATTAATTACATCAATTTGTAGGTTTTAAATAAATTGTTTAGGAAATGAACCTACCCGACATCAACCTCTAATGTCGTTTTCCATTGGGTTCACTCGGGGATCCACTCATTCTGTGATCCAATGGAACAACAAAACTGCTTCTGATTGAATTCACAAAAGTATTGGTGAAATCTACGGCGGCTGTCAGCTGACTTGTAGAAAATACATAAATTACATTTGTGTGAGTGCTTCTTGAGTAGATTCTGACTTCAAATCGAGAAGCGAAATTCTCTTCTCAGAATCACCAGAAGAGTATTTTTTGTGCCAATGGAACGGTTTCAGAAGTGATTTTTTCGATTCCGGACTCTCCCGGACGCTTCTTTTTGCCCAATGGAAAACGACATAAGGAAATTAACTCTAACTTTTCCCGTCATCGCTGGGGTCATACTATTGCAACGCATCAACACATCTCTTGTCAGAAAATCGATCAGTCTACACTTGTATAAATACAATGAATCACTATAATGTAATAAAAGTTTACAACTTCCTCCGTAGAGAGAACTTAATTATATAAAATTTTCTTTTTGTTACTTTCTTAATAATTTAACTCTTGATTAGAGCTGAAAGCCTCTGTAGCTAGTGCTATTTTTTACATTTGCATAAGTTAAAAATGTATTTTATTTTCTAATTAAATAATAATAATACTAATATTTTTTAGGCAATGGGGACGTTCAAGTATCTAGTTTATTGAGTCAGACAGATGTATGACTTGATGTAGGTATATCGGTTTTGATTGGCTGAAATCGGTCATATGAGCAGCTGTTTCAGTTGACGTTTATGGAGGGTTAGCCGACGAATATAGTAAAGAAATTCGTGACTGTATCGTTTAACATCAATACCACCAGATATTTTTTTCAGGTCTCAGGTCTTACGCAGCTCATGGGACGTGCAACGAAATCGATCTGCTTTTGTAAATGGATTAGTGCGTTATTTGACAGCAACAATCAATATTTTAATAACTGTTCAAATTGCATTCCTTCTTGGAAAAATAACAAATATGGGATATCGACTTAAAAAATGTTTCCCCTGTTGTCGATACAAATGGAGTATTTTGGTGATTCATAGTCTTCAGATGACGAGGAAAACGATGAAGAGATGAAGATAATAATTCCTCCAAAATGTTGCAATGGATATGCTATTTCTTTATTTTAGTTTTCACGAAACTTTTGCGCGTATGTTTTGAAAGAAAACTTCTTAAAATGCCTTAAAAATGGTGTGCTAAGTATATTGGTATTTGTGGCAGTATGTGTAATTCTGAAAAAAATATTGAGATCTGAAAAAACTGATCCAAATCAAAAAAACAAAATATTAATTTGTTTGCCCAATGGAAAACCACATAAGTTGACAGTTCGCAAATGTAGCTGACGTATAGGAAATGATGTTCCCTTCGAAAAGTTATCTCTTGAACAAATCTTATAAAGCTGTAAATGAGTGAGAAATACTTTTAAATAGTAAAAAGATTATCTGAAATGTTAAGTCATTGCACATTCAAAAATTAATTGCAATTCATTTTAAGTTGACTAGATTTGTCTGGATTAGATGCACCTCGAAAGTAAAAACTAGATATCAAACCAATCTAATGTTAACTCAGTAACGGAATTCTTGAATTGATTTGTTGGCTACCTCCCTCTATAGGTATTACATCAATTGATGAAACTGTTGACGGGGCCAATCTAGGTCAATAAGTTACAACTGAGCTCAGCTTTGTCAGACTTCCTAACAAAAACTATTGTTTTGATCGTCCCCTGTTTCCCAAATACATACTTCTTATCTAGGGTGAGAATTTCATTTGTGCAGCTTAATAAAGATTCACTTCTATCGTCAAGCTTTCAAGGCTGACCATTTTTTTCCTTTCATATAAGAAATAAATTTAAGTATTTTTATCATAAAATCTTTATTAAGCTCATACTTAGTTCATCATTTGACTTGATTTTATTCCAAAAAAAAACAGCAAAGTGCAACAGTAATCTTAAAAAGAAGAAAAGACTCTTATCAATGAGCCATCATTACATATAAAATGATTTACAAAGGCCCAACATTTTCTATTTGATTTGAACAATAACAGCCAAAAGTGAATATGCACTTCTCATGGCAAAGTAAAACGAATCCAAATGAATTCTAAAAAAACCCATGCAATCAAATGAAACTGGTTGAAAACTGCGCTGGGTGAACAATATCATATTGTGCTTAAATTTCTTATCCTGGTCAATCCAGTTGCACGAAAACAAAGCATACGGCAAGTTGCTGAACTCGTTTTCAAACATGCTTCCATAGTAACAGCTGGGAAAAAGCTCTAAAAGAATCAACACCATCATAACTAAATTGTAAACAAAAAAAATTATGTTATCAGCATATAACGTCATGTGAGCTATGGTGCAGCAAATATTTAAGCCAGTTCCTAGTATTTGTGAAAACATTCCAATTGACAGGACTTTATTCAACAAGTTGTATGCCCTGTAACGAAATAAATATTTACCACAAGCCATTATTATGGAAAAAAAAACTTACTGTATTAATTGCTTGTGATCCTTTATGCACATTCTAAGATCTTCATTGTTGTCCTTAAGACTCTTATTGGAATCTGATCCCAATTTCGACAGCCTCATAGCGAGTAGTCGCGTATGTGCACTTAAAACTGCCAATGTCACTGGTGGATATGAATCGCTGGCATAATTGAAAATTATCTGTATAATGACACCGATGAGTTGGTACATGTGCGCTATCCAATAGCTGGTAAGAGAATTCCTCCAATCGATTGGTATCCACCCGGGGTAAAGTAGGCGTCTTTCAGCAGCAACACAAGTTAAAATTTCCTTCACCATTCCAATGCCAATATATGCACACGCAACCATGTGTATTATGGACTTGCAGGTTTTTAGAATTTGCTGAAAGTACACTCTTTCGTTCTTCATTCCAATGCGACCCTCCAAGGTGGTGAAATTATCCTCAATGAGAAATATATTCTTCAAATTACACCAAATTGCAAGAAACTTGATGGAGCATTGAATGTCCGGCAAAGTGATTACTAAATTTTCGAAAACATCATCCATGGTATGAGCTTCAAACAAACCCACCGTCAAATGTAATGGATAGAGCAAAGTTACACAAAAGTTGAGCAAGAAAAGCCAAATGAAGTAGGGGATGCGATACTTTTGGGGTTGTGTAAAACCAGAAAATGTCCAAATTAATCGATGACTGCGGTATAAGTCCTTGGAATTTTCTAAATTTTCTAATACCATTTTCAGTGCACCAAGAAATGTTACGCGTATATTTATAAAGAGGCGGGTCAGGCTAAACTGAGCAAGAAGTTACGATGTGCAACCCTTATGATTCAGGCTCAGCGTCGAAATGCCTATTTAAAAATGCACGTTTCATGATAATTAATTTATTAATGGCCACGGTATTAGTCAACTGACAGGGCTTTTATAAAACTATTAACCTACTTTTCTAATTTAAAGTGGAAAATTTGCCGATCAAGAAGCAAAAAGAAATATTCCAGCGCATTGTATACATGAAGCTATACAGAGTTCTGGCGTCATATCAGAAGAAATAGCGTCAAATCGCGACATTGGGTCGGTCATATAGTTTCGACATAATTCTTTCCATTAATAGTCCAAGCGATAACAATGAAGATCTTAGAATGTGCATAATTTGTCATTAGGGGACATTCCAATTATGACATAAAATTCTGTCAAAGGGAATCTTCCCGAAATTCACTTAAATATGTACCATCCGTATCTTACACGACGTTCTATTCTGACAATGAATGTGATGGTGCAGCGAAATAACCCCCACGAAATTAAACCCCACGGGCGTTTTTTTTTTTTTTTTCAAAAAAAGAAATAACACCCACGTGCTCTATTCGTGGTTTGACATATAAATTCATATATAAAATACATTTTACATAGATAAATAAATGTAATGGTAAATGGTGTTAATTAGTTTACTTTTTGCAATTGTGATGGGTTTTATTTCCATTTATAATTGGAGTTAAAACCTATGCGAAAAAGACGGTTAAAACTACAGCTTTTATAGCCAGTGACACTTAGTTGTTGGAAAAGCTTACCGCTAATATACATATTTATTTTTCATTTTGTTTAGGTTTATTCCAAACTAGATATTGTAACTGCCAAAGCCACTAAAGCGGAGCAAACAAAAGCGAAACATCACCTACTTGATATTGCCAAACCGGGAGAGGCATTTACAGTTGTAAGTTTTAGGGATGCTGCACTGCCGATTGTATCCTTTTTAAATAAGTGCAACTAGTAATATACATGTCATTCAAAGGTTGAATTAGTTGAAAAAAAATATAACACGGACAGCAAAATAATGTTACATTAAGTGGATTTGTGAGTTTTGTCTTATACGATAGAGCATAAAAGCAAGTAAAAGATGAATTATTAGCCGCAGTGGTCTTTTAGCAAAGGAACCAAAAACTTGTAACTCGTGTGCCAGGGTTACATGAACAAATAAATTACTAGCGTCATGTGTTTGAAGATAACATTGCGAACCATAATGATAGATGTATCAAGTGAACTACTAGTGGCAAAGTTAATAATAACTAACTCTTATAATAGGTATCTTTGTGTAATTTTAAACAGAGTGTGCTTTTAGGGTAATTATATGCGTGTGATTTTACTGTAACATTGGGACGATTTACCTACATAGGAAAAATACAAAATGGGTCAGCTTCAAAATATAGTATGAACGGAAAAAATGTCTTCTGCTTTTTAAAAGCATATACATTTAAATTGTAGGGTAAAATTTTTTTAACTATATTATTTTATGTTCTAATTACATCAGGATCTGCAGAACAAACGAAAGAACGTCTGCGTAAGTCGAGCTTGAATGGAAAAACATTGCTTAGTGCAATTCGCACAAAACTGTCTGTCGAAAATTGTTGATCGTCTCAAAGGAACCATCTGCTATAATTATTGTTAGAAAACACTTTCGTCAATATACTCGTATAATATTTTCCTTACATTCGAGATTTATTAGATAGATGACTTGTTATCGAAATCCAAGTGTCCGATTGTTGTTGGTGGTACCAATTACTACATCGAAAGCCTTCTATGGAATATTTTGGTTGTAAGCGACTCACATAGAGCAGATGAAAATAAAACTTGCAGCACAGCAAAACAGGATATCAAAATAAAAGAAAACGTAAGTACGTATTTAAATTGCACTTATGTTTAGTTTAATGTCCCCCTTTGGATCTGCAAAATATTTATCGTGATGTCAATGAATAACATTTTAGAGCAGAGTTCCTAACATTTCTAAGTTAACAATTTATTTGTGCGTTTCACATTAAATGAATAAATAAATATCTTGAAATTTTTCGCATAACAGATAATAACAACGTTTCTGTTGAATATCATTTTAGCTGCTAGAAACCAAAAAGACATCGGAGGAACTCCATACCCTGCTGCAGAAAGTCGACCCAACCACAGCAAATCGAATACATCCAAATAATAGACGGAAAGTTATAAGGTAAGTCTTTTTTGATAAAATATTTTTATCTCTATACATAAAAGAGTAGCGTGATTGAGTTGACAGACATCGTACAGACCAGCTAATTGTATGTTCATAAAACTTTCAGGATATATTCTACAGTTGTGTAGACACGCACTAAGAAGGCTTTTTTTCGATACGACTCTCCCTCACGAACATTTAGTCGTATAAACTTGAAAATTTGTATGTATATAGAAAATAAAAAAATTATCGAATACCTATTTCGCTTTATAAAGGTTGAAAAAGAGGTTGCAAACTTTTTTATTTTAACGTTACTTCACTCAACCTGCTATTACATTCATAAAGCTTGGTCAGTTCAAAAAGGCTTAAAATGCTCTTTAGATAATACTTCCATGATTACTCTAAGCCATCATTTATCTTTCTGCTCCTTCCAGAGGAAGGAAGCTAGAAGAAATTACAGACAGATTTAATCAACAAGGAATTAAGATTGATTTCTTGATTGCCAGCTATGCTTGGGGGGTGAGTGGGTTGAGTATATCCTACACATGGAAAGCATTATAGATGTTTACACATACCTACACCCACAGTGCGTTCGGTTTCTCAAACCTCAATGGTTAATATTGTTACGACTTGACGTTCCATATTCCATTCCGTATCGGTTTCACACTTTGGGTTGTGTCATGTGTGAAGCGGGTGTGTGAGTATGACTGAAATGAATAATAATCGCACTATCTTAGTCTACTCCACGATCCACGTCCGTAATAAAAATATTTCATTTCATTTCATTTATTTCTAATATATATATCTAACGATTACCTTCCTATTTAATTACTGTTTAGTGCGTTCTATTAGATAGGCACTATTTGCAATGTTGATGAAGCCGTTAAGTATTCGGTAGAGTTTTTAAATTCCCATAACCCATGGGGTATTCCATACCTTCGGAAGGGCACATCCGTAATGCTCCTTCGAAACTTAAAACCACCAAAACTATGTAATGACACTAGACTGCAAATCAAAGCTTTGCATACAAATTTAATCGAAGCTATTATATTGATCGGGGTTGCTCAAGGGGAAAAGGTATTCGTGCCGCGTATTCCCCTGATATCTAATGACCTCCCCTTTAAGTGGGCTTCGCCATGACGATCAATAAATCTCAGGACCAATAATTGAAAAACGCTGGTATAGATTTAAAGGAAGATTGCTTTACGCACGGTCAGTTTTACGTAGCTTACTCTCGTGTAAGTTCACCCTCAAGTCTGGTGATATTACTGCCGCCCAATAAAATAAACAAAAAAACACTGTCTATAAAGAAATCCTTTAGAAAAAAACAATTTAAGGAACAATTTTTCTAAAAAAGTACATTTTAATAGAGTCATACGCGGACGAAGTCGCGGATAACTGCTTGTAATAATATAAGTATGATAATCATCACTCAGAAGATTGACTTCATTGATTGTTTGTCACTTTGGCTTTTGCAAGACTTTATTTCAATTAGGCAATGGGGATGTATAGACTTTAGTTGAGTTAAGTCACAGATGGGACCTGTAACAGAACGCGACAAGTAGTTGTAGGACAAGTGAATTTAGACAACTTGTCAAAGATTGTGTAACACAAAACGACAAGTCCGCGAGCACTGCGACCATTGTCGCGATGAAAGATGACAAGTGGGAAATTATATAATTTCCCTCTTTCTGTAACAGAACACGACAAGTGTCAAGAAACACTTGTGGAACTGTGGACAAGTGATCTGAATATTGTCAAAAACTGACAAGTGCATTTTTAATGTAAAACCTAAGCAGAAAACAAATAGTGAAATAAAATATTATGTAATTAAAAATGTACTTTTTTGATAACCGGGCGCAGTTTGAACATTTTTAGACCAAGAATTAATTTTGATGTCAGTGGTCATCTGTATATTGAAAAATTTCGCATATCAAAATCAACTGCACCCAATCTTTTGCAGCAAGACTAAGAAGAAAAATACCAAATTGACAGGATATCTTTTTCTTCTCTTATTTTTTGTTACAATAGCACTTTTTTGTCTTCCGTGATTTTTGCCATCTTCACATATAAAACGAAGACTGCCGACAAGTCAATTCTTTAATTTAGTTCTTTTTACAAATGCAACGGTTTACGTTCGTTACAGTATTAATTTGTACTTGCCGGACTAATGTTTGTCAATGTGGACAAGTGGATTTAGACTTGTCGCGTTGTGTAACAGGCCCCTGGCCGACTCGATGTGTTTCATTTTTAATTGGCCTGATTGGTCACATATTTTTAGTTTACATTTATGGACAGGTAGCTGACAATTCTAGTTAAGAATTTCGTTACTGAGTACTTGTATGCGTGTCTGACGTCTAAAAACCGTTTATCTTGACAATTTTGGGCTTTACTTTTGAACGTTTCTTTTGTTACACCTAACCTTGGAAACGAAAAAATACGTTTGAATACAAGATTGTTATTTCAGTTGGTATATAGGTCCTTTTTGTTCTCTTTACCCGAATTGTCAAAATGAATGCAAACGTAAGGTCATCCATTTTAACATCTTAAAATCAGGTGTACAAAAAAAGAGTTGATATGCTGTAATTGTATAGTTTGTCTGTTTACTACTCGTACAGAAAAAAACTATACTCTCAGAAAAACACAGTTCTTAACATTTACCAATATTTAGTATTTATTTCATTGCCGCCAAAGTTGTGGGGGACCTATTTGATTGTATGAAACATTTTCCTTAAATTTTTATTAGCAGAACAGGGATTGGTAAAGGTCGAATAAATCGTCTGATAAGCTTTTTCCACAATTCTATCATTATCCTACCTACGCAAATAAACACGACCTAGCTTTGTCTTTTTTACGATTAAGTTAATGGCAACATTGAAGATTGAATTGAAGAAGAATTTATTAATTTTTGTTATTGAATCACTCAGTACGTAAGACCATAGAAATGCGTACACAAAATATTTTTATAGTTATTAACCTCGTTGATAATGTTATAGGAAGTGATACGGAACCGACATAAAATTAACACGGTGAAATACAGTTTTTATAACCGACCTCTCTAAGCACTAAGCAACTGACGAAGCATAGTATTATCAAGTTTATGGCGTACGTATGAGCTGATATTAAAATAAAATTCAGTAATAAATCAAGAAAATGAGCGAAACTCTATGAGTAACTAAGAATTATGGGAATTATGGCAAGTATGGGAAATCTTGAAAAAGGTTTGTCAATCGACTTATGGTAATGTTTGTCATTATGTAATTGTGTATATGAGATGTACAATAGTTCGTCCTATCTGTTACTTTTTAAGACTAAGACGACAAAAAGAAAGTCATCCGCCCGACCAAAAATAATTAAAGATAAGATTCAACTACTAGTGTATCAATTTGAGCCCATCTGAACTTGGACTTAAATTTGAAAGGCAGAATGATAACGTTCAACCTTCAACGTCGCGGTTTTTTCGGTATATTAGCTTAGCGGCACAAATATGGGTCGTAGCTTATAAGGAAGAGTACCTCTCTAACAGGCACTCTGAGTATCTATCAGATACTTGGCCCTGGTCGTTTAATTTGAGCTTGGCACATTTCTGAATCGGATGTACGGCATTGGCACTGTAAGCTACCAAATTCTGAATTTAATTATTCTTTATTCGCGTACCTCTTCGTCGAAGTTTAATAGAGTTGTGGCGAGCGAAGGCTGAATTAATTATAGTCCTACGGCAGCTTTCACATCTTTCCCTTGAACTTGACCGTTGCCAATAACAGATGAAGAGAAGAGATGTTAGAATAGGGTGCCCAAAACCATTGAGACCCCCAACTCACAATACTCTTGCCGCTGGCCCCCTCAATTTATTTTCAAATTCGCCATTATGTTTTCCCATTGGTCTTATGTCAATTAAGAATCCGTGTGACATGCAAAAACATACAAAAAACACAAAAATAAATGCTGCCAACCTCGGCAACCGCGGGGAAATGTGCTAGAGTTCGGGAAATGCCTGATTGCTTATACTACTTGCAGGTTGCAGCAATAGAAAACGTGACCAAGGATCAACGAATCAAGATCTGCACGAAAAGCACCGCAAAACACTTAAATGACTGTGCACAATAAATATAAAGTTTACCAAATGTCAAACGATACAATCTTTGCAGGGGCTGAGCTGTTATTTCCCGTATTAACTGAGCAAATAGAATAAAATTCTACTTTATTTAGATGGTTGATATAAAACGATTTCTAGTGAAAGGCGTTCAATACATATCGATACGTTCGGTAAAAAGTACTTACATTGTTTTGTATTTATTGGCGTCTAAAAGCTAATCGTTCAATTCGAATCGGAAGGGTGCAGCTCACCAATCGTCCTATCTATAATCTGCAGTCCACATTTGATAAGACGAGCTAAAAAAATAATAATAAATGTGTTGCCTGCGACTGAAAACCCACCTCGGCCAAGTTAAAATTGATAAGTAGACATGTGTGTCCAGTCCAAAATAAATTGAGTCAACCATTTTCCCAGATAAGGCCAAAAAAAGAGACATCGAAGAACACGTTATAGACTGATATGCTTTTCGGGGTTATGTTAAAGGTTATTACATGCAGAGACAATACTGAGACCACCAACTCCGACTGACTCCCGTTACTTAGCCTACAAGCTATATTTTTATGGGGTGGCAAATGCTAAGTGCGCTTGTATTGTTACATAGAAATTCGTATTGACAAATGTCACGTAACTTCAAAAATTCCGGCTCACCAACACACTCGCACTAAGTGTAGATTTGCTTAAAATATATATAAAAAATGAACAATGCAGATTGTTTGAAGTAAAATAGAAATATATTGAGCAAATTTTCGTCAGTTTTCTAAGAAAAATTTACGCATGAAATCGAAGTTAATGATATTCAAAAGCGCAAAATACGCAACCGTGTTTGTCATAATAAGTTTTTAGTATATAGAACATATCATTTAGCTAGTTCTATTAACCAAAGAAATTAAATTATTCACATTTTAACAATATATAATTACTAACCAATGGCATTCAGTAATGTAAAAATGTGGTATTCCCGAACTCTAGCACATTTCCCCACGGTTGTCGAGGTTGGCAGCATTTATTTTTGTATTTTTTGTATGTTTTTGCATGTCACACGGATTCTTAATTGACACAACACCGATAGGAAAACAAAATGGCGAATTTGAAAAAAAAACTGAGGGGCCCAGCGGCAAGAGGATTGTGAGTTGGGGGTCTCAGTATCATTTGTCTCTGATTGCATGCATCAACTGAACT
The DNA here is from genome assembly GCA_916610125.1 of Cheilosia vulpina. NCBI lineage: Eukaryota > Metazoa > Arthropoda > Insecta > Diptera > Syrphidae > Cheilosia > Cheilosia vulpina. The sequence continues at coordinate 63,473,636 of OU744277.1, forward strand.
TGTACTGAACATTTATTGAAACTAGCTACTTAAATGAAGAAATTGACGACTTATTCATCATTAGGCGTGTTTTTTTTTGCCAATATGCCAATAAGCCCCCCGCCGGCTATACCATAAAGGAGCAAATTAAACACTTAACTTAAGGTGGCGCTACAGTCCGGGGTGGACCTGGGCCACCTGTATCAACGAAATTCAGCCTTTTTGCGGGAATTCGGGGCCACCTTTTGCATCTACTAAAACCTATAAATATCCACACGTAACGTCGATTATAGCATGAATTTTTACTTCTTGTTGGTAGCTCCCGATAATAGGCCTGTTTTTTTGAGCTTTAATCTCAAGCGCTTCAAATGAACCAAGTCGAATTCCATTCATAAATATTTTGATGGTACCTAATTCAAGCCAATAAATTTTATTTTGAGATATCTGAAATAGTTTGCATCTTATCCAACCAGTTGTCAAGTCCTTAATGAAAGGCCCTTCATAAAGCTGCTTCATTGCTTTTAAAATATTTCTTAATGAGAACGTGTTGTGTTTTCGTTAGGGCTTCAATTTTATTTTTTTACCCTAATGTGGTAGCTGTCACACTGTTTTTTTTAGTTGGCATTACTTTACCATAATATGTCCCAAAATCGACTTCGGTAACCATAAGTTCGAATTCAGATTAAGCAATTTAACCCGAGGCATTTTCCCAAGAAATAATAATAACTTTCGATTTCGAAGCTTGCATATTCTTTTCTCACAATCTAAATCGTTGTGAAAATAAAACTATCATATGTACTCGCATGACCTGCAAAGGCACACGAGCTCATACTATTTGAAATATTTTTTTTAAAACCAAAAATCATCACATCCAAGTCAAGAAAAAAGTTGCAAGTTCTTACTTTCTTGCATCAGATTGTACCAGACCGCCAGGGTAGATATGCCCGAGTCTGATATGTTTCTTTTTCAAATGAATGCTATTTCGATAGTCGCTTTCACGAAATATAACCTTTTACTAAAGAAATTTATTCAGAAACGCACTCTTCAACCGCTTGTACTCGCATAAATCAAAGTTGAAGGTGACGCAAGAATTCTTATATAAAATTGTCACCAACTGAACGTAAGACAATCAAATAAAAATAGGTCTCGTTCAAAGAATTTTATCTAAAATTAGTCGATAAGAAGAAGCCCGTGTAACAGTCTCTGTATATAGTGTTTGTAGTAGGTGCGAGATAAAAAGCACGACATGATACAACACGAAAACACGACACAGTGTTGTGTTGTAGGACAATGAACTTCGTTAGAAACAAACCAAAGAATTGAAAACTAAATGCGTCTCAAATAAGACGGTCGAAAATAGATAGCCCATCGCATCTGTGATTTTCTTGAGAATATAGAAATCTTTTGTAAGTTCAACCAACTTGTCACTTTAATAATTCCGCTGAAAGTTTTCATGAATTTCCTGAAAAATCTGTATTTTGGCAAAGTAAAATGTCTAAAGAGACGCCTTACAAAATATATTTATACAGATCTATTTTGTTTGTCGTTTTGGTTGTCAATTTGCCGGCAGGTCATTAAAAACACATGTTATTTGATTTTTAAGATAATTAAGAAATTTGCTTGATTTTTTAACTAAAACGGCTACTCAAACATACATAAACTCATTAGTTAAAGTTTCATAAAAAAATAGCAAAATGATGTAAAAGTATGGTGCAACTTATGACAAAAAAAAGCCATACCTTCTTCTAATCATCTTTCTTCCTCTATGCTAAGTAAAGTTAGCGAAAGTTAAAATTGTAAGAAAGTTGAATTGTAACTCCAATAAGCCAACTCTTAAAATATTACATATGATGTGAATATTTTTCTGCAGCCACGTCAGTTCCCATCCCAAATCGAATTCCGAGACGTGATATTAGAGGACATATTTTCTTTTGATTACAGTTCTTACTCCTGATATAAGGACAAGGTTTTTCTGCCAAGTTAATCGGATAATTCGTTTTCTTCTTCCATTTACGAGATCGATAAATATTGCAGTGTTCGATTTTATATTCCAGATGGATGCTTACACGATGCTCACACATTCCTGAATAGCTTTTGAATTTAGCTGAAAGAAACTTCGAAGTTTCACTTCAGTATTCATTTTAGAACCAACTGTTTGATTGCGAGGTTTTCTTCCAACCACACCAGTTTTACAATAACAGCATTTTGTCAAAAATCGTCTTTACAATAGATACTTCGTCAAAAAAGTCACCACAATCGATCTCCAATAAATTTGACGAAAGACATCAAAATTCGTTTTAAAATCATTTTATGGATTTATCAAAAAATATAAACTAGGAAAAAAACGAACTGATGTAGCTACCCAAAGGCGTTCCAGAAACACAATTATTATTATCTCAAAATTCATCCGAAATGCAAAAATGTAATAAAATTATTTAAATAAATGCTAAAAATATACTCCGCGGTGTCCAAGATAAATTTTTCGAACTCACATGGCGAAAGATTCCATACAAAATTGCATATTGTAACCTACAAAATATTAAGTGTGGAGGTTAAAAATGATTATTACTAAGGCCCACTAAATAGTAAGTACGTAAATGTTGACTAAATAATAAAGATGACGCTGTCGCGCCGTTGAAAAGTTTTCAAATCTTTATAGAAGAGTGTACATACAAAAAATAAATTCATAAAATCAACTGACTCTAAAGGTGACCGTTAACGCAATTGATGGAAATGGATAATTTAGACGTCTTCGGTGATTTAAATCTTATTTTACCGTAATTTTAATTCAACTTTTATGATTTACTTAGAAGAATTTAGAGTAGCGTAGACGCGTTTAATCATTCCATTACCTACACAGAGTCATGGAAAAAACTTTTTTTTCAGGATTGCGTTGCCATTATTTGCGTGGCAAAAAAATGTGCAATTCATAATATAAGTCAAAACTAGGTACTTAATCGGCTAAAATGGCTAACATTAAAAAATCTAGTCATCTTAAGCTGAATGTAAAATCTAGATTGGTCGGTAACATATTTTTTTCTACGTCAGCCACATATGCGAACTCTCAAACTAGTATTCACTCACGAATTTCTTGGCTAGTTTCATCCCTCGATAAACGTTAACTGTTCATGTGTCCGATCTGAGCAAATCAAAACTGAGATACATCAAGTCAGTCAGGAGACGTCTCCAATGTAATGATGATGAAGAAGCTGATATATCGATTAACATTATTCCCTTGTGTTGTTAAACAACTATGTTTCTCAAATACATACATCAAAAATAAAGAAAATTGCAAAACACAAACTTTAATTGAACTTAAATGTGTACTATGTGGTTGAAACCGATATTAACAAAACAAAAACTGATCCAGAGTAATAAAAAGTACTTTTCCAGATCGAAACAATGCTGTTTTTTTTTTGGCTATTCGCAAAACCAATTAAGAGCTTAGTGAATACACAGAAGGAAATACATTCAAATCATGAGGTTAAGTTCAAATCGTTGAAACCGTTTTGTAGGAATATCGGGCCTCGTAGCGCTGTTCCATAATAAACATGCAGTTTAAGAAAAAATCGTTGTCGAACGAAGTCGAACGAAATTTTAAAATTTAGCAAAATTCCTATATTTCCACTGCAAATACAAATTTATAGTATCTGTCTGTCAGTCTTTTGCGCTCACATAAATATCAACAATTTATTATGCAATCAATAATAAATTATGTAGCTGCCAGTCAGACTTTAGACTCTTCAACCCAAAGCGTAATTCTCTTACAAATGTCGCAATTAAAACTTTTACTCGTGCGATCTTTCGCCCTTCCGTGTGTATACCAATCCATTCAAAACAACCCTCAATGCTGATGGCTAGACTCTCCACTCAGCCCCATCATTGTAAAGAACTTGACGCCTGTGCTTAACCTAATCAGCCCGTTACACATGTCAATCACGATGCGGCAAAACAGAAAAAGAAAACCAACATCAGCACTTTTTCGCTTATCAGGAATCTGTACGCCTCTTGTTTTATGTCGTCATTAGCAACAAATAATAATAATTAGTACCGGAGCCTGATAATATATACCCAACCGTATAAGTGAGTAATTTAATTGACTCCACTATCAGTGATTGCCATTCTCTGTATAATTTTTGGTGCAAAGTGAAGAGTCTCGCCGATGGTGCTCTGTTTTGTCGCACACCTATCTATAAATTGCGCCTCAACAGCTTGACCTACTTCTGATAAGAGTTGTGTTTATTATTGAAAAAAAAAACTCATCCAACTCTCATTCTCGTAAATAGAAACACACGCTTCGTGTAGTAGTAGTAGCACATGGGCATGGACACGGCTATCTTACGATTCCCGTGAGCGCGCTTTTAATTGCACTTAGTCAGCGATAGTGAGTCGAGTTGTTCTAGTGTTTGTATAACGTGGAACATGGAACTTGACGAGTTATCGCATTTTTTAAACTAATAAAATAATTCATATGTGCGCCACGAGCGTTCGTATTTGATAATCGTGAGAATTTGTTGCACGATTGCTGATAAGACCTGTACGCCGAAGGCAAGGTGGTGTGTAGAACGACAAAGTGTTTCCTCTGAACATTGTTGCTGAGTGGGAATGGGAAAATATTCAATCGGCTGTGCCGGCATGACGATTGCGGTGTAGTTGGTCCCAGCCAGGGTCATACCGAAATAAAATCATAAAGAGCGAAACCGCAAAACCGCCGCCGCACTCGGCAAAGCAGGATAGGAATAATAAAAACAAAAAAAGAGCACAACGCTCATCTAAAAAAAAAATTGTCCGAGTAGCAACACAGATTTGCAACAGTACGCCACATGTCAGGCTGTGCACTTCGAATTACTGACCGTTGGTCTTGGAAGGGAAACTTGGTATCGGCAGCTGCGGAAGATGCTGATTAGCGTACACACAAAAGCTATAACCGCAAATTTGTTTGGCAGATCGGAAATGGAAAGTAATCGAAAGAGGAAAACCACAATTGCGTGGTAACACCATGTGTGCGTGTGTGCGCTGAATGCGAGTTCTGTTCTTGACGAATCATTTGGGAAATACGAAGATAACAAATTCAACTCAAAACTCTTAGGGCAGAAGTCAACTGATTACACAATCAGCGAATTGCACACAGTTAGTCGGCGGGAAAATCGAAACACGCTATTTTAGTGCATCGATAGTTTATGAATGGCTTGTCATCCTTAGTTTGATTCATTTTACTCCGAGGGGCTATTGGAGAAGCTAAAGTAAAGTGATGCGTGATTCCACCATATATCGGGGTAAGCTGCTAAGAGGGCAGATGGGTTTGTGTTTTTTTTTTTAAAGTCATGGTAGACAGTGACTGTCCTTATATCCATCATTTCGAGATTGGAGATCTGTTAAATTAGCTTTTAACTTATACAAAACTTGGCAAAGGTAAACAGCTCGACCTGCAGTTTGTCAAGATAGGCATATTTATTTATTTAACTACTAAACATTTAAGCCACAATTAATCTATTATTTATATTTAAAAAAGAAGAAGTTATTTTAACTTTTTTTAATATTTGTTTTAAATTTAATTTTGTTAAATTGAAATCAATCACATGATTGAACTTATTAAAATCCTTCGTCAAGTTATTGATAGGGCCATTGCTTCCATAGTTATACCGAGACTACCTTTGATATAAAAATAAAGGATTCCTTGTTGCGCTCGGTCTATGGTATTGATGTTTATAGAACTAAGAATATAAGTGAAGTTGATGTTTCCAGTACTGATGCTAAATAAATATAAAGCATTTGATGTTTGTCTTCGTTTTTCCAAGGTCTGCATATTCAGCAAATTTAATAGACTTATGTGCGAGGGAAGACGAGCTTCGGTGTCTCAATGTAAATCACGTAATGCAAAAAGAAATTGTTTTTGAATGCTTTCAATTCAATTCGTAGCTCGGAGACCAAACAGGACTAAAATATTCCAAAACAGGTTTGACCAGACAACAGTATAGAAGTTTGGTGATATAGGGGTCCTTCTTTTGAAAAACGGTTTATTAGTCCCAATCGGCTTCTGGCCTTACTGACAATGGAATCCAAATGGAGGTTAAAGTGGAGCTTCTTGCCAAAGAAAACTCCAACATCAGTAAACTGATCCACACTTTCAACAACTTCATCATTAATAAAATAAATCGTGTAGGATTTTAACGCCTTGTGAAGGACACACATTTATATTTCTTGAGGTTTAACTACATATCTTTCACCTGATACCATTCCTGCATGCGGTCAATATCATGCTGTGGATGATATAACCCTGTGATATATATATATTTATATCAGATTTCAATCATCCGCAAACAGTAAAATCTTTGTGTATGTAACAAAAGGACATAAATCGTTGATAAATAACAGGAACAGGATTGGACACCAGAATAAACGACGATATTTTTTGACAAAGAACCATTTAGTTTTGCATTTTGAGTACGATCAGATAGATACGAACCGTTCCAATTTAGGATCCATTGAGGAAATCCATAATGTTCCAGTTTTTTTAACAGGATTGACTTAGTCGAATGCTTTACTAAAATCAGCATAAAAAACATATTTTTTTAATACATTTGCATGATTTCATTGCAATATGAAGTTAATTTAATAAAATATTAAATTAGTTGTAGTTGATTTTCTGGGACTGAAACAGCATAGAGTTACAAGTAATTTTCTCAAAGAGTTTAGGTATACATGACAGATACAAATATAAAACTCAAAAGAGTGGAAATAAAACTTCCTGGAAGTGTTTCTTCTATAAGCACAAGTACAACTTTTCATCAAGTCATACATATCACGATGAACAGATGATAAATTGTTAACTAAGAAAGTTTGAGTTCTCTTAAATCTGATCAATTCGCAGCACGTTTGAGTTTCGCTTTCAGCTCGGAGCTCGGAGCTCGAAAATCCACTATTCCGCAAATTGCACTAAAAAGAGCACACAAGCAAAAAGTTTTTCATATATGGTTTATCCATACAAGTTAAGTTAATAATGAATTGTTTCCTTCTCATTTCGTATTCTGTTTAGGCTACAACCATCTGTCCATACAAAAGTTGAACAGAAGGAGCTTCTTTCAGAGAGGCTCGCCAAAACTGCTATGTGTGATGGAGTGCTTTATCTTCTTCCAGAAGGTTATCGGGTAGTTTAGTGGTATCATAAACAAAATCATGCTGTTCCCCGCTGTACATATTTGCGCTCAAGATCCATAAAAACTATGAAGCAATAGTAAATAATATTGTTTGAACTTGACATTTGAAGCGTGCGTAGTCATAAACGTTATAGCGAGTTGAAAATGAAAGCGAAATACTCGTAGGTACAAACGTGGGAATAGACAAAAAAGGCTGCCCTGCTTGTAGAAACCCCAACCGGTATACAAAGAGCTTTATTGTCAAGAAATGATAAGACCGTAGGCGCCGCGACTTCAGATACTATGCAAGTTCCTTGAATTTTTGCCGATAATGGGGTAACCAGATATCTATCGAGCGGCATTACTTTTCAACTGATTATACCAACTATTAGTTTAAATGGGGAAAAGTTTCATCTTTCTTTTATATCTGACGAGGAGTGATTTAATTGTAACACAGTTCTTTTTGTTTAACTTCCATTATTTCTAATTGAGTGCACATAATCGATTTAATTAATCGCTTCAATTAACTTGAAGTAGCTACTTTCTATGTACATTTTGCCTCACTTTACTTTCACTTGTGAATGGATGGGTGCGTAGAAGCCTACTCCCTTGGGAATATAGGTAAATTTGTGTAGACATTCTTCAGAATTGTGCCATCTGGGCAAATTGAGTCGAACGTTTACATTACGCAAATGTGACTTATAAAAAACAAATCAAATTGACAGCCTTCAGATTGCCCTCGAATGGGTAATGTTGCGTGCCTGTATTTTGCAAGTCAAACATGTGTGTTTGTATTTTAATTAGAAGACTGATTTTTTTTTTTCGCAAAACATGTTTCTAGTTTTATGAGTTTCTATATCAGGAAAGAGAAATCGCTAAATAATATAAAAAAGTGTACTCACCTGGGCAGTAGTTTATTGCGTGCGATTTTTGGGAACAAAATATTGTTACATCTTACATGCGCATGGGAATGCCAATGGTATCTTATATAGGGAAATAGTTAAGAACCACTTTCTGTGTGAGCCAGATCACTATACCTAGTAATGGTAACTCTGGACAACCTCTGTTTAATTTTGTGAACTTAATGTCACTTGTTGAACGCCTGTTTAGGTTATTTAAATTAGGTATTTCGTTATAATGCCAATGCAAACATGTTCGCGCAAGCATTTCCATCAAAAGCCAAAGCTTTCGTTTCAACAATTATAACCAAGCGCGTAATTAAGTGCTTCAAAAGGAGTAAAAAAAACAATTTTCAATAAATTTCATTAGCAGATGTATCACGTTCAAGACATTATCTCATGCGAGTCAGCACAACACTATACCTCATGCGAAACTAAACTATTAAAGCATAAGTTGGTTGAACTCTTCAGATTGGCCTTGACTGTCATTACTAATTTGAACACCTTTTTGTTTTACTTTCGGCTTCGAGCAAAGCATGTGTCTTCCTTTTTTTGTTCAATATAATGATTCATTGCGCATAGTACCTATTTATCGAACCCGAAATAAATTAAAATTCTTTGAAGACACAAGTTTATATATATACGGTGTTACCAACAATAGAATCTGTAGGCATATACATAAGTGTATCTAAAACAAATAAATTATTTTTTCTTCGGCTTTGCCGAGAAATAATGAAATTATGAAAACAAACAAACCAGAAAGAGAGAAAGTCATTATAGGGCCCGATAAGGAAAAGAGCTTTCAAATTATTTATGCAAATCTAGCAGAAATTAGAAATAAATGTGCGTATCTCTGGGGCGTTTCAGATTAAGATTAAGAAGGTCGTTCTTAGAGCTTGGTTACATTGATGCGGATTTGTCATGACGCCCGGCATCATGATAATAGGAAAGGGCAACACGCAAACATTTCATTTCATTTCTCTTTCAGTTTTGATGATATAGATTTTATTTCTTTTGACAGTTCTCTTGTATATTTAAAAGGTAATTGCGACCTTCCTTTTAACATGAAAAATGTATACAAGATTTAAGCAGTCTTTGATAAGACGATAACTTCTATTTGGGTTTGGCATTACATGTTGAGACGTTCGGATTTCTAGTTTAGTAAGTCTGACAGACAGCTGACTGAGTTGGTGTACGTGGTAGTCAAGAAAATACTGGGTCGTATGAATAAAACGTAGCAATTGCTTTTCTCAAGAGAAATGTCAAAATCGAAGCGTTTGCTACATTTCAGATCGGTATGAATAAAACTTATCAGACAAAGCATATGCTATAAAAATTCTCAGTCTGCTATTTAGTTGACTTAGACCTTTTTCTAAATATTTCATACGCAGATTTCTTACATAAAACATTTTTTACATACGCATTGTGAGTTTTCGATGTTTTGTTTATAAATAGTTAAATTAAGTTTTGATAACTTATTGTAACTTTAAATACAACTCACTTTTATTAGTTAAAATTAAATTGAAAAACAATCTTCTGCAGAAAAGCCTAGGCTTCGCAGGAAAACATGAAAATTGTAATAATGTAATAATAATAATAATAATAAAATCGATAAGTATCTACCTAAAAAAAAAAAAAAAAAAAATTGTAAAGGGTTTTTCAAAGAGCGCTACAAAAGTTTTTTTAAATGAAACAAAAACGGTTTTGGATATGAATGAAATTCTTTTTTCCTGTGAAAGTACGTTCGATGCCATTATGGATGGAACTCGATTTCTTTTGCATGGCCACCACGGGCACGCTTGCGGAAGTCCAGACGCTGAACCCAATTTTCGACGGTTTTCAAGCATAAATCGGCCGATACTGCTGCAATTTCACGTTCGATATTCGTACGAAGTTCATCAATCGTCGCTGGCTTGTTAGCATCGACCATAGACTTGACGTAGCCCAACAGGAAATAGTCTAACGGCGTCAAATCGCACGACCTAGGCGGTGAAGCGACTGGACCATTTCGTGAGATCACACGTTCTCCAAACTTGGTTTCCAATAAATTGATTGTGACATTCGCTGTGTGGCTTGTGGCGCCGTCCTCTTGGAACCACATGTCCTCCAAGTCCATATCATCCAATTGGGGCCAAAAATATTCGGTTATCATTGAACGGTAGCGATTTCCATTCACAGTAACGTACCGGTCTTGATCATCACGGAAGAAGTATGGCCCAATGACGCCGCCGGCCCATAAACCACACCAAACCGTAATTTTTTCAGGATGCAATGATGACTCATGGAGTACGTGTGGATTGCTGCCTGACCAATACCGCATATTTTGTTTATTGACGAAGCCATTCAGCCAGAAATGAGCCTCATCGCTGAAGACGATTTTTCGATGAAAATCCGAATCATTTTCAAGTTGTTGCTCAGCCCAATTCACGAACATACGACGCTTCTGGTGGTCAAGCGGCTTCAATTCTTGCGTCCATTTAATCTTGTAAGGATGTAGGCCAAGATCTTTTCACAAAATTCGCCACAACGACGTCACAGAGATGCCCAACGCTTGAGAACGACATGAGAGTGTGAGAGACACATTTGGCCTTTCATCAACTGAAGCCTCAGCGGCAGCAATATTCTCGACACTACGGGCACTTCTTTGTCTCACTGGCACGGGAACATTTTGTACTGTGGTTGTGGATTTAAATTTGTCCACTAGACGCTCAATTGTTGATCTGCTAGGACAATTATGACGACCATAAATTGTACGTAGCGCTCTTAACGTTGAGGCCACTGACTCCGAATTTCGGTAGTAAACTTTAATAATTTCGACTCGTTGTTGGTTCGTATATCTTTCCATCATGAAATGGCAAACCTTACTGAAGAGAAATGTCAAAAAAGCAGCAAGAAATTCGGCGTCGTTTGCTGTCCCTGTCGCTCTCTTTTGTAGCGTCCCTGTTGAAAAACCCTTTATATATCATTTGTAATAAGCTCCATTGGCATCATTTGCTGTCATTTTGGTGCAAACGTCAAACAAAAAAAACCTGTAGGTTAACAAAGCCGGTTTATAATAGCCAGAGTAGTGTTTTGTGCAAATCTTTTATATAAATAGGCGAAGGGAAATAGTTATGATATGAACCACTTTCACTACCACTGGTCGAACTCTAGTCTTGTTAAAAAACGCACAATTCCCATTACTGAAAATCTTACCTTTTATCAAATACATTTGATATGTGTCATTTTTCAGTTCTACAATGCTTTTATACCGTTTTTTTTTCGCTCTAATATAAACTTTTCAGTCAATTTTTAACACAATTGTGACAGCCATATAAAATCTGTTTTGTTTTCCTATACATTTTTTATATCTTTTTCTTCTTATTTGACACTGACGTTGTAGCGGACTTCCCTATTGCGGAAACCAAATGTTGTAGTCACTATATGAAAAGCATCTAATAAAATTATATGTATATAGGTATCGGAACACTGATGTTTGATAACTCAGTTTTCGATATAGTAATATCTACATGTGAGGTTCTGGTTTCGCATAATACTGTTACTGCGCTGCTCACTCATAATCAATTTTTTGTGCGCAGCTTAAATTTCTCAAATGGCAAAATTTTCCTCATAAACTTATCTAGAGTGACCTATAGTCGGTTGAAAATGATTATTATGTTAAGCCCATTCTTAATGTGCACTATGAAAATAAAGGACAGTCTTTAAGGATGCAGTGCTTTATGTGCGCACGAGGTTATTTTTGTGATAAAAGAGTTTTTCTCCTACGGATTTTACACGACTTATTTGATTTATGGTGGCAGATCGTAAAGCATGCAATATATAGGAAGTCAAAGTCACTTTACTTCATCGGACGGGCATAAATTCTGACTTTATTTACAGGAATATAAACCACCCCATGACTGTCAGTTTTTTTAATGACGATTTTATCGTTAAGAAAACAATAAAAAAAAATATACGCTGCATTGAAACTATTCTATTTAAAAGCACGGAAATAATATATTCTTGTAATTTAGTTGTATGATGTAAACATTGTCATAAGTGTTGATTCAACACTTTCTTTTATATGGTATACAAATGTTTGTGTCTACCCCCGAGGCTTAATTTATGTTGTTTGATTTTAGTTGATTAATGATTATTCAGCCTTATAAATAACCACACGCGTACGTACTTACTTATTAGCTGATACAAATAGATCAACAAATTTGTTCAAGGTGCGTTACTCACTTCTGACGGTTTAAAATTAAACCTTTACCTACCTACTATAGATTTATGGCTTCAAATTTTTTGTGTAGTCCTAAATCAAATTTTACAATTTATCGAAATGACCACGCGTTATCAATCGGCTGTGTTAAATAAAAAGAGCTTAATAAGTCGTCGTTAGGCCGTTCTACATTTTGAATTATATCGATGACATACACGGTTACCCTCTAAAGGCAGCTTTTATGATATACGAGCAACCTATTTCTTGTTAAAATAATTTAGATCTTGAAATAAACAACCTCAAGAGGAGTGGTCTAGCTGTTAAAATCTCGATCTTTTCTTAAGAAATCCTTAGGCAATGCAATTGCTATATTATAAGAATTCGTTTTTCAATTTCGAACAGCAGCGACAGTTAAGCCCAGTATCTTACTCGTTTGTTACAACACTCATACAAAAATGTCAGCAAATAAAGGGTCTTTTTTAACTAAATACAAAATTCTTGAGATATTGGCATAAAAAAAAAAATTAATTCTATCAAAACATTTATGAACGGAATTCGAGTTGGTTCCGTAACTTGACGTTCATTTTATCTACGAAAAAAACGGGCCAATTACGCCACCGGTATGAAAACCGCACCAAACATTGCCTTTTTGCGAATGAAGTGCTATTTCATAAAGAACATGAAGGTTCTGACCAAAAATGTGCTTCATCGCTGAAGATGATTTTGCGATGAAAATTGGCTTTAACGCTCTTAAAGTTGCGACCACCGACTCGGAATTTCGCTTGTAAATTTTAACTATTTGTAAACGTTGTTCCTTCATAATGAAAATTTTGATTTTACGGAATATTTTGACATTGATAGTTCGGTAATTGGTTTAAGGGTGCGTTCACACTGAAAGTTTGAAGTCGTCAAGTCGCTAATGAAAGACCCTTTATAAAATCCAGCGAGGCACAAGCCAAATTCTTAACTTCGTATGTATGGACCACACTACACATCAACCATAGGTTATGTTCTGTTAAGCACTACCTACGTAATGTTTTGTAATACTCGGACCATGGACCATTTATACAGTGGGGACGTTCAAATATCTAGTTTTGTAAGTCTAACAGATCTCTGTTTATATTGGTTTAGATCGGTCATACAAACAGCTGTTTCTGTTGAGGTTTATGTAGGGGTAGCCGACGAAATTACTGAAGAAATTCGTGACTGAGTACGAAGTTGACAGTTCGCATATGTGGATGACGTATAAAAAGTGACGTTGCCGATCAATCTAATTTTTGTGTTCAGCTTACATCAAGTCCAGGTCAATTTTGTCGGCTTAAGATAACTAGATTTTTGAATGTGTCCAGTGTTGCCTTCCACAATCCAATTTTGACAATAAACATCAAATACCTGAATTGACCAATTGAGCCAATCACGGCAAAAATCTACAGAAGATTGACAGCGCTGATCTTTTCTATATTCATACATTCGCATAATACTAACAAATGCAGTATGTTGAACTGACTGTACCAAACAAGTTTCGAAAATGTATCACATGCGTTGCTGCGTCCATTCTTTACAAGATTTTTCAAATTCGTATACCTATTGCAATCACCCGAAAACCGTTAGCCAATTTAAATGCCTGTCTCAATAATGAACAACGAAATTCCTGGAATAATCATCGAGTATGAAATCTGATGAGAACTGAAAGCGTTGCCGGAAATTCCGTAGAAAAAGATTTAAAGATGGTTCCATAGTTCTCAATGGGGGCAAGTTCGCTGGCGCTGCAACGTCGCGCGCACAAGTTACCGAAAACCCCTTGTCGTTATGTTCTTTGATTACTTCTTATCTTCGCTTCGCCTGCTTTGGGGCTATACTTATACTCAACTTATACATTCGTTTTCTGCTTCTCTGTTGATGTTTCGTATAATTGTGTAATCATTGGCATTGGCCTATCAAGTCGCACACTTATTGAACCGACTCGTACAACACAATACAACCGCCATAGCATTCACTCACATCTCACATGACCAAATGGATTTTAAAAGTTTTTCTTTGCATGCGAATTGGTTGTTTGTGTGGTGTTGGTGTTAGGGAGGGGGAGGGGTGGTAGAGCGAAACACCGCCATGTGGACGTAACCGGCTTTTTCAATTCAATGATTAATAATACATGAAGCCAAAGCCACTCTCTTCGATGCCACCGGATCATTGGTGTGTCGTGTGTGGCACAGAGAGAAGGCTATACAGCAGTGTTCAGTCTATAGCTGTAGCCTGGTGACTCGCGTATTTTGGGTCATGTTTGGCGCCAAAAACTCGCGCGTAGGAATACATAGTACTTTGCTGGCCTTATCTGCATAGCATAAAGCAGATAGTAGTAGACTACTCTTCTTGCTCTCAGAGTTTGTAGTTGGTATACCGTAAACCGTACCGATGTATTATATTTGTAATATTGAATACGTCGCTCATCGCCCCAAAAGAATGATATTGTCGTTTGGCGAGGTCTCACTCATAGTATTTGTTTGTTTATTTATGTATTGACAAATTTAAATGCTGGCTGGCTGTCTACTCCATTGGTTTGGTATGGTATGAATATATTTTTTTTGTTAATTATTGTTACGGATGGATTGGGGCTTTAGGGGGCATGTGGCTGGAAGACAGTTTTTGAATGAAGAGTGGGTTTGTGGCGATTTTAGTCCTATATCTATTTCCTCAGCCTTAGGTATTGGAGAAAAGTTACACAATTTGAATACAGTTGCAGAATGCAACAGGGTAACCATTTATGTTTTTAGAAAAAAATAAAAATTGTTTTTTTTTTTTTAAAAACGAATTAGCTAGTTTACATGTCTTTAGAGCCAAATTGAAGTACATAGCCGCAGTTTTCTTGGATATATTTCTTCGCCCGATCTCCACTAAGAGCCGAAAGGTTTTCTTAGGAAGAATCGTATTAAATTAAAAAATTACAAAATTTAATCGTATTAAATTTATTAAAAAACAAAACAGTAAATGAGACTCGCTGTAATTTCGAATTGGTTCATATGGCTCACCCAGTGATGACAAATTGACTTTACCATACGTTATACCCCCTTTATATTTTCAGTATTTATGAAACCTTGTTGATATGTTACATTTTTTTATCATTACAGAGCTCTGGAAGTATTTCAAAAAACCGGAGAAACAATGAGTTCCATATTCGAGAATCAAAGAAGCGCACCCGGAGGAAACAGATTGGGAGGTCCGCTAAGATATCCTCACATTATACTATTTTGGCTACGATGTAATCAGGTAATTTGTGAACACAATTTATAATACATTATCAATTCTATAATCTAAACATGTATTTATTGTAGTCTCGCATGAAACAGAACATTATACTGACCTTGAGTGTACCAAACAGTGTGACAATTTGTTTAGATTTCTTACAAAATGTTCGTAGATCACCTTCACGGAGATAGAAGTTAATCTCATGACAGTAAAGCTATACTTAAAAACAAAATGAGCCAAACATGAAACCAGAAAGCCTATGGGCAATTTTATTTTCTACCACAGATCATGTGTACCAGCGGTATGGGTACATACTCTAATTTTCGTGTAGATGTATAATATTCGTCAGTTTATCTTTTGTGTATCTATAACATACATTCGCCCTTTTCCATGAAGGCCATTTTGCTTTTTACGTTAACCCATAGACCTAAACCTTGAGATTGTAATCCGATCACTGCCTACTTCACACTGTAGTAACATCGAATAAACATTTGTAAGAATAATTTTAAACTAGTATACAAAAAGCCTTGTAGTTTATTTGAAACATTAAGGTTGTTCAATTACTCATGTAATGACTACCTTAGCTCGTATGTGTCTATCTCCTCTTTAGGTTTCAGAATCTAACAATTCATATATCCAATTTAAATGAATTTGGATGTGCTTAAGCCTGCCATCGAGCTCTTTCTGAAGAAGGTGACAGCCAATGGTGGCTTGAACTAAGAAAAATTATAGCTTTGCATGATCTTGCAAAGATACTCCTATAACAGATCCAATCGGTGTGGCCTTGTTTGTCGCTTGTAGCAGGTCTTCTACGGCTTACGTTTAAAAATTGTTTATAGTGCATACCAGAATAATAACCTAAGCTAATCTTAACCGTAAATATATTATGAATGCATTCATTCATTAGGCGCCAACAAATGATAATGTTTTTTTATAGCGGGGTTAAATACAAAAGGGGAAGGGGGTCCATCCATCTCGCTTGAGGTGGGAGGGTTAATTATTACGTAAGTTATCGTACTCGCGCCCTTAAAATGCACAAGCCGCAGCCAAATTTAAATTTCCATAATAATAGTATCTCACGAATGAATGCATGGATGTTGGCTTCCAGTGCGTCAATCGAAGCGGGCTTGTCCCTATACACATAAGCCTTGGCATACCCCCACAAAAAATAATCTAATGGTGTCAAATCGCACGATCTAGGCGGCCAATTGACCGACCCGAAACGTGAAATTAACTGTTCACCAAACTCGCCTCGCAATTGCGCCATTGTTTCGCGTGCTGTGTGGCATGTGGCACCGTCTTGTTGAAACCACATATCATGCAAGTCAAGAACTTCCATTTCGGGCAAAAAAAAGTTTGTTATCATCGCTCGGTAGCGTTCACCATTGACAGTAACGCTGCGATTCGCATCATCTTTGAAGAAATATGGCCCAATAATGCCGCCGGCCCATA
This sequence comes from Cheilosia vulpina, assembly GCA_916610125.1. Lineage (NCBI taxonomy): Eukaryota > Metazoa > Arthropoda > Insecta > Diptera > Syrphidae > Cheilosia > Cheilosia vulpina. The sequence goes on from OU744277.1 coordinate 63,490,546, forward strand.
AACCGCACCAAACAGTGGCTTTTTCGGGATGCATTGGTAGCTGTTGCAATGGCTGATCTTCACTCCAAATGCGGCAATTTTGCTTATTTACGTACCCATTCAACCAAAAATGAGCCTCATCGCTGAACACAATTTTTCGATAAAAAAGCGGATCCTCGGCCAGCTTTCCAAGAGCCCATACACCAAAAATTCGGCGTTGTGGTAGGTCGGCTGGCTTTAGTTCTTGCACCAGCTGTATCTTAAAAGGCTTTACGCCCAAATCCTTCCGCAAAATTTTCCACGTAGTGCTGTAACAAAGGCCTAACTGCTGGGAACGGCGCCGAATCGACATTTCGCGGTCTTCTGTCACACTAGCTGATACGGCCGCAATATTTTCTTCACTACGCACAGTACGTAAACGTGTTGGTGGTTTAATGTCCAACAAAGTAAATTTGGTGCGAAATTTGGTCACAATCTTCCGAATAGACTGCTCAGAAGGTCGAGAATGCCGATCATAAAATGGAAGCAGCGCGCGATGATCATTTCGAACCGAGCACGAATTTTGATAGTAAAATTCAATAATTTGCAAGCGTTGTTCATTTGTAAGACGATCCATGGTTAAATTGCAAACCAAACTGAAGCTGTTTGACAGTGACACAAGGTACTAAACACACGTCAGCTGTCAAAACCGGTGTTGCCAAAACCAAACCAGCTAAAAAATCACCCTTTATATTTAAATGTGAATCATAATTACGCTTAATTGACCGTATATCTGTTTTTTTTTTTTGTTTTGTTTTTGGTATTTAGATGTCGTTTCGATTCTAAGAAAATGCATAACCAACAAAAATAGTGGGGACATTTTTTACTATGTATTGCATAAGGAGGAATGAATTTTTGACCACAAGTGATAATAGAATAGTAAAATCTTGATTTCGTTATTGTCCAAAAACTAAAAGGCATAAATCAATCTAAATTTAGTGTTCGATTAAAAGATACTAGTGGCAGTAAATATTTGAAACAACATTTATTGTCTACAATATTAAAAAAAATCATCCTATACCTTTTTTTAAATTTTTTTCCTTAAATTTCAAGTTTGAAAGTATTATTTTTCCACAAACTATTAATTGTTTTTAATTACCGCTCACGCCTAAACAGAGCAAGTTACACAAAGTAAAAAATGCTCGTATTTAAGCCCTCTACAAAAATCAGCGTAAATTTGTTTGAACCTTAGTTATCGTACTCCGCCTTCAATAAAATAAATTAATTTAAATTCAATATTTAATAACAAATGAGGACAGTTTTGTACGAGTTGTGTCGCCCTGCATAATTTCCAATTAAGGAAATTTAATTTATTCCCCTATCTTCTTTTCTTGCCATATCAATAATTCTCTTTCGTTGATGTTCTACAGTTGCATAGCTGTCATGCAATCATAACCTGCCATTGAAAGTTAAGCGATTTTCGATCTTTTTTTTAAAGAAATATGGACCGATGGTGCATACGAATACGACGTGTCACCTCATATGGAAAAGTTTGTGGGCCAACTCAAATTCGGCGCAAAGGACAGTCATGAGTTTCGAGTTTCTGTATTACATATTGGACCTTGGTAATTTGGATCGCGCTCGAAAAAAAAATTATCTCTGTGCCTGCTGGTCTATCTGCATGTTTGTCTGATTGTCTGACTGTCTAAAACTTCTAATCGAATAAAGCCACAAAAGTCTTCGAGTATTTCTTAAACGCAGTCCCCATTCGGATAAACACTCCTTCCCACCTTCATAAATTGTCGTTCCTCTGAAACAATTTATTACCAATAACATTCGGCCCGTCTGATAACATGAAATTGATTTATGAGCTTTTTAGAGCTTACGCACTATTTCCTTGATCCCTTGAGTGTCTACTACATGACAATAGAAGTGCTCTTTTGCATATATTTATTTGGTTTATTTTTAATTGAACACGTACACTCATTTTTATAGCCGCGGCTAGCACTTTTCGACTTACAAAACGCTGACAGAACGCATAAAGTACTCTGCGCGAACTTGGTCGTGTATATTCAAATTCAAAAGAAGCGAATTTCACGCTTAGGGTGACAAATGAGTTGAGTTTCATTAACTAGACGTTATAGCAATTGGCCAACCTTGGCCTTTTATTTAAATTGAATTTGTGTGGTTATCCGGCTGCGGGCATAAGTCGTTTGTATTTTGAATGTTGGAAATTACGAACCTGTGGTGTGGGAAGAATGTGGTAAGCTGGATGGGGTTTCGGTGCGTATTTAATATTCTAGTGCTGTGTACATTTTTATACCGAATATCATATGGGGTATTCACACTAAGGAGTTGCGATGTAAATTCCATGCGAATAGGAATGTTAACGACAGGGTGTTCTCTGTACTTGCGCATACATGCGTGTTGGGCGTTTGGTATGCCTAATGTTGCTGACATTCGCGTTTTTTTTTTCTTTTGTCTGAGAGACTGCAGTGGCTGATGGTCTGTCCGAGGGCAGCAGCAGGTTCAACCTGCCTGAAAATACAAACACAATATTTATGTTTGTAATATTGAAGAATAAATTTAAATCAGAATGAAATTCTTTTCATTTAAATGCAAACAAATGTTTTAAATATTTATTAATAATTGTGCCAACAGCAAAGTTAAGTAGAATCTTAACTACTAACAATGACACTTCTAAAACTTCTACGATTGTCACAAGGTATTTAAGTATATAGAAGTGACTTGGGCGCAGCTGAACTTTGAGCGCTTTCTGTGAGAATGGGTTCATGATAACCCAGCGGAGAACTCTGAATTGAAGTAAAACTCGCGGTCGCGACATACCTACCCCAAAATAATCAGTTTATATAACTTTAAAAAAAAAAATTATTGCATACCTGCAGGCAGGCCAATTTGGGGGAAGTCACTCTCGTGTTATCGGTTTCTTTTTCCTACTTATATCGGCTTTACTGATAGATATTCAGTTAACCAAACCTAAAAATCACTTAAATATAACAACTGCTCCACCAATACAAAATGTCTGCCATCTCCTATCTTTTGTTCCATTGCTGTCTATAGGAGGACGATCTTCGATTCGCTGTTTCACAAGCCAAAAATTCGAATCACCCTAGACAAGCTTATTTCTGAAACAAGATACAAAACTGATATAAAAAATTTAGGCCCCATTAATTTACTTAGATCATAACGGTTCACCATAGCCCTAATCAAAAAGCACTGCTAACCTTTATGGCCATTAGCATCGTAAAATGCTAAATGCAAAAACTAATTTTACATAAAAATCAGTGAAAGTAACAAACGATCTGCCACATAACCAGCATAACTTATTAGATGTATGCTTTCCAAATTAGCAGAAAGCACAGCTTTTCACACTTCAATTAAATGTTAAGCAGAGATTATTGCCAAAATTGGCCACAGCTACGGCATCCAAGGGCGCATATCGCGCGGTACCCCCATAAAAAGGAACATAAAGCCAACATAGCGTCGTGTTATTTTTTTTCCTCTAACAAATTCATTCAGGTTCAATACTCCGTGAGAAAATTAATGAATTCGTGGTAAGCGGTGTCTTTCAGAAGAAAGATCCGCAACAAAAGGACAAACGAAAAAAAAAACCATCTCCTCTCACCTCAATAGTTAACATTTTTTTCAGACAACTCTGGGATTATAAATGATCTTATTTACACACACACATGCCGATACGTAGGACTGAATTTTTTTGCGCGAACTGAAAAAGTAAGGCGCTGTTCATAAATTTCCAGTTTTAATTCTCAAATTGTTGAATGACTCCTTTCACTTCGCATACCAAAAGCCTCTCTTGGACTGCATTGAACCTGAACTCGCCAGGAATGCTAATTCATTTCATCGTTTGATGTAATCTTTCTCTCCTCTTGTGTGTGTGGTGTGCCTCGATCCATTCACTTTGCGCGTCCATCTAACTCTTTTGGGACTTTTTGTTTTTTTTTTTTCTTTTTTATGTGATTCAAGTTGACTTAATACCCCCCAAGCATGTGCTTGTATAGACAACATTCTCTTTCGGAGCTTACATGGTTATCACATATTTCCCTATATATAGAGGAGGAATTATACTCGTAATACTTCTTGAGAGGAAATTCCAACCAATTTGGCCAAAATTGGAACTCTTTGGTTGTCCGCAAAGAGCTGATGACGCTACTGCGATTCCTCTGGCTGGCTCGTGTTAGCTAAATGCCTCATATCCGTGGCCATACTCATAGCCTGGCCTGGCTCTTCATAAATCGTCGTAATTTGAATAGAACTCGTTTTTCATCGATCGTTGTCGTTGTGGATGGCTATGGCCAACAATTATCTGGCTGGTGATCTGCTTGAGATGAGATGGCACCGAAAGTGTTCGTTTGGGTGATCTTGTGAGTACAGGAGCATTGGTTCAGTAAAGGTTCTCAAAATTGGCAATTAGACAAGTTGTGCGTAATTGATTTTGCGTGGCGATGTTTGAAATTTATATCGGTGTTCTGACATGTTTAACAGATACGTAGCAACGAACTCTTTCGTTACGACGCAATTTTGAGAAAGATTTGTTTTTCATTGATGTTTGCTTTCTCTTGTTAGGTGGATTATTATTATTATTTTTTTTTGAGTGGCATAAAATTTCCGGGATGGTATTTTAGAGAATCGTCACATCATTTATATTTCAGTCTTTTCTTACAAAGGGATAAACGATTTGCGTCATGGAAAGTCCCGGTTACGAAGTTTGAGTCTATTTGTTCTTAACATCTTTTTTATGAATTTTCTTCGAAATCTTTTCAATTTCTTTTAACAGTTTTCGCAATAGATCTATAGAGGATACTTCGTTTCTTCGCACAGAAATTGTTTGTGTACATTTTTTTGTTCACAACAAATGGAATCGGCAAAACAATTTTTTATCGAAGTGTAAAGTTTTGTTTTAAGGATATACTCGAATGTTTAGTTGTTGCAGGATAAAACAACCATTGATTTTTCTTTGAATCCGCATCAAACGAGTATAACATAAATAAAGGCGCGGCAATAACAACAATTTTTCCAATCCAATTTTTTTTTTTTTTTGCAATTTCACAATGAATGTCATTAAAAATAGCTATTGTCACCGACAAAATATTTAAGGATTCTTTTGATGTAATTTTCTTTTGACAGGTGTCAAAAGCCAGCGCTACCAACTTGAAACCACAAAATGTATGACCATGTATTTTTTTAAAAGCCGGCATTCGACTTCCACTCATCAGTTGGTGATATTTATGTGGTTTTTGCCATGTTTTTTTTTTGAATTGGCTACCGTGTTCGCCCGATTTTACGGCGCTTTTTCCTTCGGGGTAGAGAGTCAAGTGTATGCCAAAGCTAAGACTAGCTTTTCCCAATCATTCTCTTGAGTAGGTTTTATTTTTGAAACCAAACTTCAATATCGCCTATATTGTAGTGGAGACTGATACTTGCATGTCCAGTTTATCTGTAAAAAGTATCACCGCCCATCTAGTTTTTTTTAGATTTTGAAACAAAGCTTAACATTCTAAATATTTCGTTAAGTTCATGGTTTTAGTGATTGGGGTTTATATTTTATTAACCTCTTTAAGGTCAAACTACAAAATAACGATTCAAATACAAACACTCGTTTCTAATCCCTTCTATTGATCAGGAATATTTTAATCACATCTCGTATTTCAGGAAATCCTCAATGAACGTCTTGAAAAACGTGTCGACTCAATGCTGGAGCTTGGTCTATTGCCCGAAATTAGAAGTTTCTATAATGACCACTTAACTGGTTCAAGGTAGGCACATTCGCAACAAGATACATATTTTGTTTATTTGTTCTTATTTTTTTATTTCTCTCTGTTGTATATAGTTGTGAAAACCAATATACTAAGGGAATTCTTCAGACAATCGGTTTGAAAGAGTTCATTCCCTACTTGGAGCAGTTCAACAAGGAGGATGATGTAAAAAACGAAAGCTATTTAAAGTCGATTTTTTATAAAATTCCAGGTAAATCGATTGAGAGCATTTAACACGATTACATACTTGATAAGCTTAGTGTATAGTTGGCAATGGTACTTGTCCTAACGCGTGTCTGTATTCCTTCAATCGCAATTTATATTATTTGTTTTTTCGCACGCTTAGAACCCAACACTAGTGCGGCGGCTGCGGCGGACAATGGTAATGACCGGCCCAAGGGTTTTGATGTGTTAATAAGCTGCTTGGATAGGCTGAAACTTGTTACAAATCGATACTCGAAGAAACAAATCAAGTGGATTAAGAATCGGTTTTTGTCCAGCGCCGATCGACAAGTGCCCGATTTGTATAAGCTTGATACGTCCGACGTTAGCCAATGGAACGAACAGGTCTATAAACCGGCTGTAGATGTGATTGAGTCGTACATTAATGGAAGGGAGTGCGCACTAAGACCGCTCGAGAAGCTCAAGCATCCCGGATCTGGATTAAATGAAGAGGTGGGTATTGGGATTATTCCTGTGCCCATGGCCATATCCTAACAATAAATCTCCTCTTTAACCCATTTTTAGACCTCGAACTTTTGTCCAACATGCGAAAGAGTATTCATCGGGGAATTTCAGTGGAAACTTCATCTGCAGTCTAATAAACACAAACGAAGGAAGGAAAGCCTAAGGAAGAAGGAAAAAATATTAATATCGCCTGCACAACAACAAGAAACTACTGACAGTATGCTAGATAAAAACTGAACGACTATAGATACATACGTTATCAATATTTGTCTTGTATTTATTGTATGTGTTTTTTTTTATACATACATAAATGATGTTTTTTTTTTTAAATACAATAAAATAAATAAAACAATTATTAACATCTTTCATTGGTAATACATTCATAAGTTTGCCGTGGTATTTTAGTACATATAGGGTAAACCTTATAAACCTATACACATATAATATACGTCTCGTTAGTGTAGGTTTGTTGTTTGAGGAAAATTGAGTTACCGTATTTTTTACACTTATAATTTTTACTTCTATAAACGTATGGATAAAGGTTTTAACAAAAAAACATTTTAATTAGTTAACATTAAGAATACGTAGATAATATCGGTTAATATTATTTTTTATTGTCTTTTGTTGCTCTTTTTTTATTGTTAAACACATATAAATAATTTACATAAGTTATAACAATAATTAACATTGATGAAGGTAAAAATGTGCGTTTTTTACGATTAATATTATGTATCAACAAATTTATTCATAGACTCTTTTTTGAATACAGTTAGTTTTATTTTACATCGTTAAATTATGTTATTATATTATCGTGTAGAGAATTTTGCTTAAAACCAATAACTCGTGTAATGTAATACGTCTTGCTGAATTTCTGGTGCGAATTTTATGTTTTCTTTTTTCTTTTAATTTTGATAAACTGCAAAAATATTGTTAGTTTACTAATCGCTTTTAACGAATTAAGTGCATTACTTTCTTAGTGATATCTTGTGTCTTATGAATCGTCAGTCTGGATCAGGGCGAGAGTGATATGAATTGATCAGAAAGTTAAGAGACGGTTGTGTCAATTGAGTTAATGTTGTCACAAACCAAAAACCAACTAGCGTTATACGCGAGCTAAAAATACTCGCCCTATAAGGGTATTCATAACCTCCTTCGCGACTAAATATAATAATACGAAAAGATGCTGTGGTTAAAAATTATGCGACGTATTTTCGTCAGTAACCAACAACAGTTGAAGCTAAGATAGTTCGAGAGGACAATTATATTAGGTACGTATGTAAATGGCTGCTCTTTTGCCACAGATTCACATAGACCATCAGTCGGATCCATTGCTTCCCGTTACGGGAACCATCCATGCTCGATGCACATTTTTTACTGATAGACGTAACATTTAATTATATTTCGCCATAAATAAATAAAATTATATGTTGAGAACGAAAAACCGAAAAAGCTCAGTGAGATATCAAGTGGAATTTAGGACCGGAATTTCGTAATTTAGCTGTGAATGCGATCGGATAAAGTTCGGGTGAAATTTTATAAATGGCACTAGTCTAGTGTAGTCAGATATTATGCCAAAATCCGCGAAACCGATAATCGCTGCCCAGCTTCTTGATTTTGCAACTGGTAATGGGGAACCGATACCGATAACCAAACCTCGTCAGCAGAGCTTAACTTCTTCCCAGCTTTCAATCACAGAAAAACAAAAAAAGATGTCGGGAGTACACACTTTCTAAAACGCTGGCTCCGAAGAGCTTTATTATTATTTTGCTTAAAATTAAATTGTAATTAAGTTAACAATTAAAACGCTTAGTTAAAGTTATTAAAAAAAAAAACACTGAACTTAGTTTAATCTCAATAAAATAAGCTCAGGGAGCAGATTCGGTATAACAATAATCGTCTGGACGATAACGTTTTTGAAACTTTGATGAACATAAGAACTTATATTCTGCCGGAATTTGTTTCACTCTCGTCAGTTTCCATTACATAATTATGTGGAAAATTAACTTTTTTAAGGTCTCAAACTTGTAATTTTGGCACTTAGTTGCTACCTTTGGAGGTCTATTGTTTCGATGATAATCGTCTGGAAAATTACTGAATGAGTGCCCAGTCATAATTAAATCTGCGCTATACATTTAAAATTTAAATCGCTTCACACAATTATTTATTAAAATTGTTGTCCTCGGACCTGCTGCGAGTAGCTGGAATTTAGCCTGCCCTATTTTTCAAAAAAATAAAACCATTTAACGCTCTTCATCACTCGCCTTTTATCGGCACGTACACACATCGATTGGCAGGAATATTTTTGTTTAATTCAATAACAATAAAAGAAAGCACAATTATTAGATATGAATTACAAAGATATGTTAATGTTTTTTTAGGTTTATGAAATGCGTTTACCACTAATAATAATTGCATGCTGCTAATAGTATTATTTTGTTAACATTTTAGAATCAGTGCATTTTAATAAATTAAATCAAATAAATTATTCAGAGCCGTTTGCTGATACGACTCGAATAAGTGGCACATAACATCTTATTTGACAGTTTATGTCCTAAAAAAGTAGCCTATAAGTATTTAAGTAGAACTTAAATTGTTAAAAAGAGTCGTATGAGCAAACGGCCCTCAGAAATATTGTGAAACTAATAATAGTTGATATAGATACAAACTGGTTGTGCTACAAGAGGTACTTTTGTGAATTCACTAGATATCATACACGTATTTAATTTTCACTCATATAAACAATATTGCTATAAGGAATTTAACAACAAATAAAAAAATTAAAACAACTTATTTGTTGTATGGAAAATAGCTATAAATGTATTTTCTTTAAATGCAATTGGGTATGTCTCTTTTAAATTGGCATAAACACAACCATAACAAGTGGTATACATATACGAGATTAATAATTTTGTATAACTTCAACAGGGTGTTTGGATTATAAAGTAGACATCATATATATGTAACGTGTTTAGAAACAAAATCAATCTACGGTAGGTTAAGGGCGGTGGTTATCATATAAATAAGTCAAAGTTATTAATAATATTTTGTAAATATTTAACGGCTATTTTTGTTTTTGAATATTTCTGTATTCATAACATTTTTTTGCTTCGATAATTCAAAAAAAAATCGAAACAAATTAAATTTAAATCCTAATCATAAGCAGAAAGATGCAGTGGGTATGCCTGTAAATGCAATTAGGTTGGGAACTCTTCTTTTGATTTCTAGAACATAATAAAATATTGCTGTTTCGTAGGGTAAGTGCCGATTTATGCTCCACCCTCGAAAACTTGCATATTTGTTCACCAAGAAGTGTGCACAACATTTTTTTTTGCATTCGTCGACGCAGGTAGAGGGATCTGTGAAACAATCTTCCGACAAGAAGTGAAACTATAGAGTTCTTTAACATAGCCAACAGAAATAGGAAAAGACTGCTGCTGTGGCTTAGTTTTCAATGTTGTGAAAAGTAGCCCATCAAACTTAACTGCATCAGTAAAGAGTTCGACCATTTTTGACTCCACAACCGTCTGGTTTTCAGATGTAATCTGCTGAACACTATCCCATCACACCACTACGCCCTACATACCCACTTCAAATTTCTCCTTCGTAGGTGTGATTTTCCTGCACCTTCTTTTCAAGTTCTTTCTTAGCATCTCAAAATCAAAATTGAAATATGTATAATGTATTTATATGGAGTTATAGTAGTTCGTGGTGAGTATTAATTTTGTAAAATTATTGTCCTTTGATTGCGAATGTGATTATTGTCGTTTTTTTCCGCTTCATCGGTGGTATCATATATTACATATTTTCGAAGTTACTCCTCTTCTTCGAGAGTTTTCTCTGGGAGACCATACTTGGGACAGCACATTCCCTCGGTTCCATCCATATTGAAACAAAATATTGATCGTTCTATATCGGTCGGTTCGTGTGGGACGATGCCATGGACTTCTTTGAGTTCCTCGCTTGGGAACCAAGCTGGATCAGTGTCTTCGACGATCTTATACCCACATAACCTAAAGGAAAAAAAAAACTACAAACATCAATTTACAAATACATGCGCCAGGTATTTACCGGCATATGGCAACGATAGGTATCCATAAAATTGATGACATAATTAGGCAAATGGCAATAACAATACACCAGTGAGGCCAATCCATTTGTTCAGTGCCACCCTTGGCACCTATCCAAGCTGGATAGCTACTACCATTAGTCATCAACTGGAAAAAGGATGCCACTAAAATAGAAATCATAGCGATTGGTGATAGATATTTCCAGCACAGCATCCAATACAATGATGGTCGCGATCCGGTCATCATTTCAATGTCATCCGAGAATCTAAAAAAAAAAAACGTTGAGAACCACTCAGGACACCTTACAGTGCATATACCTTCTCAGTCCATAGATGTAACTTATTGACAAGCATTCTGACAGAGCAATAATCAGAAGCGGGAAATTACCAGCGAAGCTGTCCATGAGTTGAAAAATGTAGCTTCCTGCTCCATTAGCGAAGCACATGGAGATCGTACAGCACGACGCACAAAGTATCTATATGAAAGGATTTGTTTACAATACATACACAGAAAGATCGTGCATTTTAACTGCTTACTCCGATAATGTACTCCTTGGATAGATTTGGGAACAGTTTCATGTCGACTAAGGAAGTAACCACGCCTTCTAGCGTTCCAAACTGCGAGTCGATTCCCAGTGTAAACAACATTAGGAAGAACAGTACCGCCCATAGCTGCGCACCTGGAAATTGGTTTATTGCCTCTGTGAAGATGATGAAAGCCAAACCAGTTCCGGAGGCACTCTGTCCAGGAATACACAAATTTAATGTCTGTCTTATGTCAACTATCTTCATACTTACATTGGCCAATTCCTTCTGTAAATCACACTCTGGCATAACAACGTTGGTTTTATTGTTCGACAGGATTTGCAGCCTTTCCTCTGTGCAACGATCGAAGGTTGCATGCGCCTTGAAACCGATCACCGAGAACACAACCACACCGGCGAACATTGATGTACCACAGTTGGTCAGCGAAACGAGTATGGCATCGCGATAGCAATTATTATTGGCTGGGTTATAGGAACTGAAAGCGATTAAGCCACCAAATGCTAGACCGAGCGAGAAGAAGATTTGCGTTCCCGCTTCCAGCCATACGACTGGTTCTAACAGTGTCTCCCAGCGCGGCGTGAAAAGGTGTTTGATTCCGTCTGAGGCACCTGAAATGGATTACACGTTTAAGAGGACTTATGTCAGAGTCGGTTTAGGTATCAACTATTTTGCTAAGCAGTGTCAGTGACGCGTGCAGATGAGGATTACGGAAAATTTGTGATTTCAAATTAACTGAAACGGTATAGAACTGATCAAATTTCGGTTGAGTTTTCCACCTGCCTACAACTTGTACTCAATTACCTGGCTCTAGAAACCTTAAGTTATCCTCTAGGTTTTGTATATACATGAGAAGCCTTTAGTGCGGATAATAGTGAAGGCACTACTGCGCTTAATAAAAAGGCGGGTTAGAGAAAAATGTACGCATAGCCCAGGTAGCGCTTCCAAGTAATAGGCGCCCATTAGAGAGACAATATATCCTACCCTGTTGAAAACACAGCCATATATTTAACACCTTTTCTGAATGCATATTATGATGATATTTGATGGGGTTCTTTATGTCGTTTTCGATTTGGCAAACAGATCAATCTTTTTGAGAAAAAATCAATTTTTTTTCTGATCGAGATTGCTTTTCATGTTCGATTTGCCACAAAAATCAATCTTTTTTTTGATCTCAGATCACTTTTGAGAAATCTCAATTTTTACTCAAATTTTACATGTATGACACACAGCTGGCGGTTACGAATTGTTTTTTCGTTGGAAAGATTGCTTTTTTAAATGAATTATTAATTTTTCGAGTATTGAAACGATTTTTTATAGTAAACTATTTCGAAATGAGTTATTATAAATGTGTAAAAATCAATTGAAATGGATTTCCAGTGCAAGTGAAAAAAAATAAATATTTTTTGCGGCATACATACAAGAACCAATAAAATTCGGATTTAATGTTTGATTTGGCAGCAGTAATCTGAAATCTCAGATCAAAATCTGAAAAGCCAAATCGAAAACGACATTCACCATTCACTGGTGAAATTTTATATTAAAACATTCGAAATTTGCGTTTAGACAGTTGTACATAAAAAATTAACAAAAGTAGATCCACCCGACGAAATCAGAAAAGGAATTTTTGTTTGTACCAAACTAATACAAAAAGCATAGATAAATCATAATGAGACCCCCATTTTCTTTTTCTATCGGTTTATGTCAATTAAGAATCCATTAAATATGCAAAACCACACAAAAAATACAAAAATAAATGCTGCCAACCGCGGAAATCGCGGGGAAATGTGATAGAGTTCTCGAATGCCACATTTTATCATTTCTGAATGTTATTGCTTAGTTATTTATTATTAATACATATTTTTTAAAGGCGAATAATTTCATTTGTGTGGTTAATAAAACTATCTAAAGGAGATGTTCTAGAAACTTAGTATGACAAACATGGTTATGTTTTTTCCGCTTTTGGATATCATTAACTTCGATTTCGTTTGTACATTTTTCTTAAATAATGGAGAAAATTTGATAATAAAAAAAGTATTTTTCCTCCACCAATCTGCATTGTTAATTTTTCATGAACATTTTAAGCAAATGTACTCTTTTACCTTAATATAGCTTGTGGGCAAGTAACGGGAAATCGGCCGAAATTGGTGGTCTCAGTATGATTTTTATATGATAAAAAGTGCTCTGAGAGTAGACAAAGTGCTCTCAGAGCGTCCAATCGAATACCACATACAAGCCGCAGAATATTTTCTTTTTATTTCACAATTGAATGGCAGCCAAGCGATACCTATACCAAAGTGAGTTTTGAGTTATTCTTTCCTTTCCTAATAACTATCATTCATTTTTTTTTTGCACAACAAAGTTCTTTATAGCGGTTCGTGTCAGATTAAGAGTTGGACGCACGGACACATCCGCATCCGAAACAGGCAATTCGGCGCTAATAATCACCAAATCTAGAAGACCATCAAATAGAAGAGGGGAAATATTTTTAATAAAAGTACGACAAACTCAAAACGCGCAGTTTCCACCCCAATGAAAAAATACTATAGCCACAATGCAAATTTGCAGCTCAGTGCAATAAGTACAAAATGTAATAAGGCTATCAGAGGAAGATAACTCTGCACACACATGAAGTCAACACCTTACAAAATGTTGTCGTTATTGGTAGTACCGTAGCAGGCAACTAGCGGACAGAGACACAGAGAAATAATTTAGGACGTAGGAATTCTTTAAGGAGTCGGGCGAAACTCAAACCATGGGTTCAATTGTATCCACAAAGGATTTCTCTCCTCATAAACAGAAAAACGAATTATTTCACCGCGATTACCTTGCGTGTCTAAAAACGTTTACCATACATACCTATATTCGTTTTCATTCACAATTCCCCAAAGTATGCAATTTATTCTTACCTTTCAGAGTTATTCCGCGAAAAAAGAAGATAATCAACACAATATAGGGAAAAATTGCTGTCATGTAGACAATTTTGCCCGATGATGTTATGCCCTGCACCATGCAAATGTACACCAAGAACCACGAAAGCAGTAACGCTAACGCCATACTGTAGTTGAAGTTTTCCGGCTCATTGACGCTCTCCGAACACATCAGGGTTGAACGATACCAGTAGTACTGCGTGGGAGATGAAGCCTTTTTCCCCAAACAGACACACAAAATAAACAACCATCAATTATTAAGATGTGCGCCAAATATAGAATTCTATATGCATACATACCACACACTCTGGTTCGTGATCGTAAGTGTAATTACTGTACAATCGAGTCGGACAATCGGCCCATGGAAGTGGTGACTCAAAGCTGTGCAGCAAGTAAATGAGACACCACGCAATGATGGTGTTGTAATACAGCGCCACGATATAACTTACCACCGCCGATGATATTCCAATGCCGGCCAAATACGGAGATACCTAGCAGACACGCAAATTCGAAATGCTCACCCGCATTAGAGACATTTTATTTATGCTTTTGTGTATAATTTGTCGCAATAAACTCACTTGACTCCAGACACCTATAGCTCCTTTCCGTAGTCGCTGACCAATGGCTAGCTCCAGATAAAATATTGGTATCCCTTGAACGCATAGCATTATAAAGTAGGGGACAAGAAACGCTCCACCGCCGTTCTTTTGCGCGAGATAGGGAAATCTCCACACATTTCCCAGACCAACAGCATAGCTGGATGAAAGAAGGAAAATTATTTTCATTTTTAAAATGTTTCAAGATGTGCAGATGTACCCTATTGTAGCCAATAAGAACATTATTTTACTGTCCCAGCTCTCTCTTTCATCTTCGCCCTTTTCCTGAACAATGTCTTCAACGATAACTGGGCCAGACTTTGCCGGTGTATTCGTTGGAAAAGCCTCTGATTCCTCGTCTTCGGGTTCGTCGAGTATATCTGATATGAAGGCCTGATTTGTTGCACCGTATAGTGGCGGATGGCTGGGGTGACCGTGTTCATTTTTCACTAAGCGTCCGCGAAGTTCCTTAAATCAACGGTATGAAATAGTGAATTGTGAGCTTAATGTTGGAAAAGAATAATAGCTGTCCCCAAAATGAAAACCACCCCAAAATCTGTTTTCTATAATAGGTGAAATTGTAAATTTGGGCCATTGTCACTGGAATTGCATTAAAAAGGTTATAATACCGCAAAAGCTTTTATCCTACATAAATATTTTGCAAAAGCCTGGCGAAGATCAATAAAACTTCAACCTTTAGCGGTTTCTCAGCAAAAATAGAACTAATTTTATTCAGCAAAAAGATTGCGTTGCCTTGCTTTATCCGCCCAAGATGAACGGACCTCGACTTGAGTTATACTTATAGAAAGCTTCCACGAAGAGAAGACATTGTCGGATGCGATAGTTAAAAACCTAGTGGGTTTATTTTGCTGCAAAATTCGAGAAGCTGAAGTGAGCCTAATGTATGAAATGTCAAATTAATACTCAGTCACGAAATTTTTGACAAGAATTTACTTATTGTAAACCTAAACCTACATAAACTTTCAACTGAAAATAGTCTTAACTAATCCAGTTCCATTAGAACTGAAATTAATGGCGTTTTTCATTGAAGATCCCAGAGAATTGCCCCGAAGTTCAGAATTGTTCTTTTCAATAAAATTTGTTGGAGCACTTTTGTAATACTGGTAGATACCATAAAGTGAGATTTGGTTTTCTGTTGCTATTTTTATACATATAATATAAATGTTTTAATAGCTCAAATTAATATATTTCAATTTAAGTTTACATTTTGCACGTATAATTGTATATTTTCGGATCACAAGCGAAAAATTTGTTGCTAATAACACAACAAATATTACAATCTGACATTTTGCTTCCAAAGTGTGTGTTGGTGAGTTCAGGGCAATTCTCTAAAAATATCACTTCTGTCGTGTTAAGAATTGAGCGGGAAGTGCATTTTTTTTCAATGAAACATAGACTAAATAGAAAGAGCACTTCTAGATTTGCTCTTTTCATATAAAGGGCCATTATTTTCTTCAATCGAAAACGCCATAAGTCATCCAGCTGTAAAATTTACTAAACTGCAATTAATGCTGTGATCTTATAGGTAACCCCTTTCTCATTTAGTATTCCAATGGGCTTATAGCTAATGCCTAATTTTGTCTTTCAAGGCAGCCACCTTAACTAACCTAAGCTGATGCACTTAATGCTTTCCAGAGAAACTTTTAGCTTCCAAAGTTGGGAACAGCTCTATCGGATATATTGAGATGACATAAAATATTCATTTCAAATGTGCATGAGAATTCTGTTTAAAATTACTTAACTTTTGCGGAGCATAAAAAATAATGTAAATAGATACTTACCCGTAATTCTAGATTATCGATGCTCTTTTGTGTCTTCAATGGGATATCCCGTGAGCTTTGGCGACGTAGAAACTGTGCTGTGTTAGCCATACCTTATGATTACGTTTAATTGACCAACGATAAAATATCAATCACTTGTGTACTTAGAACAAGTGTGCGTGTATATGAAACTACAGAGGTTTGTGCAGTTGTCACCGGTTGTGCAAATACCAATTATTTACTAAGTACAATTGTGTACATACATATTACCAATAAAGTGTGTTGCAGACCTGGTGCGCTAAATAATAAAATACATAAATGTTGGTTTTCAAAATTTAGAAATAAAACGAAGGATGCGTGAAAAATTTCTAGATGTATGCACATGCATATGTAGATAATAGGTCTGTTCCCTAACAATAATTCACTCGAATACATAAGTCAAATTTCAGCTTCTTCTACCCAACTTTAGTATAAGGGAACGAAGTTTGAGTAATGTGTTTGGTTGAACTATCGTTACGAAAAGATGTAATGTCATTCAAATTTTATTTTAATTCTAAATGAAAAAGAAATCAAAATCTGGAAGTAGATCATTCAAATATTGATCTTCATGCGTAATGTATATTTTTTCAAACATGACTCAAAATGCAAGCTTGTTTAAATCAGCATAGTTAGGTATTTAACAATCAAATAGGTGATAAGAACTCCCATTCCAAATAAGACTTCCATCCATATTCCAATATTTCAGATATTACTTTACTTGTTAAAAGTTAAATTGAAGACCAAGTACAATCCCGCACTACATTGGGGACGTCCGGATATCTATAAAGTTCATGTAATACGTCCACTAGATTTATATAGACTCGGTATACGAACGCGTTGACCAGTCAACTTGAAGTATTTGTTATATTCTTGCGGTTTATTTCGAATCTTGACTCTTCGAAGTAACGTCAACTAATGTGGTGTTCGATTGGGCACTCTCAAGCACTTTTTATGTTCGCTTGGTACAAAAATAAGCAATATTTTTCTGATTTCAAAGCGCTTTATGGAATATGGATTTCTCAGATTTACTTTATGTCGTTTTCCATTGGGAAAATCTTTTTCAGATCTCAGATTTTATGCGGCTCATGGAACATGCAATGAAATTGATCTGCTTTTGTAAATGGATAAGTGCGTTATTTGACAAAAATATCTGCTGTTCAAATTGCATTTGGTAAAATCAACCATGGAAATCGGCTTGAAAAATTTTTCCTCTGTTGTAGATACAAATGGAGTAATTTTGGTGATTCGTAGTTTCCAGATGATGAGGAAGACAATGAAAATAATAATTCCTCCAAAACGATGTTCATTGCTGTTTATGTATTTCTTTATTTTTGTCTGCACATTTTTTTCAAAACAAACTTCTTTAAATGACGTAAAACAGCTGTGCTGTATTTGTGGTAGTATGTGTAAATCTGAAAAAAAATCGAGATCTGCAAAAATTGATCCGAATCAAAAAAAAGATTGATGTACGTTTGAGTTTGACAACTAGTTGAGTTTTTAAATTTTTTCAACTGAAATTGATATATTTTTGTTAATCATTTATGTACAAATATTAAGAAACCAATCTGGGCGCAAATTTATAATGGTTTAATATAAAATATAACCGCAGCGAATGCAGAATGCCTAGAAAAGTGTCGAAGGCTACACATATTCGAAACGCACTAATATCATCACAAAAAAAGTAAGTGACGTATTGATGTTCGATTAGACACATGAAGTCTGAAATCTGAGAGCTAATCTGAAGATGCCCAATCGAAAACCACATAAAAAACCTATTCACGTGACCAATCTGGGCCAATTAAAACTGAACTACATCGATTCAATCAGCTGTCAGACTTATTAAGTTGGAAATTCGAACGTCCCTACTTATTATCAGCATTATTATAATATTACTCGAATAAAATGAACATGCACATTTCTTATGCGATTATGATGGACACATACAGAGCATTAAAAAAGCATTCGATGACACCTTTGACGATAGAAAAGGAGCAAAATTTCTCGGAAGAAAAAAGAGGGAATATTAAAAGCGCACAATCGACTCAATAAAAAGATGTCGTATTCGGTTTCGTATTTTCGAATACATAAAGCTGATTCTAATTAACCTGGGCTCTAATCGCGTAAGCACAAAACGATCGAACGACATCGTTTCGACGATGCTTCGACTTCGTGTAACAACGAAAAACGATAATCGTCGAAACGATTGGACGATCATCGTTTTTTGTTGTTTCACGTTACTAATTCAAACGTCAAATACTCTCGTCGAAACGATTCGATTGAACGATGGCTATTTTGCAATCGTTTCATAGTTTTTGATACATTTTTTTACTTTTAATTAGGTCTGAGAGAAGCATACAATTTTTTTAAAGGAAGACACACACTTTAGAGGCGACTCGCTCTTATCCGAGTTGTAAAAGAATGCAATTCTTTGCAAAAAAAAATGGTAAATGGAATTTGGAATATCCAATGAATTTCATTTATTTGTTTTATAATTTCATAAATTTCTAATGCAATCATAAAATGGCATTCATTTATTTGTTTTACAATTCACCCCTTACCAATAAAAATTATACTACCTAGTTTAGCCATCTATTTTTGCATTAAATACCCAATTCCATGTCAATCAATGACAACGAAGAAAAATAAACAAATTCAAGAAGAAAAAAAAATAATTTCCATACACTTTTAAATTTTTTCGGTGTCAGAGTTTGTTTACAGTCATGTTCAAACTGTTGAAAATAAAAACGATGAACGATCCGACGATGATGTTATATGAAGCAAACTAAAAACGATATCGTTTTGTTCAATCGTTTCGACGATAATCGTTTCAATAATTACGCGATCAGAGCCCTGATAAATTCCGGTTCGGCCGGAAAATTACATCATCGAGCTATACCTTCAGAGCCATCTCTGGTTTTGGCATTCTTACCAAACTCCGAAACTCGTCCACTTGACCGTTTGATGTAAGAAAATGTCTTAAACTGCACTATGACTGCGCCAACATAACTTACAACTTACAAGCCAACTTTAGTGTTATAAGTTTTGAGTATTAATAAAACTCAATGAGACCCGTCGGTGCTTTTGTAAGTATTGAGGTAGAAGCCATGGCATTAGTAAAACCCAAACACACGATTCAAGTGTCAGGGATACAATACCCGAAGTTTCTCTGATTGCCAACAATTTGCGCAAGAAGATTCTTCCGTAGGTTGTCGCATTCTATTTTAAAAACTAAACTGACGTTAATTAATGTGCTTTTCCAATTTTTTAATAAGAAATTTTTTAATGGGGGTAATTTTTCGTTTTGTAAAAAAATTGTAAAATGCATCGCGTTCGGAAACAAAATGATTTAATTTTATATTTTGTAACAAACTCTAGTTTGAAAGTGGCATTTTGTTTTAATTTATTTGATTTCTGTCGTACCAATATTTGTTTTGAAATAAAACGGATGCAACAGCAAAGAAAGGCTGATAGGTATATTCGATTTTCACCGCCAAAATAGAATTTTGCACTTAGGTTGCTGGAACTTTTTTGATATTTTGTTAACAATATTACATGGTGGCCGAAAAAAAAATGCTATCAAACAGAACTAAACAATCAACAGGTGATGGCCTAAACCTATTCTTGGCAAAAGGAGTGGCCAGCAAAAAACTATCCACAATTTCTAGGTACTGGAACAAAATTAAATTGAATTGACAAATACCCAGAAATAGAAATAAAATTCTAAAATGTACATCTTTAAATATAATGTCGTTTTCCATTGGGACCACCGAAGTCTTTTTCAGATCTCAGATTTTATGCGGCTCATGGAACATGCAATCAAATTGATCTGCTTTTGTAAATGGATTAGTGCGTTATTTGACAACAAAATTGCATTTGTTTTAGGTAAAATCAACCATGGAAATCGGCTTGAAAAATATTTCCTCTGTTGTAGTTACAAATGGAGTAGTTTTGGTGATTTGTAGTTTCCAGATGATGAGGACGACAATGAAGATAATAATTCCTCCAAAACTATGTCCATTGCTGTTTATGTATTTCTTTATTTTGTTCTTCACGAAACTTTGAACATTTGTTTTAAAACAAACTTATTTAAACAGCTGTGCTGTATTTGTGGTAGCATGTAGAAATCTAAAAAAATATCGAGATCTGCAAAAAGTGATCCGAATCAAAAAAAAGATTGATTTTTTTCCCAATGGAAAACGACATAAGTAACCCTATTAATGAGCTCACCTCTAAACATTGAAAATTGTGGAGAGTAACCTCTCCCTTCCTGGGATGGCGATGGGCCCGCTTTGGTGGCTGGTCTTTTGTCAATATCAAAATATCACAGCCCCACTCAACCTAACCTAACCTAACCTTTTCCTTTAAAATAACAAGTGTTTAGGGCATTTCAAGAGGAGAACCACACACCACAATCATTAATTTTGGCTCTAACGTATTAAACTTTTCTTTCCAAGTGTACTCATAAATTAAAATATATATACTCACAACTCATCACTGATTCACCTGCGACTTAACAAAACTGTATAGTTACGTATAAAACATATATCTAAATTCTACAAAACAAAGTTATGCTCTACATAAATTTGAAGTAAGCAAACAATACTATTATCCATTCACACATCAATAATAATTAGCCTAATTGTCGCGTTATCTATGCAAACATGTTGTAAAAACTTACATAACTTCATACCCCATCCCAAGCAAGGTCCCTGTACTAAGGACGAAACTGGAAAGTCATGAATGTCACTTGTTGACCTTTACGTATAACTCTTTCTCATTCCACCCAATTGCAAAGATGCATAATAGCATATTATTTTATTTAAATTAATATTTATTTAGTTGGTAACTTTTCTGTGGACATTTTTTTCAAAGTTAGGACAATAGGTACACACAATAAACTAGGAGGAAAATGTATCTACTTTGGAAGGCAAACAAAAATATACTTTTTCAATCACCCAATTTATTAATCGTCGCCGAGGGTGTTATGCAACCAAGCAAATTAAATTGATTTGAACACGAAAATCGCTGAGCAAAACTTTTACTATTTTATTTTCAGCAAGGATGTGCTGGGGTGAACTTTTGTTGATGTTGTATTTTCCAACGAATACATTTTTTGTATTTAAAAAAAAAAAATCTCAGGGATAAGCACGGACACACCGCCAAAACACAAAAGCAAAGGATAAAGGATGCGTTTTTACATGGACGACTTTAGACAATTTTTTTTTGCAATCTTTTAGCACTTTCTGTGTAATATTAACATTTTTTTTTCCACACCAATATTGTAAAGCATTCGGTGGGAAAACTAATGAATGAACTGTGACGTCTGACGTCCTATAAGGTAACTGTGTCTGTGCATCGTGCATAGATGTACTAAATTGCGTTAAGGACGAATATAAATCGATAGACCGTTAGTAGACTTGCGTAGATTTTTTTGTGTGGAGAATCCTTTGGGTAATCGGAAGTTGTTACTTTAAACAGATATTAATAACGGTCATTTACGTTTGTGTTGTTCCTGTTCAATATGTACGGCCTAAGTTTTCCTACAGATGCAGTAGATATAAACATAAGTCGTTCTCCATTGGGCAAAAAAAAGCGTCCGGGATTGTCCGGAATCGAAAAAATTACTTCTGCAACCGTTCCATTGGCACAAAAAATACTCTTCTGGTGATTCTGAGAAGAGAATTTCGCTTCTCGATTTAAAGTCAGAAATTCAGAATCCACTCAAGAAGCACTCACACAAATGTAATTTATGTATTTTATACAAGTCAGCTGACAGCCGCCGTAGATTATTTTTTAGCATTTCACCAATACTTTTGTGGGTTCAATCAGAACCAGCAGTTTTGTTGTTCCATTGGATCGCATAATGAGTGGATCCCTGAGTGAAACCAATGGAAAACGACAATAGATTAACCAAACTAGACAGTCGACTTTCAGTGCACCCTCCCGATCATAAACTAATGTTGTTTGCCATTGGGACCACCAAAAATCTTTTTCAGATCTCAGATTTTATGCGGCTCATGGAACATGCAACGAAATTGATCTGCTTTTGTGAATGGATTAGTGGGTTATTTGACAACAATATCAGCTGTTCAAATCGCATTAGTTTTTGGTAGAATCAATCATGGAAATCGGCTTGAAAAATGTTTCCTCTGTTGTAGTTACAAATAGAGTAGTTTTGGTGATTAGTAGTTTCCAGATGATGAGGAAGACAATGAAGATAATAAATCCTCTGAAACTATGTCCATTGCTGTTTAAGTATTTCTTTATTTTGGTTTGCACATTTGTTTCAAAAAAAACTTCTTTAAATGACGTAAAGCAGCTGTGCTGTATTTGTGGTAGTATTTGTAAATCTGAAAAAATATCGAGATTTGCAAAAAGTGATCCGAATCAAAAAAGAGATTGATTTTTTTCCCAATGGAAAACGACATAAGTATTATATAGACCGTCAGCTCTTTCAACTTAAGAGAATTTACCTACAAGCTGTTTTCGTGTTACTATGTGGCAAAGTATGTGTGCCATGTTAAAGTTGATTAGACGCACGCATACACTCGCACCTAGGAACCTGACAGATGCCTGACAGTTCATTCTGTGGTAACATTGGCAAAAATTCAAATAATTCAAATAATTGGCCGTTTTCGGGTCGTGTTAAGAAAACGGTGGGTAATGTGGTGAATTTAGTAATTATTTATATTTCATTAAAATAAGTACAACTAGGACTTCTTATATTTTACCTTGGTAATCCATATAGGACAGGATTTTTACATTGCGGTAATTAACAATGGAAATTGATATATAAGACAGTTTAAAAAAAAAATACATTTTTGGTGATTGTACCTATAAGACATGTTTGTTGTTAAAGTGCAATAAAAAAATATTTAAAAAAAATGTAGGGAAATTTATTTTTTGTCAGCCATACTGCTGTTTCGTTATACTCCATCTACAAGGAACAATTTTCCTTTTCATTGATTTTCAACTACAAATCGTTTGCTCATCAGATTTTCCAAAAATTTGCTTGCTATGTCCTACTAATTGTTAAGTGTTATGAAGGTTGCATATAATTTTGGAAATTAACATTTCCAAAAGTAATGATATTACATATTTCGTTTAGTCAGTATACTATGTTTAAGCATAGACTATTATTAATTTAGATATATTAAAAATTTTTAATGAAGAATTCATAAATTATGGTTTTAGTAGTCTGCATCAAAATAGTAAAAAAACAACAGGCCGAATTTAGTGGATACGACAAAAAAAATCTTTTATTTAAGCATTTTTCATGTTTTTTCATGACTAATAGATCAAAAAAATAAATTTTTTTTGATCAAGATTGCTTTTCATGTTCGACTTGCCACAAAAATCAATCTTTTTTGTGCTCTCAGATCACTTTTGAGGAATATCAATTTTTCCTCAGATTTTACACATACTTACACATATTCATATTTTTTTGTTTTTAAAATAAGAATAGCATTTGCATTCTTACTGTTCCTAATTAATATTATTCAACAATGTTCAGTATTATTAAACTACAGAATTACCAATCACATATTGTTGTTGTACAAATATGGTGTTAAATAAACGAATTTAAAAACATTCACTCTAATAGAAATTTATACAACGCCCGCGCTGTGTACTTCAAACTACACCATAAGAGTAGTCACAACCTCTTTAGCGCGTGTTTATTATAAAAAAAAAAAAAAAAAAAAAAAAAAAATACTATTAGAGTGAATGTTATTCATAAACATTTACTAAAATTCGCTTTTGTCTAGTGGAAGCTTGGGGTTAACTTGCAAGTTGTTGACTAATTTTTGGAACAACCCCCAATGATTTCATTTTTGCATTTTGCTGTCAAACATAGAACTCATACAAACAAAATTAAAAATAAACTGAAATGTGAATGGATGAACACCTTTTACTGCCGAAGATGGATGGAGGACAAATTAAGCTATCTAAAAAACCATACTCAACATTTACTTTTTTTACTTTTATTGTTATAGATTCATTTACATTTTGTTTGTTAATGAAATTCTGTCACCCGACGGCCTTTTATACACGATTCACAGCCAGGAAAAAAAAGAGAGCGCGAGAGAGAGCTGTCATACAAAATTTGCGTGAAAGTCGACTGTCTAGTTTGGTTAGTCTATGGTTTTAACTTCAAATCGAGGAGCAAAATTCCATTCTCTGAATCACCAGAAGAGTATTTTTTGTGCCAGTCGAACGGTTTCAGAAGTGATATTTTCGCTTACGGACTCTCCCGGACGATTCTTTTTGCAATGACGTTCGGTCTCCCTTATCTTTTGAGATGCTACAAAATGAACTAAATATTAAATTGAATACTTAGTTTATAAAGCTACAATTACAAGTAGCATGCAGCTTCTACAGAGTAGAAACAAATTATGGCCCAGTTATATGCGCAGAAGGGTAGCTTCGCACAAAAATCCTTCATTTTCTGGTATAATTGCACAGTCAAGAGTCAAGCACTAGAACGATTAATTGTGCAATTGTCCTCTCACTATTCAATCCAACGCTTAGTTGATTGTGTAATCAAGTTGACGAAAATGATTGTTCGGAGTCCCAATGCGGCTTTCAAGAGTCTGGCTCAGCAGTGGACTGTGTCAAAACTGCAATTACCACAAAGTTAAATATGTTTTCCATTCTTCAAACTGGAGAAACTTATTAACACTAGAAACATTTTGTTCATGCTTATGCTACCTGCAAAGGGGGCCTACAATTTTCATCGACTCTTTCAAATTTGAAATTTTAAACACGTACTAAACAAAAAGTAATTGCTATCAACACTTCCCACAGAACAGTGGCAATGCAATAAGAAAGTGCATCAAAGTTCTGATCCTAGCTTCGACAACGAAAAAATAATGTTGCAATCAGTAGAACGAACTGAAAAATGTAAAACTTGTTCTTATCGGTGAGTGCTGGAAATGCAGTTTAGCAACTGAGAAGTAAAAGGCTTTGTCTTAATTTGAATACAAACTAGAACATTTTATTCTTCAACTTTTTGACTTAAAATTCAACAACAAAACTTGGATAACCTAATAAAATATTTTCTTCTTTCAACTTATTGGCTTATAATTCTACAATAAAACTTTGTAGGCAAACTTGGCTTATTTATATACTTAACCCTAAAATCCCTTGATGTAACGTGATTTCTTTTTGGATGGCTTAACTTTAGACGAAGAAGCAATAGTCTGTTCCAACTCAGCATACGATTCATTTATGGTTTTCAGCTCCGTGTCAATTGTTGTGTCAAGTACTGCACTAGATGAATTGTACACATCCATGGGAATAGACGTCATGCTGATCATCGTGCTGTGTGCAATGTCTGGAGCATTTTGCAGCCATCCGCTTACTAAACTATTCGAATCAGATATTGTACTTTGCGCAAGTGCTGTAATATTAAGACCCTTTTCCTCGTCCACATCATCCTCGTCGACGTCCCAAGCTGCAAGTAAATCAGCGGCCAATGCATCTTTGTACTTGTGCAGGCCTCGTATTGATTTTTGCCAACGTCCCATGTACTTTCGCTTTTGCGGAACGGTCAGATTCTCGTCAAATGGTTTGAGGTCGCTTAAATGTGAACAGCGGAATACTTTACTGATGCCAGATAGATCACAGACCTCAGTAAATTGAAGTGGCGGCTTTTTCACCGAACGAAAAATGTTTTCTTCAAAATGACTCATCACACTAGCGGGGGTATGCAGTTCCTTGCCATCGTCTGGATCAACCAAGCGCCTTGCAAATATGTCGCCAACACTAGTGGCAGTTAAAATATATGGACTAGAGCTGTTGCCCACAAATCCAAGTCCTATGTTGCTGGCCCTTATTCGATGTTCTATTCCGGTATCGGGTTTTATGCATTTGCCTTGTTTTCGTGCCTCTTGAAACACACTCTCCAAGGTCTGTGGCATATATGGTAGACACGGGGATTTGTATACATATTCGGGTTTCCACTCAACGCATGGTCTCTTCACGCTATTTATATCAGTTTGATCGGGCTCTTCCAAAAATTGAATATTTTCACAGATACGCATGTCTGCGCTAAGCGGACTTTGCAAAGCTATGTACTCACAATCGTTGTGACAACTAGTAACCATCATTAGAGGACAGCTGCACATTTGATGCGTCCATCGCGCAACTGCAGTGTGCTTATTCTCAATATCTTTGCTGAAGAAACGATCGTCAACGCAATACACCTTATGATTGGACGCTACATAGAATAGATTTTTAAATTTACTCGGAGCAAGGCTACAAAAATATGCGCAATGGCTGTCTTCATTGTAGCCACAGTAACTTTGTTTCCATTCATTTCCGGGCGTTCTTGTGTCTATTATAAAGACCTGTCTAGGAGCAGCATATATGTAGGCATGGTTATCCCACGATCTTATCCAATTCATCGAGGGTTTGCTCTCCTCTCCATTCATTTGCTTGACTGTTTGTATTGATATTCCTTTCTCGATATCAAAAACGCGAAGACAATGCTCGAGATTTGATATGACCAAGTGGTTCGTATTTACTGTGTCCTGGGCGAAGCTAATCAATGGCACTTCATTGCTTTGAAACTTTTTTACAGTTTCAAATTTGCTATCAGAGTACTGGTGTAGCGATATACTGTGTTTCCGACGGACAAAAAAGAAATTCCTTTCAGCTAGGGAAAATTTCACCTCGAATATTTCGGACTCTTCCCTAGATTTCGATTTAAAATCGACACTGTCTATTGGATGTATGCTTGGAATGCTGTGATCAACATTGAACTCGGACAAAGCTGAAAATATAAGTTAAAGAAGTTAAAGGTCAGTAAAAAATGTTTAAATTGACTCCAATGTTGAACAAAACAAAGAGAAACCTTTAAAGTCAGAATGATGTTGTTGGGTTAACATTCAATTCCTTCTACGGAATCTTTTGTGAGGAGGGTAGATCTGCATATTAGATCGTGCTTTTGCTCATTTGACAGTACTTACTTAATCTGTTCATATCTTTTCCGCTAGCATGTAGAATCTGCTCAGTTTGAGGATTTACACAGAGATTTCCGCCTGAATAATAAAAATCGTAATCTTTATCAAAGTATTTGTCGGGATGAATTTCTCTTCGCTTAGCGAATTTTATTAGAGTGCTGTTGTAAATTCCTTTTTTCTCATCTTTTCGAACTAATTTGCTTTCTGCAAGTATAAGCAAACAATTTGAAATGTACTCAGCTACGTAGCAATAACAAATTGTGAGGGAAATGGAGAATGGGGAGGAAGAAAAGCATATGCCACAACAAAAAGGAGGTCAGACAGTTTACTTCAACGGTAATGAACTGAAAGTATGCGGTGGAAACTTACTCCTCTTTGTTGATAGATATGCGGACCGAATTGAATTTAAGCGGACCAAGTAATTATGCAAAGCAATTGTTCTTCGATGACATATATCCACATCGTTGGTTTGCGTGGAAGACACGTATACTGATTGAGGTAGAGATACCTCCATTAGTGGTAATTCTCGAAGATCGTTAATATCGGTAAAATTTGTTATATTGAACGAGGGCAGAACATGGTGGGGAATCCTATCAAGTTTCCATTTGTTATCCTTGTTGTACTTTTGGTATTTTCCATGGTCCTCAGCTGGTAAGTCAGTGAAAATCTCTTGGAAAATCGTCTCATCTGAATGTGTTTCGGACAATTCCTAAAAGGTAGAGAAAAGGAGTATGTAACTACCACAAATGATTGCACCAAGTATTTGTTATCATGTTCTCTGCGGTGGCTGTCTAATGTAATGATGCTGTACAAACCTTAATAGATTCTGTTTCACTCTTGACTCTTTTCCTCTTTTGGTTAGTGGCTTTGACCGTTGTTGTTGGCTCCTTTTTACAGGAGCGTTTCTTCTTCGAGTCCATGTGGAATTTTGGCTGACTTCGTAAGGGTTTAGCTAAATTTCAAGGCCCAATGGTAGGACGAATTCCCTTTTTAATTAAAGCGGAATAAATACTGAACTGATGTATTAATAGGCTGCCTATTATGAAAATATTTCTTAAAAAATTCAAACTACAATTTACAAAAATATGAAAACAAGAAACAACCCAAAAAGTGGTGGTAAAGTAAGCTATTCGCTGTCAAAAATTGGGATTGTTCGGTAACTGCCGCTTGGGAGGTGTGCACATTCTCATAGAACCGTCAAAACCTTATATGGATTCAGTTATTGGGCAAAAATAAACATTTAAGTTCCATTGACAACAAACATTTTTTTTATCGAGGACACCTTCGGAATCCTTAATACCTATTTATTTCATTTCAGAGTTGCTCCAAATTTATCAACAAAAGTGCGTTTGATTACACAACAACTAGTGGAGCTCGCTTCCCTTTTAGGGCTAACATTTTAAACAACTGCTTCAAAAATCTTTGCATTATTTAATTACTTAACAAATAAATAAATTCAAAGATATGTTATATATGGTTGCATATTTCGAATAATGTAGTACAAATTGAAATATTTTATCGCCAGGGCTGCCACGAGTGACAATTGGTTTATTAATTTACTCACATCTGAATTAAGTTATAACAATTATATAAATAATAATAGAAAAATTCATAAACCAACCATCAATTCGACTCTGAAAAAAAAAAACAGCTTCGGAAAATGTGCTCTAATGTCGTTTTACATTGGGCAAAAAGAAGCGTCCGGGAGAGTCCGGAATCGAAAAAATCACTTCTGAAGCCGTTCCATTGGCACAAAAAATACTCTTCTGGTGATTCTGAGAAGAGAATTTCGCTTCTCGAATTCGATTTGAAGTCAGAATCCACTCATACTCCAGAAGCACTCTCCCAAGTGTAATTTATGTATGTTATACAAGTCAGCTGACAGCCGCCGTAGACTATTTTTTTGCTATTTCACCAATACTTTTGTGGGTTCAATCAGAAGCAGTTTCGTTGTTCCATTGGATCACAGAATGAGTCGATCCCTGAGTGAATCCACTGTAAAACGACATTAATCGGCGGTCTTCTTGTATACCCATTCCTAATACTTTGAAGTGCTGTCCGATATGGAAATCAAAAAAGAATCGCATCCGAGTTATAAACCCAATATTTCCACCAAACACATGTTCCAATATAAATACTGGTTCTGGTTTGACAGAGAACTCGACAGTTATTGTTTTCTAATGGGTTACCCAATTCTTTCCTACTATAATGTCAACTGCTAGATTTTTATCGTTGAGAAATAAGCTCACAAGTATTCAAACAAATTTAAGTGACAAAGTTAAATTACCAGAAAAGTTGAAAGGAACTATCATAGAGAGATGGTCTGTCTATTGGAAATCTTTAATGAATGACTACGCAGACGTTGCCCAAGGTGCTGCTAAGACTGCGAAAGAAAAACCCTTACGAACCTCAATACTCGGTGCAATAGGTCTTGCAACATATCTGTGCGCCAAAAACAATCCAGATGAATTGTCCTTTATGCAGGAACTCCGAAATCGGAATAGTGACATGATGATGGTACATGAATCATGCCAACGAGCAGAGTCCGCTGAATACCTTAAGCTGCTTGAAACTGGTATCAGCCAAGGAACTCTGCGGATACTTGACCTAGGCATTGTTACCTTAGTGTGGGTACATGACTTCAACAAGGAGCTCTGCACATACCGAGCAATTTGTGAGCACCTCCAGCCGGAATATAGTACATTTCACAAGCGGATTATCGATGTAGGATTCTGGAACAAATGGTGGAATTTGGACAGAAAAATGATTGATTACGACATTGCTGAGGAGAATTTGTAAAATACGAATATAAATTAATGGAAGTAAACAATCTATTTAGCTATGTGGTTGTTGTTTTATTTTTATGTGTGCGCAGACAGTTGCAGAGCGCGGCTGACACAGAGAAGTGATAGTCGAATTCTTTATTTGGCTGGAGAAGTTT
This sequence comes from Cheilosia vulpina, assembly GCA_916610125.1. Taxonomy (NCBI): domain Eukaryota; kingdom Metazoa; phylum Arthropoda; class Insecta; order Diptera; family Syrphidae; genus Cheilosia; species Cheilosia vulpina. The sequence continues at coordinate 63,520,846 of OU744277.1, forward strand.
CCTGTACCGCTCCAGGGATGAGGCATTATCTGGCGTTAGGAGAATGGCAAGGCAATTGAGTTTACTTTGAGTGCGTATGAAGAATTTCAGGCAATCGGATAAGATCTCCATGAAGTAGGCAATCAGTGTTTGGTTTGCATCACTCTTATCCAGAGAACAAAAAATGTGCAGTGCAGTTGGGGATCGATCAATCAAGTACCATGTGTTTTGTAAATTGGTTAATGATGACACTAGTTTGAAACTGAAATGACAGTCTTAAAGCGAACCGTGTGCAAATTATTAAAATCTTACTTCGAATCACCGAGGAGGTTGAGTTTAACATAGAACTCCGTTTTAATTTCATCCTCTATTTGGTGGGTTGAAAAAGCGGGACTGTTACATTTAGAAGGCGCTCCTCTGTCAAAGGGGTAAATGTTAACAAATGGTTTATCGTTTCGCAACCGTCTGTACCTGATTATAATTGTATATCGCTGAGCGAGAACCCACATTCGGTCAATAATACCTCGGTGTTTCTCCATTGTTGACTGATAGAGGAGGTAATGATTTCTTATGGCACTCTCGGCAGTAAGTAGTTGCTTTATTAAAGCTTCGGTCTCGAGGTCTGCAGTCATTTTTGTTGAACTATAAAATATATTACGATACGATTTTGGGCTTCAAAGAACAAATGCAATGCTTGTTTTTGTTATTATTCGACATGAAGTTCAGCCGGAGAAACATAAAATACGATTTCCCACCGTTCAGTCAACTTTAGCACTGAGGAAAAGAGGTTCGTCAAAAATTCTGTAATTGGTTAATAAAACTAATCCGTTAATTTGATACTGCTCCAGTTCGTAAGCTGTTAATTTTCACTGCAACTTGGAATTTTTTGTTTTGCACAACGACCTCCAAAATTAATAAACAAAGTGGCATTAACGAAAATTGTATACAGAAGTTCACTTTTTCACTCTCTTACATTTTCTCAATTTGACATATTCTAATTGGTTTGCGTTCAATTAATTCAAGTACACTGTCAATTCGAATGAAGCATTCAAAACAGAAGTAGGAATTGAACCGCCTGGACTTCGTTTGACGGTCAATAGAATCCGGAACTCCTCTGTTTTGCTAAAGAATTGGTGGATTACAAGTATAAACGTATTTTTAAGTCAATATTGCCAGTTTCTGGCACACGTACAAAAATGGTTTTCAAATGCCAGGAAGACAGTTTCTTAAAAGAAGTATGATAATCCAAACCAATACAGACATTTTTAATTTATTACTATCTCCTTAGTTTTCCGGCAAAATTGTGTCCTGTGAACCGGCTACCCTCAAAGAATCCGGTCGAGAACTCGTTGGCTTCAATGTAATTTTGGACAACACCATACTTTTCCCAGAAGGCGGTGGTCAAGTGAGTATGGCATGTCTGTTTATATATACATATATCTTAGACCAAGTTCCTACTTGCAGCCATGCGACTTTGGAAGCTTAAACGATAAACCAGTGCGAAGTGTTATTCGTAAGGGAAGTGAGGCAGTTCATTTTGTGGAACATTCAGAGCCCTTTCGTGAAGGAGAAACTGTAACACAGATAATTAATTGGGAACGTCGGTTGGATCATATGCAACAGCATTCAGGACAACATTTAATAACGGCTCTCTTTTGTCGGGACTACAATTTGGACACAACATCTTGGTGGTTGGGCACTGATAGTTCCTACCTCGAGTTGGCTGCTAAAGATGTCACCAAAGAACAGCTGAATTCAGTAGAGGAGATGGCAAATGCTCTGATTGTCGAAGGAAGGCAAGTTAGCGTAATTGTAACGTGCCCCGAAGAAGGCGTTAAAGTAAGTAGTCTCGATTCATTATGACAATCGTAGGTGGTTATGTATAATTACCTATTCTTCGTAGTTTCAGGACGCCCGTGCTCCTAGAGGCTTGCCCGCTGATCATGTCGGGCCGGTTCGGGTCGTGCGCATCGAGGGTATTGAAAGCAACATGTGTTGCGGAACTCATGTTACCAATTTGGCGCAGCTACAAGCCATCAAACTGCTTCATGCGGAGAAAACCAAAGGCAAGGTCCTTATTCACTTCCTAGCTGGTAATCGAGTCTTAAAAAAGCTTGCCAAGTGCTATGAACGTGAGCAAGCCATGAATACCATTCTCAAGTAAGTTTGCAATTACTTGGCCTTCATGCACCACTTTACAGCAAACATTTTTAGAGGCGGCCCATCAACGCACTTGGACTTAATCCAGAAAGTTCAGGCAAACCTCAAGAGCATTAACAAGAGTTTTCAGAAACTCCTAAAGGACAACGCCACCATGGAAGCCGAAAAGCTAAATGCCTTACCGGACAAGCCGATGTATTTCTCAATGCATCGTAAGGACGGCATAGAACCCGACTTCATAAATACCTTCTTACGTAATGCTCCTCAAGATATATTCTATTTCTTGTCAGTCGCTGACAACACTAACAAAGGGCATGTAGTACTGAGGGGAGATCCCGATTTGGTAGCAAAGTTTGGCCCCGAGTTCTTGCAACTACTCGACGGCAAAGGCTCAAACAGCCGCGGCAACAGCATGCAGGCCAAAGTCAACAACGTAAACAAAATAAAAGATTGCGAAGCCAAGCTAAAGGAACACTTCTCTCAATAAATTAAATTTCAAAGCAAACACGTATTTTTAGTATCCACGTTTATTTAAAAAAAAAGTTTCCCAGTTCACAAACAAATTGATGCACAACACCAATCCATGACGATGTTACAGGTCATATCTGAAAATAATACAAATAGAATTGAAATTATTGGCATTTTTATAATCGATTGTTAACGCATACCTTTGTTGCCATATTTAAATTTCTTATCGAAGTCTTCTGGCTTCTCTTTCGGATTCAAGAAGGGTTAGAATATCCCCTTCACGAACGGGTCCCTTGACGTTGCGGATGATCTGACGATTTTGTTCCCCAAGGAACTCCACTTTCACTTGGGTACACTGACCCTGGGAACCGGTGCGACCGAGAACTTTGATAACGCGAGCCCAAACAACTGGTTTATCCATGTTTTTTCGATTTTATTAGTGATTTTCTGCAGAGAAATTCACGTGTGCCAAACACTCAAAGTGACAGCCGGAAGAAGAAAGAGCGATTTGTAAGATGAAATAACAACTTGACGAATATATTTAGGGCATTGTTCACTTGACGAAGGGTGAAGTTGGGTGTGGTTATAAAAAGCGCTTTAGTGGGTAGGTACATCGTGTGTCATTCGTTTGGACTACCTAATTTTAAAACTTAAAATTAAGAATTGATATTATGTTCCCAGTATTTACAGATTTGCAAACAAAAGGTGTTCAACAACTTTTTTGTTTGGTAGATCTTGAGTTTTGTTTTTTAATATATCATTCGTATGGTCTTATACCAATTTCCCAGCAACGTTCCCTCAAGTTGATTTAGCTAAATCATCTCATAAATTACGTGATTTATAATACATTTTCGTGATTTATAATTACGTGATTTATACGTGTTTAAATTTTAATTACATATTTGTCATCGCAAATCCACACAAAATAAAATCGAACATACCTGTTCTAACTTCAGCACTTTATTCAGCAAACAAAAAAGAAAGAAAAACTGTCAAACAAATTATTTCAAATTCAATTTTCTAATTTTGTTCATGTTTCGGTGAGTTTTTGATATTTTTATTAAATTCATGCAATGAAAAATTGTTTTATTCTTGGCAGGTATGGCAAAAAAACAGAAAGAATAACAATGGTGTTGGAGACCTAATGTGAAAGTCGACAAAAATGTCAAACTAAATCACTTAAAGTTCGGTGGAGACGCCTTTCGTGATTTATAAATCACTTCGGCTAAATCACGTTGGTGGGAACATGGTATTACTAAACACTTTTCCAAGTATAAGTATATAAAGCTAGGAAAAGTAGGGCGAACGCTATTACAAAAACTGCTACTTGACACTGAGATCCATCCTAGGTATTAGGTATTTCCTCAATTAGATATGGCTTAACAGTAGGAGCTTCTATTCACATTTTTGTGATGATCTGTTTATAGCTAGGGTAGTGCTTTCAGCGCTACTCACATTCAGCGAGAGATAACTAAAATAAAGTTAATCAAACTTGCAATACGATGTGGAAACTGGCAAATTTGGGTATCATTTTAACCAAGTACTTGTATACTTATTTCATAAAGATGAGTTAATTATAAACCACTCCATGCAACTGAAATCATTTCTAATACGTCACATTATAACAACTCTTCTCTGAAATGTATTTTGACAGTTAAATTCAGCTTCGAGTTTGTCTTTTGTTATAGCTGTACGCTGCTCGAGCTAAATTTTAGCTTAAGCGAACTCATTTAGCTGAGTGGTACGCAGCTTGAGCTAAATAATCAAACTTTTGTTTGAGAATGTACTTCATGTGTCTGTCAAAATTTAGCGTGCCCGTTTAATGGGTCGGCACTTTTTCTCAAGTTAAATTGTGGCAAATCGTTGTGCATTTGTTGTTCTGTTGCGGAAAAGTATACAAGGATGAGATTTTTTAATTTTTGCATGGACGAGAAGTGTACCTACAATCAGAAATTATTGAAATAAGAGAGAATTACATTTTTAAAGGAAGTTTTTCCAAAGAACAGCTGTTTTCTGTGATTCTTATCCACGGCGTACTATATGTCAAAATTTAGTTAGGACTTTAGCTGTTGTTTGGAGAGAAAGGTTGGAGACGAGATAAAATTTAGTTTAGCTCGAGCAGCGTACTACGCTTATGCATAGAATCGTATGCAAAAGCAGGGATCATTATCGCGTTATTGGCGGCAATTACCAAATATTTAGTGCAATATTAATTATAATACTTCAAGTCATTCATATTAATTTTAGATTAATTTTTAAGGTCAATTAGCTTTTATACACTTATCTATACCCATTTAAAAACACTGCGTTTCTAATAAAACTTAGAAAATATCTTTTGATGTATTATGATTCTATTATATTTGTTAATCCTCCCTTCATGAAATTTGGTGTTATGGTAGGTTAGTTTTCGATTCGTGCAATTCTTAAAATCGGTTGCATTAAGTCAACACAGCCACTAAACTGTCATCGCGTGGAGACAATGCGGCAAAACGCGGCTCCACGTAATAACAATTTTGTAGAGTTTTTCAATGACAGTGTCGAGTGAAAGTATCGTCGTTTTCTTACACCACCACATTTCAGTGGACACATCGACACGTTCATCATCTTTTTCGGGCCTTTTGCTGTCATTCCATTGCCAGTGGTCGTTGCAGAAACTTTTTCACTAAACAATTGGATAATTATAAATAAAAATAATGAAGAACTACCTACTGTTCCTGCTCTTAGTCAGCCCCCTAATCATCTGCACATTCAACAGTCGTAAGTATTCTTAAATAATAACTTATTCCTGCTAAGAGTGATTTTCCTGGTTTCCAAATACGTGGCACGAATTTCGCCGATGGTCCACTTTGGGAGAGCTTCCCCTTCTCCAATATAATGCCTTTACATGGTCAAATCAATTTTTTTCTATTTCAGCAAACAAATTCTCTGCGTACGCTGAAGATGAAGTTGAGGACGATCTGGTCGATGTGGACGGAGATGATGGAGCGGTGACAGGCGAAGACATCGATATCGATGATGAAAGCGAAACAACAAAGTCTCCAAACGCAGACACGTACCTACTGTTCACGAAACCTCTATACACACCTGGTGTTCAACTCGATTTGCCCGGAGGTAAGCCAGTCGAATTCCTAATTGGCTTCACAAATCTGGGACAAGACGATTTCGTTATTGAAACCGTGGAAGCGTCTTTCCGCTACCCCCAGGACTTCAACTACTACATTCAGAACTTCTCCGCTGTGGCTTTTAACCGAGAAGTAAAGTCCGGCTATGAAGGTACTGTCTCGTATTCCTTCCTGCCTTCTGATACTTTCGCTGGACGTCCATTCGGACTCAACATCGGACTTAATTATCGCGACTCGAACGGCGCTCATTTCACTGAGACCGTCTTTAATGAAACAGTTCTCATCTCCGAAGTGGACGAGGGCTTGGACGGAGAGACTTTCTTCTTGTATGTTCTGCTTGCCGGTATTGTTGTTCTCCTTTTGGTACTCGGTCAGCAGATGCTTCTGGGTTCATCTGGAAAGAGGAAACGTTTCCAGACCACCAAAAAGACAATCGAAACTGGAACAACCAATGATGGAAGCATCGACTACGAATGGGTTCCAGAGGCAACTATGCGTGCTCTTCGTAAGTGTCTTCATACCACTCTCTTGACTTCTTAAATTTATCGTATCTGTTTCCTATCGTTTATAGAAAAATCACCACCAAAGTCTCCCAAGTCGAAGACTTCCCCCAAGACATCGCCCAAGGTCAAGGCTAGCCAGAGCCCAAAACAGAGCCAGAGCCCCAAGCAGAGGAAAGTGAAGCGCACCGCTGGCTCCGACGACTAGATTGTAAGACTGTATAGTAGTGTTCTTCTGTAATTTTGAGAATTATTTGAGCTTGTAAGGCTCGAGGGAGAGTTTTTTGTCTTCGTTACTTGAAGACATTGGTAGTTTCTTTTGATACTCTTTGTTTATGTTCTTTAAAAAATTCATTCATATGTACGTATAAACAAATAAACATTTAGTTTCATGCAGCCAACAACTGCTTCGAAGATCAGGGCATAGTTTTCCATAAACAGCATGTTTTGTACGCATTTTTGATTAAATTAAATTAAACGAAATAACTTATAGCATGAATGAGAAATGAAAAAAAAAATAAACAAAGCCAAGAAAAAAAAAACAAATAGTCGTTTGATTCGCAGTATTTCGATGGGAGGTATTTACTGAGTAGCCCAGTTCGTCTGGAGATGACACTTCAATTTGGTAGAGTTGGCAAACCATTTTTCTTTGAAACTGGTAGTGAAATTATTTGTGGTTGCAATTTTTGCAGCAGCAGATCTTAATCGTGTCGGTTGGGTAAGACGACGCAAGCACTACCGAAAATGTAATTACGAGTTATCGCCTTCGCAGATTCTCTTTCGACCGTTTGCTACCCATAGGGGTTTAAAAAGTTGCTTATCAACTCTTATGTATCACTGTTTGCCTTATAAAAAGTTGCATAAGTAATAAGCATTTCACAGTCGAATGAAAATCCAGTCGAATGTGCCAGCCGAATGTGTTATGATTTAAAGGCAATTTTTTGCCCACCGTTATTCTAACAGACTTGCGCGAAACATTCGACTTGCAAACTTAATTCCACAACAATCGTTTCAGCAAACGATCCTTCATACCGTTGGTATATCACACGTAGATTCTTTCCTGACGTGACCATTACTGGACAATTATGTCTGGAATATGGATTTATATAATGTAGGGACATACTACGTTCTACTTCTTTCACAATAAAATAAACTCTTCAAACAAATAACGGTTGATAGAAATTCAAAATCAACTTCACATTAACCCGGACAAAAATAACAAAACGAAAAACAAATTATTATCCAATATATAAAACCGTTCACTTAGTCCGGACTCTCAAAACTATTAACACATAGTTCCGTATAGTGAATCTGAGAAACATAGAAAAGTATAGAAAATAACGAAAAAGTAGTGCAGGTTTTTGCGTTTCAGGGGTAGAAATACTGCTGGGAGCTATGGGTATGTGAAAGCGATATTTCAATGTTGGGCGTTATTTAAAATATACTTCTTGTTCTCAACTAGTTCGTTATATCGCAAATTCACTATATCGAATATCCGTTATAATGTGTTATGCAGTTCTGTTAGTCAGAACCCAATTGCTTCAATAAGTTTGCACTCAGAACCCTGTTGCGTAGCCTCGATAGCCCCTTACCGATTTCAGATTGTTACTTGGATAGTCATAGCTGTTCTGTTTTTGTTTTCTCCATTAAAAACAACAGTTTCAATGAAATTTAAATAAGCTAAGTCGGCTTATATTTTGTCTCTGTTCCATTACAGTATTTTTTATCAGCTCGTCCAATGGATAAAATTAAAGACCTATAGACGTAGAAGGTATCCATACACAGTAAGCATTTACCACTTGCTCGTGAACTCATCACGTTTCTGACGAACTACTACTACTACATACTGAGCATCACTCGTCGGCACACATCTTGCTCATTTATTTTCGGTATGGAAATTCCTGGTGAAACGTTTTGATTTTATGTAGGTAAACAATTTCTTTATGCCTTTGAATGGATTTTGTTGGAAATTTTACAGCTGTTTCCACAATGCAAAATCGGAGGCGTATACTTATTATTATTTTTGTATGTACAGTGGAAGTCGCTTATTACGACTTCGCTTATAACGACCAGTCGCTTATAACGTCCATTTTCCTTTCATTTGGTTAGTTTCATTACATATATATATTTGTGGAAGCCAGTCGGATATAGCGACCGACGGTTATAACGGCGTTATTTCCTCGGTCCCTTCACCGTCGTTATAAACGACCTCTACTGTATATGTTTATTCCTTCCACTAATTAAACAAAACATAGCAATAAAGGTTAAGATTACTTAATAAATAGTGCTAAATTAAGTAGCGGAAAGAAAAAAGAGACTATTCTTAACATAAAGTCAGCGTGAATGGCCCTAAGCTACGAGGAAAACAAAGCAGAATCTTATGTGGGCTACAAACAGATCATATAAAATTATTAAAAGAAACAAAAAGCAAAGAAGCAATCAAACTTAACTAAAAACAATTACAAGAAAACAACAATAAGATGTCTATATAGCAATTAATTAGAGCTAAAAATCCATAGAAACCCTTTGCCTAAATCAACAAAATTAAGACATTTTCAATGCTTGTGTAGTCAATGGCAAAAAGCTTTAAAACTTTTCTTAAAAAAGTAAAAATGTTTTGGATTGATCTAATATTCCTGGGCAAGATAGAAACGCGAGAAGTGAGTTCTGCTTGCAAAAGGTACATCAACAAAAGACATACTATTTAAACGCAAATTATAAATTCTTGAGTATCTTATAGCTGAATTCCCACTTCGTTTGAAAAACTCTCTCAAAACTTTAAAAACGTAGAGGTGTCTCACAGGTAAGATATACAGTTCACGAAAAAAGGCCACGAATGTGAGAAGCGATTTTTTCCAAAAATTATTCTTATTAAATTATGCTCAATTGAAAACCACAAAAAAAAATTATTCCACTGCCAACTGACCATATCCAGTGGCATGTCAAATTATTATCAAACTCTATACATACCAGTCGACAAAACAGATGGTATGTTTAGGCGCTTTAGATTGCATGATCTTGCCGGCTAGCTCTGGTCATTACAGCATCGCTAAATACAATTTTTCTACACAAATCAGTATCCAGTCCTTTAGTCCAAATAAATGTATTCATGACTGGACAGACAAAGAACAGGAAATTACATCTCAAAGTTGTTTCCGCTGAGCCACCTCTTGCGATCGTTTCCCAGAAAACTACTGCGACAGTGGGGCAATCTTCTCAATTCAGCTGTGCTAAATACGACATATAATATTGTCTTAAAAAAAAAATGCAAGGCACATTCTCAAAACGAATAGTGTTTTTTTTTTACCAAATTAACTTAAAATACCGATAAAAACTGTGGGAGAACGAATAATCATTTTCAACCTTTACCATATATTTTGTAGGTCACAATATGCAATTTTGTATGGATTATTTCGAAAAATTTAACCCGGATTATGGCATATTTCATGATGACGTTACAAAAACTCGGCCATTCGATGTTCACTCGTCTGTCTTTCGAGAGAGTGCGCTGCTTGACAGGCGAACACACTTAGGGCCGTTTGCTCATACGACTCTTAACGATTCAAGTTCTACTTAAATACTTATGGGCTACTTTTTTCAGGGCATAAACTGTCACATAAGAGTTTATGTGGCACTTAAATTCGCCATGAGTCGTATCAGCAAACGGCCCTTAATTACAAATTTAGGATAAATGTTTACTTCATAGCGACATCGGCATGATCAAATTTGGCATGTGTAATCGTAGTTTTATGTTGTTTTCCATTGGGGCAGAAAATCCATTTTTGTTTTTTATTCGGATCACTTTTTGCAGATGTCGATATCTTTTCAGATTATCACATACGGCCTGCTACTAATGCCAATAATCTTTGCACAGCTGACTTACGTCATTTTAGGAAATGCGTAAAGTTTCGTGAAAACCAAAATAGATAAATACATAAATAGCCATGGATATAATTTTGGAGGAACTATTATCTGCTTCGTCTTCAGCGTTATTTGAAGACTACGAATGAATCACCAAAACTATTTGTCAAAACTGCAAATTTTGAAGGATTAAGGATAATGAAGATCTAAAAAAAAAAATGTATTGGCTTGAATTACTATCAAAATATTTATGAATGGAATTCGAATTCGTTCATATGTCCACCACAGGAACGGGACGGTTTCGTTTCTCGCGATAACACGTTCACATACAAAAACATATGGTTGCGACCACCAACTCGGAATTTCGATAGTAAAATTTTATTATTTGTAAACGTTTTTCCTTCGTGTACTTTACCATATTAGAAAAGTTGACTTCACTGAACATTTTGACATTGACAGTTCGGTAGTCGGCTTAAGGATACGTTTACACTGAAAGTTTGAAGTTGTCAAGTCACTAATGAAAGGCCCTTTTTTTAAAACAGGGGAAACATTTTCCAAGTCGATATCCATATTTGTGATTTTTTCAAAAACGAATGCATTTGACTTCCTGTCAAATAACTCACTAATTCATTTACAAACGCAGATTAATATCGCTTCATGTTCCATGAGCCGCGTAAAATCTGAGATCTGAAAAAAATATCTGGTAGTCACAATTGAAAACGACAGAGCGATCATAATGAAGCTCAGCAGATCATCATGGAAACTCTTGGTAGTCCACTTACCCATATTCTGTCATTTAGCATGCACAGCTATACTGTTTGTCTAAATTGAACTCAAGATTAAGAAATTGAGGGTTCATTCTCCTCCGAATAAATTGGTTCCACACATGAGGATTAGATATGTTCCCAATATTTTTCAAGTTCGAGGTTCTGGCAGGAAAAAAAATCGCATATTAATTTCAACCGGGATATACTTGTACATGTCATCTGCGTATACACAACAACTTGTGGATGGGTATAGTTGAAAACAAACATGACACAAAATGGTCTAAAAACAAACACTGTCCAAAAATATAACCAACAACTTATGCGAAGGGGTAGCTGGTGCATGTGTAGCTACTCGTATCATCTCCTGCCTGTTTTTTTCATATAAACTCTTTGTGTATATACCCAATTGAATGGTAGGTACCACACTGCTTAAGTTTTCTACTTCTTTCCAAAAAGTTGACAAGAGGCTCCTGTGAGCTTTCGTGTGTACATACGCCTGAGAAGAAGTGGCTGTCATGCGCAATAAAACACCAAAAATAGAAATAGACTTAATAGTAAAAGGCAGGCAAATCATATTGCCAGCAACATATGATTTCTGGAATGGGCCTTCAAAACAAAATACCAGATCTGCACAAATATGTTTATGTTTGGATGAAGTACGCATATCCGCGGGGTAATGGGTACATTTCGTCCTCTGATCTCACAGGAATGCTACTGCAAATCAAAACCGCCCTCGGAATGTCAATCATCACATCAAGATGCATCAACAAAACAGAGTCCATTGACTAGGGCACTAAATTACAGGATGCGCACCAGCGAGTAAGGGTAAATGATATCGCCGATACAGCCTATAACAAAGACGATGGCTCCCCCAAAAAAGCACACCACAAAACAGAAATGAAACGAAACAGATTTTCATTTTATACCAGTCCTACTAGTATATGTGTCAAGTCTTACATGGATGTTAAAAAGCCTATGGTCCACTATAATAAGACAAAATGAGAGCAAATGGAACAAGCGAAGGAGAGCACGCTAAGGAATACATACTCCTCACAATGTGATTATATATCTCTCTCTATATATGAGAAATCAGCTTGAAGCCATCGGTGGTCCTTCAATGTGGGATACTGGTACTATCTTCTTGTTCTGTATGATGGCATTCCAGAACATCCTTGTTAACTTAACCAGAGAGTGGTTGAACAACTAGACAACACAGTAGTACTGTATTGATATACATTTAATGGAGCTGTTCGTTGGCTACATACAAATTAAAATAAACCATCTACGTGCTGTATAAAGTTTAAAATTACTAAAAAAAAGGACTACACCAGTGCGTGAGTGAAAGAAAGAAAGTAAAGTAAAAAAAGAAAAAAATATAAAACGAGTGCAACCTCCCACATCCAATCAATCGCAATTTAACTTCGCCCGAGTACACATCTTCGTAATTGAATTCCGCGTGTACCTGCTTTGTGGCTTTAATGGTTCACACTTCGCATCTACTAGGATGAGTTTGTGGGTAAAGTGCAGAAGTGCGTTTTTATTCTTCGCCGGATGAGTTCATAAATCTGCGGTTAAGTCTTGTTTTTTTCCCACCCGCATAGAAATAAGGATACAATCAAAGTAAAGTACAATCACCAGGTAAGTTCGTTTTCTTTCCTCTTCTTGTAATTAACCTGTGGAGAGAAGAAAAAAAAGTATCTAACACAGTATAACAGCGTTTTTCGCATATATCTTACTTTGAAAAGTGTGATGTCGTTTTAAATACAGCGAATGATGATGATGAAAAATCTGGTATTTAGGTGTAGATACATTTGTACAACACAACTGGGCTCTATATGTTTCAATAATCGGGAACAAAAGGACTTTGTAGGCCAGGAACTTATTGTTTTATGTTGTTGTTATTGTCGTATACCTTTGGGGAAAGGCACTCGGGTATATTTTACCATTTGTGAGATGATTTCGTGCGCATAATATCAGATAATTTAAATATTCGCTTAACCCGGATTTATTCCAAAAACCCAGGCCCCCCACCCCACCCTCCCATCCCTCTCTCTATCCGCTGGCATTCTAGTATCTCCATCTATATACTGAGTCGAAGGATAACCTTAGAAAATGTTCATGAGTGTTAAGGAGATTTTATGGGAGCTTAAAAACAACAATCCCTGCAAATGGATATCAACTCAGACAAGACAAGTTATTTAATCAATGTAGTGTACAATTAGAAATATATGTACATGAATATGTAGATACATACCATAGCTTACCAGTTTGGTTTGGTATGGAATTTTTGTGTCAGGCGGGTGGGCACTATCCCTCTATACACGCCTACACGCTGTAGAGCCGAATGTAAATTTATTGCTGAATGCCTGCGTGACACTTATATCAACTGCGAATGACGATTCCTGTGATTTATTTTTTGTTTGTAAAAAATAGCAAAAACCCATCCAGCTGAAGACAATACCAACTTATCGATCGGTTAAACGGAAATTTAAAATAGCTTTTGTATTGCGAAACTTGGGGTGGAGGAATTTTGAAGAATAAACCTGTGGGAGGATAAAGAAGCTAAGCTGGCTTGTTTTGCGTTTTGAAAAATTGTTCCACGTGCAATGGAGTTTAATTCCGTTTATCCACCTGCGAACGGATATTATTGTTACAGCTCACATCTGTCATGTTTCATGTTTGAAAGCCCATTTAAATTAATCTTGAGTGAGTGGAAGTGGATTTAAATGGATACGTACGCAGCTGTACGTATGTAGGTATGCAAGAGCTGTTGAGCATTGAGTGATGTATGAAAAAGAGGAACGATATAGGTAACCACGTATTTGTAATAGATTTTCACAACATACATATTAAAATTTTTGTAGGTACACAAGTTGAAACCACATACATGTGTCAACTTTATTATACATAGGTATTTACGAAGCGATCTGTTTCTGTTATCCTTTAGATTATTAAAGGGTGGTTATGTTTGGAAAACGGCTTGATTTTATTTGGCTATCTGATTTCCGCTTGAAAGTGATTTTAATTTAATTTCTGGGACGAATCTACAACAAGTTTTTATAATCATATGCCGAATACAAATGGCGGACCTAGAAAGACTTAATTATAGATACGCTTTGATGCTTTTTAGCATTTTTAGTGAAAAAAAAAAACAATTTTCGGTGGGTAGTCGATACAAAATACACGAAAAAATCCGTGCTCAATGTTTTATATTTAAAAATATGTAACCTTCCTTCCATCCACGTTACGTTCAGTAAATCAGGCTAAACGCTACAAATTTTGATGCGTATCAAAAACTAGATAATGGTGATATCTTATCGGCTTAATGTCAATGGGCGTCCTTTTCCTTTTTAACTTCACTTTCAATATCGAAAAATCATAAAAATCATAAAAATCTTATCATATCATAAGCGAAACCAAAATTGAATTAAGAAACGTTTCATTTCACGGTTTTTGTAAGTGTTTCTAGTTATCTGAAGTTGACTAGATGTAGGTACGCAAGTTCTAGTTAAATAGGGAACGTAATTTTTCCTATGTCAGCCACATATGCGAACTGTCAAACTTGTATTCTGACAGTCGAGCGTTTTCGCGCGAATACGATAGTTCCGGTGCAACGTGCATTTTTTTACTCAGGTTAAGGTAGTGAATTACTTATGTATCATTTCTAAGTATACGAGTTTTGAGATGTCGCTTTTTGACAATGTTTAATCATATCAAAAAATCAATTTTTGTTAGAAATTAGCTTTTTGAAGTACAAATCTCATTACCACCGCTTTTTCATCCAACAGTTTTGCATTTTTTCACAAGACTTTCCTGTTCATAGCCCATAACGATGCTCGATTTTTAGCTTTATAAATAATCTTTCACGAATCCATAATTTCCATACAAATTTCGCAATTGTGAGCTTCTGTAAATTTAAAGTCCAGGCTAAAACTTGTTATTAGTACGGTGCAGCGACAATAGTGGATTCCTATGATAATTGCGAAAAAACGTTTGTCAAGTGATTATAGGCGTTTTTCGTTTTTAGTTCAGAGCTGAGCTCTGAACCGAGCTCGAGCATTATGAGCGCGCTCTGAGCCGAGCGTGCTCAGATTGTTCTGATGTATTTATGAAACACACTTGAGCACGTAGCTGACATTTTTAATAAATGTATGTAAAAATTGAATATTTATTAATTTTTATTTATTAAATTTGTTATCCTTTAGTTCCAGAACAACAAAGTTCGTCCACCATTTCATTTATTTTGTTTTTTGAGTGTGTATTCAGCTTTTTACTCAGCATGCTCAGTCAATTTATTCTGAGCTCATCGAGCGGGCTCTGATAATGCTCAGATCGAAAAAAGAAACACAAATCTGATCTCTGATGTATCTGAGCTAAAAAAGAAACACGAACTTTTTGTATAACAGTTCAGGTTGCGCTCTGAACTAAAAAAGAAAAACGCCTTATATATGACCCTGCCGTTGACATATTATCTGTTTCCTCACTGTAAACTTCAAAACTAATGTTTCGTTACCTACTACTATTGGGTTCTTTTTTCTCAATCGAGGACATGCCTGCCCCTGCACATATTTATTTTGGAAAGATAAATGTGAGTCCGATGCGATGAGAACTTTGACAGTTGATGCTATGAGTATCTTTTTTCATTTGTGGAAAATGCCCCGTCATCAGGATTATCTTTACACCAAGATGACTGGTATAATAAAACGTAACAGCTCTTAGGTATATTAAAGTTTTAATAGTTCTTCTAATCGTTATGAAAGTTACAAAGTGGAGAAGAATAACAATAGACTCGTTATTTTCCATTAACTGAGAGTGTTTTTTCATCATGCTCTTTAAAGGAGCGATAGAAGAAAAATTATACAACCTCTTTCAGTAAGCAAGAAGTGTAAATGAGATTGCAGGATTTTTCCCCCTTTTCGTTTTTTGTTGACGTTGTCTGTTTTCTTTTTCTATTTTAACAAAAGTATTAAAATCATTTGAAAAGCTTTTATAGGCTTAATTAAAATGCTCACTTGGATGGAATCAGATAGAAAAAAAGCAAAGAATAAAGTTATCCATTGCAATGGATGAAAACTAAGCTAGGAACGGGTTAACAATATGTTCAGTGAAAAGTAATTCAGCTTAACTCGAGTGTGAATGGGATCTATTTAGTAGACAATTAGTATCAAGGAAATAAATGGTTTATTTCAAATAATATCACAAATGTGCGCAGTCTAAATATGAAGGTTTAATTTTCTAATGGGATTGGGATCTATTAATAACACTACCTAGTATTCAGCAGAAATTGGTGATAAAAAAAAGCATTTCTTGATGAGAGAAGGCGAACAATGTTGCTTCACTAATATTCACCTTCGATTTATGGTAGATCCCGAAGTGAATTTAATATGTGACTTTCCGTCAGTGGTTGCTCGCCAAATTCAAACTTCATGCTGAAAATGGATGGACATAGGGCATTTCCCATTTCAAAAGCAAAACGTAACACACTCGTACTGGTATCGAACTGAATAGTGTAAACAAGAAAAGATGATTACATGATACTCAAAACTCAAATGTTGGTAATATGTTTACGTATCTCAAAATGTTACGGATAAAGGCGTTATAAACAAAGTTTTTGCAAAACAACTGTTGCTCTATCGTAAAATGTCAAAGGTCTATTCTCTTACTTTAGTGGGAAGCGTTCTTTCCATTCGCTTTCCTTTTTTCGAAATATGCCCAAGCCAATGTTATTATTATTACATTTCCCACGGGGTTACATTGCAAACCTATGTCCCTCTCTTTTCCCACGAGATAGTTTTTTGTCATCGAAATCCCCCTAGAAATGTAAATTTCTTACTAACACTGTTTCTGAAAACTTTTAAAATTAGAAGTTGGACAGTTTGTTCGCATTTGTCATGTAATAATTTATGAGCAGCGCATCAGCACTCAATAGACTAGTCTTGCCTTACTGCTCCCTCATACCCAATAAAATATCTCCATAGCAATAAGGAGTGAATTTAAACTAGTGGTTTGGGCAATGAGCATACTGTAAAGAAACAAAGTCCTGCCTGTCGCACAACAACAGTTATATAGGAAACTAGTTGACACATCGACAGTAACAGCACAACTGACAGCCACGCAGCCCTCTTTCACAACTAAAAGGCCCAGTCTATAGAATCTGTGGCTGCCGTTTTGTCGACGGGCTAGTCAATATTGACGTATATTCGAAGGAACGAGCAGTCCCATAAAATCTGTCGCATACGGTGACAGCCGATGACAGTTTATCTCATTCGCTCAATGTTTCTACCAATGACTTGCATCATGCTGTGCGGCCAACTCTTCGGACTTTGCATACATTTTTCTTCATGTTCCATCTGTTTCAATCAAAATATTTGCACAAATGAATGGTTGTGAGAAGATAATAATCTATTGATTTCAACTCATGATTTCATTTATTTGACTTATCAACTTTATTTTGTCTATCCCGCTCTCTCTCTCTCAATGTATATTCATCTCATTAATGTGTGACAATATGGCGAACATTTTAAAATTATTTTTAGGTCCATTTAGACCCAAATGCCTGAAATCACATCATTACAAGAATCTACACCCAATTTGAACTACAAATGAAGCAATATACCATCCTGATGGATGGATTATTTCGACATTAAGCCGGCTATAAAACTCTATGCAATCCGTTAAGGTGCCTTTGAACCCCAAAATAAACATATCTTTCAATTTAACATTGAATTCAACTTACATAACAACAGTTTTTACGGAATAAATGTGAACAGAAATCGAATTCGGAGTCTGTTGCTACCTTAACATCGAACTGGTTGACTTTCTCTTTTTATATTGATTTTGAAAATGCCATTCATATCATCTTACGGATCGCATTTAGATGAACATGAATTACTGCTACTACCACCAATGTGTCGAAAGTATTTCCAGTTGCTAGTCGAAACGGACATGAAGACAGATGTACTATACACACAGACAGCCTAACCCTATAGTATTATTAAAGATTGGCCAACAAATGACCTGCCTGCGACCCAAATAAAATAAATAATACCCTCCAACATTAGTGGCTGGTGCTCGATTTTTTCCCATATCTAACTAACTAAACCACTCCACCGTAAATACATCAGAATCTGTTTTCAAATTTAAAAATGTAAATAAAACCTTATCGTAAAGTAAGCGAGGAGAGAGCAACCCTTTTTTGCCCACGTATATCCTATTCTGAATTATATACGAGCATCCTTTACGCATCCAGCTTTAGCTATACACAGCACATATATTCAATTTGGGATGGTAATTTCTACAAGGGAATGTCATCGGATGAACGAGCTTTGGTAAGGCAAATATACGGGCAGACTTTTATCAGATTTAATTATTGATTTTAAAGTTTGAAAGAAAAATTGAAGAAACTTTTCCGAGCAAGTATTTAAACTAAAACTTCCTTCATTAGGAATGATCGAATCATTGAATCGAAGGATCTGAGTTCTATGAAAGGAGGGAACAAAAAAATCACACGGAAAGTTGGAACGAATTAAGGGCTATGAAGATTATTTCTAGAAATTAACAATAAATTTACGTCGAAATGAAAGTAGATAGCAACTGATATGGAGCGTCAGAAGGGCAAGTGCAAATAAATAATGTTCCTCGAAGACTGTCATTAGATAGACCGAATGTTAAGAAACAAAAGGTTGACTGTGGGCTACCCACAATTTTATCGACATTTTCATTATATAAAAAAAACGTTTTAAAACTGTCTCAAAAGCGAACCTCTGATCACATCTTGAATTACCTCGTCGGTATATACCCACCAGCTTAGGAAGAAAACAAAACCAACGCACGTGGCTATTGTTTTGAACAAAATTGTGTAATTACCCAAACGAAAGAGAAAAAAAAATGTATTTGCAATAACAATACAAATCAGTTTAAAGTTTAAATTGCTTTAGTCAGAATAAATAAAATAAACTGTTACGGTGGCGGTGGCGATGGCATGTAGCGATTCATTTACATGGATGGATTCCTCAATATGTTTATTAGGCGGTGGAAATTTTACAAAATATTTTTACAATTGCGGTCGCAATTTACTTTACTTCTTCCAGGCTTCTTATTTCACTGAAAAAGAAATTCCTTCTAATACCACAGAGGGCTGGGAATTCACATAAGATATGCTCAGTTGTTTCGTCTTCTTCAATATATAGGCGGCACTCCGAAGAGTCGGCTACATGTATTTTTTTAAGGTGAAATCGTGAACCGTGGTACCCCGTTAGGTAGCCAACAAGATTTTTGACATCCTGCCTGCGTTGGGATGCTCTCCCAATATGACAAACAGTTATTTTGTTCCCAGCTTTTTTTTAGAAAGTTTTGCCGCTGATTTAGAGATTGCACAGTAGGATTCAGGTCCTGTAAAAGGTGTTTCCGAACCTCTTCTAGCCAGTTCGTCGGCTTTTTCGGTTCCTTCAATTCCTTCGTGGCCAGGAACCCACCATATTTTGGTTTTGTTTCTGGTGCCTTGTATTTGGAGGGTATTGAAGCAGTGTTAGACTGATTTCTAGTCAATTGTGGGTGAGGTAAGGGCATTTACAGCTGCTTGACTATCCGTGAATATATGGATATTTGAGCCTTTGATGCCTGATTTGTAAATGAGGCTTGCGCATTCTTTAATGGCATGAAACTCTGCTTGGAATACGCTTGGGCTTTTTCCCATTGGTATTGAGACAGTTCGGTTTGGTCCGAAAATGGCAGCTCCGACCCCTGAGTCCATTTTGGAACCATCCGTATACCACTTTATGCCTTTTTCTCTGTTAGGAATCTCCGTAGAGCAACTTCTGTTAAAACATAGTGCTTTTGGGAGGCGGTCTGTGATGGCGCAGATTGCGTGCAGTTCTGGAATGTCCGAAAGAAGGGCCATCAGGTCCGCGTGATCTCCGATGTCTATCTCCTCCAATTATAGCAGATTTGCTGAGCTGCGTATTGCAACGTTTTTAATGTAAATATGGAGGGGTGTTAGTCCTATTA
Organism: Cheilosia vulpina; assembly: GCA_916610125.1. Lineage (NCBI taxonomy): Eukaryota > Metazoa > Arthropoda > Insecta > Diptera > Syrphidae > Cheilosia > Cheilosia vulpina. The sequence continues at coordinate 63,540,709 of OU744277.1, forward strand.
GCGCTTTTATAGCAGCTGTAGGAGAGGTCCGCATAGCTCCGGAACTGCCTAGACATGCTAGACGCTATATCTTGTTGAGCTTTACAATGGCGGTTTTCTGTGTGACTTTGTTCCACCACACTATGGAAGCGTAATTGATGGTGGGTCTAACCATCATTGTATAGATCCAATGTGTGATCTTTGTGAAGATTCCACAAGTTTTACCATATATGTACCGACAAGCCCAGAACGCACTTGTTGCTTTTTTGTTTTGTTGTTTATATGGGAGTTCCAATTTAATCTTTTATCTAGGATCATTCCTATATATTTGACTTCGTCGGAGTACTCAATAATTTTACCGTTGATAGAGATTTGATGTAAGTTCAAATTTCTTCTCTTAGTAAAGGGAACTATGATAGCCTTACTGGGATTTAAGGGGAGATGTTCCTTAGAACACCAATCTATGACTATCTTAAGCAATTTGCATTTGTGTTGTCATTTCGTTTGCAACTTTTCCCTCAATAATGATGACCAAGTCATCCGCATTTCCTACTACATTGAAGCCTGAATTGCTTAAAATTTGTAGTAGAGTATCGATTACCAAAGACCACAGTAGGGGTGAAATTACCCCCCCCCCCTTGCGGGCAGCCCATTACGGCTATTACTGTTGCTGTAGTCCTTCCTGATGAGGCGGTTATTTTCCGACTTTCAAGCATCGCTTTGATACATTTGATAGATGGATGATCTACACTTCTTGGAAGTAGAGCGTTTGATTTGGATTCATATACTGTGTTATCAAAAGCACCCTCAAAATCAAGGAAGGCGCATAGTGCAACCTCTTTTTTCGGTATGCAAGTTTAATTTGTTATGTTCAACTTAGTAAAGCACCTTCCGTGGATTTGCCTTTTTGGTAGGCATATTGATAGGGGTGTAGAGGAATGCCGTTTGTAAGGCATTCTCTGATATGTATGTCAGTTATTCTTTCCATCGTTTTTAAGAAGCTTATAGTTCGCTAGGTTTGGGGATAATTACCACGTTTACCTCCCTCCACGCCCGTGGTATATAACCCCAGTTGAAACTGAACCTAAATAAGGCAATCATGGTCGGTAAAATTAAGTCCAGTCCTTTTTGGTGCCGCTCTGAAAGCGGAATAACAACAATGTGGAATGTACCTTATGGAGACCCGATTCTCTGCAGTCGGTGGTAATGAACGCGTAAAGCTAAGATTAGACTTTATGCCAATTATGAATATGAATGCCAACATGCAAATGACCAGAGTAGCTGTCAAATGACTAAAATGTCAGGATTATCAATATAATATCAATATATGACCAAAACTACCAATATGGGCATATTTGCCTTGACGCACATTTATGGCATTTGTTATTTATTACCAAATGATGTAGCACAAAAAAGACAACAATGAAAATAAATCGGAATTCCGCGAACTCAAACACCGATGAGAACAAAATAATTCTTGTTCCGTCAAAAATGCCGGCAATGGCATTAAAGTGCATATGGGCATATAGAGCTTTATGCTGGCATTCGTACTTATTGGCCGATTACACTATATGCTATTTGCGCATTTTTGTCTGTCAAATTCAGCATGACCAGGCTGTGGCATTTAGGTCATTAGAACATATGAGATATGCCAATTACATTGTATGACCATATTTTGACAGGAGAACTGTCAGAAAATGGCAAATTATAACCACTAATCAATCTAATCTCATTTTAAGAATAAGATTACCAATCAGCCGCCTTAAGTAAAATTGATCTTTCACCCACAATTTTAGATACGTAAAACTGAACACAACTACCGCTGATCAACATGTCTGCAATGACTTGAAATCGTTTCCATTTCTGGTTTGTGGCGCAAAAATAACCTTCCGATGTTTTTTGGCTGTAATTTAAAAAAAAAAATGAAAAACTTTGATTCTTCTTCTGGATTATTTTTATTTGGTCTTTTAATTTTTTTTACATCAAGTCGAGAATGTGATGTCACGTAAATGGCCGCCGCCACAGTTGATTGTCATTTGAGCACTTTTTATGGCATTTTCCATCACTTTGGGTAAAACTTCCGACGATAGGTCCTCACATTCTTGACGGATATTGTCTTTAAGAGCTGCAAGAGTCTGAGGCTTGTTGACATAAACCCGCGACTTCAAAAAGCCCCACAAAAAGAAGTCTGGAGCGGTCAAATCAGGCGATCTTGCGGGCTAGTGCAAATCGCCAAAAACGACCCGGGAACACCGCTTTCAGAATATCGGTTGTCACATGTCCTCCAGTCCTAAATCGTCCAGTTGCGGTAGAAAAAAATCGGTAAACATGGCCCTATAGCGCGCACCGTTCACTGTTGGCGTTTGACCAGCGGCGTTCTCGAAAAAAAAAAATGGCCGCGTCAACAGAGGCGATATTCTCGGCACAACGGGCGCTCCGGGGCCCGCCACTCTTGGCAACGTCTCGTGTTGTGCCAGTCTCTTCGAGGCGAGCGGCTAAACGTCGCAGTGTTTCACCAGTAGGCGTTGGACGGCTAGGAAATCTGCGACGAAATTCACGTTGTGCCAAAGTCACCGACCGATTATTGCTCAAATAAATTTTATTTTTTTTTTTTTCCCGAGGTAGGTGGAAATCTTCCAGAAGACACTATGAGGACACTCGGCGCGTGCTCATAGTAGTGTGAGATTTTTACTCACTAAAACCACCTCCATCAAATTTCTTTTGTACTGCAACTAAGTTATGACCAATCAAGCAATTTTTTTTTATCACGAAGTTTTACACGCTTGGCAGGCAACATTCCGGCCAAAGTTCCTGCTCGTTACCAATATTCCGCGTTCTGGAGCAGTGTAGCGTAACATTGTTTATTAACGTGTATTTCGCATGTGTTTACTACACAAATGTCAAAACAGAACTGACATTAGGGGCCAATCGCAAAATTTATAGCATTTTCTGATAGGAGGATTACTTTTGCGCCACCTTGTAGTTTCAATACATTTTTACCAACAATTCATCAATCAATTACACGAAATAAATAAATAATTCTTCGTTCATCACTGCGGAAGCCATTTTGTTTTATAGGAAAGCGAAATTTCGTCAGCATAATTCCTACCACGTAAACAAGATGGCCGACCAAAATACGTGTCATGTATTTGGGCGGTAATGGTTTCCCTTTCAGTAAGGCGGGAATATATAGGGAACATTTTTTGTACACAAAATATGTATTTTTATTATTAATACGTTAATGCCAAAGATCTGTATATATGGCCGCTTTTTCTTAATCTATTTCGATTGCGTGGTCCTGAAGCGATTTAAAATCTAAGCCCTTAAATATATTGTAGGTCCCAATATAAAACATTTCACAATTGTGATTTCTTTACATTTAGTATGGCCACTCAAAATTATCTATTGTTACCCAAGCAACTGTTGCCGCAGTGGCTTATTGGTTATTGTGTTGGACTACTAAGCGAGGGGTCCCACGTTCGACCCCCGGAAAAACACAAAGCTACATCTTACGGTTTTTTCCACAGCGCCCCCTCTCGGAAACGTCTGACAAACATCAGAGAATATAACTGTCATGAAAGAGCGTTTGGGCTTGGTATAAAATTGCAGATCCCTTCTATTCGTCCCAAAAATAAAAAAAAACTCACACAAAATGAACGGTTCTGAGAAGCTAGTCCTTAAGGACCTGTCCATAAACTAACTATTAAATAGACTGACAGCTTTCCTACGTCTCCCCGATTTACCCCGCAGATTTTTTTTTCATTATAAGCCCCTCCCACCACTCGCTATTTTACTGACGGTGAATACGTGTGAAGCAGCAAAAAAAAAAAAACTGACACTCAGCAGTGTTCCTACATTGTGGCATCACTACCTTTTTGTGGGAATTTCAATTTTCGGTAAAATTTCCATGCATAAAACATCAAAATTGTGGGAATATCAACCATCTGACAAGAAAACATTCAAACTACATTTCACCATTAATATCAACGCGCTAAATGTACATAAAAAGGAGATTTGCCTTTAGTAACAATTTCCAGTACGAAAAATAATGATTATAATGTTAGCAAATTGCGATTTTTATACTGAAGATTCATTTAATGTTATTTTCTTTCCGCACAATACAAATTTTACTTTTAAAAGCATGTTTTTTTCATAAAAAAATAGAGGTAATTTGAGTTTAGTGAAAAGGGGAAAAAAAAACACGCTTCGTAGGAAAAATAAAGAGATAGTGCTAGGAACACTGACTGAGATTTAGTGTATTTCGTGAGTTGCTGTCAGCTGACGGATGCGTTCTGAGAGTTTAAATTCGTTGTTTTATTGCACCACGATAGCATTTGTATTCTATACTACAAAATTTAAAATAGCGAATGTAATCAACATAAATAAATAAAGGAGTAAGTGCGAAAAATTCATTCGTTGAAATAAATAAAAGAAGATATTTTTGTTGTGCCTGTTTTCGTTTTGTTTTGTTTTTGAGGAAAAAATAATCAAAATTAAGTTTCAATGACAAACTCAAGTATTCTTATTTATTAATCAACCACATCTTGACACGTTCACTCATGAAGCTTATTCAAACATGTCTTCGTGTTGTCTCTTTTTTATATTGACAAATATTTCGCCGGGAATGTCAATAGAAAAACGGCAATGGATTGATTACGATTATTATGATTTGAAATATGATTTTTGAGTTAAAATCTTTTCATGAAGATTCCATTTAATAGCGGAAAACAACAAAAAAAAAAAAACAATTAAAATTTATTAGAACATTTTAAATAATTCCATTTGAAAACAACTGCCTCAGCCAAGAACATGATTAGTGCTAGTTTTTAATAAAAATAAACACATCTGAACAGTTTTTGGTAGGCATTTAATGAATGAAAATAATGTCATTATTTATGTGAAAAGTAAAATAAAGTTGCAAAATGATGACTGCACGTTTATTATTGTTTCTTCACAATTTGTAATATTTCTTACACTTTTTTAAGTTGCAGTACAGTTGTCAGTCTCGTTTAGTTTAACCAAATCGATCATTAAAAAAAATGGGAATGTGAAAGAAGAAATTGGTTGCGAAACTTAAACGAAATTCTATGGCGAACATGCGAACAATTTTTTTAATATCGATATCATAAAAATAATATCTATCTATCCAAAATTCGTTATAAAATATTCCTTTCATTATATCCTGTAATTTGAACATTTATTTCTATTCAATTATAGAAAAATCGAAATACTATTTATATAAAAAAGTAGCGAAAAATTTCAACCTGGAACTAAGAAAAACCATGGTTTACAACAAAGCCCTTGATATTGAAATGACAGTCCACCTCAGGCTACCGACATGGCGGTTTAAACCGGAAGAGTGTAGGCTGGTTTTTTCAAGTATGAGTGAGTCCCAAATACATGTGAGGCACAAATACATGAATTCAAACTGGGCTACATCCAAGGTCAAATTCCGCTTGTAGGCAATTTCTCTTTTATTGCTGAAGCTGTCAGTCTATTTAATAGTTAGTTTATGGACCTGTCTAACTACGCCAACTATTTGTTTATTTTATTTAGGTGCCGCGCTTTGTGCAACTTCCGCTCTAATGTTTAATACATAATCGTTAGTCTCAGCATCTAGACATTTTGACGATACTATTTGTAAAATTTCCACCTAGTTCTTTTTTTTTTTTTTTAAAATACCGCACGGAAGAACAATTTAGAATTTTTCAGATAGGCTATTATCTCAACATTTGGGGAAACAATTGTGTAGACTGACAGTTTAGTAGTAGAGTTTGCTCAGTGGTACGAATTTTACCATTATTGTGACTTGGGCTATTCACATAATATGGGAAAACAAATTACACTCAGCGTTGCCAACAAAAAAATAAAAAGAAAAAAAAAAGTTTTACTTAATACATTGGATGTGGTTCCTAACTATTTTCCTTCTATTACTATTTATTTTCTAACTGAATCTATCAAAGCATTCCAACAATCCATTAATTTGGATTAACGCGTTGAACTTTTTGTTTTTAAAAGTTATACCATTTGCATCCTAAATTGCACATCAAGGGTATTTTTTGTTTCGCGGATATATATACTCATCCATACAAGAGTACCTAATAGCCAGGACATCTCGCTTAAGTGGATGGATAATCGATTAATTTATGGCTGTGAAATGAAAGTTAAAAGGACGGTTTCATACCGCCATTCCGGTTATTATGGGGATTTGTGTGACTATTTTTGGCACACTCATGCAGACGGTACGAGTATATGGTCTACTATGGTGTATAGAGTACAAGCTGTGTATATGGAATTTTCCCCATAGATTCGAGAATACGAAAATAATTCAATTTGATTCGGAAAAAAGTAACCTCGTTTCTATGCACTGATGAATATAAAATAATTTTTTGAAAGGAAAAAGATTTATCGATTTTCAACTGGATGGTCAAATTGGATTTAGGTGATAGCCAGTACAGTTTTCACTGTGCACAAGGACGCAACAATTTTTATTGAATACAGAGAGGAACACTCTGAAGATCTGAGTCCTTTTTCCCTTTGACATGCAAATGAAGGACAAATAAAACACATTAATATTGTGCAGATAGAATATGCCATCGAAAAGTAGGTATTATCATAAAATATATTAGGGAATGGTAGTTGCTAATAGTGGTGAAAATATTTAACACGTAAAATTATTGGAAATATTTAAATTTGAAATGCGGATTAACTTGGTTTAGGAATGTGAGGTATGAGTAAATAGAGGTAATCCCAAACATTTGTCCACAAATGAAAATCCAGCTGGCGGTAGGAATGGTCCCATGCATATGTGTTGTGGAACTAGTAACCGGATACTTTCCTCTTAGCTTCTCCTGCCATCTAGCTAATTTCAACTTTTCATTTACATTTGCTTATGAATAAGTTTCCTTACTTTTTGTCCTTCGGTTTTTTTTTTTTGTAAAATTCCATATAAACAACAAAATGACAAAATCATATTCCTTTCTTTTGTTTAAGGACAACCGTCTTGGCAACAATACCTGAAACAAAACAAATAAGCACACATCATGCGACGTGCATCGTATACTCCAGTTTTTAATATAAGTGCTCAGGAGCCACTTATTGTTGTGGAGGAATCAAATGCAGCCGATGATGATGAACCAGAAACAGCCGATCAGAGAAAAAAATCCACTAGCGATGATAATTCAGACTCGGACTCACCGGTCAATCCGTTTTTGTTGTGCCCATTTCCGGATATGCAACAAAGGCGGAAACATTCATTGCCATCGCTACAAATTACAGAGGGCATTACGGCCAGTCAGGTGCGCCGTTTATCGGAAGCGGGTGGTGAAGGTGGAGGTTTGAGCTGCAAAGAAGTTGAATTTCTAGCAACATTGTCACAAAAGTCAAATCCGGCTGCTGGCGGCCGTAGACATTCAGTTGTGACAATCTCAGCTGTACCTCCTACCTTATTTGGTAGAAATAGAAGAGAATCGATTTCCGGACTTCCAATTCCATTAAGGTAAGGCTAGAGAAGATTTGTATATTTTTGTTTTCATTTTTTAACTAGACATTTTTTTACTCTCTCTTTTTAGTCGACGAGGAAGTGGTTTCCAAGGTCCACCGTTAACAGATCATCGCGGCAGTGTTCACAATTTACAGTTGGATATCATGGATGGCATTGTGCAGACACGCAAAATCCGCTCTGGCAGCGGTGTATGGGCACCGCTAGCCGAGGGTGAAAGCAATGTTCCCGTCGAAACATAAGAGTTAACGGGAACTGAAACTCCCACCAACATATAAATAAAAAATATTCAAACATTTGCAACAAACAATCGTTCGGAATTTAGCGGATAAGCACTAAAAGGATTAAAAACGGATTAACATTGTGACAAAGAGATTTTTGAACATTATATACATTTTTATATATAAAAATATATTTAAGTGTTTAAGGTGAGTTGGGTATCCGTAACAGGATGGATTTTTCTATATATATATATTTTGAGAAAAAAAAAACAGCTCAGGTTTATAAGCAGCTTAAAAGTGTTACGACTTGATTTAATGGTGAGAAATATTTGAAATCAAGGTTATAAAAAACGCCGAAGGAGTTTCTTTGTGGGCAGACATAATGAGCCAAATTCCACCGTGTGAATGGTGTTTACAGACGGTGCTTGTTGGCCACGATGTTTGTGTCACTATTTCGGCACACTGATTCATGGTGAAAATTGTACTGAATTGAAGTCTCAAAAACATGTATACTCAAGTTAGTCGGTTGATAAATCTCAAAGCTATTCAAGCTATACAAATATACAAAAATTTAAATAAAGCACAGTATTTAAAGTACAAGTTGCTCATTCAACAAGCTAGGGCACGTTAGAAATACCATTTTGTTCATGGATTTTTGGTGTTCTTAAAATGTATTCTTTATTGCTTTTACAAATTTAAATGAAATACTAAACAAATAATGAACAACTTCTAAAATACAGAACACTTTTATGTTTTGCATACAAAATAAATCAATGTGAACAACGTTTTCAAATACAGAACTGTTCATTATTATAATGAACGAATGGTGACCGTAGCTGTAGATGACAAGTGGCCGATAAACCCAAATCAGAGATGAATGAATAAAAGAGATGGATATCTTTCGTACGTCTAACCCCCCAAAACCCATTTGTTTACATTGTTGTTTTTGTAATTTCAACCTCCGTCTGTGAATACGTGTGAGCCACAAAAAAGCACATTGCTAATGGCCGGCCAACATTCCCTTTGCTTTTATAGGCATCGCTCTGTTCAATTATTTTGTGTTTGGTGTTGAACTTTTTTAGTTTTTGTTAATGCTTCCATTAAAATAAAAAAAATAGTGAAATACACATTTCGGAATAGCGAATTCTTGCATTAAAGTCCAATTCATGAACTCACATATTTTAGAAAAGAAATGAGGATATGTGCGTGACTTCATGAATTTTACGGGAAAACAGCTTGTAGGCAGCCGCCTTTCCACTGGAAAGTTATATATCTCTGTATTCCATTATCTTTGCCCAAATTTCATATTATAGGACTGTTTGATTTTATACAGTTCAGAATCAGTTCTAGGGGAATCGTGGGAAAAAAATCCCTCATAAGTGACTTTAACAAAGACAATGGGAAAACATTAAAATCTGAGGAAATTTGTTTAATTTGAAAATAGGGATTATCATAGCAAGTCCCATAGTTTTCATTTACCTATTCTGAAGCAAAATTAAAGTAACGAAAGATGTTGTATCTTTCTTTTCTTTCTGTTACTGACGGTATATTTATCATCGACAACATCATGCATACGAATACAAGTACAAGCAGGCAAATTACACCGCTTTTAGACAAGATTATGTTGGTAATATTTCTGGTGAGCAGCCCAACTGATTCTTTTTTTTTCTTTTATTTTAATAAACAACTAATAATCGGGGAATTATATTAATTTTTTGAGAGGATATTAAAGAGAAAAATGTCCCCGAACACTTCAGTTTGTCACAATTTATATTTAATTGGTTAATGCTATGAGTTACGACAAGCGAAACTTAGTTGCATAAATTCAAGTAGGCAATAAAAATGTATTTTACAATTTTAAGAGTAATACAATTTTCACTGGCAGTGTTATACAGTCAATTTAAATCTATACTTTAATGAAGAAACTAAATATTGAGCAGATTAAAATATTTTTAAATATATTTTATAACTCCACCTTTTCATATGGGGGAGAGTTGCCAAACTGCATAATTCGTACATAATATGAAGTCTTCTTCCTTAAAAGAAAGTGGAAACTTTCTCGTACTCAAGATATCAAACTTTTTTGTTAGGACCAAAGGCATGCAATATAAAAAGTGTTACAGATGAACACGAACAATTTTTTCTATATTTTCTTGTCGAATTAAGCAATAATATTGTATGGCACTAAAATAAAGACTTGATATCTCTTCGCGTCCCATACCGAAGGCCATCGCATTATGTGCAGTGGACGTTTATTTTGTTAAATGTGAAAGCGAAACACCGTGGAAAGGTTTTAGAAAATTTCATTTTATTTATGTTCAATTTTTCCTTTACTATTCTAATTTCTTATGTACTTTCCGTTTTAATTAATACAAAGGCGTACCTTAAATTTAAAATTTTTAATGATGCATTTACAACATCACGCACGCACGAGATGAAACACAGAGATCCGTTTGCCCGCAGTGAATGTCAATAAAGGCATAAGAATGAGATCGCAAATCAGTGTCATGGATAATCTAGCCATAATTATAAATATGTAATACGAAAATAAAAACAATTTACGGGGCCAAGCATTTCTGCAATCACTTGAAACCGTTTCCATTTCTGATTTAAAATATGTCAAATGAGAGTGGTAATTAGTTTCCTTAAATTTTACCAAAAATTCATCAATCAATTTACGAATTAAATAAAAGGTTCTCCCTTCAGCTCTTCCGGAACTCATTTTGTTTTATAGAAAATTTTAATTCCATTATCCATCGCTAAATAAATATCAATATGCAACATGCTTTGCTTACTCATAGTTCCTACCTACGTAAAAAGGATGGCCGACCAAAAAAAATGTTACGTTTTAGGCAACGCTGTCCCTTTCAGACAAACGTCTATTCCGTGTTAGGAATGTGTGATGTTGTAAATTCAGCATTTCCGATTATTCGCGAAAGCTTTCCTATACAGAGTAAACATACTTCAACATGATATTGCAGTGGAAGATACAGTAACAGTATCGATTTCATTGTATTGCAGCAGTCTATCCTTAATCGTTTAAATTTTATACTTTAGTAGCTTCCTATGAAATTACAAAAAAATAATATTTTTTTTTATGTAAGAATTCTAAACTTATACGCTTTTTTATATTTCAGATTTACACAAGATAATTATTTGAATCAGGAATTGATAAATTAGTAAAAAATAAATGTTATATTTATTGCATAAAAACAATATGTATTGACGTCATTTTAAATATTTTTAAATTTAGTATACTATACAAAACGTTGTAACTACACTGACTTAAAATGAAACAATAATAAATAACTACTATTTTGATCAACTTGATCTGTGCAATAATTAGAAATGTCTTCAACAATGTATTGAACTCCTAAATAATTTTAGCCAAACTACATATAGTTAATAAACAAATATAACAGTTCCTTTTATCAACTAGTACACACCGTGAAAACCACCAACATAAAAGCATTAATAACTTACAAAAGAAAATTGCTTGTAGATGAAAAAGGTTAGCAAAAGAAATTGTGTAAAGTTCTAAACTATTTATGAATACAAATAATAGAATTGTGTCCCTCAGGTTCAACATTCTTCTTAATCTTACTAATAAGTCAAATAATAAGTGTTAATCTTACATTTTCCAATTCACATATATGGAACTCAATATGTTGTTGTTCAAAGTCTTAGAAAGAAACAAACAAAATAAACATTTACATGAAGTCACAACACTAAAATTGAACTTTTGAATTTTTTGAAATTTGATCATTTTACTTATATTTTCCTTTAAACTTTAAACTTAACGTTAAAACTAAAATTAAACAAGAAAAAAAGTAACCATATTTGTTAAATTTTATTTGGTATTTATTTTGTAAAGCAATCATCAATGTTTATAAATTACCAAACAAAAAACACGTTAAATTTTTCATAATAATGTGTTTCTTTTATCTAAAGTAGTTTACATTTAGATTAAATATTATATTATTAATAATAAAAAATGGTAAAACAAATTTCAAAAAAAAAAAAAAAAAAATTATAAGATTGCATTCTAATTGGGAGATAATGCATTTTTTGTAGTTCTTATCGTGTTATACATTTAAACTAGAGTCATTATAAAAGTCGTAAAATTTATCAACAAAATGATTTATTAAATGTCATTCAGTGAAAGAATAAATACAGAAAACCAAAAAGTTAACCTATTGGAAATTATTATCCGTGTTTTCATTTCCATTTTTACTGTGTTATTTCAACAATGAAGAGCCGATCAACTGGACTACAATAGGGCGTGCTCATGTTCTGAAATGGATGATCTTTGGAGTTGTGCTCAAGGTAATCAAACCACGTTCTGTTGCTACTATCGACATTGAAGTTTGGGTTCTGTTTCAAATTAGTAGTGACCGTTTTTACATTTTGCTGGTATTTGAAAATTAAATTGGAAGCTAAAAATAAAAATTCGGGGGAACTGTTTTCTAAGTGGCAAATCAGCAATATTGCGAACCGGTTAATAGATAATATTACAGAAACTAAATATTTTTTTTAAAATTGACATTAATTTACCAGTAGTCTCAGGCAGCATAAATAATGCCTGTATTAGGATTGACCACCACGGAACCACACTTGTTGGTGGGCAATCATCAATGTTTATAAATTCTGATATCCTGGCTAACTCTTTGCAGTACGAATTTTTCAAAACTACGCTCATCGTGGGACATCTTCTCACCACACATATCTAGGACCTACGCTTTCTCGTAGGGCACAAACACACCTACTGTAATTACAGCGATATAGCTGTTGTTACAGTCTTAAGTCTAATCAAAACAGTTTTGCTCTATAAAAAACATTTACCCTTTCAAAATCGGGTGAAGGAGCAGGTGTTCTTGGCCAATTGGCGATGTTGGGTATGGTTTACAATGACGGATCTTGGAGAAAACCATTTAACTAGGTATATATGAAATATGACATCAGCATTGACTGTTGACTGTTTACAAAAGTAAGGACCGAATAGACATCGTGGCTTTATGTGGCGGAAAGCAGTAGAGAAAGACGTCAACCAACTTGCCTATTGCAACTGCATGTTCATAACGGATCGCAACACCGTTTGAGAGCAAAAAAACAACTGTAAAAGGTAATAAAATGTCTGAATGACGTAAAGACGTGACTTTTCTACAATTAAGGATAAAACCAAGATTATCTAAAGTTCCAGACCTTATTTTGTTTATAGTGTACAGTGCTTTAAAAAATCTGGATTGTACATAGTTTGTTTTAGAATAGCTTTTTATAAGTTATTGGGTCCTAATGATTGGGTTAACCCTGTCCAATCATAAAATAATATTCAGAAATAAATAAATCATATACCTGTGTAGTATTTTAAGCTTATTCATCTGTTTGGCTCAAGTTTAAGGCGACCTTATTCATGAACTCAAGAATAGTGATAAATACTGCCGAATAAGATGGCTGAAGTCGGTACTTCTTCATACTTTAATCCCTGTTGTGAACCATTAATTCAAAGATTTACGCACCTATATAAAGAGGTCCTTTTTTAACAATTTGTTCGCCTAATCCGAACAATCATTTGTATTATCCCATTTCCAGGCTGATGTTAAACAATGCTAAACGATATTGATAACATTATCACACCAGATACACAGCTTTGCATAGGTCGCACATCGCCCACAGGTCGATAAATAATAGAAAAGCCAAAACCAAACAAAGAGAAATAAATCGACGACACAGCCAACGATATGATAATTAAATAAATTGCCCCATAATCTGAAACAGATTTCAACAGGCAATCGTACCCACCGCGCACCTCCTATAGCATTACATACAAATTGCCTCTGACCTTCCTAAATAATTCTCAAGTTATCATTTTCGCATCACTTACTTACGTCAATGTCATCAACACCATCGATTTGGTACAGAAAAACGAGTCCCTTGCACACAATCCAAGGTTGCTGGCACACTGACAATTTTCCCAAACGAAAATGAATGTTATTCGAGGACATGCTCCAACGGGTTTTATACCATTACCGTGTTTATTTGAGAATTTGAAAAAAAATATATACCGCCGGGGAAATACGAACGTACTCACACAAGAAGCCCACCGATAAATAGAGGAGCAAAATTTCAACGCTGGCGCACTGTCACCTGTCACATGGGGAAACTTGCCCCACAGAGAGCTTCAATGTCGTCAATGCAAATGACCAGCACTCAGCAAGACAATGCCATCTCTTGGGAGCTTACCGAATCACATAGTTATGTGGAATTGTCCTTGCTTTCCTGCAGCAGCTAACTGTCTATATAATTGGATAAAAGTGGGAATATTTCGGGATAGAATCCTGAAGTTCTAGGCTAAGTATCTCTTTTTTACAGGAGCCATCTGAAAAGTAACTTTAGTTCATTGAGATACTCCGTGGATTGTACATCGTCTGAACGGGATATGGTACTCGGGTGATTTCCAAGAACCACCAGTGGAATATACACACATATTACATGGTTTTAAATTTTATTTAACCAATAAGTGCAAATATTTGGAATTTAATTCAAATGAAGTGTTTTAATTAAAACAAAAAAAAAATAAAAAAAAGGATACACGCATCACATACTTGTAGTGACCTGGAACAGCTATTATATATATATAGAGTGTGCATTTTTTGATAAAGGATATATTTTTTTTTGAAAATAAATCAGCACTAACTGGGATTGCACACAAACATATACAACGGCCAGAAGGAAGCCCTGCCGAGTCCTGATAACAAGAAAGTTTGTATATTTTATAATCTCTTAGTAATTAGCTTCAGATATACGAAAAGTTCCTTTTATGACTTAATGGCTTAAGTTTTAAATTAAAGTTCCATCTGAACAAATGAATATATTAGCACTCCCAACTGTGTGCGGGCAAACATGGGTGACGTTTTGCAAAAAAAGAACTTATATATATCTGTCCCAGCGAAATGAGCTTGCATAGTGCCTCGCCAACGCATCCTGTTCATCCACATTTAAAAATAAAGAAAAATCACACCCCAAAACTCAAAGAGCAAACAGGAGGTATTTGATTGCCATCAAGTTAAAGGATGCCTGTTGCGCGTTCGCCATGACAATGAGGGTGCCAAACGTCCGTGATAGACTGTGCCAGGGTGTTGGTCGTATACACAACGGGGTTTGCTATTTATTTCCCCGAATCCTTTTATGTGGTGTCAAATGAACGAGAACGTGAAATACATGTTGCGCTTGACGATCGAACATGGTGTACTTTTCGCTAAGTTCCTGTTTTACAGGCACGGGGCCTGCTGCTGCGTGTGCTTGCGAATTAATTGCTGCAGCATGAAAGCTGGGACGCTGCATAATCTCCAATGCACCAGCGGATACAAAAATGTATTGATTGACGTTGCTTTCGCACGCAAATAATCATCGTCATATATTGTTTTTCATTGTTCCATTGCATGGTCCGTATACAGAACCTTCAAAAAGGCTTCATACATTTTCTTTTCTTCGTCCACATTATGCATGGTCTGAAATTTTCAACTAAATCCTTAAAGCACGGATTATTTTAAAATGAAGTCAAACATGGTAATAACAAGGATTACAGCCTAGGGCTCTATTTCGCACTCAACCGAGAAAAGCCCCCTAAAATATGCCAAAAGAAAACACTTTGAACAAAACCTACTCGCACTGGAAACACCGTTGAACAGCTGCGAAAAAAAGGACCCAAAACGTTTGCAGGAATTACTGATTTATTTAGCGTGAACGTTGGTTATACCAGCGACAGGCATGTCTGAGCGTATACAGAGAATGCTTTTTCATTCTGACTGGCTTTTGTTTTATGGAAATAGTTTTGTATATCTACAAAGTTTTCACTGTTTTCAGCATTCGCGTTGGTGTGATTAACTAATGAATAGCTTTTTTTTTATGGAATTCGAAAGCAAAGGGGATTATGCCGTAGATTTAGTAATGTGCAGGTTTTTATCCAATCGTCTTTTATTTGGACATAGTTAGGGGTGCAAACAGAATAAACTGAAGTTCATAATCGGATGGATTATTTTCCATATTCCAGGAAAATACTTTTCTCCAATTTCTGAACAAAAACAGTGTTCCACAAGTTCTCGAGAAATACTGAAAAAGGTTCTGGGTATTTGACCTTCCTAAGCGAAATTCTATAATTGTTAGGAATAGCAATCGAAATAAAACTTTTAAAAATAAACTATGTATTCGAATTTTCAGGACCCTTTAATATTTGGATTATTTTTGTTTGCGTCAGCAGTGTTGAAGCAATTTATGTTTTATTTTACCACAACAATTCTGCTTTTTAAGAGTTCGGTATTTTACCACTTTTTGGAAATTTAAAAAGTTTGTACTTTTATCGCATTACTTCCGCAACTGTCACAGCTCTAAAGGTACGATTAGATCAGTTGCGACATATATTTTAAAATAATTTCTTTCGCACTAATTTATAACTAAATCTACTTCCGTCGTAATATGTTTGTAAATGCGTTCAATATCATCTGCAAGAAAGTGCACAGACTGTTTGCAAATGTTACTTCTGCCCCTGGTATTGGCTTATTTTATTTTATTGGGTAATTCCCAAGCTATAGTGTTCGCAACTTTCAACGTTAAATAAATCAGTAATTCCTGCCAACGTTTTGGGTCCTTTTTTTCGCAGCTGTTCAACGGTGTTTCCAGTGCGAGTAGGTTTTGTTCAAAGTGTTTTCAGTTAGAATTAAACGCATCGATATAAATCGACCGCCTGTAAAAATGACAGAAAAAAAGAGAAAATTTGGAAAGTAACGAGTAGCAAGTAACGAGAAAATCGTTAGAGAGTTTGAATATGTTTGCCGCTATTGAATTTGTTAATTTTAAAAAGTGAACAAATATAAGACTCGCGTAAAGTGAATGGTTGTGACAGAGTGTTCCCAGACGAAAAATTAAAAATCTTTTTTTCAAGATTTTTTTCAAAAATGAAGGAAAGATGAAACACACTCAAACCAAGTATTTAATACGGTTACACGTATGGTGTATAAGTGGCATCTGGCATCGAACTCAATCGAGTATCGTAAATATCCATTTATCACTTATTGGGCACTCTGAGAGCACTTTTTTTGCTTTAGGTTTTATGTTTCATTGATACGAAAAAAGCAATCTTCTTCGATTTCAGAGCACTTGCGCTTGAGTTTGACAACTAATGGAGTTTGTTTACGTTTTTGTGAAATTTTTCAACTGCAAAGAAACGCATTGCATCGGGTGGATCTATTTTTTTTTAATTATTTGTGCACAAATGCTTAGAAATCAATCTGTCGAATGTTTTAATACAAAATTTAACCAGAGCAAGTTAATATAAAATATGTTCAATTAGACACACAAAATCTGAAATCTAAAGAAGTCCAATCGAAAACCGCATTACCTATACATACGACAAATAAATTCTTTAATTTCCTTATGGAAATTTTAGAAAAACAGAAGTTGTGCATGAGCTCCCATCGACTCACTTTATTCATAATAATGGAATTATTAGAAAACGTTATTCTTCAGTTGAAAAAGTTGTTTTAGTTTGTTAGATTTAGAAAATTATTGATGATAAAGAAGTCTTGTGAAAAGTGTCAAAATCAATCCCACTGCGTTTCGAAAAAAATTAAAATTGTGTTCATTTTGCCTTCGGATAGCCGTTTTTTTCTATCAATAATCATCAAAATGCGTTGGCGAAAAATATGTTTGAAAGTAGATTTTCGGTGCATTTTCAGTTCTACTCACTCAAGGTGTATTTTTATTTTTTACCGCTGAGCGAGATGGCGTATGTGGTCATACAGAA
Organism: Cheilosia vulpina; assembly: GCA_916610125.1. Taxonomy (NCBI): domain Eukaryota; kingdom Metazoa; phylum Arthropoda; class Insecta; order Diptera; family Syrphidae; genus Cheilosia; species Cheilosia vulpina. Next base: position 63,558,209 of record OU744277.1, read on the forward strand.
ATATATGCGGGTTACGGGGAACATAAAAACTGAATATCTTTCATTGGCCACATTCATAAACCACGTAATCTCAAGGCGCAAAAAATATATTAGTCGGTAAGGCCACTTTTTATCCGTAAGCCAAAAAATATACGAACTGTCAACTGTAAAGCGCTCGTTCACGAAATTATTGATTAGATTCGTCGGCTGCCTAAATAAAATAAGTTAAATAATAAAACGACAAAAAAGAAACTTAGATCCTAGTATCACAAACTATTTATTGCTCTACTGCAGTTGGACTTTATTGTTGACTGTGATCGATCTATGTCAATTAAAACTGAGACATATCAGGCTGTCAGAATTACTAAACTTGAACGTCCCCATTTACTACGTTTTGACAGCGCTAAGAAATGGGTTTATTTGAAAATAGGAAGAGACAGATTGAAGTCTTTGTATTTTATTTAAGCCACCATCTCCATCACTTTACACTTTTGGTTGAAAATATAACGTCACAATGAAGCAAGGCCACTTTATAAGCCATCTCAATACCGCTTAACAAATCAAGTTGTTACATTTGACAGGTGATAAATCTGTACCTAATATTGAATAGAAAGATTATTTCTAAAAAATTGAAAATGTGATGAGGGTTTTTAAGTAATTTTATTATTAAGTTCACACACACACAAAATTATAATAGAACGAATAAAAAGCCTTAGAGCAGGCACGTCAAACTCAAAATACTTAAGCGTTTTTTTTTGTCTCGAAAATGACTGCGGACTATATTAAAAATAATATGCAAAATATGTACGCATATACTTATGCGTATATAAAAAATATTTTATTTAAGAAAACAAATTGTATACATTTTTACGTAGAGACGTTCCAGAAAATTGACATACACTTACATACACTTGAATTGAAAACATTAAGAACAATTCGAAGATAATTAAACTGTTGTTGTAATTGTCTAGACGGCCGGTTGTATGCCGCCGGCCATGTTTGACATGCCTGCTTTAGAGTGTATTTCCAATATTCCGATTATGTGAACTCGACTAATCCACCCCCGTAAATTCGATCCCTAGGAAGATGGCTTCTTTTTGTGAATGCATGGCATAAATATTTGCTTTTTGTTCTTCCGCGTGGGTTTGGCGAGTCGCAGTCCATTCTTCCACCAGCATTCGTCGCAACAGTTAACCGATTCACATGAAACCTGCATCGTTTGGAATGTTCTCGGAAATTTGGAGCGCACGAAATGCAAATCACCTGGGGTCAGATTCAGTTGAAACTTTTTTGTGCGCACGAATGATTTGCTCTAAGTTGCAGAAGAAAATCGGTCGTACACAAGCATACGTATCAACGTTTTGCCTTACAGAATGCCAACCCTGGTTTTCTATTAAGATAATCTATGTTATGTAGGTATATTGAACAAAGAAGCAAGGCTCGGAGGGTTTAAACTGCCAACGACATTATGCTTTCTGACATCAAAATTGGTACCAGAGGAATTTTCTTTTTCAACTCATAGTCTTCCTAGAATATTTTTTTTCAGTTTCAGCACTGTACCTGTCTACGATTATCAAGATTGATCAGTGGTACATTATCATTTATATTCGTATAAACACAGTTCCCACTTAGCTAACGATTTCGTTTTTTAATTGAATAATATTTTCCTCCGGTTTCTCTTTATTTCTCATCGACATTTGACGTTTCTTTTGTATTTTCTTCCGTTATTTGACTGGTATAGAAATCCATATCCATTGGGATACACACAGGGCATCTTGTTGAAAGAATTTAAGGGTATTGTCGTTTTCCTGCTGTTTTTTTTAGCATGCCATCGATATCTGAGAATAAAATTTGATTTCAAGTAGCATGCAAATTTTTCGATAAATTCTTTTGATCTTCGTTAGATTCAAAGTACTTTCGGTATGGGCACTTGAAATCGTTGATATTTGTTATACTCAGATATTCACATAAATAAATAAAAAAATGATAATTGGCGCAACAGGTCCGTAGGGACCTTCTCATAACCATTCGTTTTGTGTGAGTTTTTATTTTTGGGACGAATCGAAGGGATCTACAATTTTATGCCGAGTCCAAACGGCCAATTAATAAGCTCTTTCATGACAGTTCATGACGTTCGCGAGAGATATTCACATGCTAATCTGTTATTGTATGAGAACGAGTTCTTATTTTATCAGGGACCCCTAATGTGTACCTACATAAGTTGATTTATTTGAATATTACTCGTGTATTAAATTTATAAATATTCCGTATAATAAGTAGTAATTAAATTAACTATTACTCGTATATTAAATGTATAAATATTATATATTTCGTATAGTAAGTAGCAATAAAATATGTTTCGTATAATTTAAAGTTTGAGAAATAAAATTCTTTCTTTTTTTTTTGAAAAAAATTGGCCACACGTACACATCATGCAAAAATTACGCATGAAACTATGACATAGCGATATTTAACATTATAATATATATGCCGCATGTGCCATGTGAAGTACATGATATACTGTGGCAAATTCGAAAAATGTTCCGTCTACACTGCCGGTTTATGTTGATGTGCAAAAAGTTAGCGCAACATATCCGTATAAGACCCTTGTGTTCTCTGCTTCTTACAACCATTCGTTTTGTGAGTTTTTATTGATGAGATGAATGGAAGGGACCCAAAATTGTATACCGAATCCTAAACGATGTCCAACTATCCTTGACTTTCATTCGGACCCTGTTTTCCTCTCACTCACCGCGGTATGCAAAGGTGGTTTGGATGAGTAACCTTTCCTTGCCAGTTTATCAGCCATCTCACTGTCGCATATGTCGCAGCAGGGACTCATTAAGCCTGTTCAACAATAATTTTTGCATTAAATATTTCCCATGAGCAATAATTGGAAGATGTAATAAAGCGCTTACAATGCTGAAAAATATTCAGCGGTGACAGACTACTTGTTTCACATTTGAAGTTCTGATGTTGTTACTGAAAAAATAAACAAGTGGTACGAGTAAAATATGAACACTACTACATTTTTGTACTCTGCACCTTGTTTGTCGCAGCTTGGCTCCCATTTACATGTATGCTTAACTATCACACGATATGTTGAGACCTTACGAGTCCCCTTCCCCAACCAACCCAACTCATCTGTCTGGTTATTGTACGAAAATAGCAGTGCAGACACTTCTCGAATTAAAATAGCTACTTGTGTGGCCCATAAAGAATCCCTTAAAATTAACACATAATTTCAAATATAAAAACAAAGTATTTAAATACTCGTACTGGCCGGTCCTGAGCAAATGCCCATTTTACAAAACTTGTCATATTTTTGCATAAATAATTCCCACAAATATAGTACAGCGCAAGTTCGCCCTTCAACTTGTGCAAAATCAATTCAATGGAATGTGTCTTTAAGACAAATAGCTACAGAAAAAGAACGTACAAAAATAAAAAAATTCAAAGCACGTTTTTAAGTACAAATGTTAGTTAGCCCTATTGACTTTCATGTAACCCCTTTCGGCTTTTCCCAACACTTCCTTCTCCCTAGCATCTATCGTCAATCAATGACTTTTGTTTGTTTTTTATATTGTATTGTCCATAAATGAAATAAAAATTCTATCGAATATGTTTTCTTTGGGAGACGTGATATATTTCGCAATACACAATGTTAAATATGACTCCCCTCAAATTTATAACACTAATTGCCGACAAAAAAACAAACATAAATTCAAAATCAAACTAGTCAGTATACACGTAATTACTGAGACACAAATGTAGGCATGTATACAGCGCCCGGCTTTAACAACAAAATCTGTGGGTGCCCCCAATCTTTGATAAGCTCCTTTATTTTAGCAAAAACCTCCTAAATTATGCAGAGCAACTGCGTGGGCATGGCCGGTGACCTCTAATTGAATTAACGCTAGCAAGCAATGTTGGCTTTTGGTGCGTCTTGTCGTGTTGGTTTGTCACAAGAGAGAGAAGGAGAGAAAGAGTCTTGTGACTTTTTGCATTTATACAACGAGGGTTGTCGTTGCTTCGGGCTTCAGGGTGATGGGATTTTTGCTTTAATTTGTTTTCACCAGTGATGAGGATATTTTTTTAAGGGTTCGAGTGACCTAAGAGGCTTCCGAAAACTTTTTTCATTGAATTATTAATTTTTGGACGAACAATTGTGTTATTTTATCTATGCGTTGAATATTCCGCAATTGTACCGGAGCTGTGACAACAATTCGACAGAAAACATATCAAGGAGCAATATTCGGATCGAAATACATTTTTCTTTTTTGTTATTGTAACTGATTATGTTCGTATTTAAAACTTTTGGTGGACATGTTCTTGACGTCAATCGTGATGTCAAATATTTTACTTTTGTTTTTACATTTCACATATGAATCTGCACTTTTTACCATTGTAATTAGACTTTCTCAAGAATTCTTTATTTGAATTTTGCACCATTTTTACGGTGAAGTATAGGGTTCTACAAAAGGGGGGGAACAACGCGATTTCATTGGACAGGAGAGGAAACAGTCCGTAACTTTATTCGTTCAAGCAAAGTTGCCAAACAAATACAGTCGAACTTCGATAACTCGAACCATCACTTGCCACAAACAAAATTCGAGTTATCAAGATTTCGAGTTATCAAGTAAAATAAAAAATTGATATAAATATGTACATTCAACTCTGTATTTTATTTTGTCTTGCTCTTATTTTTCAAAAATTCAAACCAATATACAAACCTAGTTAGTTATGTGTTCTAACCCCTACTAATAAGAAATTTGACAATTCTTGCTCAGTCATACGAAAATCACGATTTTCTGCGCGGTATGTATACTAGGTCATAGGAGAATACAAACACAGTGCTCCCGAAAGCGATGCATTATAAAACAAACTTGTAAAAACACGCAGAATTTGGGAATTCCTCCTCAGAATTCGACTTATGGAAGGTAACGCCAAATAATCTCTTCGAGTTATCAAGACATTCGAGTAATAGAAGTTCGAGTTATCAAATACAAATTACATATAAATTTTAGTCTTGGCGCTATTGCCAACCTATTTTATTCGAGTTATTAAATATTCGAGTTATCGAAGTTCGACTTATCGATGTTCGACTGTAGTTCATAGTTTGACAAACTGTCAAAAAACCGCCAGTAACATAGAATTTTGTCGAACAATTGAAAATATTTTGTTAAAAGTTCTACTGTTTCTATTGAAATTCCTTTTTGTTTTTTTTTTTGCTAAAATATCGATTAGATGGTCTTAACGGCTTCCACAAAACCGCCTCACCTATTTTTTGCGGTTTGCACTTTTCCCAGAACAACCTTTGATCTTAGGAGCATCGGAACATTTTGAACAAGTCGAATGAGAGAGAACTTTACGAGATGAGTGTTGCCAAGTCTATCTTAAAATCTGTCAAAAAAGCTCGATCTATTGCAAGTTTGTGGTACAAGTGGCAGTACTGATGTAATGTAAGAGGATGTTCAAATCCATGGCTACGCCATTACTTACACCTGTTAAATAGCAGATTATGACGACTATATCTCAAGCGCTACACTTTGCCTTAGTTATAAGAAATCAATTAAAATCCACCCCCAATCCGTTGACAGTACTAACAGCGATTACGTCAAATCGACCTCCCACCTCATGTATTTTTATTCAACCACTAGCAATTCTACACAAACCTTAGTACTTTAACTTGACTATAAGGAGAGCAACTTCCTATAGCTCTGTGTTTTGCCACTCGTCCTTGATCATATCGGCGGCCTTTTCTCCAATCATAAGCGACGCAGCGTTTATGTGCGCTGTTGGTGGAAATGGTATCACACTGGTGTCGACCACTCGCAGCTTCCTTATCCCATGCACCTTCAAGCGGGGACTTACAACAGAACTTGCATCACTAGACGGTCCCATTTTGCAAGTACCAACCTGATGATGCAGGGTGTAGGACATGACCCGTATCGAACATCGCCAGTAGTCGTCCGTTCCGAACTCCAGATGTTCACAGCCTGGCACCTTTTTTGAGTACAACTTTGTGCCGATCCTTTTCATGGCGGTAGTTTGTGAGATTCGTATGGACTCCTTAATTCCATGCAGTATAAACTCAATATCTTCCTCGTCCGCAAAGTAGTTCGGATCAATTTTCGGCCAATGCAGCGGGTTTCGGTCGGCCAACCAAAGACGGCCTACCGACTTTGGATGGAATTGCATCACAAGCACCGAGTAGTGCTCTAGGTGCTCCAGAGGCTTGTAAACGGTGTTGTATATATGGTCGCGAAAATTGGCACCCTGCTTCAAACCTGTTCCGAGATCTGAAGCCAGGCTTCCAGACACCATAAGCAGTTCGGCGTCCGGAAAATCGGGAGCTTCTCGCGAGTTGGGCGTTTTAAGAAAAACCAAAGACTCTACGCCACCAGCGCTAGAGATTTTTGTTCTAGGATTTCGAAGGAGAAACTTTGTTATGTCCGCCGGGGTAATGCGGTCGACGAAAAGCGTCGACCCAGTCGCGTTTGTTGTGAAGGTAGGTCCAAAATGACACATATGATCGTAGAGCATCCGGCCAACTGGTAGATCTTGTATTTGCGGCACTCCAATGGCGTGGAGATTCCCCGCGGGGCCTATACCGGACAACATCAACAACTGAGGGGAGTTGAAGGCTCCCGCTGAGAGAATCACTTCTTTCCTAGCTCGTATACGGTACAGCTTTCGTCTGTGAAGGAAATCCACCCCATACGCGGTTTTGGTTTTGGGGTCTATGAGAATTTTGGTCACTCTCGCCAGAGTCAGAATATGTAGGTTCCTTCTCCTATATTGGATTGGTTCGATGTAAGCTTTGGCCGCACTGTGCCTCCATCCAGTTCGCGTTGTCGCCTGGGTGTAGGAAACCCCCATCTGGGACTCTCCATTGTAATCGGTGTACTTGTGGCCGGCTTGTTGAGCCCCCTTCACAAAAGCATGCGCCATATCGGACCGAAATACAACATCTTCAACGCTGAGCGGTCCGGAGTGATTGTGATACGGCGAGTTTTCCAAACCTTTCAGATTGGCCATCTCCGAGCGGAGAAAGTACGGCAGGACTTCATCGTAGGACCAGCCAACGTTTCCAGCCTCAGCCCAACGATCGAAATCTCGACGATTGCCCCGATTGTAGATCATAAAGTTTATGGAACTGGTGCCTCCTAGAATTTTACCCCTCGGAAGGGCACACTCGTTGTTGTTCATGCCCAGGCAAGAGCCCTTCTGCGGAGTGGATTTGTAGTTCCAGTTCGAGTGCGTGCCTTGCAGGAAAGCCGACATTACGGGCATTTGATGTGCAATATTTTCAGTTCCTCCAGCTTCCACCAAAAAGATGCTCCAGTTTGGATTCTCCGAAAGTCGGTTAGCTAGAACGCAGCCTGCTGGGCCACCCCCAACTATGATAAAGTCGTACATCGCATTGTCTGCCGGCACTAGGAGAAACAAACCACCGACTTGAATGTTTAAATGCACTGTCACATGTACTTACACACCACTGGCATCTTTTGCTGCAGAAAATTGTGCAGTCCAATTTGTTGAACAATATCCATTCGCTGGGCTGTCAAAAATCCAACACTTACCAGCAAGACAATCGGGGACATTGAATGACAGCACTTATCGACGTGCATTGTGATCCACTGTCCGTATGATTCGGAATCTACTTACTGACTGATTGTTTGGGCGAGCTGACAGGAGTCATCGCAAAATATGTTTGCACTCTCTGATTATGTGATTGCTTGTTTCACTGCCAAGAACAAGATTGCCAACAAAAGATCGTTCACACTTCGGCGTAATGGCACACGAGAGACAGGAATTCTTGTCTTGCCTAACGATCGTGATGACCAGCGTACGTGGTGGCAGAACGGACCAGTTTGACTTCTCGATCATAAAACCATGATGACTGCTTTACTGCGTAATGGTTTTTTTTTTTTTGTTTTTCATTTCAAGTTCAGTGTACACGGTAAAAAATTGCTATACTGCAGAGTGATATTCTGTTGAAGCCTTGACTCTTGTTCAAGTATAACAGTTGACCTTAGCAGTATACCGAATACACTAACCGAAGCGATTTACTTAAATATGTGGCAATTAAATGGCTGTCTGTTAAAATTTGTTTAAGAGTTTGCCACATTTTGTTCAAAGTGCATTGTCTTTGTCATAAATACAAGTGCATCTGATTACGTATTTTATCGGCCAATTAAACAAGATGGGTACGTTTCCCTTTTGCCGCCGTTTGTTTACAGTTTAATTTTTTTCTCTTTCCGGGTATATTTTCGATTTGTACGCTATAAAATGACTGCTCCAAAGGGGAGTTGTTTTGAAACCACTTTTACAGTAGGTATCTTCAAATTGGAACAGTAAAATGTGAAAGTGGGACTGATCATTGAAGTTTGATCTAGTTTAAGACTTTAATGGAACGCGCTTTTATACTGCCCTTTCTAAGAGGTACCTACAAAACTTCGAAATGAAACAAAACCCTGACTTGGCCATGGCTATGGAATAGATAATTTATGACATAGGCACATCGGTTTGAGTATGATTTCCTTCTTTTAGGCTATGTGTATTGTAGCGCCCTCTGGAAGTCTAATACTGGGCTGGTTTTTCAACAAGGCAAATATACGCTCATGGTCAAGTTTCAAATGTATCGTGGTGCAAATCGCAAACCAAAATAAGTTCAAAACCATTTGACAGTTTACTACATGTAAAACTTTAGCTTAAAATCTGCAAACAGTCGAGGTGCATGTGCAAGTGCAGCTTACTTTTTAGAATGAGTATTATGGATTTTTCCACTCATATACAGTAGAGGCCATTGTAGTTTAACACATGCTGGAACAAAAACCTAATACCAAAATTTGAAGGTCAATCATTTGAAAAGGCGGGCCCACCAATTTACATTTAAGCTGATTGCTTATTCCCAGATCAGATAGAAACCAAACACTCACTCAGAAGATTAAAATATGTGCACAAATTCTAGGTAGGTACTGGAAATTAGCTTTGCTTATCTGCTTAGTACTGACCTGCAGAAGCTTTAACCATAATATGTCGAGACGGTATAAGTTTGAACATTTTTGTTGAAGCAGAAGGCCTTTTAAAGTACAAAGTACCACGGCGTAAGTTATTGATTGAACTGCATTTACCCCGAACACAATTTGAACAGATTGTGCAAATTAATATAAATTAACATAAATATAAAACAAGTAAAAGTAAGCAAAGATAGTTATGTATTGGAGGTACCAGAACTACTCGACCGACATAGCCCATTTTTAATACCAACCTGACGACGATAAAAAGAAGTCCCATGTCAATTCCTTTGAACGCTATCGTGCTTTCAACAGACAGACAGATGGACAGACAGACAGACGGACAGACAAACAGACATGGCTAAATCGAATTAGTATGTGATCCTGTGATATATATGCTTTATGAGGTCTCCGGTGACTCCTTCTTGGCGTTACAAATGTACCTAATGACAGAGTGAATATTCATTCCCGTGGAGGGTATAATTAAATATACCTCAGAGTCCATAGTTTATTTCAATGAACTCGGTCGTACGTAGACCTTCTCCAAGTCTCTACCAATGAATTCTGAGATTGATTCTACAGTTTAAAATGCTTTTTGCCCTGTTGGGGAGATGAGCGCAACGGAACAAATTAAAATGGAACACAACTCAATTAAGCGTTTGACGACTAGGTATCTTCAGTTTTGAACATTTTTTTTGTGCATATTTGCCTAGCAATAATAAGTCAAAGCTTTTCGTTGAATTTGATAAAGTTCGCACAATTTACATTATTCATACAGAGATTTACCAATGTATCTATGTATATCTTTCAATTACATTTTTTTTTACATTTTTTGTTATTTGGTAGAAAGATTCTTTTTGATATAAGATGTAACAAATTAAATTAAATTGAGATGAAACCATCAGCAGCCAGCTGACCAAATTTTTTCAACAATATGGGCACCTCCCGCCAGGCGCCAATGTGAAATATCAACATACCTCGCATACAGGACCGACCGAATTGATGGTAATGATGGAATTTCATTAGCCAGTACGGAGCACATCTCTTCTCACTTTGAAACAAATTATCAACAACGTTCACTGTAAATATTTAATCTAAAAGTTTGAAATTTAAAGTAAGCACCAGGCACACAGCGTATACACTTTTGCCGGCTTTTAGAGATTTCGGTTGAAATACAAAAACAACCCTGCACCTTACGTAGGGACGATACACAAATGACACATGAATGTGCATAAAAATGGTCAGAAAACGAAAGTAATGCGATGTGAATGGCTAACAATTTCACTGCGTAAAAGGCGAAAGTTAACGGAGAGGCAACGAAGTGATATTACCAAAATAGAATACGATAGTCAACTGACTTCTTGAGATGATGTACTAAAACGAAGGACAAAAATACGACAGAGGGGCGAAACCCCAACCAAACAAAAGCGAAAGGACACGCATTATATTTATGATATATTCTCACAGGCCACTATCAGTCTGAGCAAGTGAGAACGAGAGTGCTGGACAAATATTGGGATGGTATCTGAGAGATAATAAAAACGGAACCTTTATTACAGCTGTCACAATAGATTGTGTTTTGTGTATGCGAAAATATGCGAACCTGATAAGGTCATCGACACGATATATGACAGTTGAGTCTAGGTAGCCATGAATTTGGTAAGCTGTCATAAGTCATCCATACATATGATTGGATGGACGCACGTATATCTTTGTGTCTTATTTCAATGTTATAACCAGTATCGGGCGTGTCTTAAATGTCCCTTCAAACGTATGCTTTAAGTCTAACAAGAAATTTTTGTAGGTCATAACGTATGCTGTATGTCGCATAAAGATGCCACATAACGTGGCGAGCATGTGACATATCTGCTATGTTCATTGTCGCACCGAAAGGGACCACTAAGCCACAAGTCAAGCTGTAGATTGTTATTAACAAAGTAACATGTTTGAATTGGGGTGGCTGTGGTGTGGAAGTAAATTGATGAGTCTATAGGTGGAGTGATGCAAAGTACAACAGAGAGAACACAAACACAACGTCAGCGATTGACAGCGACTGGCAGGCGCGATATTACGGCTTGCCAAATTGCTCAAGTTAACCGTACTTTATGTTCGCACAGAAAATGGGAAAGCATTTCAAAACAAACTGGAAATTTCCATGTAGGTATATTTAGTGTTGGTTTCATTTAGCGTTAGTTGGAACAGCTGCTGATGTAGTTCGCGCTGATTTTATTGAAATGGTTCTTTTTGGTACGCTTTATTGATCTTCTCTGCCCATTGAGATGTAGGTACTGCTGCCGTGTCGGAGTTTTTTTTTTATGTTCCCGTTAATGCTGATTATTAAATTTTGTCCGAATTAGTCTGGACCAGTGATAATAATCGGTTATTCTCCATTGTACTGAAAACTGAAACAAAATAGTACTGAAACATAAAAAAAATGCACTTAATTTAAAATAAAATAAAATAAATATTTTGTTCGTTAAAGTAAAATATGCTCATAATTATGTTTGTAGTCAAATACATTACCTAGTCCCTCGATAATGTGAATTTCCGAAATTTTAAACCTCTAAAATGTGAATTTTTGTTTAAAATTTGTTTAATTTCTCTTGTTTTTTTTGCTCGTTTTGCGTGTGCTATTGGGGACTGTTATTTGTTTTTATGTTGTTGTAAATGCAGCTGCAGACTATAAAGAGACAGCAACTCCCATTTGTGTAGGTCTGTTGTATAATCAGTTTGTGGTTATATTTTTTTCAGTTAGTTGTGTTAGAAGTTAAGGGCTGAAGTCCAGCTATTTGCCAGTCCAAAATAACAAAACATTTTACCAAAAATTGTGAATACCAATATAGCCGATATAAATATTTTTATTTTTTTTTATTTTTTGAAATGAATAAAATTACATTATTTTATATTAGTTTTCCTTCTGAATCAATAAATATTGAAATTGTCTTTAAACAATTTATTTTGTGTCGTTTCAATCAGTTAAGTAAGTACCTAATGAAAAATAGTTCCAGTAATGTGAATCCCTATAAAATCCGAAACCGCATTGTTTTAATTAGTTCACATTATCGAGGGACTACTGTATATGAAAAAAAAAACATTTAAGAAACTATAAATACTACCAGATAGTACTCAAAATTGAGCACTGGTACTTGCGTAATCGGGAAAGTGAAATAGTAGTGAATTTTGTGCGAGAGCAAGCCGTTTTTCAACTAGGGTCTGGACAATGGACCCGGATTAACTAGGTCCGAAGAAAATTCGGGCGAGTGCTTTTAAGATGTTTTTGCTTGTGACTTTTACAAATAATTTCAAACCGCTTTGGTTTCTGACATCGTTTCTCTGATCTTATTGTGCTGGACAGCCGCTAACTTTAGAGCTGTAGCCTGAAAAGCATTTAGTTTAAGGCCGGAAGGGGTTCGAGGGTTGATATGATCTGATATAGCCACTTGAGGGAACGATTAATGCCTTCCTGCTATTTCTTGTAGCCTTGGCTTCGAGGGGACTAATGGTATCATCCCTGTCGCTGTTGTAGGATGAACTTATCACTCTTCGAGAATAGTTGTCTAGCAGTTGAGTGCATAATGTTGTGGCATGCTCACGCAAATGCTGTCAAATCATGTGTCCCATTTGCATATATTTTTAATTTTTAATAAAGGTGAAACTTAAACGCTTTAACGCCTCGGAGGGATGCTTGAAGATTAATTTTCTTTCTCCACCGAAATTGGTGCAATATGCTGTCTTCTGGTTTCAATGTTTGTAGCGAAAGGAGTTTTGGCCACGTGATGTCAATTTGACGCTTAAATGCCTCATTCCCAGCAATAAGGACATTCATAATTCCTCGGTTTGTCTCGTCTGCTGTTTTTTATCCCACATCAACGGTAATAATATTTGGGGAACCAGTGCACTTCAGACCTAATGTACAATTTCGGTCAAATATTTAAAATTAATTATATTCACAAATGAAAACATGAATAGTCATATCCGATGCCACATTCACATATTTTCCTTCATTACATACCTACATTCTTTGCTGATAATTTGTGAAAATCGTTCTCCACTCGAAGTGATTCCAATTGGCCAGTTTGCATTAGCATGCTCGGGTCAAATCCCAACGATTTATAGCCACTAAAACTGTTGAACACCGCACAACAGAACGTATATCTGTGCAACATGTGGGAGGTTTGGAATTTCGTGCCATGAATTATTATGATGTTCAGATGAAATATTTTATGGCGGTTAGCAATCAGATTTATATAACACGAAACTCAAAGTAAATACCTTCCTATAAAAGTTATTGGCAAAGCCATAACGTGCGTTCACTTTAATTGGGCGGGGGTAGGGCTGAACTGGACAATGCCAAATCAAATGCTGGCAGTGAGTCCTCTTGTTCATCCTCGCACCGCACCCAAGAAAGGAGATTGGCAATCCCCTGGGTCTGACATTAATTTCGGTTGGGGTTTGAGTTGTGGGTTCAAGAGGGAATATCTGCTGGTCCCAGAATATTTTCTGGAAAGGGAAAAGGAAAAATATTCAGATTATGGGATTTCACTTTCAATTCCGAAAGCATATGTACTTTGAATGAAACCTTATTATCAGCGTGGAGTAGGTGCATTTTTCCAACAAAAAAAAAAATAAATACAATTTTTACTGCCAACTCAGAGGATTTTACTCAACCCTAAGTGGAGTACTTAGATCTTATAGCAGAGATGAGAAAATACCCTGCATACAGTTTAGCTTTTGTTTGGGTTTCCTAAAAGTGAACGCCATGTGAAGAGGTGTGAATTCTCCGCAAGGTGATAAATATAAATGCGCCGAACGTGGAGAATTGCTAACATCAAAAGAATATTAAATGAAGAGCACATTTCATTTTGTGACTCACCTGAGTATGAGCGAAGTGCGAAGGTTAACAACTGTTACATTGGGGCCATGAAGAAGTGAGTTGCCAACTTGAAAATTGAAGTGACACTTGTATTTTTGATTGGCCCATAGTATCGCAGACAATCAATGGAATATGAAGTTTGTGTTTTCGGGCGTAATAGAAGGTGGTTCATTTATACATAGTTCATGGTATATGATTTTTTGAGAGTTCGGTTCATTAAGTAGGTAGTAAGTCTTCGACTGAGAAGTGCCAACTCAAATGAGCTGTTGCCTTTAATTCGTCTTTGTCTCACCCCCATGTGTCAAAATGAGACACAAAAGAAGCTTTTTTAATAATAATAACAAAAAAAAAAAAACAATTTTATATATATTTAAAAGAAATATTTATTATTTCATACATTAGTGAGGCGGGATCATATTGAATCTGTTGTCACAAGTTTTCCTTATCCAATATTTTATATTTATATTTTAAGTTTCGCGATATTCTAAAAAAATATTCATTCGTTAAGATCAGTTTATGTTTCCATTATGAAGCGTGCATTCCGCTTAATATTTCCAAAGAACCAAATGAAAAGTAGATTTCTTATAGCACATACCAAAACGAATCAAAAAACTATTGAAATTCCTTTATTGACGAACAATTTAATTTAATTTTAATGAAACTTTACCGTATTTTCAACGAATACAACCTGCACAAGTTAGATGATAGTGTCTATTGAATTTTCCCTATTAATTCATATTACAATATATCTGTGGCAATAAGAAGTAGGTTATTTTAAAAAAAAAAAGTGTTGTGTTTTGTTTTGTACTTCGAAAACTATTTTTATGAACTTGTACATAAGACAGAGTAGCTTATGTCAAAAAAAAGTGTTTTTGAAATAATCGCATTTTTGTCTAAAATGGTTATTTTTAAAAAAATGTTAGTCCAATCATAAAATATTAAGTAAACCCCTTATTTTATTATCGGGGCTAACATTTTTTTAAAAATAACCATTTTAGACAAAAATGCGATTATTTCAAAAATACGTATTTTGACATAAGCTACTCTGTCTTATGTACAAGTTCATAAAAATCGTTTTCGAAGTATGGAAATACTGCATTTAATGGAACAAAAGCTGACGTTAAATCAAACAGGCCTATACAATTCAAAGTTTTAATATTTCCAGTTCAGGAGAGCAGTACTCCTATTGATTGAAGAATTCTGAAAATTCTTATTCACTGCGCGAAGTTTGGCGTAGATACTATTTTTTAAAGCTAATCTGAGACTTTGGGCCTTACTATTAATCATTTTTAACTTTCACAACAAATATTTTGTAGGTCGCAATATGCAATTTTGTATGGAAAATTTCACCATTGTGAGTTGGAAGAATTTGGCCTGGGCAGTAAAAATGATTATGAGTATCGCGGTCTAAATTGAATTTAATATTGAAATGGAACGTGAAGGACCAATTATTTTCATAACTGAAGGCTAGGCGAAACTGTGCCAACCCCTCTATTTTTTTGAAGGTTTTAGCAACAATTTAAACTTCCATTTTTACCTTTAGTTTCTTTAAAATAAAATTCGAACTTATTTGTCAATTTTCTATCCTTATTTTCTAAGATCTGTCGTACTAAATGTCAAAGTTTATGTTATTTTTAATCAATTTAGCAAACTGACGAATGGGTTTTCGGCGTTCTAATTATAATACGAGCATTGTGGAAAGTACGAGCGACTGAATGGAATATTGTGATAGTGGCACAATATTTGTGCAGCTATTTAATATGTGGTACGAATAGTCTTTTCTATTGTTGTTGCCCTTACTGCGATCGCTCTCGCTGATATTACCCAAGTTAATGTTGTTCTACAGCTGTCAGTTTTAAACAGCTCAACATTCTATGATTGGTCTAGTGTCCGATGGTACTAGCCAATGTGCAACCACATCGAAAACGTACTTGACTAACTTATATTGACCCTGTTCAACTTATAGACGGGTAGCTAAGATAGGTGCACGTAATCAAGACGAGCACGTTCACTTCGCGCCTGACAATAATCGCAAAGATAGCACTTAATTTGGATGCCGTTTAGAGGGTTGTTGAGTTCTAGACTACCTCTCTCAAATAGTTGTTCATTATCTGTTGTCTTCCTAAATCGTCTTCAAACGAATGCCCAGATGGAACTTTGGCTAAACTTATATTTACAAATCTACACCAGTTTTATATTCAACTCAACGTGTAATTTACTTCCCTCCTCTGCTTCAATTACAAGCAATTAAACACCTCTTGAGCTTGACAACCCTCAGCATTGCACAGATTTTTCTTGCTGTACAAACACCTCTGACAGACGTCTCTCCTACTTCTGTTATAGAGACACGAATCTGAATTTTTCAATTTCATCATTAACAGTGTTTTCTTCCATATTTTTTTGTCTGCGCCAACAAGCCACTATGAAGAAGCATAACTTATACTTACGGTTATGGCTTCGGATAACATTACACAGCTCAAGTCTAAATGGACGACAATGGGCACATTACACTGCCCATCACTGCTTTCACAAGTCCGGCCATATTATGTGGGCAATCATTTACCCAATTCACTTAGCCGAAGGAGGAAAGGAGCACTCTCAAACATTTCTGTACTTAAATAACACGAGGCCATTGGATGTCACCGCCGTTTTCGGTGATAAAATATCCAATTTAAGAAACTGACCCATTTTTTATACGACATCAACGCACTGTTCGCCTAAATAGTTGATTCCGCGAAAATACCGATTTACGACGAACGAATGAACACTCGTCCTGTCTATGAGGGCAAAATGTTTTGGTGATGTTGGCCTTGGTATCCAGCTTTATTTCTTGATTTTATTTTTTCCACATATTTCTTCTCCCCGAGCGCGTTGTATGCGCAACTAATTATAATGTAATCATGAAATTTTGTCATTACACATAAAAGCTCTCTTATTCAATTAGGCACCTGTCTATGTCAAAGGAAGAAATCTTAGCTAATTTGTCTAAACACAATTCCCATAATCAAGTTAAATTATGAATCCGCACATTTTCTTGGGAAAAGAAGGAACTCTGGCCGATTGAGTTGAGAGAGGGGCGAGATCCGTGTCAGCCCCGAACATTACCACATTTCCAAGTCGTGCGATGAAACGTCGCATAAGGCTGCTTAATTGTTTCTAGTTATTTGACATAAAATAATGATTCCCCGAAGCAAGCTGCCCCCACTCGCAGAGTGATGTCGATGAAAGGAAGTATTTGCGAGGATTTAACTGGATCAAATTAAATTCAATTGTGATGAAGGGTCACATTCACTTCACAATCTACAATGGAATCCTACTCTTAATGGAAGTTTTATTTTTCTTCTACATTCCGAGTCTATAAGAGGAACAATATCTTCTTTTGTTTTTTCTTTGCTCGAAGTTTCCGTTATTTTTATGTGCCAAAGTTTTTAAGCTTTAGTGTAGTTTTCTTAGTTTAATACCAGCAATGTGAATTTGAAGCATGATAATGAAAGTCCTGAAGGGTTGATTTGTTAAATTGGGTTAGAAGTTTTTAAGTTTAACTTGGTTTCAGACGGATTGTTCCAAGAGTGTAGGTGGTCATTATCACAGCGGGGTCGAAAGAATGTGGTTATAATTTTGAGATTGAATGACCGACCAAACGTTGTTGCCCTTTTGAAAGGTTTTCGCAGATTAATGAGCAAAATCCAAAATTATCTCGGTTGAAGCAAATGCTCTAACAAGACTTGGCAGAAGTCAAGGGTTTTTTGTGATAAATGTTCGCAAAAGTGAGGTTTGTTTTGACTCAGTGTTTGGCATTTTATTGCGGTTAAATAGGCGACTGTGAGAGAAAGATGTGAAGAGGGCAGTGTTTTTGGGTAAATTCAGGAAATATAGCGTTTGGACTTCAAATTCGCCCTTTTGCAGAATTTGCTGTCCTATTTTCATTTATAAAGGCCGCCTTACAGATTGAGGCTTTACTCAGAGGAGATTGCGATAGTTCATGACCAGGCGCCTTTTTGAATGGGTTTTGGATGCGCTTCCGGACATATATCTCAACGCAGTATTTCGATGCCTTTTTTATGCGTTTTGGACGCGTTTTCAAAACATTTTTTTTACTTCTTTTTTGATGCACTTTTGAACATGTTTCGATAAGGTATTTTGATAAGAGATTTGATGCGTTAAAGACGCACTCTAAACACATTTTTGAACTCCTTTTCTACGCGTTTTCTTATGCCCAATGCGTTTTTGGACTCGTTTTTTAACTTGTTTTTGAACGCGTTTTGATCACCTTCTTTGATGCGTTTTTCGATGCATGTTTCGATGAGGTATTTTGACGAGTGATTTGATGCATACCCGTTTTTAGCATACTTTTAGATTCGCTTTAGGGCGCATTTTCTGATGCTCAACGCGTTTTTTGGGAGAATTTTTGAACTCCGATGCGCCTATATTTCTTAACGAGGTATTTCGACGCTTTGTTCACGCATTTTGAACGTTTTTAATACATTGTTTAACTCCTTTTTCGACGCGTTTTCTGATTCTTAACGCGTTTTTGGACTTCTTTTTTTCACAGCCCACTTTGATGCGTTTTTCGATGCGCTTTTGGACATTTTTGGACTCGTTTTTGGACACGTTTTCTTACTCTCAACGCATTTTTTGGGAGTTTTTTTTAACGCGTTTAGGCGCATATATAGACGAGTTTTTCGACGCAAAGTTGGTTAGTCTTAGTTTGTTTCCAGACGTGATACCCGTTACATCCGGTTGAACTTGTCCACAGGATGAACCGGCAAATTGAAGCAAACCAATCTCGTCGGCTGTCAAATGCTATCAGAAATAGTCTGCACAGGTAAAAATACCCCCTGTGTATGTAATGTTACATTGTGGAAGCCATTTTGCATGATTCTAACCTGTGGTATGAATGATACAGCAGCCCGTTGTTGACTTATAAATATCTGTGTACGTTTTACTCATTTGTCATGTGTCCCGTACTGATTAAAGCCATCCACTGTATACTCTGATACTAACCACCAAGTGAGGCATTGGGTGAATCAAATTTAAGCATTTACCCCGATCCGCTGTTAAGCCAATCGGAACTACTCTAGGTGCTGTATGTTACAACGTGTCTCACAGGAGTTTAGTCCACTTAGTTGATTTCCACATTTCACCTTTCAGCTTGTTTGAGTATTGTGGGTGTCTTCATATTGCATTCACGATGGTCCGTGGTGCCACACAGAAATTAGAGCGCAAATCATGTAAATACTTGTCGCCTCCAAGTGCCAGGTTATAAGAAATTGAGTTTAGCGAATACGTTGGGGATTTACTTTTTATTTTACATTCGCAATTTATGGGAAAGCTACGCAACAAGAAGACGGCTCTTTCAATTTGCGAAAGACCAAGCGAATGCGATCCACGCATAGAATACAAGACCCCTGGGTCTTGTATTCTCGTGCTAAGCATTACCATTTCTTAATTAGTTCACAGGCAATACACAGCATCATGAACCTAGTTACGACCTCGAGCACAACCAATCCTTATCCGACCAGTACGGTATTTGCCACACGTGTGTATGCAATCTGTACATAGACATTTGGATAATTCACCGGATTATGAGCATATTGCAATTATTGTCATCGACTTGTATCGGGCTACACAGGCCGAACAGAAAGGCTATTACAGTCGGGCAAAATTACCATCGTTTTGCATTAAACAGGCTTCTCTACTGACTCCTGTCAGCTGTGGTTTCATCTGTTATTATAGATGCGTCTGATCCGATTAAGCTATTCTCCTCGGTGCTTAAAGTGCTTCTTCTTGTAGTTTGTCTCATCGGTGATTGTTCATCTTAAATATATTTATTAAGGACTTACCTACGCTTACAAATACCCCACATAGCTGACGACAAAAGAGAGAAAGAAAGGGAGAGTTGGAAAAAAGACACGGGAAACTTTCCGTCAGTTGACGCAAACATTCAAATGACAGGTGGTATTAATGAAAACCAAGCGCAATGAAAACTCACCTCAGCATCGCTCGAAGGGGGGATACATGCGAACAGCATGCATACACAAGCAAGGACCGTATCAGGTGGATAGATCGCGCACAAACTAGTTTTGTAAAGACCAACGTTGAAAGGATGTTATGCAGCACATAACACAAGCTAGCACTTGTTGCAATTCAATTGGCACTGGCATCGAGTAATGCTGTCGCACCGCAAAAATTGAAACAAACGACTGCTGGCAAGGACAACCGCATGTGCCGAGGGGTGCAACTTGCCTGTCGGAAGAATCAAGAATGAATAACACAGTCTATTATAGTCCCATCATCCTGATAACGAAGAATTCTCTTCTCTTCGCCTTTTCCAGTTGCCGCTTTGATATTTTCCTTTAATTTGAGTTCATTTTCCGGCAAATAAAACAAACGAACGCGGCAGACTAGCATTTGATTCTTGATTCCAGTTGATGTCGACGGATGCCAGTTGCGTGGATCGGGGAATTATTGTTGTAGCTGTGGTTGGGGACGAGCTGACGACGACTGGGGAATGCTGTAATTAAATTTTACTCTGAGTTATGCTACGCCAAGGCTGACAGGGTAATATCGAATTTATACGTCCATCCACACCCGCCACCCTGCTGCGACACAGTAATTTTTGTTCCTCGGAGGACATATTGAAAGATAGAGATCGAGTTCTTTTAGTTTCCAAAGTTATTTGTGCTTTGTGGTCTCGATATTTTGCCGGAGATGGAGAATCTGATTTATCACAAACTGGCAAAATCAATAGTTGATAAATATGAGTGTGGGATTATGTATGTATATATATATAGAGAGAGAAGTACTACTCCCGTTGTAGTCAGCAGGTGGCACGAGCACGATGCGCACAAAGGGATAGGATAGGAAGTGGAAATTTAAACTATCCTTGTTGCCGATGTAGGGAAAAGTTTTGTAGCGTGGGAGTATAACTAAAGAGGCCAAGTTGAAGCTAATTAACTGAAGATATAAAGTTGCCACCGAAATGCATATCATGCATTGGAGGCAGGCAGGTGCGCGTTGCCGACGGCTCTAGTGACGATTAATTAGGTAAAAAAAAAAATTAAAACCGGGTGAAAAGTTTTCGTACGTCGGCATGTTGTCAAGTGGAAGAACAAAATGTAACAATTATGGAACGACATCGGTTTTGTGTGAATAGTTATTTTGATATTACTTTACGAAAACTTCATTTTGAACTTGCTAGATTTTGTGCCGAAGTTTGATCTACGATCACATTCACAAGCTACGATTACTCATGCCACTTTCCATGTCAGTTTTTGACATGCCGGTGTCATTATGACGTAAACATTTGTCCTAAATTTGTCATAACGTGTTATCGTCTGTCAAGCGTCTGTCATCTCTCATGAAAGACACACGAGTGATCACCGAATGGCCGAATTTTCGTGACGTCAGCATGTTAAAATTTGCCCAGAAAAATTACAAGTGTAATTGTAGTTACACCACAGATTATCACTACACGCAAAAACGAGGAGTCTTTGGGATGAAAGACATTTTGGCAGAAAGTGGAGTCGACAATACATACAGAATTCTATGGAGAAGCCGAAGCGAACGCAGATTAAAAATGGTGTGTTAACGAATCTTTGAGCATTTTCTGCGTAACCTTTTCATTTTCTACTTACTCCAAATCTACCTGTCTCGCTGGACACGCTGATTGAAATTTCATAGGCGATTTTAAGAGGTGACGTTCAAGTATCGAGTTTAGTAAGTTTGACATTTGAATGTGCCCAGTTTTCACCAACGAATGTGCTCATTCAACAACCATGACAGTTTCCCTCATTCTATTAATATTTTCATCGCTGTAGTAGCTGTTAACTGATTAAACGGACAGAGAAAACAGAGAGCAGTCCTACTCTATCTGTCGTGTCCGGGATATGCGTTGCTTACGGGTTACTTTCCATAAGCTGGCGTGTTTTCCATCCATGTGTCAGTTGAGCAGACGAGACGGATTTTGCGAATTGGGCCCTTAAGATATTCAAAGGATAGCAAAGGTCTGTGCTAACTTTCTGGTAGGTGAAAAACTGGCAACACATCAATTTACGCCTTGTCCGCTTGTCATGATGTGAACACCGCATATCAATTGTTACATTTGGCGAACATCCCAATTCCCAACCATTCGTGACCAAACAAACATTGCTGTCAGTTTTGGGCAAAGCAGTTGTTGTACCTTGTTCTGTTTGCTATGTCAGTTTCAATTTTTGAGTAGGTACCTTTTATTTAAGCAAAAAATAATGTCAAAAATTATTATGGTGGCCATTTTTTTTAGGTCACGGTTTTTTTTTTTAAATAAACTTTGATAAGTTAAATCCGATGTTTTTTTTGTGTCACCCTTTACATCTGTTATTTCCCTTCTTTGGCTTTGCGCAGTTCTTCGAAGCTATTCCAAGAAATGTATGTTGGTAACATTTCAAATATGTCAATACCCCATTCTCAATACAAACAAGTGTGCATCCCAAGGTGCATCCGGCCAGATGGGGTAAATGTACAAAATACCCGATTTGCAATAGTTTTGAAAAATACTGCCGCTAACACAAAATTTTGACAATATTCTAATTTGAAATTATTAGTGTTACCACTTTATTGATATTTTAAACTGATACAAAACATTTTGGTTACAAAGAGTTATATTACTCTAAGTTGTGCGATTTGTCAGATTAATATTATGCATATACACAATATTACTGTTATACCATCATGCTATCGAATGCTGTAAGAAGACTGGCCATACCTCAAATGTTTAACAAGATTTTTAGAAGAATTTCAGAACAAAAAAAGGCACAACACACGTTGTACTGTTCTCTCTGCCGTTGAATAATTAATAGCCTTTTTTCCTCTATTATTTTTAATGCGGCAGAAATGCCAGACTACTACAATAGTTATACTTTTATGAGAAAACACCAGATGTCATTTGGAAAGTAACAATAACTATTGTTACAAATGCATCTTAATCGCACTTAAGGAATGACTTTGTAATTCATTGGACATCATTATCCAGAAAAGTCTTGATCTACTAGCTTTTCTTCGTAAACCGACCTTGAGTTAGTACATTTTCTCCCTGTATTTCCATAAACGGTTTAAGAAAAGTACTGCAGCTTTGCCCATGATATGTCCGATACTCCGTCATGCATGCAATTAAAAGTTTACGCATCGCTCTAAAAAAACATGACCCATTTCCTTACATATATAAATTATTCCATCATAATATACGAGTAAAAGGCTTCAGCAAATTGTGAAAAAAGTGCTTTTCACGCCTGTAATCGCACACCATTATTTGTGTAAAACAAATTTTCGGATGATGAAAAATTTATCGCTGTGTTATTTTTTTTTGATGAATCACAAAGTACACGCACCTAACCTACCATATAACTTTATAGCTGTTCCCTTCAAATCGTTGCTACTCTGAGACACATCGATTCTGAAAATACTCTCATAAATTTCCAAGAAAACCGCCTTTCTTGGGTTATTCCTAATACAGTTACGATCCATGGTACCAGTGGGAAGTTTTTCATTGAAATTGTTAGCCAAAGTGCTTTAAGGTGGCTAAGGGGTGTATACACTCGCATCTTTCGCATCTTACATCCTGTTCGGGTAGTCAAACTGTTTATGTTTGAAACAGTGTTTTCTCCGGAAAACTGGCTGTGTATGGAAACGCCAAAATTTTAGCTAATGATTTGCACATCGTCATAATATATACCTTCACCGGTATAGGTACATATTTTATGTACTCACGCACCCCAGCCGCACTTTATTCCATCATTAAGTTATGAGACGGTTTTGCCTTTTCCAGAAATCCATTTCTAAGTCTATCTTTAGTCTACACAGATATTCGCCAGTTGCCCTGCTCCGGGTGGATGTGTGCACTCTTTCAAGTTGGGATATACGTAATTATATTTCTTCGTAAATCAATGCCATGGTTTTTGAAATAGGTCCTGAGTGTTATATTTAGGATTGAATCAAATCAATTTCACTTTGATAAGGGTTACCGTCGTCCCAACTATGTATATATGTGAGAGCTGTGCTTTAATTATTGAAGAAAGTTGATGAGTGTCTTCAACTGATGCCAGAGGCGCGGCGTAAAGCTAGAACAAGTGGAAACGAAGAACCTCTCTAACGAATTACCAAATGGATTTGTATTCATGTACTAGGTTCGATGGAACAAATCGGGGTTTGTTACATTTTGGAAGAACTCGTTTCGACCTGCCGACAGATTATAAAAAATAAGGTATTCATAGGTAAAATAAAGACTGGATTACAAGGACCTACATATACCTTAAAAAGGGTAGAAAAGCTAAATGACAAATTGTCAGCAAAAAATACGTCATCAACTTAGTAAAGAGTACCGGTGTGCCGGTCATTGGGCAAATGGTGATATGCTCTGGACAGATTACCCAGAAATGGATCAAATATTGAGACCTGCCCAAATAAGAGACTGGCAAATAAGTGAGTAAAAGTTAAATTCTTTAACGTACCTGCCTACTTCTGCAGTCGTATTGAATCTATTGAAAATATCGTCTAACGATAGTAAGTTAAGTTATAAAGAGTGAAAAAATGGAATTGTCAATTCGCTGCGATAGATCGTTCCCAGATTTGACACGCACGCTTGACTTGGGGGGTAAGCTGGTGAATGCGTCACAAAATCGTTACGGAAATTGCGAGCGGAAGTTGAGAGGGAGATATAAGTTAGTGAGATAAAAAGAGAGAGAGAGTTACGTTTGGTTTCGAATATTACTGTAGAGGCAGATGCGAGCACACATTTTCGTTCTCTCTTTCTACCAGCCAGTTACGTTTCATTATCTGAGACACATAATACAGTGCAGTAGTGATACCAGATCGGGGGATCTATCACTTTTTGCGGGATTTTCTCACTAATAATAAGCTAAAAGGGACAAAGGGATTTTTCGGACCTCATAGTACAAAAAGAAAGGAATTTTACTTTTTGGTCAAATTTTGTTCCTAAATGCTCATTTCATTAAGAATAAAACAAATTATTCAACCTACGATCAAATTAAATATTTTCATGTTTAGAAAAAAGTCATTCAAAATATCTAAATGCTTTCATTTCCTTTTTTGCATTTCCCTTAACTGTTTCATAAAATGACATATGTGTATGTGAATGATTCACGAGTATTTTTTTTAAATAATAAATTTCTTTATTTTGTAAACATAAAAGGGATATTTTAAGTATAACTGTGGGATAACCTGCCTCTAAAGTTTGGTATCACTGCAGTGCACGCCTATTATCTGTATCACACTGTAGGAGCAACAGAGACAGGTGCGAGCACACAGTTTCTTTTCATTCTCTCATAGCCAGTTACGTTTCGTATATCTAAGGCACGCCTATTGCAAGGTTGCCACTTTGGTATTTTTTTTTGTTTTTTGATTTTTGCTAAAATGGTAATTTTTATCTGGTTATGGTAAATTTTTGAGCAGATGTACCAAGAATGCGAACTCGATATCACTTCATTTAAATGCTACCTTACTGAAATGCATGATTTGCATATGCTTCTTCACCATCCATATAAAACTTTTTTACTCACTATTCAAAAAATTACAGAATGCACTCATTTTCGTTTTTTGACTGATGGTGAATAACAATTATTAATCATATTATTTATATTATTATTACTATTATTATTATTATTATTATAAGCTTTATTTACCCTTTTGAAAAAATTAAAATTCTTACAATAATTCATATAGTTAATTTACAATATTTTGGTTGTTTAAGTATTTAAAAGTTAACATAGGTATCCATTTATATCATAAATAGAATATTTGATTTTTTTTAATTCAAATTTTAGTATTTAAAAATTTAGGAATTTATTATAAACGGGCATAAGCCTCCCCCAGGTGTCGCCATTGTTGTTTATTATGTGCTACGTGTCTCCAATTGCTAAGGTAATTTTGAATGTCGTCTCGCCATCTTAATTGTGGTCTACCAACTTTTCTACGTCCTTCATATGGTGTCCAATTTGTTGTTCTTATTGTCCATCTATTGTCGTTCATTCTAATGACGTGTCCTGCCCAGCTCCATTTAAGTTCGTTTGCTCTTTTGATAACATCAGTCCACTTTGTTTGTTCCCTAATGTTTGCGTTCGTAATCCTTTGTAGTCTCGAGATTTTAAGTGTTGACCGTTCCATCGCTCTTTGACATACTTGCAGTTTTTTAGCCGCTCTTGTGTTTAGGGTCCATGTTTGTGCACCGTATGTCATGACTGGAAGTATTGCAGCGTCGAACAAGTATTTTTTTGAATCCGGCGTTATATTTGAATTGAGAATCGGTTTCAGATTCCAATATTGTTTCCAACTATTTGTTATTCGTCTTGCAATTTCTTTGTCAGTTCGTTGAGTAAAGGATATTGATTGGCCTAAGTATATAAATTCGTCTACATATTCAAGGTTCTCAGTTTCAAGTTGGATTTGGAATGGTTGTGCGTTAGTCATTAGTTTTGTCTTTTCTTTGTTGATATGTAGTCCAACTTTTGAGCATTCTCGGCGTAGGTCTTCAATCATTGTTCTTAGTTCAGTGTCTGATGTGCCTATTAGTGTAATGTCATCGGCAAATTTTAAATTATTTAGTTTTTCACCATCAATGTTGATCCCCATCTCACTCCAGTTTAAGTGTTTGAAACATCCCTCCAATACAGCTGCAAATAGAGCAGGAGAAAGTGGGTCTCCCTGACGAACTCCTCTCATCAATTGGAAAGGGCGACCGATCCTTTCGAGCCTTATTGTTGCAGTGTTGTTGTTGTACAGCTTTCTAATTATGTGAATGTATTTTGGATGTATGCCTTGTTCGTTAAGTGACTTAAAGATCATGGTGTGCTCGATGGTGTCAAATGCTTTCGTGAAATCGACAAATCCCAGATATAGTTTTTGCTGGTATTCTGAGCATTTTTCGATGAGTTGGTTCAGAACTTGTAAGTGGTCAGTTGTCGAGAACCCGGATCTAAAGCCTGCTTGCTCACGAGGCTGGTTATCTTCCATTGTGTTATTTATCCTTCTCAACAGACATTTGGCAAAAACTTTGTAAATTGTAGATATGATACTTATTGGTCTGTAGTTGTTAATGTTGTCTCTGTCTCCTTTCTTGTGAATAAGTATCATTGTAGATTTTGTCCATTGAAGTGGTATGTCCTCAGTTGAAAGAACTTCGTTGAATATTTCCTTCAGTAATGGTGTTATAGCTTGTTTCCCAATCTTTAGTATTTCTGCTTTAATTTCGTCATTTCCCGCGCATTTTTCATTTTTTAACTCGTCTATAGATTTGTCTATTTCTTCGTCTAGGAAGGTTGGAATGTTGTCATAGTTATCAGCTAGTGCTATTTCGTATTCAGTTGTTCTATTTGACAGTGAGGTTGTGTACAGCTCTTTGAAAAAGTTCGTTGCTGTTTCGATTATAGTTTTTCTGTTTCGAATGTCTTTATCTTCTCTTCTAATGGCAGTCATCCAATCTTTGCCATTAGCTAGGCTTTGTTTCACTTTCTTTATAGATTTGGTGTCTTCTATAATTTGCTTAACTAGTGCGTCGTTATATTTCCTTAAGTCAGTACGAATCGAGTGCTTGGCTTCAATTTTCAGTTCCTTCCATTTTTGTTTTTCTCTTTCGTTAAGTGTGCCTTTCATTTGTAATTTATTTCTTTCCTTAATGATTTGTTTAGTTTCATCCGAGAGTTTGTCGGTTTTTTTTCTAATTCTATTTACAAGGAATGCGTTGGAAGCTTTAATTATAGATTCTTCTAACAAATTGTATTTTTCTTGCAATGTATTCATGTTCCTTAATGTTTCAGCTTTGCAATTTTCAGTAATTTCGTTCATATATAAATTAATAGATTCTTCATTATGTATTTTAGGGATAAGCTTACTTTGTGGGTTGTTTCTGCCTAATGTGCTATGATTCAGTCTGATTTTTGCTCTAATCATTCTATGGTCGCTATTGAAGGAGAAGTTATTGAGGACAGATACATCTTGGATGGATTTTCTTTTGTTCGATAGTATGAAGTCGATTTCGTTCTTGACAATTCCATTTGGCGCTGACCAGGTCCATTTTCTGTATACTGGTTTTTTAAACAGGGTATTTCCCACAGACTGTCCATGTTGCCATAGCCACTGAATAAGTCGTTCGCCTCTTGCATTTCTATATCCATAGCCGAATTTACCCATGATTAGTTCTTCGTTTTCCATTGGCATACCAATTTTTGCATTGAAGTCTCCTATGACGAACATTGTTTCTGTTCTAAAGTCTTCATATGCAGTGTCTAAATCGAGGTAGAATTTCTCAATTTCTTCGTCTTCCGCTGCTTCTGTGGGGGCATAAACTTGAATTATTGACAACTTCGATGTAGCTGTTTTTAATTGTACTGCTATTATTCTCTCGTTGAATGGTTTAATTTTAATAATATTGTTTTTCCACTTTCTGTTGATAAGAAAGCCTATACCATATTTGCCCTTACTTTCTCCTTTATAGCAAAAGATGTTTCCATCGTTTTGTTCAATAATCCTTTCGCCCAATATTCGTGTTTCTGCTAGTCCTACTATGTCCCACTTAATGTCTTTGAGCGCGTTATTAAGTTCGATCTTGCGTTCTTCATCCGATAATGTCCTGACGTTTAAAGTACAAACGTAGATATCGTTTCTTGTTGTCTTTGTAAAGTTAATGTTTTTTAATGTTATTTATATACAGACATGAAACTCTAATTTGTTAAGGGTCTGTTATAAGAAAAAAGGTAAATGATCCCATGTCTTCTAGCAGCTGGTAATTTTGTGCAAAATCAAATAAAATAATTTGAGTTTTTTTTTGTAAGTGGCAACCGTGGCCTATTGTCTGTATCATACTGTAGGAGCAAGAGAGAGCAGTGCGCGCGCCCATTTTCTTGCTCTCTTCCTCTCATAGCCAGTAAATTATTAAAGAAAATTGTTTTATTAGAATGTATAAACTAAACATATCCATATATAGATGGAGCTAAAGAAGTTTTACTTCAGTCGTGTGGTCTAAAGCACACTCGTTTTTTTTTGTTTTTTTAAGCATGTTCAAATCCATGTGCCAAAGCAGAAAACTAAGCACTCATTTTTAAGACGATTATAGTCGAAACGATAGCCCCTTCAAAACTAGCTACTATGATGTGCAAAGACTACGAGTTTAATAGCTTAATTCAGTTCATTTTGTACAAATGTAACGAAAGCTGACGATAGTCGAAATAATTTGGGCAGAATATACATCGCTAACTTAATATCAAAATTAAAAAAAAAAATTGATATTGTTATACGAAATCGTTAAAACCACGGAAAAAATATGTGGTACAGTCTACTCCGCTTATCTGAAACGGCAATTTGCCACAAATTTTATTTCACTTATGCGGTATTTTCACTTATACGGACTTCGGATAACTGAAAAATTGTTGAACTTAACCGAAGTTCGAAGTTTTGTTAGCAATTCAACGAAGAATTAGGGTATGTAGTAAAGCCGAAGGAAGGAGAATTAAAAACACAACTGACATCGTGCTGTCAAAATTGACACACAATGAAGTTAGTGTCATAAGTTCAATGGACAAGTTCAGTTGACGAAATAAAAAATTTTACTTCAATAACTTTGTTTTAGTAATGCGGAGCTGAATTAGTATAATTTATTAATTTCTGACGTATTAGCTTGTTCAGTTAACCGGGGTTTTCCGTTAAGCGGGTTTCAGTTAAGCAGAGCTATTCGTATGAATTTTTGAAAAAAATGCTGCGTGCTAAATTCGGTTATTCAATTAACCGATTTTTTCAGTAAAGCGAAGTTTAGATAAGCGGAGTCGACTGTATAGCAGTTTATCAAAATAAGGGCAAAATGCCTAAACCTTGGACTAACGTTGATGTCGATATTATTGAGGAAGTGTTTTGAGCCATTTGAAACCAGCGGCTGTTAATTGTGTAGTGTGTATTAAAATTGCTGCTTATGTATCTATGCCAATCTGTATCTATATCTATAAATACTAGTATCGCTTGTGGTCGAAGATCGTCCATTCTTTTTATATTTAGGTATGTCAAATGTAATACCAAAAATCGTAGGTACCATCATTTATTATTTTCGTTAGTTATGTTTTTTTTATTAACGAAAAGAGCGACATCTAGATATCGAAAAAATACGTAAATGAGCTGCTTCATTGGAAACAGGTTCTTATCTAAGATTGACAAATTGAATGTCGCCAAAATCCTTTCGATTATCTGTTTTGTATTGGGAATTCATAACTTAATTTTACCAGCCTTAATGGCGACATATACCCACGATTTTTGGTTTGTGCACATCTATGGCACAGTATCTTTCAAATGATATAAGTTTTATTCTCCTCATTTCATAATAAATACTTAAAAAGTGTACCGAAACTTTTGATGTTCACGTATTAATATAATGATAAAAATTGAGTATGAAAATTGTGTTCGTTTGTCGCCGATTCACGCCTTAACGCATACACCGATTTTAATCAAACTTTCAAACATTTTTGGTATTGATCTATAAATTGTTCTTTTTTTTTTGGTTGGTTGATATCGGAAAACGTATGTGTGTGTTGTGCATTCGTGAAAAAACACATGAATTTCAGTACATTTTGTTTATGGAGTCCTTTCTATGCATTGAACTTAATTGAATTCCAAAGGAGTTCCATTCGTTCAATAGACACGTTCAATTTTATCAAAAAATGTTAATAATTTGATTAATTTTAGGCGGTACGAAGTTCACCGGGTCAGCTAGTCGTTGTATAAATCCATTTTTTGTAATCAAGTTTTATGATTTAAAAATTATTCTCAGTTCGAATTAATTAGTCCCAACTTTTATTTAGCTTTTATCGTTTATATAATTATGAAGGTAAGTAACAAGTTAACATTTTAAAACTTAACATTTTTTTTCCTCGTTCTAGGATGCTTTGTTTTCTCAAGTAATGTAATAAGACTACACAATAGTCGTGTTTTTTTGAGCTTCGTTCTCAGCAAAGCAAAGTAAAGTAAGATATTCAGCGCACAATTTACAATAACTACTGCGAGTCTCGAAGTGTCATGTAGAGCGTAGTTGTTGTAATTGCGTGCTGAAAATCCTACTTTACTTTGCTTTGCTGAGAACGAAGTTAAAAAAAACATGCCTAATATAATATAGGGGTTGTTGCCAGTGTTACCAGACTTTGAAGACTGGTTCCTTCCTTTTATTTATCAGCAAAAGCATTAGTTGTCCCCAAAAATCGATAAAATTCCCCTATTTTAAAAAAATGTAGCCGTTTTTACAAAGTTTTTTTTCCTCAATCTGGGATCACTTGCCATATCCCATTTTCTTATGAAGGGTTAAAATATATTTACAGCGCGAGTCATTAAAGCCAATTAGATTCCTCTTTTTATTTCTTGGAAATTCTCCACAGCCGATAAATATAATTTTTCTGTAATAGCTTTAGTACCCTGCTCCAGCTTAGCTAAATTTTATCTGCTCTCAAATGTTAGCTAAAATCTTAGCTTACTTTTTATATAGAGTACGCTGTGGATAAGTGTCACAGCTGTTCTTTGAAAAAGAAACTTCCTTCAAAAACGCAATTCTCTCTGATTTCAAACAATTCAGGTTGTAGTAGGTAGTCCTTGACGAGGTAATCATTAAAAGAGCTCACCCTTGCTTAGAACACAAGGATCTGACAAATTAAGGTTGAGAAATACGGCCTACCCATTAAATGGGGGCAGTAAATTTTGAAAGAAACTTGAAGTACAATCTGAAACAAAAGGTTGATTTTATTGCTAGAGCTGCGTACCATTCGGCTAAAGGAATTCGCTTAAATTTATCTCAGCTAGAGAGATTTTTGCCTAGGTCGTTCCTCCCTAAGTATTTTTTTTTTATCGCATGCAAAGATTTTTGGACTTTGCGTTTTTTTTAATTTTTCTTCGTCTTTTTTTTTTAACAAATTGTCTTCGGTTTAATATACACGAGATTTATTTCGCGGGCTAAATAGGTGGAGACATGGACGCAAAATGACAGCTCAATGGTGTTGATACAACGCATTTATAGATATTTGATGACAACCAAATGTATAAATTTCTTGTTTGTTTCATGAATCATGACTTACTTAACATTTAAAAAATGATTGACGAATTATTGGTGTCTCTATTCTTAAACATAAAATAACTAATAATGGCGAGGTAGAGTTCATACTTAATACACTGTCAGGGGTGGCCAAGTACCCCTTAAATTCTCTCCGATGCAGTTCTGTGTCTTGAGTATTACTTCAGGCGTGACACTTTCTCTGGCCTCTGATCTCTTTTTGGATCGACGAACTTAAATATACCAACTTTTCTACCATTCTGGGAGAATTTGTATTCTGTGCTGTCTGGACTCCTAAGGCTGATCATCATAATGCTATATCCATTTTGTGCAGATCGTTAAAGGATCTGTTTCCTTCTGGTGCCTCTTTGCAGTATGTTACCGTACTTTCTGTCCTTGAGTTTTCTTATATAAATTTCAATATAGTACATCTCAGATTAGCTAAAAAATGTAATTTCTTGCTCCCCGGCTTTTGTCGTTCCGTCTATACGTCGTTATTTTAAAACCATTTTCTTTTATAAAACACAAATCAATTGAAAGGTGACCTTATGTAGGTGAACTCTCCCGACTGTAAAAAGGACTGAAATTAAAAACACAAAAAGTAATTACACTTTAAAGTACAGTAAACGAAAGATGTGCATGACCATGTTTAACTTTGATCACTATAGGTATGGGCAATGGGGAAAGTGCACTTGGCAGTAACCAATTCAGGTAGTTCGAAGACTTAATATAATTATACAAATAAAACTTCCAAAAACACACACTTTCACACAATTTCTAGCTGCCTTGACCCACGCCGTAATTCATCTACAATTTAGCTTCTTTGAGCTAAAAGGAAAAACCCCCTGTTTGGGTTAGTAGTCCTTGATTAAGTTGTAGATGCTGGCTAGCTTCGCACAAGCGATACATCAGAGCGGCATTATTGCCGGCAGATTTATTTTCATCCAATTTCATCCTACGATGTTTTCTTAGTTATAACGCACAGGGAAAAAGTGCACCGTATTATATCCATCAACAAGTCCTCTTATCCTCTTCTAATGCGCTTATCCCATCCAACTTTCTGTAATATCATCGACAAAGTCTAAAATCGCTGACAATGCACTAGGAAGCACGTTTCAAACATATGTACATACCTGGTAGTCATTGATATTACACTTTTGTTTGACACTTTCAACGAAGTATACATGCACTTCTCCAAAAGAGCTCCTGTGCGGTTCCAGTCATCCTGGTAATTGGAAATTCCAAATAAATTCTTTATAACGACGGTATGCTGGCTTAACACTGAGTGCTGTCTCTAGCTTCTCAGTTTCTGTGAAATCGGAGAATAGAAGGAAATTCCTTCTCAATTTGCATACTCCATTGGTTACGTTTTTGTTTTAGTTTTAGTTTTTTTTGCTTCTTAGACGTAAAGCGTGTGCTTTACTCCATCACTTGTGTAAGATACTCGATTTCATTTAAATTGACGAGGCTGTTTGCCTTGACATACATCTATCTAGCACACCAGCAAGAGTCGTTCCCCTACAAGATACTTTGTGGTATTATCGCGAATCCTAATTGTACGGTATATCTTTGTGAGTAGAAAGGTTGCCGTTTCGGTTTACCTTAGAATTTTTCCATCGTCTCAATTTAAAAGTAGGTATGACTTCTTGGAACTAACATCGGCGTGGTTGGAAATAAATTCCGTATAGCTGTTTGTTTTGGTTCAAAAAATTGAAATGGTTACGAGTTCGAAGATGGTTCTTTAAGAAGATTCAATTTGCAATGCAACCGTAACTCGGAGTTTGTGGTGTTCCCGTTTTAACTTTGGTAGATTGGAATTCTTGTTTTATTTATTTTTGAGAGACTGCAAAAGATGGGCAAACCTTTTAAAAGCAAAATATATGCATAAGCTGATTATCTTATGGCGCCATAGTTGTCACCCGATGTTCTTTGGTTGTCTTTTTTTTATGTAAGAAAAACTCTGGTTCTGGTTTTGGAATGTGTTTATATTATGTATTACATTTTTTTCCAAAAAGTCGAGAAAATGATATCGGCTAAGTGGCCGCCGCCAGAATTGAAGACTATTCGTTGTCGATTTATGACATTTTTCACTATTGCTAGAATTTCCGGCGGCAGTTCCCCGCATTCTTGACGGATATTCTCTTTCAGAGCTCCAAGAGTTTGAAGCTTGTAGACATCGACTCGTGACGAGAGATTTCACTTAGGATACACGTAGGATACATACGCTTGGCGGTCGACAGCTAAAAGCTGTTGCATTTAGCAAGAAAACATCTTCAGGTCTCTTATCTCTTCTTCAGTGGTATTCTCAGAAGAACGGCTGCTCCGGGGCCGGCCAGACCTGGCAGCATCTCCCAGCTAAATGTCGTAATGTTTGCCCAGTTAGTGTTGGGCGACCGTAAAATCTGCGACGAAATTCACACCACTAAAGAAGTATTCCGTAAAAAAATCAAAACAATTATTTTGCGTTCTTAAGGGGCATAGCCATTCATTTCTGCACAAATGACATTTGCCGCCATTTGCAAAAATTATAGCATCTTCCGATAGGGTGAAGTCAGCTCCATCGTTTGGTAGCCCCGGGATAACTTATAGATTAATAGATAGATAAATTAACATTTTATTCTTCTTCTTGAATTCATATAAAAATTGTATATTACAGTTAAATTTAAGACATATTTTAAGGGCGTCTGCCCAAGTTTGATAAAATCGGCCTTACTAATAATCAAATACTAATTAGCTGGCTGCCATTTTTAGTAAAACTATACAGCATTAGCGAAACGGTAGCAGTAAACTATTAGACCTTCACATTTCCTAGTCCGACAACTTTTTTAGAATTTTTTATATTTGTTGTCATCGCAGATTTCAAATTTCATAATCTGTTTTCGTAAGTGGTAAATTGTTTAGTTCAAAACAAGGATTTTATTCTAAAAAGGGAACATATAAATTGCAAATTAATTTGCCCCACGGATGGAAGTGTGAAAATAAAAACAAAATAAACTTTTAAAAATTGTAAACTTAATAAATAAAATTGTATTACTTAATTCAGGAAACTTAAGAACCGACACAAATAAAGCCATTGACATTCTTCCACACGAAAGCTGCCATGTTTTCTCCTGTATGAATTCGCACCAAGTAATACAGAATCCTAAATATCTTGAATTCGTACCTACTACCTGTTATTCCTCCAGATGTTTCTAAATTTATTACTTCGAGTGGATTTTGCTGAATGCAAACTTTTTCAGAGCACCCAAAACCACACCGGTATTAAAGATTCTCATTCTCGGGGAACAGACTTCTTTTTCAAAGAGGATTTGGTTGCTGCCAAATAACTAGCGGAAAAGGAGATATTCAGGTATAAGCTGTGCAATCTTAAGTGGACAGATATGTTGTTGTCTTTGCGACTTATATCAAATTTATTTGTTACAAAGCAAGCATTCGTTACTTGGAAAACCCTTTTTGATTGGTTTTCCAAGCATTAGCGGTAAAACAGATTAAGGCAGATAAAATCAGTAACTATTTTATTTACTCAAAAGTGCATTAAAAGAAATAAATACCTATAGTCCTCAACTGCACGTCATCTAAAACCCTTTTCCCGTAAACCTGAAGTTTGAACTCACCTCTTGTCTGGGCAAAGAATATAACTGATACAACGGATAGACACATTGCTGAAAATATTGAATGAAACATAAATAATACTCTCTGTAATATTTATTATCAGAGATAATTTAATTTTTTCTTTATTTAGTAATATTTAGGGACAAATAAACACAATTTACGTATTTCCGGACTACTAACGCTCATATTTTGAACCTCCAGAAAATTAACTGCTTACTGAACCATTTCGCGTGATTAGCTTTCAGAAAAGTGGCATGTAGAAAATTAAGCTATTTATTTTGGCAAATTAAGCAATAGCATCTCGAACATAGCACAAATTACCTGCTGTGTTTTTTAAATTGAAGAAGGGCATAATATAAATCAACTTTCTTTTTCTTTTTTTCGTGCTGGAGGATTTTTTGAATGTGGGTTTAGTTGAGGTAAAAGCTCCTTGCTTGTACAGAGGATTTCGTCAAAACAATAAAATTTATTAGTTTAATACGTGGCCCTATAGGAGCTTCAACAAAGCTTCACTGTTCGATACTTTTAAGAATATCTGAAACATAAAAACAATAATAACCTATCACCGCATATCCAATTCTATGCATAATAAATTATCTACCAAGTTCAATGTGGGCTAAGCGCGGTGACGGGTCCGATTCCCGAAAAAAAAAACAAATCCCATATTAAGGTTTTTTTCCATATACGAGGGTATAACTGTCATGAAAGAACTTCTCAATTGGCCATTTGAACTCGGCATAATACGGCGGTATGGGAGGTACCAGAACTACTTGACCGACATAGCCCATTTTCAATACCAACCTGACGACGATAAAGAGAAGTTCTTTCACCAAATTTCATTCACCTAAGTCAATTCAGACAGACAGACAGACAGACACGGATATCGATTCAGAATGTGATCCTGATTCAGAATATATATACTTTATGAGGTTTCCGGTGACTCCTTCTTGGCTTTACAAACGTAATGACAAACTGAATATTCCTTCCTGTGGAGGCTATAAAAAGGGAATACTTTCAGTAGTGTTGCTATCATAAACATAGTATTAAATAGACCGCCATCCGGCCAATAATTCAAGCATCAACTTCTAGTAAGTGAAATGAAATTGGAAATTTGAAAGCTGTTTATTGAAGTGAATACTTTTGGTGCATTTTTGAGATTGGATAAAAACATTGAACTCAAGATATCAATTTTCCGAACAGAGATGTATTAATAATAAAGATAGATATCTTTCGTACGTCTGTCCCCCCAAACCCAATTTGTTAACATTGTTGTTTTTGTAATTTTAAACCCCGTCTGTGAATACGTGTGAGCTACAAAAAAGCATATTGCCAATGCCTAGCCAACATTCCTTTTGCTTTTATGGGCATCGCGCTGTTCAATTGTTTTTTTTGTTTCGTGTTGAACTTGTTGTTGTTTTGGATTCGATTAAAATAAAAAAATAGCGACTCACATAATACTAGAAACGAAATGAGATATGTGCGTGATTTCATGAATTTTACGGGAAAACAGCTTGTAGGCAGCCGCATATCCACTGGAAAGTTATATATCTTTGAGTTCAATTATCTTTGGTTCCGACACAAATGTTCGCGTTGCCAACCATTTTTCACGAAAAAATGAGACATAAGAATGACAGATAATGTTTAAAAAATTGAAAAGACAAAAAAAAAAAATTAAACACATAATGTATTTAAAATAAAAAAGAAAGTACTTTCTGAAAAAACAAGCTTTAAAGCTTTAGCTAATGAAAAAAATACCTAAAAGACATGAAAAAGCCTAGTTGGCAGTTTGTTTTACTAGTAGTCGTTTATAATAATGAATGACGATTCAAAAATACACACGTTATCTTCTTACACGTTTCACTTCTGTTGGTACTCCTGGAGTGCCACTGTTTTTATAAACATTATTTTCGCCTAAATTTTATCTAATAAAAGTCTCGTGTCACGGTCTTTGTCCTCCGAAACGTCTGGACCGATTTTTATGAAATTTGTTGTGTATATTTGGTAGGTATGAGAATCGGTTTTTAAAGTAAAGATATTTCATACCGCTAGGTGATTAGGGTGTCCATGTCCACAAAGTGTTTGCTTTTATTTTTGACGAACATTTTGTTTTGTATTTGTTTTTAGATTAAACATCAACAAATATCTATAACCCCAAAACCGCACCTTCCTATCCCAACCCATCGATTTTTAATCGCGATTTTCGTTTTTAAAATAGAACGAAATTATTTATGTTATTGAATGACAGATGGCGCTTCCCCCTAATTGCACAAGTCCCTGACGTCCCAGTACCGTATCTTTTTGACATTAAACTTTGCATATTTTACGTCCACTACCTTTTAATTTAAATCAAACTGCGTTTCATTATGCTTCTGCACTCAAATATACTTGAATATGATTTCGGGGAGTTAATATTGGGCCATTGAATGACGTCTGTCGTTATTGCAATGCATTTTCCGCAATATGAAAGGTTTACTTTTCGTTCATTCATTCCAATTGAATGGAACGGAATTGCTATTGCGTGCGGTCAGACATCTATCGAAATTGCATTGTGGAAAATGAAACTGCATTTGATTCCGTTTCGGTCAATTTGAAATTGGAAGTCGGCTCAGTTATGTTCTTTTACTTTCGTAGTAAGAATGGAAAAAGACTGTCAAAATTTCTGTGTTGGGGATAAATTCTCTTTCAGAGAAGGACACTTACGAAAAAGTAAGAATACGCTTTTGTAGTAATCTATGAAAAATGAAAGTAGTTAATATGTCTGATAAACTCGAAGACTTGGCTAATTTTAATTTATTAACAATATTACTTATTTATCTAGCGATAAAAGTGATTTGGAGTTAATCAAACTTCTTTTTGGCAAATCCCAGTATGTGGAAGAATTTGTACTGATTGATCTTTATGCATTCGAGGAAAGGAAAAAGCAACACTGTACTTATTAAAAATGACGTAAAGGAGATTGTCACTTTGTGGAGGAGGACAATCTTCGTCGGCACTTTCGAAAAAGATCTTCATTAAATTTAATTGATCACCTCTTGATATCATTTGAATACTCAGGAAATGAAAACATTAACACAAGTTTGCCAAATAGGACAACAAATTTCAAAGCATATGTTTTGATTGTCAGGTAACTATCACATTTTCCATTTCTTACAACAAGACATTTTTTGAGTAAAAATTCGTAAGAGCTTAGTGGAGCGGTAATATCTTTATCTTTTTTCTCTTGCATTTTTCGAGTTAAGGAACGGCATTGAGTTATAATACGTAAGAATTCGTTTCGTTCCACGGATTCTGCATATTCCGTACGATTTGACATTTGTAGAAGAGCCTTAAATTTTTGTACGTCTCGCTTTCGCTTTGAAAATAATTAATAAGTCGCAGAGACAATCGCTGGATGTTTGTGGCATCAATCTTGAATTCTGATAGTCAATTGTATGTGGCTAGCTCATGTTTCGGCAAATATTCCGCTTTGTATTTAATAAAAAAAGAAACGTCAATCATTGCGGTTTGATTGAAAAACATCGAAATTGTTATATATACTTCAGCTAAGCTTTTGAATAAAGAACTTGAATTGACCGAATAAAGCAGCATGTGCATATACTCGGAATTGTTATATTCATTACATTAACGATTTTGGGCGGAAAAAAGTTCTCCGGTTCAGTTCTCCGGTAAAATTGTATAAAATTACTAGATTAATAAATAACTTATATAACAAAATTAAATTCCCCTCAGATAATCCATGCATTTTCTACCATTGCCCTATATGACTTTCAATATTTTTCTATAATCCTTCAAGAAATATCAGTGGACAAAGTGGACTTTGCCGCAAGGAATCCCCTTATGGCCTATTTTACGTAACTGCCTTAATTTATTTTCATTCAAATTTGTTTATGATATACATGTTTTTTATTTCGTATACCATTTGCATCATCCAGTAATACGAAACTGACAAAAAACAAATTACGTGAGGGTCTGTCGTGGGTATTATTAAATTTACCTATATAGATATTTAAGCACCTCCGGTGACAGACCCAAAAGAATTCCCAGGTACATTTAGACAAAGTAATAAATTATTTGCTTGCCGTTACCTGTTTTATTATGCTAATTGGTATCTCTCTTCGTCCTTTTAAAAATGGAAATCTATATGTTGCACAGAAAAAAACGAGTACATACGATGCGAGTAAGCTGCTTATGGATGCACACACCGGCAGAGAAACCATGCATACATTCTTTCCATCACAAGGATATTCAATACTCTTATATGTCATTTCTGATTCACATTCATATTGATTGAATTTCTGCCGAATTATGTCAGAAAAATACATATAGCTCAGAGGTGTCTCGTTTTCTTTGACAAAGTATGTGCAGTGCATACAAGAAAAATCCAAAGCATTTAAATTAAGGTACTAGATATATAAATTGGAAAATAACCACAAGACCAGTGTTTTTTTATTTTTCTTCTTCTGCGATGAACACGCATAATAAATGCAAAGAAGTATATGTAGAGTCAACATGATACAGGATTTACGGAAATAAGATGGCAACTTTATGGCGTTGCTGCTGCTTTGTTCCACCAGCGAGGATTCGCAGTATCGCAGTCCCTTTGAAAGGAGATATCCATTTGTAATTCTCTCTTATGCAAGAGCCCTCCTCCGACCCCATCCACCTGCTATTGTGTGCGGGGTCCCTCGTTGATGACAGGAGGATAATCTAAAGGAAAGGCTTTTACCGAATTTGTCCGCAAAAAATGGAATATTAAGTGTTAAAAATGTGATAATACAGATTCATTATACGCACCTTCTATGCAGAGCATCCCTGCCGTGTAAGGAACAAAGGTTTTTGTAATAAAAATGGTTAGGTTACATTAAATTCTCAGCCCCGCAAAAATGTGATTTATGTTTTTTTTTTTTTATCTCTGCGCCACAATGGGCATTTATCATAAGAGTGGAAAACGCAAATCTTATTCAAGAACAGTTTGAAAGGCTCATGCCTAAAAAAAAAAAAAAAAGGCTCATGCCTGCTAGCGTATATTTTGCTGGTGCAAGGGAGACTGTAGTTTAGCTTTAGTTTTATGTCGTTTGTCGTAGGAAACAAAAGACTGAAAGCTCGGATATCAACATTTGGGTTTGTTTCCTGGCCAGGCCAGGTGTACCTAATCCGTGCCACACTCAGGTTGGTACTGACCCATTGTAGTACTCTTGCCTATTCAATAATTACCAAATATGCTCCAAACTAGATGGTCAACTGAGAGCAGGCGCGGTATATTTGCCTAAAAGCTGCCTGTTTGGCACAGGATTTCTTAGGAATTCGAAAGAAATTCCTTTCCTGGGATTTGATGTTTTTGGTGGGATTTTCAGTAGGGGGCGGCTGTGTTCGACACATTTACAATCCATTAGCTACACGGTGTTCACATAACAGTTTAGTTTAAGAGTTTTTAAAGGTGTCAAATGAAACTCCTGATATAATTTAGTCACAATGCCAAATACCTTTGTATAATAAACTTTTAAGTTTTATTAAAAGGTATTTTGTAACAAGCTTTCTTTACTGTTTATTTTAATAAAAATACGATCTGTTTGCGTTGACTTTAATGCTTTTAATTTCGAAGTCACATTGAACAAAATAAAATAGTTACAAAGTTTAGGGAAACTTTTTTTTATGTTGTGAAGGGTGTTTTAGTTTTAGCAGGCATTTTTTAAACACTTTTTGTATTCCAAATGCATATACTGGACTTGTTTTAAATATTCAATAATTAGAAAGATTTATAGAAAAAATCAAAAAAACATGGTAGCAAAAGAATAGATATACAAAACGAAATGAATATCCACGGCTTCAGGTATCCAAAGAATGCGCGAATACCTACAATAAACAAAACAATTTGGAGTCGCACGTTCGAATGAACACCCGAAATCGAAAATCAGATTATGGAATCGAATCAAGTACTACATTATATTGCGTTTTGTTAGGAGATAAATCACATTACACATTATTTTCTAATTTGCTTTGGCACATTAACACGGTTTTTCAGGTTCCCAAACCTTTTTTTAGAGCGCATCTCCGTTGTTTACCTTAAAAAAATTAAATTAAAAATGGCTCCTTGAAATGATGCCCCAATGAAAAATGGCAAAAAAAAAAATTAAAAAAGCCCCCAAAAAATGGGGTCATATTTCATAAAGAAAAATGACCCCATTCCATTTATGCAATATTGTCCCAAATAAATGCAGAATGGGCCCAAATTGTTAGCATATACAATGAAAAATTTCCTCAAAATATTGCATGGCAAGCAACAACAAAAATGATTACGCAATTGGGGAGTATTTTCATTGTTTTGGGGTGTTCTTGCATATTTTCTGAGATCAATTTTAAATTTTCTTAGTTTGGAATCAAACCAAAATTCTACAAGAAGAAACTCGAAGTATACCGTTGATACAACGGCGCCACTCGTTTCAAGGACAACATTTCCTGAGAACTGAATTTGTGTGTAAAAATCGCTCTTTTTAGTGACGAAAGTGCAGTGATCTTGACTCATTTTATCACGCCATATGTGTCTTATTTTGTTTTTGGAATTTCTTAAAATATTCTAAAGCTAGAATAAAAAGTTATTTGAAAACCTGAGCTGACTTTTAGCTTTAGAAGCTTTATAGTTTTCAAATAACTTTTAATTTTGAACATCTCTTTTCTCGATTTTTTTAAAGTTAAAATTAAAAACTATTTGAATATTGAGCTGACTTTAAGCTTTAGAAAATTAAAAAAATGAAGAGTAAGCTCAGGTTTTCAAATAACTTTTATTTTTTTTTTAATTTAAAAACTTTACAGACGATTTGTTTCTTTTGATTGAATATTTGTTGTAATTTGGGACTATATACATTGAATTTGGGGCCATTTTTCAATACTTTACTTTCGAAAAAATTACCCCAATAATTTTACATTGGGGTATAATTCACAAACAAAAATGAAATTTTATCCCTAATCAATGACAAAAGGCCCCAAGATAATGAAAAATCACAACAATCAGACTATCAAACGTTGTTGTTGCAATATTGACGTATTGACGTGCTTGAAGCTTTACTTATGACTAGCAGATAGCACTGCATTTCCATCATGCTTTTTGTATAGCATTTTTGTAAACACTGAGGGCTTAGTCCATGGCATCGATCGAGAGCACCCTCTCCGAAGTCTGGACTCAACCAGTCATGAACAAATCCACTACGAGTTCACTTTTGAATGTTATACCCACTTTTACAAAACAAATCAAAACACCATAAACAGCATCATTTATCCCAAAAAGATAAAGGGCCTTTCATTAGCGACTTGACAACTTCAACTTTCAGTCTGAACTTTTCCTTAAACCGATTACCGATCAATAAAATCTTCAGCTATGAAGCGCATTTTTGGTTAAACTGCTTCGTCAATAGGCAAAATATGCGTTATTGGACAGGTGAGAACCCTCATGTGCAAAAAGTCACTGTTTTTTGCGGTTTTCATGCCGGTGGCGTTATTGGGCCGTTTTTTTTCGTCGATGAAATTGATCGTCACGTTGCGACCACAGAGTATTTTCTTTCTCTGACCAACTGCATAAGTTGGACAGTGATATGCGGTTCCAACAAGATGGTGTCACAAGCCACACAGTTGCAACGATCGAATTATTGAAGTTTCAGTTTCAGTGCGGCCGAGTCATCGAAAGTTGGGTTCAACATATCGACCGCTGCATACGTTCCCGTGGTGGACATATGGACAAAGTCGAATTCCATCCATAAATATTTTGATAGGAATTCAAGCCAATACATT
Organism: Cheilosia vulpina; assembly: GCA_916610125.1. NCBI lineage: Eukaryota > Metazoa > Arthropoda > Insecta > Diptera > Syrphidae > Cheilosia > Cheilosia vulpina. The sequence goes on from OU744277.1 coordinate 63,601,539, forward strand.
TGCATTTTATTTAAAAAAGAAGTTGTCTAGTCCTGACTAACTAACTAAAAATATTTCTTTGATATATAATCGTATATTTAAAAATAAAAGCACCTACACTTCATACATAATAACCTACGTCATACAGATGGTCCTTTCTACAAAATAGTTGCTTCATTCCTACTTGTGCTACGCGCCGTAGCATATCAACAAATTTAAATATTGAATGTGAAAACCATTCTATTACCCACAAACCGACGTTCCCTTTGATAGTTATGTGAGCTATAAAAATAGTATACTCGCACTCAAAGTGCTATATGCAATTCCATGAAGGACCTACATAGCCACATTCCATAAGCAACCATTTTTTTTGTGTTGTAATAAATTAATTGACTCCACTAAAAATAAACGTCAATAGAAATAAGAATATACAGGAAACATCCCTTTTTGCACATTGGCAGCGGTTGGAGAATAATATTTTGTTTCCATTTTCGTTTTTGCTGCGGGCGTTATTTCATTAAACATAAAAAAAAAGCGAAAACAATTTCCATATACTTATTCAGTTTGTTAAGCAATAACTTGTTTACTATAACAAAAAGTACACATCCCTTTACAACAAAACATGTAACCACACGCAGCAGGTCATTTTAAAACTTTTACATCATGTCGTCGGTCAAACGCTGCCTTTGTTATGTTCCACCCATGTTTAGTATGTCACCACCAATAGGTAAACATCTACGTCCTGGGCATTGTCCATGATCCTGTGCGAAGCGTATAGGCAAACATTTACACATCCCTATCCCAGGCTGTTTGCGGAGAAATGAGTTGTAAACGTTTCCTTTCTTTTTTATTACAAATATCAAACTGACGAGCCTTGGCTATAATAATATAGTATCCCGTTAACTGTGGAGTAAATTAATTTTAGTTGACCAAGGTGTGTACCTAACTATCAAGGTATATACATAAATTTAATAAAAAAATGTTTCCCCTCCATAATTGACTGCTAAGGGACAAGCATTATAATTAAAGCGGTCAACGTTGGCTGGCGAAGCTTAACCGGATTTTGTTTTTTTTTTCTGCAGTCCATAAGGTAATCTCTCTCATTTAAGGAAATTAATTACGAAAGTTACAATGTGTGTAGCTTGAAATTAAGGGTTATACATTTTCGGAGAAAAGTGGCAATCAGTCAATTTGATTGACAACTTTTGTCGATTGACAGATACATGTCGGTGTTTGGATGGCTGGGTGCCATCCACCCATAGTCCCGTATGATAATATTGTGAAAAATAATCTTGAATGATATTTGGTCGTTTGTTAAAATGTATATTGACACGGTAATGCTAAATTTGAGCACTTATAAAGATGTAAGTATATGCCAGCTGTTTCACCTCGCTTCGTCTGCCGCTTAATAAATTCAAGATCCAATAAGTGAGGTCATATTTACAAATCCACTTCCACTTCGTGTTTACATCATTGCGCCATGCCTATGCAGAGCACAAAATGTACGAACGACCTAGCTTCAGTTATAACTTTTTAGAATTGTATAAAGTGTCCAAATTTCTATCTTGAGGTCTTTTTAAATAATTGAAACTTAAAATAAAAGTAATTCTCTGCAAACCGACCTGGATCCAGATTCCAGGTAAAATAAAGTGTTTTTCAAAAAGGACGGATGGATGTTAATATGGAATAAAACAAGTGTGTGACGTAATAACGAAATTATTTTTTTATTTGAGAAGCCCACGTAGGCCATTATTATGAAATATAACATCATTCAAAAGTCCGTCCCGGCTTCTGATGGTGGCACGGTTCAGAATGGTACAGAGATAGGACTGAATTTGAACGATTGCAAATTGTATTGATCGGTTGATTGCGGTTATTTGGCATAGAACTGCGACTTTACGAAACCCCACAAGAAAGGGTCAGATCGCACGATTTTGATGGCCAATTGCGAGAGACAACCATATCCTGAAATGGATTATGCATAATATATCGTATCCATCATGGCGTCTGCTGTGTGGCATTTAGCCCCGTCCTGCTGGAACCACACATCAGACATCACATACTTCCATATATCGTTAAATTTGGGACAAAAGCAATCGGTAGGCAACCAAACTTAAATTTCATGAGGCCGCCGCAAATAGTAAATTTTGAAGCTATTTAAGATAATGTTTTTGAGCATTAAGAAAATATATTTTTTTCTTTGATTATGAAATCAAAGTTGCTGCAAGTGCAACTCGATTTGGTTCGGATTAACTCGGATTGTATTTAAACAATAATAATTCAAACCGATTTAACTATAGATTCACTCAATTGACAAAAACTACCCTCATGACACATGAGAGAAAATAGGAGTAAAGAGCACAGCTTTTCAATTGGACTTTACATGCTCATTAATGTGTTTGTACGTTGTGATTTTTTTTCTCACACCTACCTTCCAGCGTTCCCTCCCTTGTCGTTAGCCAGAGTTCTCATTGCGGTAGAAAATGGTACTCAAATGGGTCTGAAGGTAGTACGCAATAATATACCTAAAACGGTTTTATCGTATTTTCAATTAAAATCGGAAATTTGTTTTAACTTCAGATATAGGTATATGTACTACATATTTTCAAATACCTATTTGTTTTATTTGAACACACATTTTTTATTCAATAAAAAAATGTCACAAACAAAAGCTTATTTTAATTCAACATAAATTATTTCAGTTCAGTTATTATATAAAAATCTAAAAATAAATTAAAAGCTATGTAGTTCTATACATAAAAAAAGCGATTTGAATTGGAACGTGTATCATGTAGATTAAGGCCTTTTTTGTTCAATCTTGGTTACATTTAATCATCGGTTATTCCAGCTATAAAAATGAAAATCTACAGTTTGGTTAGTTAACCGAAGGAATCGATAAACAGCCGATTTTGCGCGTTTAACGAGACTTAACCAATGATTTTCCAGAATATCGTTTATTCAAGATTTTTTAAGGACTTCGTAGGTATTGGTTTTAATGTATATATCTGCTATACAACTTTTTATAAAATATTGCGAGCAATCTTGTTGGAAAAAAAATTTAATAATAAAATAAAAAAACTGACATATACAGCAGGATGGAACGAAGGCCAAGACCAATAAAATCTGTTCGGTTAAGTTAACGTTTTCAACTGACAGATGAATACAATACACTGCACGCCATGGAAGGTGAGGGTCTAGACAGGTTACTAACTTCAGCTGGATGGATTAAGATTACTTTCAAAATTTTTGTCTTTTGACAGCTTTCATAAATTGAGGAAATATTGAAAGAATGAGAAAATTAATGCGACTTTCGAAACGAAATTGAGATAAGGCCCAATAATGGGTCAACAATGTTAATTGGTTGTTGTACTGATTCAGTTTTTTATTATTCTCAATTGCTAACTTATTGTCCACACCAAAAACATGTTATTCCTCTGTTTTATTTAAAAAAAATGTCTGTATCATTTGATTTTGACATTTAACAGTGAAATTATATTCATTAACAAATTACCTAGACAAAAACACAAGGAGCCAGCCAATTGACAAATGAATTGGCAAAATGGAAGGATTTGTCCCAAATCAATGGTTTGGTGACCAAAGTAAAAAAACGGTGAACAAACACTCATTGGTTATCACTGATTTGTAATCATCGGTTAAACTAAATCGTTGGTAACCTAACCAAGGATTTGACTAGCTGTAAACAGACCGGCCCTTAGTCTGTTGTTACAAACAATTTTGTAAAAATAAGAAATGAGTTATTATCTACATAACCAACCGAACGGAAATCCGAAACCGAGTCGTGTGTTGAATTCGGTTTATGCGTGGTATTTTATTATTCGGTTTTCGGTCGGTTCGTTTCGTTCCGTCTGTTTTCGCCAACTCGGTTTAAACCGGTTTACCAAACCGAATCGACACATCCTTAATAAGGACGTTGAAAACAAATGTTTTTTTATTAGAGCTTATTTTTTAACACAGAATCGCGACCAAATTTTTTCTCTTACGAAATCAATAATTTTAGAAGCGGTACGTCTCGAAAAATATTTTTTTTCCTACAAAAGGTGAAAAAAACGATACGAACAAAGAAAATTTCAACTGAATTTGCTCGTGAACATAAACAAAATGGCAGAGTGGCTCACGAAATTACAACTGCTTCTTAAAACAAAATAAAAATTGGTTACAAGGTGAAGTTTCATTTCCATGTTGAAGGAAAATTAACTTAGTTCCAATACAATCCTATTAGAGATCCTGCAATAAAACATCATAGCCATGTGTGTATCCAAGCTATAAAGTTAAAAACAAAGAAATTGTTATCCATGTTATCCTTCAAACTTGGTCCGAAACAAAGACAGCGTTTTTGAGAATATTTTTCAAGAAAATATATGGAAGATATGGTTCACAACTTTTTGGTTTCATCTAACGCATTTATAAGTGGTTTGAGAGCAGCGTTGTTCCCAAGAAATTTTGGAATCTAGAGAGTTTAGGAATACCACCGGATAATTGATGACTTCGTCTTCGTTTTCAATGCGAATTATTGATTTGTATGACCGTAATTCTCCCGGAATTTGATTTTGAGTAGTCCAATTTAAGTCATTGTTCATTTCCGATTTTCAGCAGTTCTTTCTAGAAAACTTCTGCGGTTCTATCCTGTTGCAGGAACTTTCGCATATTCATACTCAATGGAATGGTTTTTATTAGCCGCTGTTAATTTTGTTATCACTGGAAGTGCTTGTCGGAACTCACGCGCCAACAGTATCATCACTTCCCACCGTGTTGTAGCAATTTCGGTAGATGCGAGATCTAACGCATTTTGAGTTTGAGTATTGCTGCTAATATCAATGATATCAGGAACCGGTTCTCGTCCGGTTCCGCCAGGCGTATCAAGGAAAAATAGTTCACCGTTTCCATCATCGACAGCCTTCATCAGTTCAGATCATAAGCACTCTTTTGCTGCTGTGGAACATTTGTTGTATTGAATATTTGGCTCATATAAAAAGGCTGCACGTTCAATGATCACCGGAAGTATTTGTTGTTGTCGACGTTGTCGCTCAATAGTTGCACGTTGCGATCTTGCTTCGTCACTTTGCCGAGCACGAACATCTCTTTTCTCAATCGTTTTAGCTCATTGTAAGCTTTTGTAATCTCTTCTGACTGTCGCGCCCGATTTTGAATCATTCTGATTCGAACTGATTTGCGTCTTCAAATATATTAAATATGTCATTATCGAATTATTAAATGTCAAATGGGAGAAACCCCATGGGGTAATAATGTCTTAGTTTTTTGAGAAAAAATTCAAAACCACATTTTTTATAATATTTTTCATTATTATTAACAAACATTCGTGTAAATTTACTTGAAAATGATCCTTTTTATTAAAACACCTACTTTTAATATTCTCATGCAAAAATAAATTAAAAAAAACACAACAAATTATATTGGCCCTATTTTTAGGAAAATTTGTGTGGCAGCCTTTGCCGGTCCAAATCCGCACCAAACAGTAATTTTGTGTGGATGCGGTCCCACATGATGAAACTCGTGTGCGTTTGTAAAGCCGTTCATCCAAACACGCGACTCGTCTAGAGATGATTGGGGTCCTCTTCCAAACTCTCAACAAACGGCGTTGTCTATGATCATTAATTTTGAGCTCCTGGGCCACCTTGATCTTGTTCAGGTGTAGGCCCGATACAAAATTTGTCTAGTTGTGGTATGCGAAAAGCCGACTTCTAGTGCACGGCTAGGAATTGACCGCGGCGAATTCTCCTGTAAAATTTCACGGACCGCGGCAATGTTCTCGACCGATCTGCTGTTTACCGAATGGCGCCCATTTGGCCGATATCATCTTCTCGACTTGACCAATAACCGGTTATCTCAAACTTTGGACAGTGGACTGACGTAAAATGCGCGCTACGGTTGAACTGACAAACACTCATTTTGACAATAAAGTTCTATTATTTGGACGAAGCTGGTTACCATGTTGATTTGGCATCAGTGACTGAAGAATAAAAAACATATGAGACGCCAGCAAAATAACTGAAAAACCCACTTGCGCTGGGCATACTACAGCGACTTACACTTTTCATATATTTGCGACAAATCTCTGGCTCTAAAGATATGTCAAATCGAGAACATAACTGTTTTAAAAAGTCTCCAACTTCAGCCATTTTGGCATGAAATTGTCGAAATACAAAAAAAAAAAAAGAAATCCAACTGTTGCGATAATAGCAACGCCAAATATTTATTTGATTTAGTTTACAAGCAAAGACTTTTTATAGGACCACCTACCATCAGCCCTACCTTAGTTTTATTATAATAGCCAACAGTGAATAGGCACTTCTCATCGTGGCAAAGAACGTGTCCAAATGAATTCGAAATATACCCATGCTGACAAATGGCGTCGCTTGGAAACACCTCTGCGAGAATATAATCATATTCAATTTAAAACTTTTATCCTGGTCTATCCAGTTGCACAAGAACAAAGCATACGGCAAGCTGTTGAACTCCGTTTCAAAGGCACTGCCATAATAGCAGCTCGGAAATATCTCCAAGGGCGTCAGCACAATAATAACTGAATAATAAATCAAAGCGAATGCAGTATCTGCGAAGAAAAACAAGCAGACAATCGAAAAGCACATACTCAGGGCAGTGCCGAGTATCTGGCAGAACATTCCCTTCGAGAGGATTTTATTTAACATGTAGTAAATCCTGTAACAAGTGAAATGCATTAAGGTGCATGAAAGTTGCGGCAACTTACTCTATCAATCGTTCGTGGTCCTTGATGCACATCCTGAGATCTTCATTGTTGTCCGACAGACTTTTGGTTGCATCTGTTCCCAGTTTCGACACCCTAATGCCGAGCAACCGAGCGTGACCACTTATAGCCGCCAGAGTTATCGCTGGGTACGTATCGTTGGCAAAGTTTAGTGGTATCAGCAGAGTAATACCCAAAAACTGATACACATAACCTATCCAGTACTTTGTCATCGAATTCCTCCAATCGAATGGCAGCCAACCTGGATACAATAATTCTCTTTCGCCACCAATGACAGTTTTAATCAGCAGAAATATCAACCCGCTGATGAATGTAAACCCGAAAATGTAAAGCATATACTTGCAGCTCCTTGCGATCTTGAGAAAGTACATTTGTTCGTCGATCGATTGGATGCGGTTGTGCAAAGCTGTAAAAATGCTCTCGACGAGGTGTATGTTTTCCAGATTGCTCCATATTATGACAAACTTGAAGCAGCACTGCAATATGAGGGTTGTGATTGAAATATTCTTAAAAAAGTCTCCCCTACTATCGGCATCAATCAGGCCTATGATCATGTGCACTGAAAAGGTGCCTGCACCGACATAGAAGAGAAAAACCCACATAAAATACACAATTGTATGGTTCTTGGCAGATGTACAGCCACTGTACTTCCATATCAACCGATGGAGTTGAAAAATGTCCTGGGTGTTTTCGATGTGCATTTTCCGCAATTCCGGAGCTTAGAGTGTAGCTACAGCAGCAACGGTTGATAATGGACTAAAATTTGCAACCGGCAATTGTTTATTACCCAATAACAGATTATTGGTTGCATTAATTATATATCAGGTTGGGTTGCATAGTTGGTTACACGTTGCATACAATATAATGCATACGAGGTCACACGAGGGTCCGCCACATTGCATATACAGAGTATATATAGAATTAATTGCTATTTAATCGCTATTTAATTGCTATATTCTTGAATTTGTCGCACTTCGCCAAGTGGTAGATTTTGTGGTGGCCCTAAAGGTAAAGCTGGATCTGTTACATTGAGTTTTAAAGGATTTTTTCGCCCATACATAGAACCGATTTAATCATTTTTCATTTGGATAAGCCAAACCCCAGTTTGCACTACAATTCTTTTGCAAGAAAACAAAAATATATTAGGGAAAAATTAATAAAAGAAAGCATTACCCAATTTCAATATAAAGGCGACGGACAATTCCCTTTGGCGGACAAAAATGCAGGCACCTTCGCTATCTACCAAAGAAAGGTTATATTGATCATCATATATTATTAAAAATATTACAAAAATACACCTCACGAAAAATAAACCACATCTCTCGATGTTTTGTGAATATTTTTGGAGACTGTATAGTTTGTATACCATTCCAAATGTCTTATTTTCTGCTTCACTTCAAACGTCGATTAACGATTAACACCAGTCCTATGCTCAGACATTTCCCTTTGAGCTATACCGGTGATCTGAAACTTTTGAGTTCGAGTGAAATCGAAGTAATAGTGTGATATGTGATAAAATTCACATATAAGATGACAAACTATAGATGTTGATATTTTACTATTTAGTGGTGTAGTTTTTTTTTTTTTAAATTGAATTATACCTCAGACGACAAGGAATTCAATTAGAATCTGTTGATATGAGGCAAAATAATATTCTGTGTCTATCAGAGTACACTTGCCAAAGGATTTCAAGTCGAAACCCACAGTTGATTTGATGGTTTTAGGGTCGAAATTTATATAGAAAATAATCCATTCCAGGTCCCATTCTAACAGCGAAGGCTTAGAGTCAGGACAACTACCTAAGCTCATAGGTAATTTGTCAAGCTGACCTTTCGAGCAGTAACTCATTCACAACAAGACCTCAACAGATTAATCACCACGTTTCGGTTCTCCCAATAGAAAGGGACTCCAAATTCTGAGCTCTCAATCCTCACACACTACGAATATATATACATATAATATCCTTTGCAAGTATGATATATAACGCTTTTTACGCTTCACCGCTCTTGAAGTGGTGTTAAGATTACGAAAATCGAATGGCGCATACGCCTCATAAAATACAACAACCCAGACCCAGACCCAAATTATTTTCCCCATAAAATTTCATGGAGATACTTTATTGGATTCTCCTTAATAATGTGATATTCCTGAAACCAATCTATAAGTTATTAACCTACCGGCAAGAGTCAGAATACCGACCAATATCACTACCACCAACGAGACTCCCTTATCTACCACATACATCAGTTTGGGTTTTTAATAAAATAATGGTGTTAAACTGCTCCGGTGCGGTACCCAGTTGGTTGATGGCTCCCCCCGAACACGAAATTGAGTTAAATCTTATTTCATTGCAGGACTCTCAAAATGTAATATTTATCCACCCAGTAGAAATGATTTTGTAATTGATTTACTGTACTCAGGCACACATGAGCTTGTTGGTGTTTGTCGCTATAGGGTGGATCGAAGATGAAGAAATATATTTTTACTTGGTCGTTGGTCTAATAAGGGTAAGTACGAGTGTGTGTATTGGGGTTGTGAAAAATGTCAAATCAGGGATTTTGAGCGAAGGCAGCATTACGTTGACAGATGAACTTAAACAAATTTTAGCTGTCTGACTTCCTTTTGAAGCTTCAGGTCAATTCGTGTAGACTTTTAGGTGAAATCGTATTTTGCTACAAAAAAAAAAAAAAAAAGCCCCAAACGAATGGCATTAATAATTAAGATTACACCAATAACTAAATACAAGGGACATTCATCATCGAGCAGCTTTTTGTTCCCTGCCTGTGAGAAAGTGCAACTGTAGGTTCGTCCGAACTATTTCTGATGCGTGTTAGGTTGCCAACTTATTTTGCAATCTTAAATAAGACCATAAGTTTCGTCATTTCGTGTGAAGTTAGTGAGATTGATAGATTGAGGGCCGATGTGCGGTAGTCTTGGAGAAAATTGATTGTTTGGTCCGCCGTTCCAACAGAGAAAACGACACACATTGCTTTCGGAATGCGTCCACTGCTTTAAAGCAGAGCCTCGATCAAGAACAATCGTTTTGGTGAAATGAATTTGATCTTGCCAGGTTTTGGTCTGTAGCTCAGCTCCTAGTGAAGCAGAAAGCTAATTGGTAGCTTAAAAAAATCGATGCAAGTGTTGACTTTCTTAAGTATGCATTCCTACTTTATTTTAATTTAAGAATTATTTGACTGATGACTTAAAGCTATTAAGTCCTAAAAGCATACATTTCCTTTAAAACGCTACCTAAAAGTCGTGGCAACGACGTAGCACATATCCCTCTCATAGTCCTTAGAAAGTATTCAACATTTTTTTTTTATTAAAAATTGTCCGGGAGTTTTCACGTCAATCAGCAACTGACGTAATCCCTAAAAATGTTCAGATCTGGCCTTATGTCACTTGGTCTTATGTCACGTCACCATACTGTAGTAAAGACGATAAAAGGTGAGTGGGATTTGAAAAGAACAGCCTTGGGTACAAAAATTGTTAAATTTTTACACAATCCACGTTTTTTAGCAATTGCAATCGACAGGTATTGTGAGAACTGTTCCTGTTTGTAATATTGGTTTGAGTAGTTTGAAGCCTGCAAGTAGCACCGAATTGTGTCGCTGTGTTAGTTTTCATTTTGCCTCACCCTGCTACAGGAGCGTTGTATGGACAGACTGCATGAATCCCATGTGTCCGAACAGCCATTAGTGCATCGCATGAAAATCGGTCCTTTAATTATTTTCGTATCAAATTAGAAAACCATTCAGGCGATATATATAGATACAGAACACCCACAGCTAAGTGTCCTTCGACGGTACAGGCAGTGATTGCAGACGTGTTTTTTTTAGTATTCCGATGAATTTTCGCAACAAACTTTAGCAATTAAAGGAACAGTTCACTCTTGACATTGTCGTCGGTCCTGACACGAAGTTTATTTGTTTTAACTATAAAAGTTATTCCATAGCTTTGTGTGTGTGTTTTTTTTTTCTATCTCGTTTGTATTTACGCAGTTGGTTTCTTTTTTGTGCATTGCCAACTGATGTGGGAGTTTGGAAATAGGGCGCAGGAAATGCGGTAATTTTTTTTTTGTTGCTAAAAGTTCTATGATAATTAAGAAAAGAAAATTAGTGGAATACGAGTAAATGCGTAATTTTGTCTTATTTTTTTGCTTTGAAACAAATGAACAAGGATAACTTTATTCGGTTTTGGAGGAACCCGCAGATACGTAGAGCTAGGAAAAAAGAGGAATTTGAAAGAATTATTCTGCGTTTGATATCTTATGAGATGTTGGTTTCAGATTCGGAAGCAGATAAAGTTTCTCGCTGTTCCAAAGCTGTCCACTACGAACTTCGAGTTACAACAGAGATGCCTAAACGAGATTTTTCTCTGTACATAGGTATATATGTAGATCCGACTTTGACATGGAGTATCGATTTGGACTGTTTAGGGTTATTTTTAGGATTTATATTAATTTGATTGACTGTCAATTTTCTTGGCTAAAAACCACAATGACAGGAGGAAACCGTTTTTTTTTTACGGAGGGCTCTAGGCATTCACACAATTTGTCAGGTATGATCTTGTACGGGATGTTGGGGAGATGATATGGATTGAAACGATCTCCCTTATTTTCAGGCGTGAAAACGAGGCAGAGATTTTATTCAATTGGCATACATTCATTTGCTTAAATCTTAAGAACTAATAAATTCTTAAATAGGTACGCTGATGCATTTTTGACCAACTTTGTTGACTGGTTGACTGTGTTTTTGATTTCAGACAGTTATAAAATACCTTTTAGCGATGACTTCTTAAGGCTTTATTTTATTGTATTGTATTTAAGAAATAGGCCCTGTACACTGCCACCAGAGAAGATCTATTGTGTTGGCCTCTGTTATTTAACCCAGGGAGCTGTTGAGGCTCTTTAACCTCAGTACCCTTCTTGGTTTCATATTTTCTATATCTGCGGGACTTAAATACGCCCCTTGCATATGGATCGGTCTGCCTCTTGCCACAGCAGGGCATTCGCAGAGTATGTGTTCCGTTGTTTCCTCCTCTTCTCCGCAGAGTCGACAGGAGTCGTCGTCGGAAAGTCCCATTTTTTTGAGATGGTATCTTAGTGGCCAGTGACCTGTAAGATAACCTGTTAGGATCCTTAGATCTTCTTTGCTTAGCTGAAGTAACTTTTTTGTCTTACTACGAGCTGGGCTTTATTTTAACAAATTTGCGACTCGGTTCCTCCTTTAATGTGCAAGCAAAGGTAGAGAGAGCATTTTGATTGCACCTTTCTTATCTAGCGTCACCGTAATCAGAAGAAGTGCTTTTTAAGAGGTTTGGATTTTTAAATTGGCAGCACTGTTTCTTTTTTTGAAATGTGCCAGATGAATTGTGCCCTGTGTCTTTTGCCATTGTACCTCCATTTTATTTCCAACTTGTGCAAATTTAATTCGAAAATTGTAGTTCAGTTCTAAGCCCGTTTTTTTTTTTGATAAAGAGCACTGCTTGTAGTGACAGTGAGCTGCTGATAGATGATTTGTGCTCTCTTTTGTTTTTTTTTTATAATAAATAAGTCATGCATAAAGTTATAATGTCATTCTTAATATATGGCCCGAGTTAAGCTGCTCGATAAGTCGACTGCCAGATCGCTTAATTCGATACAGCGACGAAACCCGTTTATCCGACATAAATTTTCATATGTAGTAAAACCCTTAAAATTATGTTTTTAGGTTTTTTTCTATCAATTTGTGTGTCTCTAAAAAAAAATCACCCTACCCAGTAAAACCGCATTAATCCGAACTTATTCTAGTGCATTCCAGGTGATGAACTCGCGATAATACATTTTAAGCTCATCGTAGTCATTTTATTGCGGAACAATTATGTCTCTTGTTTTTGAGTCGTTTACCACAAGGTGACAACAAACAATAGAGAAAGGGACGTGTGCGCTTCAAACAACATTATGAAAACCCTTGGACAATATTATCTAAAAGTTCGTTTATTTGATATTAAAAATTAATTTTAAACCACTATTTATAAAATTTCTTTAAAAGTCTGTCTTTTTATCTATTTTTAGATTCAGTTGGCAGTTAACATAGGCAAATATGGGTAAGTGGTATTAAAATTTTTTTCTTAAGTGATAACCCTTATTGCGTTTGCGTTTAAGTGTCAAATTGCCCTTAAGAAACTGTTCAAATTCCCTTACTCATGAGTCATGACAATCAATCAATAGTATAAAGGATGAAGCCGACATACAACTGCGCATCCATTTAATCCTATGTAAAATTGCATACAACACTGATGTTAGACTAAGCGTATAACATTTCATATTCATTGATTTTATACAGCTGTGTTTTTTTTTAATTAAATCCTACCTACCTATTTCAGTAGCTAATCCCAACAGTCTGAAAGAATATAAATATCACAAACACAAACGCGTTGTCATTGGTGGTTGTAGTTTTATCACAACCGACTTAATTAAGCTTTAAAAGAGACAGTTTCGTGCCCTTAATATCTGGCTGAACACCATTTATACAAACGATTACTGCCATTCGCAGGAGTTAACTCCGGGCAAAACTTAACAGCCCAATGATAATTATATCAGATATTTAAATTTGTTTATTAAAGTGAATTACGGAATGCAAATCAACCCGTCGCCTCAGGAATACTGCCTGACACAAAGTGTTATACAACAAACCAAATGTCCTGGAGCCCGATGCCCATGTAGAACAGACAAGACGTAAACCGTGTCGTTTTCAAGATAAATGCTGGAAGATTGTTTGTATTCTTTGCCGAAAAAGTAAATACGGTGGTGTGGTGAAATAAATGCTTACCCATTCACTTGTGAATAAAGTGCGTTTGATGATATCGTTTGTGCTCTCTTTCAAACACTTGATGATTTGCTTAATAAGGACAATAAAATACTGGAATTAGAAGCTACGGGTATTACAGGGAAAACACATTTAGCTTGAGTCAATATAGCTGCAATATAATATATTGCGTACGAGTATAAGAAACTCACAATTTATGAACTTGGAGGGGTGAAGCAAACAGCAAAATTAATCGACACGATAAACCAATCAGCTGAAAGGAGCCAAAGTGTTTTACAGAAGTCAATGCATTGGCAGGGACATCTAGATTGCAATCACCGGCAGTTTTGTGAAGAATAAAGGCATTTCAATCTGATTTGACTCGCTATACTGCTCCCATTTCGCTCTAGCTTATGCTTTTTTTTCTTTTTGTTAAATTGGTATCATGTCATCGTTCATCCTGTACGAAAAGTAGTGTACAAGAAGTTTTATTAACAAATTAAATTAGAATACTTATCATCTGTGTATTTGCGTTTCCTTTGCAATCATATGGTCATAAACTTTCCCGCACAAAAAATCAAAATTCCCACAAAAAGGTAGAAATACCACGAGAGTATTCTAAGGGGTGTCCCATAATTCACGAAAAATTTGAATTTTGATACAAAATACAGATTTTTAATTAGAAACCTTAAATTTTGTATTGATTCATAGAGTATGTATGTTATGTATGGAATAGCACATCGGATAAATGGCTGCCACGGCTTTGCTGGAAAGTCCATATTCTTTTATTGAAATTTTCTATGACCGTTTCGCATAAATGCGGCTGAATTTCATTAATACACCTCCCAATTTCATCTTTCAAGGCGTTGGTGGTCGTGGGCTTGTTTGCATAGACCTTTGACTTCAAAAGACCCCAAAGAAAAAAGTCCAATGGCGTTATATCGCAAGATCTGGATGGCCAATTCCAGTTGGCATCACTGTACCTACTATTAAATGGCGCAAAATTCAAATTTTGTGTGAATTACGGGACAACCTTTATTACACCTCTTGCTCTCTTGCTCTCCACTTTAGAACTTTTTTTTTGTGCTTCACACGTATTCAAAGATATAAAATTTATGAGAGAATTTTAATCTCAAAATTTGCGGTGGTAATCGGATTGGTACACGGGAGACGGCTATCTATTTAAAACCAAGTTTGTGCTTACGTCGATCTATATTGAAATCTATTATCGTTCATGTATAGTAGGAAAGCAAACCTTACTTAGTGATGTATTGAGTGATCTGTAGTCCAAAAATGTCAATTCAATGTTTTGATGTGATAGTTTATTTATATTCAATTCGATTTGAATAAATTAAACAAAGCATATTCAGAAGATAAAGAAGATTCTGTTGCTTCTTCTCAGTCCTGGAAAAAAGGAAGCTCCGTTTCTTACTTTTAAAATGACAATTACAAAACAGGACCCTTAAATTAGACATAAGGAAATAGAGGATTGTAATGTACCTATCCCCGATTTATATATCTTGATCTTTTGCACACTTTCTAAAAAACCAACACCATTTCGAAATCAATTTGCACAATCCAAGGATATCAAATTAACTTATTTGCAGTAACTGGGTATTTAATTTAAATTCATTGAATGTATTTAAAAACAAATGGTAGCATTGTATAGATGACCAAACTTTTTTTTCGTTTATTTAATAAGCTTACATAATAAGTAGATGTAGTTTTTGGTGGGGAACTCTTTCATCGGTATGGGTTTAAAAGAATTTGAGCAAAATTACAGTTAAAATATAAAGGAAGTCAAATCTTGTCCAAATATATCGAGATATCACAGCAGCCGCAGGGCGTATTTCACCGTTCTGCAAACTACATCCAGAAATTTTTACTTGTGAATAACAACTACGTACATATTAGAAGTCTAGTCTAGAAGTATGGACGCAGTACAGAATGCAGTGCTGCAAGTAAAACAGATGTAAAGATGTAAGTAAAAGAGTGCAGGAAATTATTTGACATGCCTTGCATCGGTTAATATGGCTACTGTCATTCACCGACTAAGTAGCTAATGTGTCTGCAACCAAAATAAAAACAAACACGATCAGCAAAAGTCAAATGCCGATGATGCCAAATATTTGAAATTGCAATTTATTTTCTTTTGTGTTGTGAAATTTTGCAGCAAATTTAGAAATAGAGACCTTTACACAGAAGTTACGTGTGTCTGTATTCATATAAACATGTGTATTCTAATCTTGCTGCGCAGTGAATTCTGCACATGTGTTTTGAGCATGAAAATAACTGTAAGACGTTGCTTCTCAATATTTGAAAGGAAAAACTGAAACTTTAGCCATTAGCTGTTGTTGTATCTAGCAGTTAAGGTTTGTTTTTGTTTTTACATCGTTAACTTGTAAGTATGTATTACAATTTTAAAGGTAAAAACTGCTTACTTGTTGTAAATGCAAAGTTGTACTATGCTCGTGTTTTCTATCTAACTGTGGTCCAATAATGCAATTATTGTCTTACCAGCCTTAATGCCGACTTATACCAACGATTTTTTGTTTGTGCACATCTATGCCACCGTACCTTTCGAATGACATAAGATTCATTCTCCTCATTTCAGGATAAATACTTAAAAAGTGTACGGAAACTTTTGATGTTCACGTGATAACAATAATAATAATTGATTGCCTGAAAATCAAAACGTAATTACTTTTGTTACCATTCGCAAAGACATTTCTTCATTTTGTTGGAAAAACAACACAAATTGTCTTTCATTTTTGGAATATTTTCTACTGAAATACTGAACAAAATTTGTAAACTGTCAAGCAAGTACAATATTTATGCAAACATTTTTTCTCTTTCGTCTTTGGTGAAACGAAATGTGAAGTCTTATTATAAATTGCACTTTCTACAATTCAACTACAAATTTTGTAGAGCAAGGTAAAAGGACATATAAATATGAATAAAATGGGAACTCTCAAGTATGTAGCTTAGTAAATCTGGCAGCTGTCTGAATTGATGTGTCTCAGTTTTGATTGGCTTTGATCGGTCACATAATGAGCTTTATTAGTTAACGTTTATGGATGGGTAGCCGACGAATATAGTTAAGAAATTCGTGACAGGGTTGACAGTTCTAAAAAGTGACGTTACCTATACTAGACTGGTCTAGTTTTCGCAGTCCAGACCAATCCAATCGACTTAAGATAACTGGATTTTTTAATGGGCCTGATAAGAACACCAATTTTGTAAAAGCAATTCTCTACACAGTAAGTAAGTCATTTGTGATAGATATTACATAAAACAAGGCCTTACATTTTAGGTTGCAGAGGTTGGTGTCGTTGTTCGCTCGATGAAGTTTATCGTTCATTTCCATTTGCAAGTTTTGAAATCCACTTCACAGTCTGCAAAATGAGAACATGGATGTCTTCTGTCAATCATTGGGAGCCGTTGTTGGTTCGATCTACTACTATTATTCTTAATGTAATTGACAAACTTACACCTAAATTAGATAATTGATACGGAACATGATTTAGGCTTTACTTTTTTCAACTGTTATAAATAACGTTTAATTTGCAATTGGCGCTCTTCAGAAATTCGGATAAAATTCTCCCATACTAACGTCTGTACTGTTGCAGATTGCAAAAGGCCCTAAAACAAACCAAAACGTCAACATTCGGCACTAATTAGAAATATATATTCACCTGAACTTGTCAGTAAGTCCCCAGACTATGCACCAACTTTCGCCAACGGAATCACATGCAATTGAAGTAGATGCGAAAACACTGTTCGAAGTGTCTTTTTTTCCGAAAGTTGTTTTGAGGAGTACTTTCCTTCGCAACGGTTGGGGTTACGTGTGGGGAAAACGCTGTTCTTCCCTTTTCACTGAACATAACAAAAAACCACAATGTCCCTGGTCGCTGTGCTATATCTTTTTGGCTTTCAGTTTTGCTTCATATTTTGTTTCAGTGGTGTATGTTGCTATTGGCAACTCTCAGAAAACCCCTTAGTTATGGTTTTGGTTTCGTTTGGTCGTATGGGATACGTATATAAATAAACAGAACAGACTGTCAAGTTGTACATTCACTGTAGAGCGTAGGTACATGAAAACAGCATTACCTATCCTTCCAAAGGAAATGTGTTTCTAATATGCATGGTTCCCCCAACTTTCTGGTGTCGCTATAGGTATAATAAAAATAAATAAATGAACGAATGGAAAATTTCATAGCATCAGCCAAGCCATCAAAAGTTCAGCCATATCATCCAACTTTTTACGTGTAGTTTCGGTACCATGGAGAGAAATGTAGTAAAAATGTCAAAAGTCACTCCCCGGCTTATGAGTCTACTTCGTAAATTGCTTTCCAATTTTAGAAATTGTAACCGTTTTCTTATTATACAGTGACCCCATCTCAACTCAGTATATGACACTTAAAGTTTAGCATGAAATCGAGTAAACACCTCTCTCAGCGGTGCGGTCAACTGAAAAAAATTCTATCGCACTTACTATTCTAATTCAAAAAAGATTGCTTGTTTTTTTGACACCTTCTCGACAGAGTCCACACCTCAAACTATTGGAAAGTAATCCTAATGCAATTTCAAAAGAAAATCTCTTCTTTCCAGCTCAAATGCCGAATGGAAATTAATTTATTGAATGGCCAAACTTTAAGTAAATTCCGCAAAAGTTCAAATTCCTTTGTCAGTCCATTACAATGTGGACTAACGAACTCCGACTTGGGTGGAATTTAATCAAAATGTTCTTGAAGCCGAACCAGTTGTTAATAAATTAGTATTTCCAGTATCTACCTCTCATGGTCGTATGGACTTTTTTTTAAGAGCTTATGAAAAATGTTATTTTCTCGATTTTCTCCTGCACAAGCAGTCGACCCACACGCGACAAGTTATTTGATTAGTTTTTGGAATGGACTTTTACATTTTTGCATATACGAGCTATTCCTATATGTGTACGCATCACGCAAGGACTTGAACAGATGATGATGAAACTCTATATCTCATGAGGTGGCTGCGATACAGTCACACGCAGCATGAGTCTTCGCAATCAATCCTCGGCGAAATTCAGAATATGAGTAAAAATGTCTATGCTACATAGCCAGCGGTGCATTGAATTCCATCCGCTGATATAAGTATGAATTTCCTGAAAGCGAATGGATCGATATGACGCGGGGTGTGCTGCAAGTTGGAAAATATTTCGCGGACGCCAAACAAAAATATCAATATAAATCGACGGTAAAGCATTTCAAAGTTCCAAAACAACGTACATACATAACTTTTGCAATTAGGTAGCATTATATTGGAAATTGAGACAATAATAGCTAGGTATATGCCCGGGAGTAGCAGTTAAGCGCGAAATACTTTATGGGATAACTGAACGTTCAAATGAAAATGGAATGAAAATTGTATTAAGTACTTGAAGAGGCATTGTTTTGGCCTTTATTTGCATGAACGGCATTTAAAAACTCAAAACACACAAAAATTCAAAAGCAAACAGCTGTGGGAAGGAGAGCCATCGTCCTTTGTGACTCTGCGGCGAGCCACAAAAGTACTTGCGCATAGATGTATGTGATGTGCCTGACTGCAATTATTTTAAAACGCTGATTTCAATATCGATTTCGACTTACCCCATGTTTGAACATTTTTTTTTCTGTAATCAATTCGCCACCACTCAACAGATTTAAATACCTCTTACCAACTGTATTTAGTGAATGCGAATTCAGGAGTAATTCAGTTCGATAACTGGCTAGCGGGAGGTAAAAAAAAAAACGCGACTTATACTTAATAAATGTACTCTTTATTCGAACACAGTAGCCTTTTCGGCCGAAGTTATTTTATGAAACTGTTCGAAACGATGCACCGACCTGTTTCTTAAGTTTTTCCTCAACAAATAATAATGATTGCATGAACATGAGATTAGGGCTGATTTTTTAAGCAAAATACTCACTTTTGTCAGAAAATTGATTGCAAAAGCAAACTTTGACAGCAAAAATACGTGAATTGTGAATCAAAGTTAAGACTGACAAAACTCAATACTCTTCCTTAAGATTAAGAAAATGGACTAAGTGATATGCAAATTTCTTGTTCTTCACTTCGTTTATTTGGGGTGGCTTGTAATCTCACTCAACCTCGACCTTAGCTCACTCTATGACAATGAGAATGATACATCTTTAGGGGAACACAAAATGTTAGCCTGTTCTTAAACTGTTCTTATAATTTTGGAGCTTTCACTATATTAACCAAAAGTTGCAGCATGCAATTAAATGATCCGCCTTTCATTTTTCCGCTTTCATAAATCCGCTAAAGTTTATGGTGAGCCATCGAACGACTGACTGAGTTCATTTCAAGTTTTCCGTGTCCATTTGCGTTTTCAACGACTCTGCGAAGCGGTCAATTCGCGCGCTCGCTGATGTCTCTTAAAAATATCGATTAATTATTTGCAGGACTTATTACTTCTTCCTTTCAATTCCATTAGAAATTAGAAACAGCCCTGCAACTTACTTACTTACTTACTTAAGGTGGCGCTACAGTCCGGGGTGGACCTGGGCCTCAACCAACAAGCGTCTCCAGCCAGCGCGATCTTTAGCTAGCTGTCTCCAGTTTCGCACGCTAAGTTGGTTAAGGTCCCCTTCCACTTGCGTGCGCCACCTGAGTCGCGGTCTTCCTCTACTGCGCCTTCCCTCGGGTATGGATTCGAAGATCTTCCGGGCCGGAGCATTCGTGTCCATTCGCTCTACATGACCCAGCCACCTCAGTCGTTGGACCTTCACTCTTCTGACTAGGTCGATGTCGCTGTACAGCCCGTACAGTTCGTCGTTAAATCTCCTTCTCCATTCACCGTCAATGCAGACGGGACCAAAAATAACACGAAGAATTTTTCTCTCGAAACAACCGAGAGTTACCTCATCCGCTTTTGATAGCGTCCATGCCTCTGCGCCATATAGCAGAACTGGGATGATAAGGGTCTTATAAAGGGTCACTCTAGTTGTTCGGGAGAGGGCTTTGCTACTCAATTGCCTTCTTAGCCCAAAGAAACAGCGATTGGCAAGAGTAATTCTACGTTTAACCTCAGCGCTGGTGTCGTTGTCTGAGTTCATAGCGGAGCCTAGGTAGACAAAGTCCTTAACCACCTCAAAGTTATATCTGTCTATTGCGACGTTCTGTCCGAGCCGTCGGTGTTGGGTGTCCTTTTTAGTTGACAGCATATACTTCGTCTTGCCTTCATTAACCGCCAAACCCATCTTCGCCGCCTCAGTCTCAATACTCACAAACGCGCCATTAACATCACGCTGCGTTCTGCCAATTATGTCAATGTCATCGGCGTATGCGAGTAATTGGACGGACTTTTGAAAGATAGTGCCTCTGGTGTTGGCGTTTGAGTTTTGCACTATTCTTTCAAGAACGATGTTGAAGAAGTCACATGACAGCGCATCGCCTTGTCTAAATCCTTTTTTGACATCGAAGGTCTCGGTAAGTTCTTTACCGACCTTGATGGAGCAGCGTGCATTCTCCATCGTCATCCTGCACAAACGGACGAGTTTGGCAGGGATGCCAAAACTAGACATTGCTCTGTATAGTTCGTCCCTATAAATGCTGTCATAGGCGGCCTTAAAGTCGATGAAAAGGTGGTGGGTATCGATTTGAAGTTCCTGGGTTTTCTCCAAGATCTGCCGCAGTGTGAATATTTGGTCTATAGTGGACTTTCCTGGCCTGAAGCCACACTGATATGGACCAATCAGGTTGTTTACGAAAGGCTTCAGGCGTTCACACAAAACGGCAGATAAGATCTTGTAGGCAATGTTTAGAAGACTGATACCTCTGTAATTGGCGCAGTTCAGAGGGTCTCCTTTCTTGAGGATCGGGCAAACAATGCTGAGGTTCCATTCATCGGGCATACTTTCCTCCGACCATATTTTACAGATGAGTTGGTGCATGCTCCTAACCAAGTCATCGCCTGCCGCTTTGAACAGCTCGGCGGCTAGGCCATCTGCTCCAGCGGCTTTGTTGGACTTCAGTTTAGATATAGCTATCTTAACCTCGTCCAAGTCGGGTGGACGGTATTGTTGATCCTCATCGTCCAGGTTGAACGGTTCATTCTGCCTGACAGCGGAATGTAAGTCGTCATCGCCGTTAAACAGTCTGCAGAAGTAGTTCTTCCATATCCTCAGCATCGACTGCGATTCTACTACGATGTTCCCTTGTTCGTCCTTGCAGGCTTCGGTTCGGGTTCTGTAGCCTTGTGAGGTTCTTTTTACCCTCTGGTAGAACTTCCGAACCTCATTCCTGTTGTAACATCTCTCTATTTCCTCGATCGCGCGCTTCTCATGCTCTTTCTTTTTTCTCCTTAGAAGCCGGTGTTCGTCTCTTCTCTTCTGCACGTAGAGCTCACGAGCAGCTCTTGTCCTCCTTTGCAGCGCCGCTTTGTATGCCTCTTGCTTCGCTGCATGTGCTTGCCGGCACTCGTCGTCGAACCAGGGGTTTCGTTGTGGTGGTCGGGTGAAACCCAGCACATCAGAGGCGGCGTCTCTGATGGCTTTTTGGCAATGTTGCCACTGGTCTTCAATACTTGATGCTGGCTGCATAGGACCTCTTGAGAGATTGAGAGAGACTCGATCGGAAAAGGATCTGGTGATCTCTTGCGATTGTAGCCGTCCGACGTCAAACTTCCTCACAGTATTTACTTGTCTTGGCGGCGTTCGGGATATCCGGAGTCGTACCTTGGCTACAACAAGGTAGTGGTCCGAGTCAATGTTGGCCGCTCGGAACGTTCGGACATCCATAATACTGGAGGAGTGCCTTGCGTCGATCGCAACGTGGTCAATCTGGTTGACGGTTGATTGATCAGGAGATCTCCATGTGCCTTTGTGAATATCGAGATGCGGGAACCGTGTGCTGGCTATGACAACATTTCGCCCCGCCGCGAAATCGATCAGCCTAAATCCGTTGTCGGAGGTGGTGTCGTGTAGGCTGTACTTTCCGACAGTACTACCAAAGATGCCCTCTCTTCCTAGCTTGGCGTTAAAATCGCCTAAGACAATTTTAATGTCATAGCTAGGGCATTGCTCGTAAGTGTGGTCCAAGAGCTCGTAGAACCTTTCTTTGGTGTCGTCGTCTTTCTCCTCCGTGGGGGCGTGCGCGCATATTAAGCTAATGTTGCCGAATTTAGCCTTGATGCGGATTGTCGTGATGCGCTCGTTTACATAGTTGAAACTTAAGACTTCTTGCCTAAGTCTGGCGCCAACGACGAATCCACATCCGAATAAGCGCTGTTTTTGTTGCCGATAGCAGTCGCCGTAATAAATATCGCAGTTTTTCATCCTCTTTTTGCCCGGGCCATCCCATCGCACTTCTTGGATGGCGGTTAGATCTGCTTTATAGTGGTTCAGGGCTTCCGCTAATTGTTCGGCTGCACGCGGTCTGTTAAGGGACCTAACATTCCACGTACAGATCCGAAATTCGTTGTCCTTTAATCGTTTGCCAGGTTCGTCAACAGTAAGATCATCCGTATCCGAGGCTTGTTGATGCTTCGCAACTATGTCATTTTTACGTAGTCGGGCAGTTACCCCGGCGTACAACCCCCAACCTGGAGGACCAGGCCCTTTTTGCGACCCCTTGGACAAAAGGAGCCGGAATATTCCGGAGTCAGTAACCCACTGCGGGGATGTGAGAGCTGCCGTTGACCCATTAAGGGCTCTTCCGCCACCATCTCTATTTCAACACCCTGACTAGTGTTGAAAATCCTCAATGACCTCAGCTCCAAATACGTCAGAGTAGCCCATTGAGGTATCTGCCATGTTGACTGTTGACGCCACCGTTGATTCAGCTATGTAAATTCATCCGCCGTACGTCCTCTTTCTGAGGGGCTCATGTTAGACTTCTGAGACTCGAGCAGACAGTCAATCCGACAGAGCATTATAGTGTTGCTATTTTCTTCGTGTTCAACACTCGCGCTTATAAGTTTAGCAAGTCAAGTCCGGGTGGACATAGACCAGTACCCGGTGGTGACCACGGGGAGGTAAAATAAGCACAATTGGTGAGTGTGAGATAGTTGCGACACTGGACATCGCCAAGTTGATGCCAATCAGATGCCCATCCCTATTCACACAACACCCAACCACCAACAGCCCTGCAACACCTTTTTTAAATATGTATATCATAAATTATAATGTAAACAAATTATGATATCCATTTACGCCTTTTTTGAGATAGATGCCTCCTTCAAAATTCCAAAGAAGATATAAATTTGCTATCCTTTTCGTTAAGGAAGGCGATCTTCATTAGCTCTGACACTCTTCCATTGCTATAAAAAATAACATGAACACCCTTGCACATTTTGGCCGACACTTCAGCCGAGGTTCTTTCGCTTTTTTACTTTTTCCTGTAGGTATACTTACAAGTCATTGAGGCAAGGGTCTTACTTAGCAGTGTAACATGCTCATTCAAAAATACTTCAAGAAGAAAATTCTTGAACTTTGAGCAATTTGATTTATATAATAAAAAAATTAGACTGACAGTAATTTAAAAAGAAAAAAGCGAACTGCTAAAATTAGAACACATTAGGTTTGTTTTTTGTTTGTTTTTTTCTTTTAAATTTCCAGTCCGCTACTGTGAAAATTCGTAAAAAAAACAGGCATCGAGAGAGCAAGGTAGCACGCTTCCACTAATGATTTGAAATTTGTTATCCTGCTTCGATTTCATTCTTTTTGAAATGGTTTCAACAGGCGGCAAATTAAATAACGAAAAAAAAAACTTCGCTGATCATTCGTTTATGAAAATGTAGCTTCTTTTAGGCATTTGTTAGAATCATTTACTTAGATTTTTGTATAAATTCCTTGATATGTGAAAGTGGCGACAAAATTCTTCCTCGGGACAGTCTTTATCACATAATTTTTAATGCAGTATCGCTTTTTTCAGACATTTTGGGGACTTTTCTTTATCAATGCAATTTATGAATTATCTGTCATTTTTCATATGAGAGAGGATTTATCCCCACCATTGCCATTTTGACAGTTTTTTCCATTATTACACTCAAAAAATCCTATTGCTTCGTTCATCCTTTAGTGTTTATTTTTTTTGTATGTCATATTAAATTCTTGATCTGTGAAGAGTATGTTCGTACAAACCAGGTTGTTTTTCAAGTTTTATTTTGTACATTTTTTTAGAAATTTTATATTTTAATGAAATTTTATATTTAAACGGTGATTAACTTCGATATCAGGATTAATCTCAAGATTTATCACAAAAATTTTAATCTCATAAATACGAGAGAACACACTCTCTACAGCTCGGGATGTCAAAAATATAAAGCAGACAGAGTTGCATTTGACAAGAACAAAGAATAAGACTTAAAAAATGGAAAAATACCTCTGGTGAAATCACATTCTTTCTCTCCATTCGATTAATCTTTTTTTTCGGTTGAAACACTTTAAGATTAATTTTAAAACTTTTGTACTTAATCTCGAAATTTGTCTCCAGTAGAACACAGCATTAGTCTGGAAGTTATTCTAGGTAGATACATTTTAATCCCCTGGTTAATGTCCGTTGGGAATGCGAAATGTACGAACTTTTTCCGTAAGCTGGTGTACGCAAAATAAATTAATTGACGTAAATATCTATTTAATTGAATAAAACAATTTCAAGTGTGAATGTACATGAATTTGCAGTCCTTAACAATTGGCTCCAGTGCTACCAAACCTTGAAATCATTTCTTTCCTTTTTTTATCAAGATGGAATTCTCTCCCTCCGTTCCCCAAAAAAAAGACTACTCTTTTCTCCGAAGTAAAATATATTTCAGTATAAAAAAATATACCTTATCCTTTCACATGTGTTTTTGTAAAAAAACCTGAAGAAATTTCGAAGAAAACTGTTCACTCTCCGATTTGCTGTAATTCTGTTTAAAAAATAAAACCGATTTATTTATCTTGATTCTTTTCGTTACAAAAGTTGCGACATTTTCCTCAATCTGAGATCACTGGTCGGCTTTTGTCTTCAATTGAATATAGATAGTCTATAAATTCGTTGTGCAACGAATGCACGTTTAACGATTATTACGTACGTTCATATATCATACAGCCTTTGTATGGTTGCGCAACGACTACGTCCAATTAGTTTCGTTGAACATGCAAAGGACTTTTCTACTTAAAATTGCAACGACGAACATGAACATGTTCCCCAAAGACGCACTCTACCTAAACTGATATATTGCAGTCGACGCGTCGGGTTGATAAATCCTCTTGTGAACGACAAAAGATTCCAGTGAACTTCGGAAGCTGTCTATAGATACGTACGTCCGTTTTTCGTTATCTGGTATACTACCAATAACAGTCTTGTTTCAGTATACAATTAGTGGGATCCAGGCAAAAGGAACGAACCTGCATCATTGATGTAGTATTTGGATTTTGCAGGAGAGCTCCCTATTCCAGAAAAAAAAAGAAAAATTGAGAGAATCATGGTCTGTTTGATATAAATGTATACATATGCTTTTAAGTTCTTTGGTCACCGTTTGGTAAATTTTAACCGTCATGTGATAAGATTTTCGTATATGCGTTTTGAAAATTATTTACACTCGCTCCATGCCTTGCATTATGAGGTATACAAAACTGTTTGTTGTTTCTTTAAGAAGTGGACACAAATCTAACAAACAAATAAACTGAAGGATATCTAGATATTGGCAAAGTCTTCACGCGATTGAATATTAGAATCATAGACAAATCGTACTGAGACCCTCAACTCGCAATCCTCCTGCCGCGGGCCCCCTTAATTTTGTTTTCCTATCGGTGTAATGCCAATTAGGCTCCGTGTGACATGCAAAAACGTACAAAAAATAAGAAAAATAAATGCTGCCAACCGTGGGGAAATGTGATAGAGTCCGGGAATACCACTTTTTTTTTCATTACTGAATGCCATTGGTTTTGTGTAAATTTTTCTTAAATAACTGAAGAAAATTCGTCCATAACGTTTTATTTTCCACTCAATCGATCTATATTGTTCAATTTTCATAAATATTTTAGGAAAATGTACACTTATTCATAAAAAGAAATGCTATCCACATGTAACGAATAATTTCAAATTTAACGGATAAAAGTCAATGAACACTGCCAGAAACTTTGCCTTCAGCAGAAGTGGCTCATTTTTTAGCAATTATGCTATTAGCTCAGAATTTTTCAAGTTACTTGCTTGCCAGATTCTTATAATCGCAATTTTTAGTTATTTTTTCGCAAACAACCACAAAATTACAAAAAAGTTATCGCAAAATACTTAAAAATAAAAAAATAACACTTCAAACTTGATTTTCACTTGATTTTTAATATTTTTGGTTAGGTAACAGAAAACAATAACAAAGCAAAAGGAACAAATTAGTATTAGTATTGCAGCTAGATCAAGTTATGTAACTCAGTTATTTTAAAAGCTGTCGTTGTACGCGTTCACGTCTTCTTCATCTTCAATGGAATATTGTTCGTACTATTCAATTTGAAGTCTTGAAGCATTTCTGGGGTTGCTTCAAAATTGTTGCAGCAAATGTTTTTTGTACATTTCAATGAACTCTAATGCGCATCAATGTATCTACAAATTTTACTTGGATCTTACAACGGCTTTTTGTTTTAATTGCATTCATGTATGAGAATTTCCACTACGGCATTACTTGCTGGCAAAGAAAGAGCACTCGAAGAAATAATGGTTGTATTCTGTGTTCCCAAATGCGAAGAATTTTATCGAATTAGTATTTTATTTTGTTTTAAATATCGCAAAAAATAACATATATCGCAAATTCTAATTTTACACCGCAAAATAGAAAGAAATAACCGCGCGATTTGCGACATATCGCACAATCTGGCAAGCCTGGTTACATGGCATTTTTATCAATACATATATACGAATTTCTATGTAAACATAATACTACCGCACCAAATCTTGACCACTCCGTAAAAAAAAAATATAGGCAAATAACGGGAAATCGTCCGGAGTTGGTGGTCTCAATATGGTTTGTCTATGATTAGAATATTATTGAATCAAGTAGGTGCATGAGATAAAATCCGATATTATTCATTACAAATTGTTAAAAGCGGATCTGTCCTTACATAGCAAGCAGACAATTTGTCGAATAAGGGCCGGTCTGTTCACAGCTGGTTAAATCCGTGGTTGGGTTACCATAGATATAGATTAACCCATGATTTTAAATCTGTGATAACCGATGAGTGTTTGTTGAACGATTTTTCACTTCGGTCACCAAACCATAGCTTTGCGACAAATCTCGTTCCATTTTTCCAGTTTATTTGTCAATTCAGTGATTGACCGAATCTATGGTTACAATTTATTCGCTTTCCGGGCTCGTTTGTTTTTGACAAGTAATTTGTTAAGGTATTTTATTAATGAATTTATTTTCAGTAATCTAACTACACGCAAAATTTGTTAAGCACAAGAATGTCATAATCAAATGATACAGGCATAAAATCTTGTTGTTCTAAGACAATAAGCAAATTTTTTGAAAAACAAAGCCGAATTAAAGCCACAACCAATACAATTGGATCAACTCAATTTATTCAACGACCTTCGCAATTTTCTCATTCTTTCAATATATTGTCCAATGAGTGCGCTTGATGAGAGCTGTCACCGGCTAAAAATTTTGAAAATAATCTTACTTCATCATACGCATCGATTATTGTGTTGAGGACCGTTACTCTTACCTTGAATAGACTGGCGTGTACCGTATTCTATACATCTGTCAGTTTTAAATTTCTACGAAACTGACGAGACAGATTTTGTTGGTTCAGTTCACTCCATCTTGAGTTAAATATACATTCGGTTATTGTTTTATTTCTATTTGTTCTCCACAATATTGTACAAAGAGTTGTTTTGTATAGCAGATACGTCAAAATTATACCTTGGCAGTCCTTAAAAATACTTGAACAAACGAAATTCCAGAAAATCATTGGTTAAATCTGATTAACCGCGCGAAATCGACTGGTTGTTGATTTCTCTGATTAACTAACCAAAGCAACGATTCTCTGGTTAATATTTTGCTGAACAAACACATTCGATGATAACCAGCTGGAATATAACCGATGGTTAAAGATAACCAAGATTGAAGATTGAACAAACTGGCCCGAAGCCTGTTAGTTGTGTTGAATATAAAGCTTTCTCTTATTGATGATTCTGTGTCTCCACAAAGGTTAAGGGCAGAAATGACGATTTTTATGAAATTCTACTGGTCCAGATGATGGATTGTCGTGCAATTCAGTTGCTTTATCTTCATCCACTCATTTCTACTCAAACTGAAACAGTAACATGTCCTACATGTCCTTATTTGTTATGCTCAAAGTCGTTATGTGTTTATATGTATATAGCATCTATAAATAATATCACATCCACCACCCGTCAAATATAACCCATACGCTGTCAGTCATGACTGTGACAATCATCCCATGGGTATCACCAGAGGCCGTGTCTCCTTCAAATTATTACTTCGAATGGGACTGTCAAACCCTCTTACGTTCGAAATTATTCATCTCTGCGAGTGGATTCACTCGTGCGTTTCTCTTATCTTCCCCGCTGGATACGAGCATGTGGGTAGTAGATAAGCAAGTATTTTCGATGTATTGTTGTTACCATCAACATATGGCCACAGCATAATGTATTCGCCTAAATATTTAATTTGATTGATTACTTCGCTATCAATTGAGTCGCCTGTACCTTTTCAACCAATGCCCATCTCTTTGTAATGTTTTCACTTAGCTAACCATTGTATAACATGACAACATTCCAAAGGGCTAACATTCTGTTCCTTTTCAGATAAATTTCGACAGAGACGGTCATCGTTCTCACCATTTGGCTCGGGTAAACAAGAACCTTTAATCGTGGTGGAGGAGTCCGGCGCTGCAGAGGAGGATGACCAAAACAGTAGCTCGGGCACACCAACATATCGAGCCAGCTTGGATATAGATTCGCCAGTAAACCCGTACCTCCTGTCACCATGGCGCGACTCGCGAGAAAGCCGAAAACACTCCTTGCCCTCACAACAGGTTACCGAAGGCATCACAGCCAGTCAAGTGCGACGACTATCCGAAAGAGGCGGCGAAGGATCCGGACCATCGCCAAAGGAAGCAGCCTTCCTGGCAACCCTCTCGCAGGCCAAAGCACCATCAGGCCGACGACACTCGGTCGTAACCATATCCAAAGTCCCTGCAGCCATCTTTGGCCGAAATAGGCGAGAATCTGTAGCAGGCATTCCTCTGCCAAATAGGTAAGTTAATTTATTTCTTGTTTTCCTCAATCCAAAAACAAAGCGATTCAAGCTAGTAATGGCCAACATAATATACGTGTAGAGAATATTGCTTTATTGCCCGGGGCTATATTCAATAGGATCCAATGCCTGTCCTAATTCAAACCAGATACAATTTCACATAATTTCACATTTAAAGCAATTTTGGTATTATATTCATTTACAAACTGCGTACAAGTATTTAGGATACATTTTAGGCGCTCGAATTAATACCAATTGTCTGATACGCACTATGTAAGAGTATAAGTACAACACAAACAGAGTGCTATGGATAGAGGATGTCGCAGATGCGGGGGGGATTTTAGACGAAAAACCTTTTGCTTGTTGGAGTGAAGAGAAAATAAAATTAATCCGAAATCCGCTTAATTTCCTTATTTTACTGCTTCAGAGAAATTGTGTCTACGGAACCTTTTCTTTGATTTTGATGTTTCTCAGCGTATAAATGCTGTTGCCTGAGTTTGGCGACCGGGTGGGGTCCAAGATCTAAAGAAGAGCCAGAGCCCCGTGGTGTTCGTTTCAGATGTACAATTATAACGGTTCTGGGTAGAGCTTAGTGTTGCGTATAAATAAAAATAGGTCGAGGTGGTTGCAAAGGCGACAGAGTGTACGGATGCGTGTGTGGGGCCCTCGCGTTTCGATTGCATGGAACTAAGAAATTACATTCCCATAACAGAGAGAGAGTGAGAGAGAGAGAGAAAAAAAGAGAGAAAGCTTAAATAATAAATACGAAACCCATCGCCAGGTGTTGGGTATATCGCCCACGTCTATCTATCCGCCTATGGAATCCCTCAATCCATTTCAGACGGTCCTGTATAAGGAGAATACAAAAGTCGACTTTACATACATGAAGGATGATCAAAAATGATGAAATGAAAGAAACATTAGGATAAGCTTTCCATGTGGTTGACCACATCAGCAGTATCTACTACATCCCAACACGCAATAGATCTCTTCTGGTGTACAGGGCCTATTCAATCTACTACATCCACCAATACCAAATGGTAGGTATACTTCCTTTTCGGGGAATAATTCAAGTCAGTAATATCAAACATTTATTCCATAAAAAGGAAAATTAAATCATTGCCAGACCTTCCAGCTTCAAACAAACTTTCCTTCAAACAAACTGAGTGAAGCATCAATTTGAAGATATGATCTATTTATGGGACATTTATGTATCTGTGTTGATTAGAGTCCTTTCATTGTGTACTGACGGATCTGTCCTCTCTCTTTATATTTTGGGTTGCTTCGCGGAAAGTACACCACAACACAGAGAATATCCTTCTGGAAGTTCAATTTGTTTTCTCCCCACTATTTATATAGTTAAGTGGATTAAACTTTGCTGTTGCAATAGACTTCTGTAGAAACGGCTTTGCTGGGTCAGTTTCAATCGAGTTTTGGGTGTCTTTCTGATGAATGTTTGTTTGGTGTTTTTTTTTTCTTTTTTTTTTTCTGTCGCCTTCTGTGCGAGTTTGTTGGAAAAGTTATAACAAGGGATGATTTATCTTGCCATTGGAATGAGATAATTTCAAAAGGAATCTATGGGTAACTATGGTGGTTAATAACAAGTTTAGAAAATATGCCTAATTGCCTTTGGCCTGTGTCAGCCACAATGGGAACATCAGGGACTAATTAAAAGAACGGTTTTTGATTTTTGAACTCGTATGGAAGCATTGACATTTACATTTAGCGAAATTTCGGTCAACGACATCTGACAGATTATGTCAAACTAATGGGACTTGAAAGACATTGTGGAAGTGAAAACAGCTTCACAGACTATAACTTAAGGTCTTCTCCATTGCGCCACCTCTCGTGAACGTCGAACAAGCATGCGAGAGTATAAATGCCATGAAAGAGCTTCCCAATAGGCCGTTTGGACTCGGCATAGAATTTAAGAAACCTTCCATTCGTATGATTCGTCTCAAAAATGAAAACCACTTCAGAAAACCAATGTTTCTATTGTCCCTACGGACCAGTTGCTCCAACTTTTAATTCACTTTTGTTACATGTGTTCAGAAAGTCATTTGCGGACAGAATGGGTAAACCTGGGTCGGATTCTATAAGGCGAAACGTTAAAACGTTTTCGAATGCACGAACGATTTACTTCTGCAATTTAGAGAAAATCATTCACGAAAACGTTTCAACGTTTTTGCCTATGAGATTGGGAGTTTCAAAAAGAAGCGACCTTCATAATGGACACCAGCTGATGTCTATACAGAGCTAGATTAACATTCTGTGGTCATGGAGATATAAACACTATGCCGTCGGGAGGGATATTGAAATCAAAACGCAGTAGACGAAAAGGAAAGAGAAAGCGATTACTTGCTTATACTCAAGTGGGTCAAGTGAATAAGGTTATTAAAGTAGAATATGTCATTTTGCCAATGCCGATGGTTTAAATAAATATTTTTTTAAGTTACTTTTACTAGTATAATTAAATAAAAGACATCAACAGGTTTAAATATATCAAATGCGTACAATTTATGAAATTGCCAAAATCTGTTTTGAAATTCTTAAATTCATCAATACGATTTCATATTTGCAACTTTTCTTAATTTTCTTTCATTTTTTTGCATTTCTCAGCATTTAAAAAAAATCCCCATACATTTTCGATTCATCATATATTTATGCAAAATGTGATTCGAAATTCGTTAGTTGAATAACATTCAGCAGCGCTGAATAAAGTTGCACTATTTTTTAACCGCTCAAACGATAGTAGCAAATCAAACTTCCTAGAACTACGAGTATAGTTGCTGATAATTTTAAGCTTGTAAAAAAATACTACAGACACTGAAACAAATACATATAGGTGAAGGTGATGAAGTCTGAAAAAAAAGTGAAAGAGTGTCAAACAAACTCGCTGATGAAGCCATCCCTCTAAACAAAATGTGAATGCGTAATTGTGTATTTTTCACTATTAACACTATCGGTCGCAGTACTATAGGCGTTTTTATTTTTGAATTCAGAGCTGACCACTGAACTTAGCTCGAGCATTATGAGCGCGCTCTGAACCTAGCGTGTTCATATCGTTCTGATGGTAAAAAATAAAGGGTCATTCATTTTTCATACCTACGTATTATGTATAAATTGAATATTTTTTAATTGTTACTTATTAAATTGATTAACCTTCAGTTGTAGATCAACAGGTTCATCCGCCATTTAAACTATTTTGCTTATCCTTATACTGTTATACTGTTAAGTGTGAAATCAGCTTTTTACTCAGCCTGTTCAGTCAAATTATTCTGATCATGCTCTGATGTGTCTGAGATAAAAAAGAAACACGAACTTTTTGTACAACAGTTCAGGTTCTTCTCTGAACTAGAAAAGAAAAACGCTTTGTATGGAAAAATGACGGACAAAAAAATATAACGAGTACGAGTAATTTTAACCGATGCTGAACTCGTATTATTCTTTACTTTCACTATTTTATTTTGTGTATACAATTGACGAATTTTGAATATGTTTCTAATGAATTTGAACTTTGTGCATTTGACATATTTGTAAGTAATTGCCGGTTGAAATTCTCTGAGCTGTTTCAAGTCAAGAGAGGAACTATGCTCGCTACTAGTTATTTCGCTAATTTTCTCTTTACTGTCATTTTTCATGAGACGTCTGAGTGTATAGAGGTTGAGTGATAGCGATCGATTTATTTACAAAAATGCAGTAGTTATATTTCAAAAAAAAAAAATACAGTAGATCTACTGCAATTACAACAAAGTGGCTACGCTGGTCAAAAGCTTAATCAATTCATCTGGCCAGAAAGATAGCTGTTGCTGGTTGCGACCCCTATCTCTTTTCTTATATGCTGCTGATTTATAAGTTTATTGGACATTGAAATGAGTGCTGCCAAGTTCTGTAACAGTGCCAATGAAGCCAGTTGTAAATCATAATTTCTCAATATACTAATGATACAATTTGGAGTAACAGTATTGATTCTAACTTATATGTATAAAATTTTAAATTAGTTTTTAAGAAAAAAACTATTACAAATAGTACGAAGATTTTTTCGAAGTAGATATTGTGATTTGCGACATCACATTTCACACTGCGGTCTGAAATGACAGATCGATTTAAAAGACAACTCCTGGCAGAACTAAAAAAATATAATTTTCAATAATCCTTTGTATTTTATTTTCATTTATCAGCATCATCGCCACATCTCCTTTCTATTAAAAAAGGAAAAACATAGTTGATGAGTTACATCCATATAAGTTCTGCACATACCACAGTATTGCAATGTGCTTCTGTTTCTAAAAACTCGGTATAGAAAGACATTGAATTTAATTGTATTGACTTGACATCATCGGTGCGAAGAATAGACCAGTTAAGCAAAAAAGAGTAGAGTCTTCAAAACGCCTTTATATTAAAAACAATTGATTTGGCACTCTAAAGAATCACACTATTTATTTATCTGAAATAGAATTCATTTAGGAATGGCTAGATTTACTTAGCAGGAGCGATTCTGAAGTCTAAAGTTCATATTGCCACCTGCATACGATACTACTTTCAGCGGCAATCACTATCCGAACCCTGAGTTAAAACAAAAGTCAAGGCATGCACAAATATTGACAGTTCACTTTACCGGAAATGCGGCATACTTGCAGGCTGAGTCGGATCACGCCACTATGAATCGTGTTATTGAGCATTTGCCTATTTTACTTTGTATTGCTGAGATTTGGGACGTTCAAGAATCTAGTTTAGTAAGTCTGACAGCTGTCTGACTTGACGTATCTGATCGTATCTGAAGAGTTCAGAATTTCAATTTATGTGGTCAATAACATAATTCCATTTAATTTATTTCCCATACCTTAGATAAGGGAAATAAAAACTCGTCTAGCCTTGAACTTGGCATTTCATATAGAATGCTGTATGCCATTTTACCGCAAGTCCCTTATTTCAATCTTAATTCATATCTTTAAATTTTGTAATGAATCCTCCTACATATTTCTATGCCAAGATTTGAAATTACGCAAATAGCAAAAATCAAATTTCCAATTCCATCTGTTGAATATAATGTATGTCACAAACTTGAGCTTCGGTTGTGGTTTACTCTGCATCGGCAGGGCCCCATCACATGTATTTCCAACTTATGGTAGTGCGCCCTTTCATAATATTACCACAAAACGGTTACCGGGAACATTGCGGTAGTAGCATCCATGTTCACAGTATCAAAATTGTCGTCATGCGAGTTCCTAAGTATAGAGCAAATGGGACTGCGTTCTATTAAATCAATAGAATGCTTAATATGAGCACACAAAGTGCCACTAATGCTAGGGATGCCTGCCGACGCCGCCACCGCGCGCCGGACATTTCCGGTAGTAGGTTTCATCCTTAATGCGCGTTTTGAGGGAATCCGTACCGGGCATCAATTAATTTATTTCCAGTGCATGCAGTCATTTGAGTAAATTTCATGAAATTGATTTTCCTTTTCACATTTTACAGTCACTGCCACTAGATATAATTACTAGCGGACACTGGCCTGCTTTGTTGATGATATTTGATACGGATTTATTATTCAAAAACATACCATTTTCATCTCGGTGATCAATTGGTATTAAAATGAAATCAATTTGAATGAATTTCACAGTCTCAGGTTTATTTCATGGGTGGACATAATTATAAGATTGTTTAGGGCTCAAAAAAAATTGTTTCTTTTTCGAAGAATTCTTTCTGGTGCATAAAACATAAAATATTGAAGTACATCGGGACATACTACACTTCGCCTTTTTTCCAAGGTATCTAATCCTATTAAAAGCACATCAATAGAGATTCCGACTGCACAGAATATGAAAAGATCATTCGAAAACAGCGTCAAGTTGGTTAATATCTACCAGATACAAATCCATGTAGTTGCAGTTAATATTTTTGTTCCTTGACTGTAAAATAAAGCTTTTTATTTGTAGCAACTATTGACTCGAAAAATTTCGGAATAGCTGAGAGCTCCACGATAGTTTTCAATTTTCTGTCGGGATCCGGTATATGTTTTTTAGATGAAATATTTCTGTTGAAGTGAGGAGACGAAATGAGCTATATTTTTGGAATCAATACAATTTTGGAAGCATTGCATTACTGTGGCTTGCGATGTGATTGGAACTGATTGCACGGGGGACAAGGGCAGAGAAATAAAATGAAATGCCTACCTACCTATTTAAAAAGATATGCAATTTTTAGCAACCTACACAAGGCTCTTAGCTATTTTACTGTCTATTTGGCATTCATTCCATTCGTGCCCAAAATTAAAACTAACACAAAGAGGACAATTGTGAGAGTCATCCTTACTGACCTGTTGCCAACTATTTTTTTTATTATTTTATGGCACTCATGTCTATTTTTATAGCAAACATTCTTCTACTCAACGATGATTCTTCCGGCTTGTCAGAATAAGGACACAAAAAAACTTGTCACTATTTGTTTGAACTGCTTTAATTGACGCGTATTCATGAACACGCACACAAAACACCACCATATATCCAGGATAACTATTTTCTAAACGTCACATACGTGTCATCGCATTGTTTATGGTACATCGTTTCGAAAAGGTGTTTTGAAGGGATACCGCAAGATATAACTATTTAACGTCACTCTACATGAACACACACTTGGCTGTAACTAATTGCATGCTTCACACGCTCTAAGTGGTTTGTAATGACATCAATTAACCCATTCGTTATGGCCATGACATGAAACAAGATTCACTTGTATTAAAAAAGCCTTTGAAATAATAATTGGATTTGCAATTTATTACTGTAACGGATAGGATGAGACTCAGAGGTGTGTCCAATTTACTCATGGATTGGTGAAATGTCTTGAATATATAAAACCTTTATTGGGTTTTGAGGGAGAATTGGTAAAATATTTTTCCCTAGAAACCTGAAAAAAAAAAACCAAACTTTCGGCCATTACTTTTTTTTTAAGATGTCTTAGCAGAGTTGCCAGAATTTAATTTGCTTTAAGCGGCAAAACCTTAAAAAAAATTCAGCCTAAAATCGTTGAAAATTGTCCTTGAGTGTTTTTTTTTTTTGTATTTTTCCCTTTTACGCTTCTCACTTATGCGTACTGCGAATTTTATTTGACTTCTATCTTCTGCAATTGGCTTTTGTGGGTTGTATCCAATCAAAAGCCCTGCAAAATAAATTGGTGTGTTTGGAAGTTGAACAACTGTTCGATGTCACGAGTGATAGGAATTATGACTGAAATCAGATAAAAAATTAATTGAATAAGTTGGCTTACCGCTAGCTACTTGCTTGTATTAAATTTATCAGACTCTAAACAGTTTTCTAAAAGACTGATCCGTAGACTTAGAAAGCATAAGACCACAACGCTAGCACTGAAGTTATTCTTGGGCTAAATGTATCTGCTCTCCTCAAGTGCCGTAGCATTCTTGTACATAAATATATCGCTTATAGTTCAACTATGTTTACAAGTTTTAAATACGAAAATTCACTTGTCATCGTCTTTCTCATTTCAGCCGCGTTTTGGGCTCCCGTCGCGAGAGCAGTGCATCGACAGGACCACCATCCACAGATCCCATCGGCAGCATTCACAATTTGCAATTGGACATCATGGATGACATTGTACAATCGAGAAAGGCACGAATGAAACTGTGGACCACCAGCAACGAGAAAGTATGCGAAGTTGAGACCCTAAACGAAACAGGAGCCAGCACACAGCAGAGGTACACAAACCGGAGATATTCGGAGGTAATTCCTGCCGGCGTGTCTCCAACACCAGTATTCCGCCGTGCATCTGAACATCCGGCTATCATATCGCCTTGCCTGATTCCCAGTTTGCGTGCCACGTCCCAGCGAAAGAAAAAGACCGGTCTACTAGGCAGCCGCACAGACATTAGTTCGATTTTCAGCAATCTAACGTCATCGGCAATCGAGATACACAAGTGCGATGAGTCGCCCAGCTTCTCAAAGACTAAAGCCAGTCCCGGTGGTACGTCCTTTCATAGTACAGGCACTTCTAGCAATACCCTCGATCCAAATGTCGGACGATCCACCAGATCGAACAGTTTCGACGTTTCACTGCTGCAGAATGCCAAGCAATTGGTATCCGACGCCGAGGACAAAGGAGCTGCTCTGTCCGGATGGTTTACCAAGCGCCACCAGCCGATGTCGCGCAAGAAGAGTATTCGCAGCAAAAGCACAGCCATGGCTCTGTCTAAGGACATGCTCGACAGGTTACAGTCCAAGGACATCCTCAAAGAGAAGCCCAAACCGAAGGCAAAGGCCAAGTCCAAATGGGATCCGAAGGGACCGATGCTTGACCCCACAGTCATAGGTTCGGCAATCGAGGGATTCCTACGTCGCAGCACCGGAACGGCGTCGACATCATCGTCTGCATCATCGACCAAAGGTGCCGTCCCCAAGGACAAAGGAGTTCGAAGCAAAATACCAACTGCACGACAAACTATGAACTGGTTTGGAAAAACTGATGAGGACGACACCAAGGACACATGTGACGCATCTCTATGCTCGACGCTCAAGGATCTGTTTGTCAAATAATTGTCAAGGAATTTCAGCTTCAAGCTCTCCTAAGATGGGTCAATGAATGGGATCGCTACTCTCGTTGATTTGCACAACTGTACATATATAGTATGAAGTAGCATTTTATCGGTTGCCGATTTTAATTTTGCGGAAACGAAGAAGTATGTGATTAGGTAAATGCTACGAGTATGTCTTTTATCGTGGAAATGATTGACGCCAATATATATATATATATATATGTTTCTTTGATATATTTTTTTACAATTGTTATTGGTATCTTTGTCGGAGATGATAAAACACAGATGAATTTACTGATCGCGTAATAGGTCTAAAATTAATTTAATGCAAATATATACAAAATGCTAAATGTTATCTTCGATGTATAGAGTAGCAAAAGATACATTAATTGATGTTGTGTGAGCATATCTGTGCGTGGATGTGTAACCTTGTATATTGTAAGCCAAACAGCTAACTAGTATTTACGACCTGTATCTGTATCACGAAAGCTATGCACCTAACATTCGAATTCAAAGTTGTCCGGCCGATTTACTGATTGTCGGTACTTTCCGTAGAGTATAGCACATTCCATTATCTAGATATCGAATGAGGGTTATTTTTTAACGCAGTTTATCTGAATAGAGCTTGTACTTTTTGTGTAAAGGATTAAGTGGACCTTGTGAGTGAACTGACAGTTTATATACTCCCGCAGTGCAATCTAGAGTTTACCCAGATCATACGTGTTCTCATCCTAAAAAATGTATTACAAGTGATGTGGAATATTAACAGCCTTCTACTTGGTTCCATACTGGTACTCAATACCATTTTGAAGGTAAAAATGCTGGTTAAAAAAACCCGCTGGTCATCCTATAAAAAAGTAAGACATATACCCATATAATTGGAGCAATCCCTTTAATACCCTTTTTGCTAATTGCCAGGTAGTTCACTGAATTTCCCAATCACTTTACTGACACGAAAGAGCTTTCGAGCAGCCTCTTTTCCTCCTCCTCTTCTCTTCTCATTATCCGCCCTAGCGAGGCATCCATCGGAACGGAAATTTCTCTGCAGCGCATACTCTGTTGGAACCTTAAGCCACATTCGAGTAGTGTTCGTTAAACAAAGTTATGAACAATCGAAAAACTCAATGGTTGTTTTATTTATATCGATAGTGTCTTTAATGTTGGTTTCTAGGGATATAAATGCCGTTTTCGATTTGGCTTTTAAGATTTCGATCTGAGATTAAAGATTTGTGCTGCCAAATCGAACATAAATTCGAATTTCCTGGGTTTTTGTTTGTATTGAGTTGGCCGCAAACAATTTTTTTTTTTTCACTTGCACTAGAAGTAACTTTCAATTGATTTTCACACACTACGTTTCTAAAAAATGTAACTCCCCATGAACGTGAAAATCACATTTTTTATTTGCTAATCCTGATGAGCGATTTATTCGGTAATTTTGTAGGTGGTCCCACCATCATTGTCAGCAAAGTAACATTTAGTTTTATGTTTTTAGTAGGTTTTGATCATATTATTTGACGCAAATACCTAT
Organism: Cheilosia vulpina; assembly: GCA_916610125.1. NCBI lineage: Eukaryota > Metazoa > Arthropoda > Insecta > Diptera > Syrphidae > Cheilosia > Cheilosia vulpina. The sequence continues at coordinate 63,641,385 of OU744277.1, forward strand.
ATAGTTTTTTAATTTATTGTTTGGAAAGAGTTCCATTTAAGATTTTGCTAAAACCAAAGTACCATCCCAAAAGTAAAAAAGAACTGGAAATATAAACTTACAATTTAACAGACCATTTAAAACTAAAACATACAAATGAAAGAAGTCCGTAGATGTTCGGATGATTCCGACAGACATGGAGCCTTTTCGTAAGGATGAGCATGAAGGGCTAAGAGATTTTGCTGCTGGTCTAGATAACAAATATTTAAACCCCACCACAATCATCTCTTAAGACCTGTTTGTTACCAACAATTTTTTTTAAAATGTAAACTTTTGATAGTTTATTGATAGTTTTTAGGAAAACATCGATACTATCGAAAAATGAAACTATCGATGTTTAACGAACACTACATTCGGGTTATCCGTTTTCTGGAACAAATAATTGAAATTCGACGCGTTGATTTCGCATCCTCGGACTATTTGGTGCTTGTTTTTGTATTGGAAACACAAATTGAGGCAATAAATACGAAAAAAATGCGTTGCTATATAGTTTTCTCTTTTTATTGCACACATTTTTAAACACTGCAAATCGTAAATAAATTCCGCGACTGATTGATTTCGGAAGCAATTCGTACAAAGCTGTCGAAAATGTCACTCAAAAACAAACTTGATAAAGTGCTTCCCGAACCTTTTTGATTCGAACTTAAAAAAAAGTCTTGTGGGATAACAAAGCTTATAATGGACATAGTAGTTTTTTGTTCAAATATTGTTTAAAAGCACACAATTCCCATTACTTTTACTTCTCAGTTGTTACAAAATACGTTTGATAAATATACATAAATTATACAATGCTTTTATCTTGTTTTGCACTATATTATATAACTTTTCAGTATTTTTATAAAATCTGTTATGTATTCCTACAAGCTTTTAGCTGTCACTTGGCATTTTCTTCTCCTTATTTGACACTGACGTTGCCGCGAATTACCCTATCGCACTGCAACGCAAAGCGTTATAGTGCGTGACATTTGTATCGGAACAATTCTCCGAATAGCTGTTCTGAAGAATACCGTGTAGCATAAATCCTCCGAATCGTACCTCGTTGGACCGAAGACTGTGAAGACTGTTTTCCCCTTTTTTTACCAGCAAAGGCAATAATTTTCCCCTAAATTCGAAAAAAGTTTCCCTTTTTTCCACCTGAAATTTGGCTTTATTTTTATATGAAAAATTTAAGTCGTGTTATAACTGTCTTTATTAACAATCTATAACATAAAATATACATATTATACAAGGATCAGTTAGTTAATTCTATAAAAACCTAAAATAAAATAAAAAATAAGAAATTAACATTAAGAAATAAATTAAATCAGAATAATTCAGACATACTTAACAAAAATAAAATAAAAACATAATAAAATAATAAAAATTTATTCATAAATTAAATCACAAAAATTCAGAATTCAAAAGTATACCTAATGTATTTAATTTGTATACATGCCACTATTTTGTAGCTTAACGTAATCACTTTCAATCAAAAACCCTACACAGTTACTTCTTTTAAGAAGTGTTTTCGTGTACAAAATTTCACTTAATGTGGGATTTTTCAGCGTGTTTTTTCATATTTTTTTTGTTTAAATTAAATTTAATATTTAGGACGTCCTTCCAAAATTGCTGAATATATTCGGATGGAATATCTTATACATTTCAATTTCGGAGTGATCGATGTTCACGATCGAGTTCTACCCAATCTTTTATCAATAGAATCATTCATATAAAACAAACAAATCATAAAATATGTGAAAATATTATTGACCCATTTTGCTGCCATTTGAAATAATTTTCTTTTCTATTAGACAAAACGTCAAATCGAGGGAGCCAAAATTGACTCTTTTCCCCTCAATCTGGGACCACTGGTTTCCACTCCTTCTTAAACAGCAACTTCTGCAGTATTATATTTGCAAAACTATATATCCACCTTGTTAGAAATGTTTTCAATGGTTCATTGTCCAGTTAGTATCCCAACGAGCAACCGGATTTGGTTTCTATTTAAGAATCGCTCCCAATGAATAAAATACATAAAAAGTTAGAATCTGAGAGCTATATGCGATAGCTTAGTCCGATAATAACTTTACAACAGTAAAGGCAACAAATCACAGCTCACAGACTTTCTAACTTTGTTTGGACCTACTATAACTATTTGTAAATAATACACAGAAAAGACGAGCCTGACACTAGGAGCTAGGAGACCGAAATAAAGCAGTTAAGCTGAGCGTATATTCCGATGTTGGAATTTGGGTTTCTTTCGGGAATCGAACCTGGGACACCTCGCTGAGTAGTCCAACACACTGATCACTAAGCCACTGCGCCTATATCAGTGCTTATTTATTTTTAAAAAACCTCTTAGTGTAGTTTTAGCCATCTCCAATTTTCTGATTTTACGTTTTTAAAGACTCCCACTGATCGCAGGCAACTGTTGTGTTTTTCAAAAGTCAGTATTTCGATTTTGCTGTATGGGTTGACTGAGTCGAAATAACTTGGCAACGGAACGTTAACGATAAACAGTGGATCTTTCACAGATGTTTGACCCTATATACTCCACTTGGCAGGTTGAATTTTCAGCCTAGTTCATTCGACGTTTCTTCTCTTTTTTTTTTTCATAAAAATTATCATATGTATAAGACTAGCTCAATGTGAATATTCGTAAAAGGCCTGCTTGGGCTTCCTAACGGCCACCCAGTGACTGTAATCTGACTAAATAAAAGAAATAAAAAGTTCAGTCAAACAAAACTAAGTCAAACTTTTTAAGGCGCAGTACTTATTGATGGAATTTGGGGCGCAACTTTCCATTACATTGGGGTGAATAAATGTCTGTTGTTTCTCGATATGCCCAATTTAAGCTCCTTAATGAACTCCTTCGTTGATATTTACCTGTAGAAGTTTATTGCCGATACATTAAATCCATTCAACCAAACAAACAAATAATAAGAGAAGAGAATAATAAAAAAAAAAAACACACACACACAACATTACGAGAAACAAAAGAGCTCGGCTCGCCTTCTCGTAAACAATTTGAAGGATTTGACTTGGGTGGCTAAAAGTCAACAACATGAAGAGGGTACTTTATCCCAAAAAATAAATGCTCCTCTACAATGTAATTGAATCTGAATGAGGTTCGGTTCTTCTTCTTTATTTTTAGACTTTGCCAATGGAAATGGATATGTAAGTAATGCGTCTGCTGCACACACGCATTATTTATGTCAGTAGCTACCTTAAATGGATAATATTCCACATCACTTCGCAGCGTAAAAGACTTTGATTTGTGAGATGTTTCTAAACGAAAATAGCTCACTTTTAAGTGAGCAGTTTCAATGGTTCGCTAACAAGCTGAATGGTTGCCATAGGATAGGGCATGGAGTTTAAATTTAATTGTTGTTAAGAAACTCCAAACTGAATTGCAATGTGTGTGTGTATGCTTGTTGTTGTGACACATTTGATATTTACAAACTGTTCTTCTCCAAACTTGTGCCAATTCTATAATATACCGGTTAACTTGGTTTTACTATAAATAGCATAATAAAGTATCCCAAAGACAATCTTAGTTAAAAAAATTAAAGAAAGATAGAACTTCTTACACTTGTTACGATTTATGAAAAAGTTTGTTATTACCTTTTAAGAGGATACTATTTAAATCCATTTCTATCAAAAGAAAAAACTACAACTTTGAACAATCATAACTTGGAACGTAAACTATATAAATATCCCACCAAATTGTCAATAAAGTCATTTTGCTTTGAATGAATTCAAATCAACTAAAATCCATTGCCTACTTGTAACATTTCACGACTTTCTATATCGAAATAATTACATTTAATGTTCAAAAGCTAGAAAGTAGTCTTAAAAATTGTAAATATTGTAAACATAGAAGTATTAAGACAACTTAAATTAAACAATAAATATTTACAAACCATGGTAGTAAAATCGATAAAAATAATTGTTATTTAATTATTTTTGAAATTATTGATAAGAATGAAAATTAATTTAACAAGTTAAGTATCACAATCACCGGCAGAACTAAATTTTCTGACATAACATTTTCTTTTTAAATTTTCATGATTTCAGGATTTTTTGGGAAGAAAATCACTTGATGATTGGTGAGTAGGTAAAAATCACTGTCAAAGTATTATTTTAGCGGACCTTCTTAATTTAAACACATTTTTTGTTGAATTTTATTTTTATGATAATAAATCATATTTTGTGTCCATTTGAAAATATCTACTCTGACCTACGAAATACTTTCGGAAGCTAAAATGTATTATTAAGTTTAGACAAAAAGCTCAGAGCTGGTGCAACAATTGAGAATTCTGGGCTCATACTTACCTAATAATTATAAATGTGAAATCATCACCTACACATTAAAGTAAATTGTAAAACTAGAATTTCGTATTATTTGTTATCAATTCTATATTTTTAACCTAAATCTTGCTTGCGCTAAATTTTAGCGTCCCTAGTCTCCACCTCGATTCTCCACACCAAAGAATAATGGTTGCTAAATTATTAAACATGATATAGATGGGACAAAGACCATATGTTCATGACAGATATCCGTAAACATAATTTTAATTATACTCGTATTCCAATTTCAGACTCCAAAGACATCGCAGTATTTGAATATCTCGAAACAATTATTACAAGAAAAAGAAGATTTCTGCAGTAGCAATCCTGAAAAATGCTGATTTCCGTAGCAAGTAGAAGACGAAACGTTCCTTCGTATAAAGTAAATCCCTATTTACAGTGGGATTTGTCTTGAAGTTCCTATATATATTTGGTTTTCGCATCTTATTTTATTTAAAAAAATTCAAAATGAACACAACACATATTTTTTCCTCCGTTTTTTTTATGTCAAAAGTTATATTCGATTTCATGTATTGGATATTTATTTCGCGAGCTAAATGAGTGGAGACTTGCCATCGGCCCATCTATAAAAAGTTAAGAATTTAGCATGCGAACATGAAACAGGACACTGCTTTGATAAACTTAGGTGAAAATAAGACATTCAGATTGTAGTTTATTGGACCCAGACGTGGCGCTAAGTTTGAAAAATATTTCCTCTATATTTAGGTCCAATATTTGAAACAGTTTTTGGAGATGGTAAAGTGGGAATTGGGTAGTATATATTTATTTTTGACATTAATATTATCTAAGATCAAACAGTTTTTGATTCAAACATCTTTTAATATTTGCATAATCTTTCTTCGGAAAAGGCCCGTGCAAACGCGGTTAGCAGTTGTAATAATAGTCAAAATCCGTTGGTCTAACCCTTAAAGCAATTAGGCAACCAATTGTTGACGGAAGTTTTAAGTTTTGGGGCGATTGGAAAATAGAAAATACTTAGTTCTAAGAAGCCTTTTCAGGGTACACCCTTGGAGGTTTGTCCGACTTTCAAAAGAAGTCCGACAGTAGAAAATACCTTATTTGACAGTTGTTTTAATGGGGTTTGGAACTCGTGCCGATCTTTCAGTAGTTAGCTCATTATTCTGCACTTATGTACATATCCCTCATAAGAAAGGAGTAATTTGTCTAGTTATTCCTAAACTGTTTCAATATGTCGGTCGATTTAAAATAGGCAAAGTCAATCCGAGTTGATCTACCGTCGACCGATAATCATTTACGGTATTGAACCAGTTTTCAATTATCAAAGTAGTAGATCTCCAGTATAGCTCAATAAAGAAAAGAGATGTTTTCCATCCCACCACACTCCAAGACGAATAAGAACGGATATCTAGCACATTCACACAAAAATCATTAAGAACTCACTTTCGGCTGAGTACCCACTACTATTTGATCTGTGCGCACAACCCTAACCATGGGTATTGTTTAATTTTTCACATTTTCAGTTATTAGACAAATATTTCATAACGGGTCTTTAAATATAGTTTTATTCCACTGGAAGCACTTCACTTTTCAGGGTTTCAAGACGTCTGTAATAAAATGATAAATTTCACGGTTGCTAAACTGTATAAACGAAATTACCAGCATTAATTCCAAATCGTTTCCAATAAAAAAACGTATAGTTAACAAATACATATTTGTTTGTATAAGTAGAACTTTTTATCTCATAAAAACCTAACTCAAGAGACTGGTACAAATATCTGTTGCATGCTTTAAATGTTCATTATTGAATGTTGTTATATATTTTGTATAAATTTTGTGTAAAAATAACTCTTTATCAGCAATCAGTGGAACCTAAAGTTAACCATACAATTTCTAAGAACATGTGCTAAAAAATAATATATATACATATATCCTTAACAAATAAAATCTTACAAATATGTAGCCAAGTGTTTGCAAAATTTATCTACACCTATACATATTTGTATAACAATTTGACAATATGCAAATGGTTATAACCTTCCTGTTATTTAAAAAAATAAAAAGAAATAAAATCGTAGTAAATCATAAGTTATTGTGTAAGCAACTTCTTGTAATGTGTTAACTTGTAAATAAAATTTACAAATCCAATCAAAGTTAGTAAATACATAAACATTAACAACAACAAAAAAATGTATAAATATATCAATTAGACTTTATTAACGGCTCCTTCGCAATTAATAATTTCTTGTAGCTATCACTTAACTAGATGATGTCTAACTGGTGCAATAAATAAAATAGAGTTATATTGAATGTTTTAAATTAATACATTTGTTGTATAATGTAAATGTTAAATAAAAAGTAACGACACAACAGATTTTAAGGAAATTCGCTTCAAATAAAAGTGAGTTACACGTAATTGAAGGAATATGAACTTAATGAGAATATATAAAATAAAAATTTAAATTGAACAAACAAATTTTTATGTAGCAATGCATTGTTATAAACCATTGGTGGAAACTAGAAAATCGACTCAAATTATTCAAAGAGCATCATTTTGTTTTGTTCCATGTGTATGTATGTGTGTAAGTGTAGATGATATCATAAGTATCATTAGAAAGCAAACTGTTAAATTTAAGAACTACACTGTAATTTGCTTATAGCAAACAAACAAACTATTTTGTTTATGACTGTAATAAAAGATATTTTGTCGTTGAAAGTATGAATGCGTTTTTCTGGGTTATTTATAGATTGCATATGTGTTCGTTTTTGCTTTTTTATCCACCGTGCTCAGAGCAATTTCAGCTTCAAAGGATGGATCTTTATTAGCGTAAGTCGATTATCCTAAAGCATTCTTCCTCTTTCCGATATTCGCTTTGTAATGGAGTCTTTAAATGAAACGCCTGCCACTCAACTTTTTAACTTGATCAATTTCCAATGCCTAATTTTGCCTTAGATGTCTTGGGATATTCAGCAGTCTCTAGGTTTTTTCCTGATGCGAACAGTTACCAACAAAGCATATGATTTGATTTGATTTCTTTTTTAATTTCACTTCACAATAGATGTAGCTTCGATTCCCTTTTGGACACATACGCTGTCGTTAAGTGTCGTAAATTTACGATGAGTGATTGGGTTCCAGAAAAACCCAAATTACATCTTAATGTTTTTTTCACTGCGCTGCCTCTCGCGAACGTCTGTCAAGTATAACTGTCATGAAAGAGCTTCTTAATTAACCCTTTTGGACTGGGCATAAAATTGTGAATCCCTTCCATTCGTCCTGAAAATAAAAAAACTTTCACTAAACGAATGGATGTGAGAAGCTAGGCCTATGGCCCCTACGGGCATGTTGCGCCACCTATTTATTTATTTACTTTTATTTGATTGGGTCACTAAGAGCATTTATTTTGCATTGATAGTCGTTAAGGAATTTATCCAGCGAAGTTTTTTCCCCAACTACTCTGGTTCAAAGCATTTAACCCAATTGCCGATGAGCATGCATTCGAGTCTTCCTTGTGTCAATAGTTAGTCTGCAACTGCTCTGGCTTATTGAAACAGTTTAGTACTGCTAATTTCGATTATCGCCACGGAAGTTGCTACCAGAGACAATACTGAGACCACAAACTTTGGGCGATTTCCCGTTACTTGCCTGGAGCGCTGGAATTGTTACATAGAAATTCGTATTGACAAATGTCACGTAACTTCAAAAATTCCGGCTAACCAACACACTCGCACCTTGCATATGCCACTTCCGCTGTGGGCAAAGTTGCTGACAGGGTTCATAGAATTTGATCCGATGTATTTGAAATAATTCGTTCCGTGTGGATAATATATTTTTTTAGGAATAAGTGTACATTTGCTTAAAATATTAATGAAAAATTAACAACGTTGAGGGAAAATAAAATCTTTTTGAGCAAATTTTCTTCAGTTATCTAAGAAAAATTTTGACATTAAATCGAAGTTAAAGATATTCAAAAGCAGAAAATGCGTTACCATGTTAGTCCTAATAAGTTGCTAGTATATAGAACATCTCCATTAGATAGTTTTATTGACCAACAAAATCGAATTATTCGCCTTTTAACAATTTATAATAACTAACCAATGGCATTCAGTAATGTAAGAATATGGTATTCCCAAACTCTAGTACATTTCCCCATGGTTGCCGAGGTTGGCAGCATTTATTTTTGTATTTTTTGTATGTTTTTGCCAGCAGCAAGAGTGTTGTGAGTTGGTGGTCTCAGTATGATTTGTCTATGGTTGCTATTATGTTCCATTGTTCTCTGTCGCTGGAATGGATGGAATTCCCGTCCACCATCACTGCCGACGCGTGTCGTTGCTAAGCATTGATAGGAATTCCACATCGAGATACCGTCGATTCTCTACGCACTTTTATTTTGAAATTAAAAAAAAATGTTCCCGAGAAAAATTCTTTTACAGGATATCTTCATTTTAAACTAAAAAAATAAGAACAAAATTAGCTTGGTGTGCATAATGGAAACTTGAGCACTTAAAATCATCGCTATAGGTAAAATGTTCAATAGTTCAGGGTTCAAAAATGTTTCGTTGTTGTAATGTGCATTAAAGTGAATCGAGCGCCACTCGATAATGCCTCTAGCTTCAATATAATATGGTATGATTTGATTCTCGCATATTTTTGAGCAGAAGTATTGTATTACAAACTAAAATTTGACAACTCCAAGAAACTGATAGTATCTCCCAACAGAATAAAAAATTCTCATGTATCCGACAGGCCCAACCTTCACTGGATGTTTTGTTCTCCTTTGTTCTTTTTTGTCTTGTAACTATTGTGAGATAACATTCGTATAAGAAACAAAAGGTATCCTTACTATAACTTGAACACCAAAATTGAGAACTTCAACAGGTTCTTCGCTTAGTAATAGACCTAACAGGATTTTTGATTTTGTTTCAGATCTTAGACACATACCTCGGTGTGCGGTGGCAGCTTAATTCCGTCATTTTGATTCAACACAAATTACCCGTCCGTCCTTTGTTCCTTTTTCATTTTTTTTTTGTAAATTACCTGTCATAAAACATCATTAAACTCCAATGAATAGCGGTAAGTAGAAAATATCGCCACGTGTATAAATTTTCATCTTGAAAAGTAATAACACGTTTCGGAGGCGTATACTTGCTTTCTTTATATTTTTTTCTTAAAGGTCACATATCTCACAATGTACTTCATTGACAATGAAGGAATATTTTCTATTCGTTTGTAATAAAACAAAAATTTGCACAAGGTGTTTGCTGCTTTTTTCAGTCAGGTTTCTTGTCAGATCGCCTTGTCACTTGTCCAATTTATTTAAATTTCCCTGCTTCTTCTGCGACCTGACAGTCTGATTCGTTGTCTTGCTCCTGAGTAATGTTTTCCAATTATTTTTTTTCAAAAAAGTCATTTAACTTAAACTAAAGTTTACAAAGGACGGACAACGGATGTGCGATTATTATCGCTCGATTGAATGGAATTCGAATTCAATCGATGGCGATGTGAATCCCATGGGAAAGGGAGAAGGCCAAGGAGCGAAATATTATTCAACAGATGCTAAGAGCAACAATTGCTGTCGCGGCATCGGCAGTTTTGAAATACATTCACGTCTCAGGCGGTGAAATGAAATTAAGCGTTTTTTTTTTCTTCATGCTATAGCTAATAGGCCCTCATCTCATGTAGAAGATGGCGTTTGTCGCGCCAACTGAAAATGGTATTATTTAAGGGAAGATCCCTAAGGGTGTGAATCTGAACGGAGGACCACTTTTTGGTGTATAGGAAAAAAAATAACTTAAATCATTCTACGTGATTTATAGCTCCCGAATTGCAGTGTTATCACCGCCCGTGTGTACACAGACGATGTCAATAATGTATTCCAATGAAATTATGTAGATAAATTATATTTTCCACTGAATTCTGAAGGGAGAATCCTTCGGCGAAAATCAATGTAAATTGTAATTAGTTTTTTGGTTACAAATTGCAATTTTTCCATAGTCAACGTTAACAAAAGTTATCAGAAATCAGAGTGGTTATTTGAGTGTGCCTGAGAGGCAGCCTATTTTTCCTGGGAAGCAGAGTACTTTAATAGACCAATTTTTGTTTGCCTTTGGGAAAGTTGCGATTTTTTTTTTTCTAATTTCGTGGTCAGTTAAGCATTGTGATTATGGTGCGTATGTAAGGTGAAATTTAAGTCGTTGATAAGTTTTTTTTATATAGTGTCGCGGATAAATGTTGTCAGTTTATGGGGTAACCGATTTTGTGAGCTGATATCATAGTTCTTTATGTGGAGGTATCTTCTTATATTAATTTTAAGGATCATATAGGACAAATTTCGATCCTGATTTTAGTTTAAAAAATGGTCCAATTTATGTAATATTTTTTATTTATCAAGCCTTTACCACGTACTGGTTAACAGATGTCGTATAGTACACTCTTAAACCCGATGCAACTTTTTTTGAATTTCCATAACAACATATTACAGTGATCGATGTATGTAAGAAATCTCTTCCGGTGGGTATTTGCCTCAGTTAAGATGAAGTTAAAGTCCTTGTAACAAAATGCCGTCTTATGGATAGACCCGGTTAACACCTCTCAACAGGCGAATGATTCAAACCGCTGAATTCAGCGTCGGAGGAAAACCACGACAAGCGCTTTACTTCAATAATTTTTACCGAAAAAACTGGACAAACTTCACTTTCATTACGTCGAAGCAGGGCAGTAGTTCCGATTGTGTATACTGACGACGAAAGATTTGAGTTCTGTTTAAGGTGATATTTCTGTGGCCACAAACCATACCCTGAAACGGTTGAATTAAGTGATCTAGCCGGCCAGTGGATCTCGCCAAAGAGAGATTTTAGGCGTGTAGGTTACATGCGATCAATAGCTTACAGCTTATTCACTTTGTAAGGGAACATCTTCAAGTCTTGCACTAAAACTCTCTTTTATGACCGATGATTGTTGTCCAATTGCGTCAAAGTCCCTTAAACCTTAACGCAATCGAGAATCTTTTGGCTTTACTCCAGATTCCAGTGTCCTCTTAAATTATCCCATAGCCCCTTCTACCACGATCACCAATGAAATGGCTGCTTCGCTAATTCTCTTGTTACTATTTCCCCATAGCGTTACACCAACCCCAATCCCCAATCATTTTTGCCTCCTGTAGATGTCAAATTTACATCCAGCTTTTTGGACACCCTGTCCTCGACCAGTGACCTTGTTTGCAGTTACGTTTTGCCACAATGGAGACACTACAGACTTTTGCAAAACATTTGCCCACACCCTGGTTGCAGATTCGGTACAACAATAATCATCTGGACGATATCCGTTCTAAAACTTTGATGGTCATAATAAACTATTCAGATATGTATGTTGTTGTTTTTTTCATAAAGGAAAAAGCGACATCTAGATATCGTGAAAATGCGTCGCTTTTAAATAAGTTTTACTCTTGATTTACATTTAATTGTATTTTAATTTAATTTAATTTAATTTAATTACTAGTTGGAAAATTAGTAACATCAAAAGTAATTGTCAACACCTCGCAGATAAATGCCCCTGAATTAGAATTCTAACTGCTGTGGCTTACTTTGAGGGGAAGGCAAATTGCATTCCTTCGAAGAAAGGTTCTAATCTAAGGTGATAGCTATATATTTGAATACGTTACTACGTTAATATGGCGGCGACAAATTAAATGTCACCAAAATGCTTTTATTTAGCTGATAAGCATTTTGTATGGGGAATTGTTAACTTAATTTTACCGGTGTTAATGGCGACTTAAACCCACATTTTTTTGTTTGTGCACGTCTATTGCACTGCACCTTTTGAATGATATAAGTTTCATTCTCCTCATTTCAGGATAAATACTTAAAGAGTGTACGGAAACTTTTGATGTTCACGTATTAATATAAATTGTCATCATCATTCGTTCTGGCCGATTTTTTTTTTTAACTATCGTCAACTTTTATTATAGATTTGTGGAAAATGAACTCGTAATTTTTGAACTTAGCTGCTTGTTTTGGTGGTCTATCGTTCAAATCTACAGCTGTAATATTTTGTCACCAGCTTAGGCGCCTCATATCAACACCGTAAGAATGTATTTGCACCCTCAACGAAAATAATAAATAAGTTCAAAACAGAAACCGATAAATTAAATAATTATTTTTGTTTTATTTTTATTTCTATACATTTAAGGTAAATAATTATTTACATTTTGATTTTATAACATTTTTCGTTTTCCTCCGCTTAAGGCCAACGATAATAATTTATAACTTAACATGTCTTAATGAAATTATAGAAGAAATTCTTTTAAAATTGTTTCTTTTTTTTGCATTATTTGTTGATGCCACAAATGGCACATATCTATGTATACGTGTGTTGTCCACTTTTCCTCAACTAAATACAAGTGCAAACATATAAAATTTTCTACAATCTTTTTCTTATGTATAACAAAAGTTTACATTTTACTGTCGAATTTCTTACAACAAAAAATGTTGACTTATTTAAATTTTTGGTTAATCTATGACTACATCGACCCATTTTAGAAAGTGTAAACATTTTTCGTTTAAAATGGGCCAAGATATTCATAGTCGATTGTCTCACTCTCTTAACAAGCAATAATTATACTTTAGTGCCAAATATTGTTTTGTGAATTAAATAGCAAAATGTTTGTATTGCTTGTGTGGGCGTTTTTTTGTTTAATAAATTAATATATGCATGTGAATAAATAATACGTTGTGATCAATGAAGTTATGTTGTCATATACCAATTTTAGCTATAGAACTTTAATTGTTTTAAATTGTTTTACACTACAGACTAAGCGTTATGTATGTTTTGTTTGTTATTCCTACATAAAGTGTATTTTTTTTTTAGATTTTCATTTTTTGTTCTATAATTTTAGTTTTACTCTTCTACATTAATGGTGATGACCATGGTTGGTCAATAGTGACCTCCACTGTGTCGATGTTCCCGCCTGGCATTTGCCGATTGTTCGCGGTATTCACCGCCGCGACTACTGCTCTTGTGGTGGTGGTGATGGTGGCGTTTCTTTTCACCTTTGGAATAATGTAAAGGTTAGGAACGGGAATAGAAATTCAGACTACCGGCGTTATTACCTACCTTTAAGGCAAACATCGGAGACAACGAGCTCTGAGTTGTCGCGTAACCCATAGTTGTCACGTCCGACCCTGAAATTGTTTGTAGTTTGAACATTTTTCTTTGTGCGAAACACCCAGTAATGCTTACCTGTCTAGATTCTCTCGAGATCGTTGGATGTTTTCCCTTAGGTTGTCCCTCGATCGGGTGACACTAGGTGGGTCCAGAGTCTCCTGTGTCTTCTTCCGCAGCGCGTTGTGTGAGCTGTTCTTTGAAGCCGATTCGTGAAGGTTCTCCCAAGCTTGACGGTAATACCTGCCGAAGGGCGACTATGTACTTCGTGGGCAAATAAAATTTAGCGCAGCGACTCTTACCTGTTTAGGCCGTTCCTTGATCCCGAGGTGGAGCTGTCGAACGATGCGACAGTATTGCAGTCAGGCGAAGCCCTATGCCGGTAGTGATGCGTTGTGCGATTTCTGAAAATAAAAATGGGAACTTTGTATATTCAAGAACAATACCAACCTAACCAAGATTTAACAACATGGCTAGCCCCCGGTAAAATAGGAAGAAAAAGCCTAGGTGCGAATTTACTGTGAGAAAAAGAATGGGTAAGATGCATCTGTGCTTAGTGAGGGCTGGTGTGAGATGCGAGTAGCAAAGTGTGTGAATTTTTGGTTTTTTTTGCAATATTCTTACATTTCGCTTGAATGGCACGCTTTTAATGTATGGCACCTTAGGGTTGTATTTTCTGCACTTCATAAAGGCGGATTACTAAAGTATCCGGCACGGCTATTGTATGCGGCTCGTCCGAATGTACTAAAGTCACGTCTACCGAGCTTTTGATCGTGGAATGGTAACGCAAGTACATTGTACAGAAGCGTGGGCGTGTAATTGCTATCGTAATTGGCCGAACTAAGGTAGCCCGTTCGCACACGAGAATTGCGTATTTCAAGCCGCTGCGACTTGCGGTGATGCATGCCATTGGGGGAGCTAGATTCGATACAATACACAGTCATTAGATGGTGTTAATTTGTTTGTACATTTATGTTGATAAAGTATTTTGAGTTTATATAGTTTGTGAACAAAAGTGTATTACCTAGAGAGAGAGCCCTTTGACTAAAAACTAAAAAATGTCGCCACTTATAATAGACCTAGAATGCGATGGAATGGCTGCTCTCGATCATGCTTCGATTCAAGTGATGTTTTCAGGTTTGTGTTAGAAAAATAGAAAGCTTTTTAAAAAAAACCGTCAAACCGACCTACATACTGTGATGATAGCAATAGCTTAACTTTATTTCAATGAGACTGAGACTGCTGAGGGGCGATGCCATCTTTGGAAATAGTTCCATGTGTTATTACAAGGGTCCACTGTTCGCTCTAAAGGTGTTTGAACTTACGTCCTTCTTGCCGAGCTTTGTAAGGCAGTTAAACATGATAGAGGGCATATTAACTGAAAAAAAGTGGGTGACAGCAACACATAATGTCGCAGCGGACCCCAGCTAAATAAATTTTGCAAGTAAAATAAGGGCTGTGTTTTTTTATTGAATTTATCATGATGTGTCTGGTTTCTGAACGTTGTTAAAAGAAGTTTAAGTATTGAAACGTGAACGTTTTTGGGGTGAATATTTTTCCCATTTTCTGGGCTAGTTACCTTTTCCCCTTTAGGGTCAATAATCGTAAAAAATGGAAAAAATCCCTCAATCTGTCATCCCTGCAAAGACTTTGCTAAAATAATTTCGAAAATTCTAGCATACCATTTACTTCGCCTGTCAAATCTAACCAGAAATTTTAAATATTTCTTAAGATTCTACCGACTTTTGTTTAAAATTAAACAAAAGCAAGGGAAGTGTCATCTAAGCTCCAAATGCATCAGGGAACATGATTTTTGTTAGCTTGTTGATGTTTCATTTCTTGTTCGAAATATTTGTTGAATTAGTTAAAGAAGAACCATGAATCACCGAGATGTTTTTGAATTGTTAACCTAAAAGCGCGGATCTCCTATAAACCTTAGGAACGATTATGTCTAAACATTTTCATCTAAAGGAAATGCTAGCCCAAAAGTCCACAGTCCACAGTCCATACTTTGCGAGACACGAAACATTTGCTGATGTTTTAACGAACGTCATAGGTATTTTGTTGGTTTTCCTGTACAAACAAATTTTAACTTAACTATTTACAAACAAAGCACCGAACATTCACAATGCTTGGATTGTTTATGGAAAAAATATGAGTACAAAATATTTCGCTAAGGGTCTCAGTCCAGTGTGACCGTTGCAGAATACTGAAAAGTCACAAGAAAAAGGTCCAATGAGGAAAAGAAGAGCCAATTGTGAAGCAAAATAACTTATTTGGAATTTTTTAACGATATTTAACAAGTATTGATTCAATACCGATCTGATTTAAAGGTAAGTGGCGCCGCTTTTCGAAAATGTCAAAAGTTGGACTCAAATGAGTTCCGCCTGGCCGAAGCTTTGATACCAAAATTGGTTTTGTATGGGGGGTACCAGAGCTACTTGACCCACTTAGCCCAATTTTAATATCAATCTGACGACGATAAAAGTAAGTCCTCTCACAAAATTTCACTTGATTCTTTTCGACGCTATCATGTTTTCAACATGTGTTTTCTAATATTGGTTTTGTATAGGTGGTACCAGAACTACTTGACCGACATAGTCCATTTTTAATACCAACCTAAAGACAATAAAAAGAAGTCGTTTCACCAAATTTCATTCGCCTATGTCAATTTCTTTGGTCGCTATCGTGCATTCAACAGACAGACAGATGGACAGACAGACTAAATCGGCTAAATCAATTCAGCATGTGATCCTGATTCAGAATATATATACTTTACGAAGTCTCCGGAGACTTCTTCTTGGCGTTACAAATGTACCTAATGACAAAGTGAATATTCCTTCCTGTGGAGGGTATAGAAACGGCCCCGAACTGTAGGCCCACAAACTCCAAATCCGAAGTTTGAACTAAATCCGGGCACCCGTTTAGGCTGTAGCTGTAGGCCTCAGGAGTATACGGACAGACAGACAGACGGACAAAATTTTGCGACCCACTTTCTTGAGTTCCCCTACCATCTTAATGTCGGGATTGATTAACATCTCGAGTTCGAAATGTTGTTCGAATACAAAAGTTAAAAATTCAACTTATTGTAGCTCAGCCTTGAATGGTGTAGAAAGATGCTCAAAATTCTCGGAGAAGTATTGCCTGAAAGAGGCTTAAGCTCTTTTCTATATTATTAAGATGTATATGTGTGTTATCGTTGGTCAGATTAAGTAAAGTCAAAATAAAGAGTAATTTCATTGAATAGGTTTTTCGAAAATATATTTTTCAGAATAAAAATGGGTATAGAGCGGACCTACTGCAGGCAGAGAAGCTCTAAACATATTTAATGAAGATTTTAGTGAGATATGTTATGCATACCTTTCGTAGTTACTATCCATTGCTGATATCCCTAAGCAAAACGCTTCAACCAATATCCAAATTTTGAGATCCCATTCTACAACACAGCTATGCATAGGCTAGTTGAAATATTGGGAAGATAGCACATACATGTAAGTGTTCTCTTCCCCCTATATTATCGATGTTTAGCTAATTGAAGATGGAATTTTTGACAAACCCCTTGGGTTAACCCCTTCCAAGGTGTGTGTGAAAATATTTGCCGTCTCGAATGTTTTTTGTTGGTTGCGATTTGCCTCACTTCAAAATGCGGACAACTCTAATAAGTAACTGTGCCATGCACAATAAATCTCTCTAGATCGATGTGCCTTTTCATCGCTCAGGCGAGTCAAAAGCTTAAAAAGAAAACTAAATAACTCGAATAGGTGCCTATCCAATGAAAATTGTCATTGTGTGCTACCCGCATTAGTATGTAAGTCCTACTCCCTAAATGGACAAAATAGAAGACTGTATGTCTATGTATGGCTGCAAATTACCTTCTAACAAGAATGATAATAGTCGTGATGACCGCTGCTAGGAAAACAAAGCCGCCGAAAGCGCCCAGAGCAACAATAGCACCCAAATTGAGTTTGGCCTCCTTGCCTTCCTTTCGCTCGGGATTCTCCACAGAGAATGGTATGTTCACGTTCGGCGATTGATTCTGTCGAATGTTGACGCTGTCGGAAATCTCATTATCCTGCGGATGAGCGTTCAGGATGATGTTGTGCGTATTGCGAGCGGTTGTTGTTTCATAAGTTGGAACCAGAGGTCGAACTTTAGTCGACACTGTCGGCGTAAATGGGCTAAGTGCTGGCAGCTCGGTGGACGTGGATGTGGTGGTCGATGGTCTTGGCATTGGCGTGGAAGATGGTATTTTGTTCTTTGGCACAATAACGGGGCGGAGAATCCTCTTGGGTGGGAACTCCTCACGGACGGTTCCCGGCACCACAAATGTGACATCTTCATCAGAATCAGCTGAAAATTTACAAGAAAAATTTAATAGATGAAGTTGAGGAAGGTTTCCTGACTTACTTTCGCCATTAATTTCGACCATGGGTGTTGAGCTTATCGACAGCGTCGTCGATATTGTGGGCCTGGTCGGTCGTCGAGTGGCGGTGGTCTTGGGCCTGAATGTGGTAGTCGATGGTGTCACTGGGAGCGTTGATGTCTCTATTTTTGTGCATCGCGGCAGCGCACTGCTCCATTGTCCACTGCTCAAGCAGGTGAGAAGTCGGTGGCCCTCTAGACGGTAGCCTGCCGGACATGAAATCTCTGCCTTTGATCCGAAGAATGTTCCATTTGGTGCCGAAATAATCGTGTTGTAGTAGTTACCAGGAAGGGTGTCGCATTCAACAACTGTAAGCAGAAGTGTGTCCACTTTAAGAGGAAAACAAATGGTGGGGGTAATTTCTACTTACTTTCACAGCGTGGTGGTGGACCGTTCCAGCGCTCGTCAAAGTCGCAAGTCAGCAGGGCGCGTCCCAGCATTTCATAGCCCTCATTGCAGTTGTACTTAACCAGACTGAGGTATCCCACTGTTCCATTCATCAGGTCATATGAGCCATGTGGAATAGAAGCTGGGAGTCCACATTCGATATCTGCAAACGGAACACAGTTAGAATGTCCTTTTTGAATCGAAGCTCAGACTTACATTTGCACACTGGTGGGAATTCGTTGTAGAATCCAGTTTCCAGACAAGTTCGTGTCGCGGGTCCAACAAGTAAATGGTTCTTGTCACAGGTGTACATGACCTGGGCGTCAACTTCGAATCCTTTCGGTGTAACCATCGTGGAGTTTGGCGGCTGCTCAGGCCGCCCGCACGTCTTTGGCTGATGCTGGCATATAAAGTTTAGCAAAGTGTTGCAGTTGGTATCGCTCCATAACCACCCCTTGGAACCGTCAAATCGCGCACAGTCCTCGTCGCCACCGGGGTGATTCCAAAACGATACAGTCACCTCCTCGCCATCGGTCCACTTCCACGAGCTCCTGTCTTCGGAGTCACGAATGGCGCCCATCCAATACTGTGAGCTAACATCGCTGCGGTGTCTGCGCCACAGTTCCCAGCTGATGAAGCCTTGAAGTGCCGGGTTGCTCTCGCTAATGAGGGTGCCACCGCGAGAGCGACAGAAAGACAAAGCGTCCAAGAAGTTCAATGGCTGGCGGTTGTAGAAGATGTAGCATTTTCCGTTGTAGGAGGCGAGAGCACCAGGTGGCTGATCGCGAAATGTGGGGCATCGTTCGATGGGCAGCGCTTGATCAGTGTACACGAACGCTTCACAAATCGACAACTGGTTTGGTGTGCTGTTTTCCAAGTGAACAGACACAAATGCACCCGGCATGGGTGGGTTGCACGGCAGGAATAGGGGTTGTCCCTCTTCAAGTGGTCCCGTAAATCGGTTGCAAATCGGATTTGTTCCCAAATCGGGTCTGTTGTTGCCAACGCGCACGACAATAGTTGCTGGTTTGTTATCTGCAAGGGAATTAAAATGTTAGGGTTGATGTAAGGGAAATGTGTTTGTGGATACAAGTTTCTAAATAAATAGTTATTTTTAGATATCACCGCAACAAACGGATTAAGATTTTGTCAGACTTGTCATTGAAAAAAAGAAACTACCCACCATCATGCCTGTGGCCTATTAACTCTGAACCTAATAGACCAATATTTCTATGCAAATTTAGCTTGTTTCCACCGGGTTTTAAGTTACTCTTCTCCCGTTTTAGAACATGAATACCGAAATACAAAAACCGGCACTTCAAGCAAAGTGGTCTTCAAGATCTTGCTTTTCAGAATCTGTAGGCGATTGGCAAATGAAATTCGACTATTGACAATATTCTATTTGCATTCGAGAGGACTTTGACCATAGAAATCTATAAATCCCCTTCAAAGGTAGTCCTTTAAACTTCGTATTCACCATTTCCTAATATAATAACACATGGTCTGATTTACGACCTAACCTGGTGTACAAATGTCAAATGCCAGACAGCATGAAAGTTTGCTTTAAACTTTTGATAAATTTTAACTTGTAAATCCCTTCTACTCGTTGGAAGCGACTTTTCATTTTGTTAAAGAGATTTTGTTTCTCTCCCATCGGGGTTCTTATCGTCATGAAATAATAACGTAAGTTAAACAAGTAAGCTTTCTCTAAAGGTTCGTTTGGGCAAATGATTTATTTAAACGTGGATTTCCCAATTAAAATTAACGTATTAGGTCATATTTAAGAACAAACGTTTAAACTAGGAACTTTGAAAATCCTTTATGCCTGGAATCACAATTTTTGCTGGTGAGTCGGGGTCGCACTGTCGATGCTTTTCATGTACTGAATGTATTCATTTATGTTGAATGCATTTTTCTACATAATAGTTTAGCCGGTTGAATAAACCTTATCATTTTTTTTTTAATTTTTTGTGGCCCTAAATATATTTT
Organism: Cheilosia vulpina; assembly: GCA_916610125.1. Lineage (NCBI taxonomy): Eukaryota > Metazoa > Arthropoda > Insecta > Diptera > Syrphidae > Cheilosia > Cheilosia vulpina. The sequence goes on from OU744277.1 coordinate 63,661,688, forward strand.
GCATCAGTGGGTATTTATTTCTGGAGACATACCACCCCTCTAATGAAGTACACCATTAGTGGCAGAGCATTTGTTAATTCCGTCGAGGACTTCTTTTCTGGGGATTCGTCTTTTTCTAAATAGAATCCCTCTCCTATAGCGCACAATCGATTTGTCAAGTTGAAATCAAATAAAATTGAACGTATCTAAAATTCCAGCAGTTATTTGTTGCTCGGAAAAAGTAATAAATTTGCTATCGAAAACCGCTCAGCCATATTTTTGTTTTCTTCCATATTCTTCCTTCTTGATTTAGACCTCGTCGAGGTAAGACCCACTAGAGATAAAATAAAGAGTTTGTTTTATACAAAACGAAAAACATCGTGGGCAACAAATCGGGGACACTATTCACCCTAAAAGCTCCCAATAATCCCTTTTTTAATTTTTGTATTGCATAGCAGACACATGACTTCAGTAGCCTAACCATGGAATATCTTCTTTTTTTTCTACATCAAGCGAGCTGATGCTTCAGTTGGACAGCAGTAGCCCAATTTACTGTCCTGTACTGTTCTGGTCCAAAGAACGTGGATTGTGAGCAAACGCAAGCTAATTTATCTGCAGATACGCCTACAGTTTTTTTGTTGTTTGTAGCCAAACTCATGATTGGAATGGCTGTCAAAAAGTTACTTTGTAGCCCACTGCTGCTTGATTATCTGAAAAGTATTTGGTATTCCTTGTACATTTTTCAGTTTTTGACTCATGCCATTCACATAATTAACCACGGTGTCGAAGATTTGGAGTCTCACTAAAATTTCCATTTTGGGCAAGTCGTTGAAATAGGTCATACTCAGTTAGCCCAGTACATAATCTATACCTCGAATAGTCTCCTGAAATATTATTTATTATTAGCCGCCGTTAGAATGGAGCATATCCGTCTTGTGGAGCTGGATCAAGTATTTTGTGCCTAGAATATCGCCGCTGTTGACGAGGCCATTTTTTTTTCGAGATCGCCGCTGGTCAAACGACAACAGTGGTAGGTGCGCGCTATAGGGCCATGTTAACCGAGTTTTTTCTGCCGCAATTGGACGAATTAGGACTGGAGAACATACGGTTCCAACAGCACGGAACTACGGCACACGCTGCGTGAGCCACAACCGATATTCTGAAGGCGGCGTTCCCGGGTCGCCTCATCTCTCGTTTTGCCGATTTGCACTGGCCCGTTAAATCTCCCGATTTAACAGTTCCAGACTTTTTTTGTGGGGTTTTTTGAAATCCCGTGTTTACGTGAACAAGCCCGAGACCCTAGAAGCCTTTAAGGTCAACATTCGACACGAGTGCGAGAATCTGCCGCCCGTAGTTCTCGCCGAAGTGATGAAAAATGCCATAAAACGAGCCCGTATGGCAATCAATTGTGACGGCGCCCATTTGGCCGATATCATCTTCTCGACTTGATCAATAAATTCTAAAGGCTCAAATAAACATAATCAAAAAACAGAATCGAAGTTTTTCATTTAGAAAAAAATGAGAGCCAAGCAACATCGGATGCCTTCTTTTGGCCCACCTTGTATATTTCCAAAATCACACTGTTTCAGACAGTGTCAGTTTACAATATATGGAAACGTTGATTAAACGAACAACAATTCATTTCATGTTTCCGTCACTTAAGACCTGTTGCAATCAAAACAACCTCTTTTCAATTTATTTATTCGGATGATCTTTTGAGTTGTGGGTATCTCCTACTATATGAATTTCCAGCGTCCTTGGTGAAGTCAAATTCGGCCATCTGTATGCCCATCATGAAACACGATCACATTGCCTCCAACCAGACGAGAGCCATTACCTAACACATAATCTTCAGCCAAATGCAGACGGATCCATATACCAAGCATTAGAAGAGCGATAAACTTTCGAGAGCCATCAAGATAAACTCCATCCAAACCAAAAGTTCCACTGATTTATGGCTGCGATTTCCGCGTTACACAATCTCTACTTGCCCAAGTGTGGGTATCCTTAAGCTGCCTCAGTGTCGGCTTCGACTATTTTAATTTCCCTTTCAAGTTACTCGTTTCTTCCGCCTTCCTTGGTTCATTGCAGAAAAAAAAGAAACAGCACAAGAGCACATTAAGTCGTCACAATTTAATTAAAAGAACTCCGAAGCCAATCTGTGGCAAGAGATAAATCAGCAAATGTAATCAAACGCTGAAACCACATTTCCTAGGAAATCAATTGGAAAAGGGCGTGTATTCCACTAATGAGCGTAAATATGTACAAAATTCAATTTCGTTTCACCCCAATCGTCGCTGTAGGACTATGCACCAAGTGCGTAATCAAGTTAAACCGACCGGATTGCAAACTCAGCTACTTGCATCAGCCAGTCAGATGGTATCAGTTTTTCCCCCAACAGACCTTTGGGTGAATGGAAAATCTGCGAAGAAGTTGTCGTAGGACTGCTTTCACTTGTGCCCAGCACCACCAAACTGCGAGTCATTGAATTATTATTCAATTGGCTGTTACTTTCACTTTAGACGGTGTGCACTGTCATGGGAGCTAGTTTGGTACTACCGCGAGTTGTAGTCGATTCACACACAATATATTTGGGGCGATGGGTTTATTTTTTGTTTTATTTAAATATGAGTCTTAAACAAAAAATTTACCGCTTTTAAGTGCGTCTGCACGAGCGCAGTCTCTGACTTACCACAACATGACTTTCCGAAATCCAGGCGAACTAGTTGCACCATATACGGTTCCAGCAGGTTAACATACCACCATGGGGAGCGCTCTGATTTTGTGAGCGAACACGTTTCCGCACTGAAAAATGCGGATGTTGAGCCGTCAATTGCTTTTTGCGGTATGCCAGATCCTTCTGTTGATATCTGCATCGGAGCTTTTCCGGCAGCCACGTTGAGAACTGCAAAAGAAGACAAATACATGTAATTAGACATAGGCTATGAGCAGTAAAAATATGGGAGAGAAGGAAAAGTATTTATAAGCTTCACCTGGTTTTGAGGTGCACCTGCTGCATGTAACAGATAATTTTGCGAGTGCGCATTAGAGTTAATTGTGGTGTCGCATTTAAATATTGCGGGTTGCGTAAGGCGGTAGTTTTTGCAAGAAAAATGCTTCCTAAAGTGTGGAATATCGGCGGTGGGTTTTTTGTTTACATATAATTGACGAAGCAACAAGATTACTGTGTTGATCAATGGCAGAAATGATTGCCGCAAAACTGCAAATGAAAGAGGTTAAATATTTTTCCGGGCAGAATAAGTAGTCCGTTCTTGCAAAGACTTGAGTTTATCCTTATTCTGCTGGGCTGTTAAGAGTCAACCTTTACTTTGGTGTCAATCATTTTTAAGGAGTCCTATTAGTTTAGAATTTTTGAGCCTTCGATACGAGACTGACAGTGAATGCCTTGCGGCGCTTCGCTAATTTCAGTCACATCAACCAAAATTGTGTCTAAAATGAACAAATCATACGAACAATATCCAAGTGTAACATAAAAATCGTCAAGGGGTGATTTTTAAGCAATACTTGGCCTTGGTAGAACGTAGGGCTTACATAAAGCCTGCGGACACCTCTTTTGAAAATGTAGGTACTAAGCCTAATTGACTTTGCTGCGGCACATGACGTTACTTTAGGCTGACCACGACATCACTTAAATATTCATAGGGCAATTTCGACCTCCACCAGATTATCTACCCGCCAAGCAAATTGATCATTCTTCTGTTAACAATCGTATGAGGTCAAACCGTTTGAGTAGCCAACATAGTCCTTAGACTGCTATCTACATATATTTAGCTTCTTAGACACAATTGTTGGGAACTACTATTCAGAGATGTTGGATGCGTTCAATCGCAATAAACCTCCACCTCAGGCATTGCGTCTGCTAAGCTTCTCGAAACGACTTTTAAAGACTAAATGGCATCGATGCCCAGAAGCTTTCACAATGGTGAAAAATGCCGACAAATGCAGCAAATAAGCTTGCTAAAGAGCCTTATTAAGCGTTGCATGTTTAAAAATAAATAAATAAATAGCTGGCGCAACAAGTCCGCATGTAACTTAGGTCTAGCTTTCCACAACCATTCGTTTTGTGTTTTTTGGACTAATAGAAGGGGCAACAATTTTACGAGTCCGAAAGACTGAATTGAGAAGCTCTTCATGACAGTTATACTCTCGGATGTTTGTCGGACATTCGCGAAAAGTGGCGCAGTGAGAAAAAACTTTAGAAACTGAGATAAAGGAGACTGATCACTGAGCAACAGCGTCGCCTGAAAAGTGACCGGCACAGTTCATCTTTGATCCATCTGTAGATATCCATATTTCTGTTGTGGGTTCATGTCCCTGTTCGAAATTAAAGCAATAATTTAGTCGGTCAAAACTGAGATCGGAAACAGATATTTTCGAAGGTGATATCGTTTCGCACTTTTTTCTTAAGCATTTATGCGCACGCTAAGTATCCTTGGTTCCAGCTGTTTCCTTGGCCAATTCTCACGACAATTTGGACAGCCTACTCCCGAAAGTTCAGTGTTTCGCAAGCGCCTTCAGTATGGCGTAGGTGATATGTCATCCTCATTGCGCCGGTTGATCCATATTCACCTCAATATTAATAGTACTTCTCATATAAAATGTGTATACCACTTTGATTTGTTCGAAAAGGGCTCTAACGTTTTCAACCAACATTTTTTTACTCAGTTTCCCGCATTCGAATAACGGTACTTTTGAAATTTAGACATTGGAAACGATTGTAACAAAAATTAATTTCTAAGGTACTAGGGTCATTTCTAACTTAATGGCAAACTCCGTTTTACTCTGTATTATCGTAAAATTGATTTTTGAAAAAAAGGAATTTTTGAAAAATTTTGTTTACTTTAGTTTACCTGAAAACGGCAATAACGGTTTTGACCAAAATGCAAAATTAGAACAAAATTTATGTTTTCAAAATTAATGCGTCCTTAATTTTCAATTCGAATCACCGAAAACGCTAATTTTTAAGACTGTTCATATCTCGAAAACCCCCCATTCGATTCGAGAAGAACTTTAAAAACCAAGTAATGCTTACAGCCCGAACAATAACTTACACTCGGTATTCAGCTAAATAGATAGGCAATAGTATTTTTCAGACAAAACAGTACCAAATATTGAAATGTTAAGTATGAAAAATACTATTGCCAAATTTTATAAAAACCACTCTAGCGATTTTGATCAAAATGCTTATTAAGGATAATAAAAGTATTCTTAATAAGATCCTGTACTTAGTTTTCCTCAATAAATTCGAATAAATCAGATTAATAATTGTTTCTCAAAAATTACGGATCCCGATTTGTATTCACATATCTACGGTATATTTTTGTAATAATAATAATATTGAGTATGCACCTTTAAATAATGCCAGCCACTTGGGGTGTACACAATTAGAAACTCCCAATTAGAAACTCCCACTTCATTTGCACAGCACACACGTCCATTGGGATATTCAGTTTATAACTGCTAATGCAAATTCAAAAACAAATCTCCGAATTCGTACAATATAATATATGTAAAGATATAGATCTATCAAGAACCCTGCTTCCAATCATGGCGTTACTTATCAAAATAAAAACATGAGCTAACAGATCAGAAAACAGAAACTCCTACTACCCTTGTCCTCGTACTCAAAAATCTTCTAACGTGTAAGAGCTAATAAAATAGAACAGTCTACAGTGGCACTTAAAACTCTCTGCGACAATTCCATTTTACTGAGAGCTTCAACTTTTAAAAATCACATTGTTATTTGATTATGTACTGCCATATCAGATGAACTACCTAAAAGTAAATTTTATTTAACACTATTTCTTTTCCTATATTCTATCTATGCACTGCTTCTTTTATCTAGCATTGCTTCTCAGTTTTTTACCTATACCTACCTAATAAAATAAGAAAACCACCAAGCAAACTTTTGATGAACGAGAAAGTTTCGTTCGACTCAGTCGTGCACTTTGTTTTGTTAACAAAGTTCGATAATTTGTGGATTTACCTGGAGACCGCGCATTGTTTTTTTGTAGATGTTAAGCGCCCTTTTGTCGGTTTTGTTTCGTTGGCCTAAGAAGGCAATAATAAGACCCTAATGGTCCCAGTTCTGCTAAATGGCCTTTTGCATGTGAGCAAATTGTTCTAAGATTTGAAAGGCAAATGGAACCCAATACATGGTCTGGAAAACGTTTAAACACCATGTTCACACTTTAAACTTTCAGTGTGAACGCACCCTTAAACCGATTACCGAACTGTCAATATCAAAATATTCAGTAATATAAACATTCTCATCATGGTGAAGTTCACAAAGGAACAACGTTTACAAATAATTAAAATTTTCTACACAAATTCCGAGTCGGTGGTCGTAACGCCAATTTTCATTGCAAAATCGGCTTCGTCAATAAGCTTCATGAAACAGCACTTCATCCGCAAAAGTCACTGTTTGGTGCGGTATGCATCCCGGTGGCGTTATTGGGCCGTTTTTTTTTCGTCGATAAAAATGAACGTCACGTTACGATAATTGGTATTCGCTACAGAAACATGTTGGAACGTTATTTCTTTGAGCAACTGAATGAATTGGACATTAATAATATGTGGTTCCAACAAGACGGTGCCACAAGCCACACACCGATCGAGTTTTTGAAGTCTCAGTTCAGTGAAAGTTTTATCTATAGAAACGGACCCGTCTATTGGCCGCCGAGATCGTGTGATTTAACGCCTCTAGACTTTTTTTAAAAGGGCTACATTAAATCATTGGTCTATGCCAACGAGCCTGCGCAAAGTTAGAGGAGCTCAGAGCCAATATTGAACGAGAAATAGCGGCCGTATCGGCCGAGTCATCGAAAATTGGGTTCAACGTATCGAGCCAATATTGAACGAGAAATAACGGCCGTATCGGTCGAAATGTGCGGCCGAGTCATCGAAAATTTGGTTCAACGTATCGACCGCTGCATACGTTGCCGTGGTGAACTGGTCATATGAACGAAGTCGAACTGCATTCATAAATGTTTTGATAGTAATTCAAGCCATTACAATTTGTTTTTTGTTTTTTCGAGATATCTCAATCAGTTTGCAATGGATTTAAAAAAAGAAAAATTTGTCTAGTCCTTAATGAAAGACCCTTTAGAAAGTCAACTAGAGGCAGTAGGCTCATTTCCATCCCGGACTTAGAGTAGGTATTATAATATTAGATATGATAAGATTTACGGAAGTCTGCAGCAAATATTTAAAGCAAAGCCAAGCCTTCTACATGAAAATGCTTCGGTAGGGGTCTATGTTTTCCACGTGGCATGCAAAACTTTGCAAAACTAACAGTCAATATTTTATTTTTATTCGAAAATAAATAAATAAAAATTTTTTTGGGGAACTTTTAAAAGCCTTAAGGGTTTATTGGCCAAAAATGTCCTCCTGACTAGCTATCTGAAAATGCAGACTTAATAGCCCCTACTTTTGATTTTATTTAAACTTTGGCATTTAGCGCTAAGGTTCTGTAGAATTGCTGACAATTTGTTGTAGAAAATACAGATCTTGTTTGTCCACTTAGAGATATGTGAACATTTTTCAAGAATACTTCTTGTGGAAAAGTCGAATCTATATATCGCTCCACCAGATTGGTAAATAATGTTAGATGAGCACTAAAATTGCTGTAAGATATGGCTCTGCCTATAAGTAAAGTAAGAGCGATATGAAATAATTGCTGATGACACTGTTAGCTCACTTTCGATGCCGATGATGAAAACGACATCGCGCGATAGAGAAAATGTCACGATTTTCTAAGGACAACCAGATGGTGAGTATACAAATGTGTAGTATCGCTTCGCTTCGCACCAGCTGGCGACAGTTAAAGAAAAATAATGACTGCGCCATTGCTCACCATAGTCACCGCATACGTGGGACATCCCATATACAACGGAAAGCGATATCCACGAAAGAAAGCTTTACGACTAATTCGGAGGCGATCACGTTTCCGAAAGTAAGAATATAACGCTCTTCTGCCATGGCTTAAGCCATATGTGACTCAGAAACACCGAATAGATGCTGCTAACCCAATTCAGTTTAACAGCCCAATCTCTATAAACAAATTAAATAAATTGACAGATGATATCACGCAACAAATTTGTCACAAAAGATAATTAAAATCAATCCGGTGGAGGTTCACGCTCCAAATCTGCTCCGCACAGCGCGCCACTTAAGTGAAATTGCGTTCAGAAGTAACGCATACGCTGATTTTGTATAGAATGTCATAGTCTAGATACAGATGCAGGTGGCACTCATCATTACGAACGGTATCCATCCGAATTTAGAGGTTTCACTTTCGAATCAATACCAAGATGAGCGATACAGCGCGATGACGCTTTATCTACAGCAGCGACAGGTAGGTACACTTCTGAAAAGAAAAAGTTGTATATCTCACCATCTCCATCCACGGGCGAAGCCGAAGACGAAGAAGAAGAATCAAAACAGCAGGGCACACAATGGAGTGATAAAAATTCTCGCGTTTCACTTTCTCGTGGCGCATTCCAACCTGGGTCGCATGGAGCATGGCATGGCGGCGGTGGTGGTGTTGGTGGTAAAGATCCGTAGCTGCTGGGAAACCAAAAGATAAAGCAAAATTAACATTTGTTGTTGTTTTTTCGTGTGTTCCTTTGTTGTTGTTTTGTTTTCTGTGTGACCTGGATTTTTATGTTTCTCTTTGACCGTATTCCGGTGAGGTGGCCCCGTTTGAACTGAGCCGCGCGGTGCACAATTGTTTACTCAAGTACTTTGCGCTGCATGTACCATGCTTTGCTCACCCATTCAGGTTGTTGTTGGTGGAGTTCGTATGGTGTTGAAGGTACCCGAGTTGAACCTGCGGACACAAGGTCTCTTTGGAATGCGCCGTTGCACAGTTATGAGACCAGACCATTGAGAGCCGGGCCACAATGAAGCAAGATATGGTTCCCAAGCTAACGACTGACGACGACGCATTTGCGATTGTGAAACGATGGTGTGACAACGTTTGTGTGTTGCCGTTTGTTTTGTTTTTTTTTTTTTTTCTATCGCTGTTCTGTGTTTTAAGTTTTCTCATTTATGTAAGAGTTTTTGCACGAAGCATTTAAAGAATAGGCCTGACACGGAGGTTGAGCTACAACATTGTTAAAAGTAATAATGCTTGTGTTTCGGATAGGATCCCACTGAAATTTGAACAAAGCCTAAGTTATCTGTGCAGAATCAAGTTACAGTCTTCACATGGAGGGTACTAGGTGTTTTTCTGTATGGCATATGCTATAGGGTCACATGCCGATTAGAGTTTTAGAGGCTCAAATATGTAATGGAGGGTGACGACGCAATGGGCATTAGATGTTGTTTTTGACAATCTTACACATGGCTGACCTTCATTGCTTAATAAACGGCTATCTTAAGGTACTCCACATCATTGTAATGTCGTTTCGTTTTATAAGACGTGATTCGACTGTTCAGAAATAAAAGCCGTTTGACTTTTCAGGGAGTTTATTTGCGTTTCAATGTACGGCCACGACTTTGATAAAAGTCAAATAGGCTTTGATGATTTTGATTTTCGAAAATAAGTTTCCCTATACCAATTTACAAATGAAGAGCGAATTTAATTAAATTTACTAGTAGGTAGGAAGCTGCAAACTCATGTACGCCTTTCCAGCCAGTTTGCCTTCAAACGGAGCAGACTTACACTACCTCTACGATATATCACCAAAGACTATAACTAGACGCTGCAGCTTCGGAAAAAAAAAATTGGAATTATCTGCACAACAATGGCTTCAACATTGCAATCTTTCTCAGAGCCTGAACTTACGAGGCATACCTTCCAAGAGTTGTACAAATAACGTTTCTAACAGGCTACAGCATCCGGAAGAACCTATAAATTTGGTCTAAATTTACTCTAAATTATTGTTCTTCTGGACATTTGTCAGAAAGCTGTCATATTCTCAACGTCACCATCAGCTGTCAATCTGTCTAATCATAAGGCGTCCTGATAATCTACCAAGCTTTTGGAAAACTTATTGATCTTAAGGAACACGGCAGAGTCATCAGCGACGATTATTGCCAAGCACTACATCTGTGATCCGCTTTATAGGACTTCAAACCCGGAGCTCTGCAGTGGTTATTGCTGAATATATAAAGGCATTTATAGCTTCCAGAAAGTAAGTAACAGGAAGTATCTTTCTGACAGCACAATCAATGGACCTGTATAATTGCGACGTAACTTATACTTTCTTTCAATTTTTGAAAGAAACGCAAAACGCCTCTTACATTTTTACCGCCAAAAAAATAAAACAAACTTTTTTTGTCACAATTAATTTTGACATTTAACTTCGAATATAGATAAACAATGATACCAAACGATGGGCACATTCAAAACCGTGGTTATATTGGTCTGGACTCTATATCTTATCTCAACGCAAAAACTAAATCGGTCGGAAACGTCACTTTTCCTATGTCAGCCGCATATGCGAACTGGCAACTTAGTACTCAGTAACGAATTTCTTAACTAGATTAGTCGGCTATCCGGCGTCATAAACGTCAACTGAAATAGCTGTTCATGTGACCGATCTAAGCCGATCAATACTGAGATACATCAAGTCAGGCAGCTGTCAGGCTTCTACTAAAACAAGAAACTTGAACGTCCCCAATAAACTCTTAAAAAGGAAACTGAACTAATACACAAAAGTATTAGAATTATACAGTAATATCATTATACAATTTTTACAATTATAATTAGAACTTTAATCTTAAGCATACCCGATTTTTTTTTTTTTGCCTGAGTGTACTAAATTTTCGACAAAAAAAAAAATAAAAATGTTCATATTGATGGTATAAAACAACTAAAGGTCTGCTTTCCTCCTTTCGAAGGTATCATGTGCTATGGGAAAATTTGTACGATGCAATACTGTTTATGCATCGTCGTATCTTTATATAGAATATCTGAACATAGCTCTCTAAATGGCTGGAAGGTAATGTGAAGTTTCCCGGATAGCTAGCCTAAAATAACTATACAAGACACTTCCAGGTGTTCGCCGATTCTTCGCATTGCGTGGTTGTTACCTAAGCACTAAAGATATTCGCTGAAATGAAGTCGTTGAATTGGACATGCGAGGAAACATAAAAGGAAGGTAGGTTCTTACATATTATTGAGGTTCTACTGGTCCTAGAGCAACCCAAGATCCAAGATATCTCCTCCAACTTTAATTTTAAAAGTTTTCACACCCTCCTGAAAAACACCTTACAAGACCGACTTGAAAGGCAATGTATGGAGTGCAGGGGGTCAATTAGGCGCAGGAACATAAGTCCCGAACTCAATTCGGGGTCAATTATCGTTCTGTGAAAGAGTGAATCAAATAAATCGTTGTCAAATTCGCTCATTGCTTTCATTTTTTCGATACTAAAAAGCGATTCTCGCTCAATAAGTAAAATTATCATGGTGAATTCAATATCGCATACTTTGCTGTACGATATTAGATTCTCAATTTTCAAACTCTCACTAAAAACATTCACTGTAAATGAGAACGTTAAAAAATATTATTCATATGAACATTTTTGAAGTTTGGTTTCACATTTGTGTAGAACGAGAATCGAAATTGCGGTGAATGGGTGAAAGGATTTTCGATTCACTTTTTCACAGAACGAGAATTGACACCCAGACCTTATACAGAGTCGAACTTTTGGTGAAGATTTAAGCTCAATGATTTTCGAGCAAGCTCTACAATACCTTATAAATAAAAACCTAACTCTACGAAAAACCAATAATTTTTAGATGCACAAAAGACCTCTCTATGGGAATTGTATAAACTCAATATTGACAGCAAACAAGTACTGACATTCCGAGTGAGTAGAGGTCACTAGTCCTACATGAGCTGTAATATGTAATAGACATTTTGGCGCAATCTAGGTGGAACTATTTCCCTCTTCTTAGCTCTCTATAAAATGTCATCAATCATTCAGAAAGCTTTATTTAATTATCAATAAAGTCAAAATATTTTTCCAAAAGTTGTAGGGTAGAGTCGCTAGTGGCCGCCCTTAAGGATTTTTCATCATAAAATATATCACAGTAACAACAAATATTAATATTTTCGCATAATTATTAAAATAAATTATTCTTTATTAAATTGTTCGTCTATAAAATGAAGAAAAAATTAATTATTGTTGTCAGAAAAATGTTTATTTAGGTTTTAGTAAAAACAGTATTTTTTTCCTGTGGCCGGCCCCTTGTTTCCTGTTTCCGGCCACCTCGTGTCCCATATTTGTTATTAAAATATTTTATTACAGAAAAGTTAAGAAAACAAATTATTTATATTATTATAAATTAATAAAAATAATGAAATTAAAAACCAATATTTGAAAAAAAATTATCCATAACATTTTCACAAAAAAACACTAATTCCGACAGCAATTTCACTAACGTTTTGACAGTAAATTCACACAAAAATTTTCCCCGACAGAGCACAAGTCAAATGAGTTGATTTCTCGCGAGCGACTGAGCACTGGCAATAAGAATTTTGCAACATTGAGGGAGAAGTTTAAGAAAACAATTTAACTACCAAAAACTTCGAAAGAAAACTATAACAATTCACTAATTACAACGACTTTTCTGAGAGGTGGCCGGCCACTGGGGAAGGCCGCAATAAGGCTACTCTATGTTTCATTGTGGCAGTCCACAGCGCTGAGCCACTGTTTGATGGACCACTCAGGGCGAGGTTCCATTTTTGATTCGAAACAGGAGATGCACCTTAAAGTCCCATCATTTGACAAATAAAAACTTCTTAGATTAGCTTTAGGAATTCGGCAACAAAATGTAGGCCCCTTCCATTTTTGAAAAAAAATTAAATTCCTGAAATAAATGATGAGAAACTAATTCTCGTTAGTTTATTGAACTATTGTTACCTACTACATTTAATAAGAACAAATATATTAGTGCTCCCTGTACCTACAGTGAAAGCCCCCATGAAGCTCGGTGTGGGAATCCATTTTCCGGCAACGTCAGGCGTGATAGCACATGGATCGTCATAACCAAATAGTCCACGTGATTGTTGGGGATAACAAATAGAGTGACGCAAAATCACTCCACAGTGAAAACTCACATTTTTCCCGATTACAAATAGACAAGAGAAAGAAAAGAATGACAAAAAAATGCCTTCCATAACCCCTAACCCAATTCCATAATCCGCTTGGATAACATCTCTATTTATATTCGTACACATCTTCCAATCGCTTCGCCAAAGCACACATCGATAAATTGAAATTAATATGTCAACTTGGGATTATTTCTCATGTTTACAAATAATTATTGTAAAGATGTGACTTATGCCTTAAGGCCCAAATCGCTTCATTCTTACACAACGAAAAGAGAGAACAAAATCGTACGGTGTTATTGTACACCTGTGCGCACTGCTGCCTTTATACTCGTGTACGTATCTCTTTGCTATAGACATCTAATGTACCGTTCCCCATCAGAATCCAAATACCAGTGTGTGTGCGTTATTGTGTTGGTTGAACACCAACTTCTTGGCAACGCGCGGCGACCTGAAAATGATTGCCTAGCCATATTCTGTTTACTTGCTAAACCTGAAAAGAAGACGCAACGGAGGGTGACCGACAGTCAAGAGAAAGAACTAGGCAACGGTAACGAAAGAAAGACACAAGCAGCTGAATAAAGAAAACCCATACCTCGTATTCATATAACAGTTTTCCCCAACAGCAGCGCAACGCTAGTGTAGATACGTCGCATGCCTACCTTCGCTGTCTATCCATAGGAGAGAATATTTTATTAAGAGGTGCAGTAGAAGCTTGGTTGACGTTATTCATTGGCACTGTTAACAGCTGCGTAATACCACCACGCGATAGAGTTTAGCGAAATCATACATTCCGTTAGGTCGGTTGAATTTCAGGAGTGCCTGCCAAACACCAAAGCGGCCATGGTGTGGAGGAATGCATTGCATGTCGCAGATGAGAGTGGGAGTTACAATAATTCAAGGATTGTCATTTCGACAGCATGGTAACCACAGGTGAATGGAAAGGAGAATCGAAATCGACGAAAATCCGCAACGTGAATTTTCAAATACGCAAAAGAGTTGGTGGGTGGCTGGGAGAAAGCTGAACGTTATTTGAGTGCGAGACCAAAGCGCATTTTGGATGCCATATAAACCCTGATAGATGTGACAAAGCTTGACTTGTGTGCTTGGAAGCTTAAACAACATCGGTATGAAATAGTGTTTTCAGAAAACCCATTTGAATTGACAGTTTTTGGATATCAATCGCTGAAGAGGATCCAACCGGCAGGCAAAGAGGAGACAAAACAAAATTCCTTGAGTATTTGAAAAAATTAAAAATTGCGAAGTAGGAATAGCCATGCAAGGAGTTTCAATAGGTATGAAAAAAAATGTAATAAGACTAGCATGCGTTGGCGCCACCAGTGGAATGTGGACAAATATGGAACCTCAGCCTTTGAGAAACATTTTGTCAATCATTGTCGGCCAATAGAATCAGTCAGTTCGTCAGTAAACTGAAAATTGGAGGGCATGTGTGATTCTACGATCCTGCAGAAATGTTTTGGACAAGTTGGGTGCCAGACCACATCTTGTAGAGTCACACTAAGGGCAGGTAGGTCCATTTTGGCACAAGCTCTAATGATTTCGAGACTACCCGTTGGACCAAAGCGGGTTTAAGCTGATGCTTTGAACAGCAAGTTCGTGGGTATTGTGAGGGAGCTGGATAGGACAGCAGATAAAGAATATTCTCCTCCTCCTCCTCAAACAACAGCCCTTGGGTATCCGGAAGGGTTAACACCACAAACAGCTGTCAGAGCAACAACTGCAATATAAAAAAAAAATCGGAGCATGCGAAATGCTGACGTGAAGAGCTCAAGGTTCTTGGAACACTCTGTTGGGTCTATATCCACATGAAGTTGAAGGCATTCCAAGTGATGAGAAAACGGAGCAAATAGCAGCAAAAGCTTTCGAAATATGTTTCAGAACAAGATGATCCTTATGCGAGTATCTTGCCTTGCAGGCTCAAGTTTTTCGCAGACAAAATATAGTTTCAGAAGAAAACCAGCTAAACCATAACCACAAGAAGTCCACTCCATGAGTTAGGACCAAGAAACTTCTGCTGATCTACCTTCGTTGTAGTAAATTGTTTCCGATGAAAGAAGAGGACCATCTCTCTTAGATGAATAGGGTTATCTTGAAAATACAACTTGAAAATACAACTGAATCTCTACGCCACAAACCAGGTCACCAATATATATATACTTATAGCTGAGATTTTGTTAAGTTTATTCCAGCAAAACAGTCAAATTACTGAACATTATCAAATCCTTAAGGAGCTTTTTATGTTGCGGCAAATTATTAATTAAGTAATCTTTGAACAGGGTTTGAATGCGCAGGGGATAACTTAATTCCACCTCGCCAAAACCCACTAACGTAATTTGGGAATTCAATCCCAAATTTAACATTTTTTTGCTGAGTTTATAAGAAAGTTAAACCCTCGCCTCCACTAATTTACCAAAACCCGTTTCGATGGACCAAACCAATTCTGTGATACGATGTAGATGATGCCCCTCATGTGAAGCCGTGCTTGCCGCCTCGCACTTGATGATTATGGTCAATGGCATTCCAAGATTGTCTCAAGTTTCCGATGTCGTTATTGCTGAAGATATAAAGCCATGGGTTTGAATTGTAACAACGTAGTGTGGTAACCTAATATAAAACTTATAAGGAAACCATCTCCCGATTCGTCTACCGACATTCACCATACTAGTCGCCTTCCCTTCAACTTGAAAGACAATACCTACTTACTAGTCGAATGTAAATTGAGCATACATACCCTTCTCTCCTATTAATAATAGAGTCCACTTTTGCAACAGTGCCTTGGGCAGAAGATGTTTGGTTTTTCTGTAAAATGTGTGGGCAAAACAAAAGCATCTCGAATTAGAAAAGGGATGTTGAAAATGTTCAAAGCTTGTCCAACCCTCCCGTCTGTAGTGCTGTTGATTCTACTTCAGAGAGCCTGTTGGATATAAAAAGTCTAGCACTTCACAAAAAGTCCATCAAGAGAAGCTAAAACTGCACTAGTTTTTGGGGTGCGAATACACTTTAGTTGAAAGATCTATGCATACTACGTAGCATCACAGACTTCAGTTTAATTTTCATTTCACCATCGTTCAATATTTTAAGCAAGTTCCTTCTAAAAGCTCCCATAAATTCTTCCAACGACACAAATAATTCATAAGCCAATTAAATTCTCAATATTTGGATATTCTTGGAATGACTATCAGAATCAGCAAAATAATCGATTTGGCTTATACCGGACCATTTTCGTGTTTCATCAAGGCCAACCATTATAATGCTGCCACAATATCCTACACCCCATTTCCTGTGAATCAAAAATCCATTTCCGCCCAACAATAGTGTAAATGAGAATGAGCACATATATCCGTCTGCTTTTCAAACTCAAACCAAATAGGGATTATCTGTTTTGTGTGGACCTTTCGAATACATATAAACCCTCGAGGATCTTCAAATGACTGAGTGATGAGTCTGAGGACATATACGTTACGGAGATGAAAATATATTTATGTGCGAGTCAAGTGCAAATTGTTCTGGTCTATTAACTTTTGCCAAAATGTTTCAACTTGGATTATATTTCCAAAGATGCTGAATAAAAAAAAAAATATTATTATTATAATTATTAGTATTATTCAGGCAACATTTTTTCGAAGAAATATAAGCATTCCACTACTGATTTTGTAAAATATTAATTACGATTCTATGGGAATGCAGTGGCGCAGGGGTGATGTGTTCGATTGCGTAGCTAACAATCAAATCGAAGACGAAACGATTGCTATGAATAAAATAAATAAAAAATCACGCGTAAGCTAAGCGAGTTTATAACCTTATCTGGAATTTTTGAACAAATATATTGGGAATTATAAGCCATTTTTAAGACATCGATAACAAACGGCTCCGTGCAGGACAAATTCCCACTGCACTAACTTTAAAACAATCTTTGTTGCTCACTTTCAGTGGGAAATAACTTCACATAAAATAAGTGAAATTATTTCCCGCTTGAGGGGAAGTTGTTTCCCATGTGAAGTTGTTGCCTTGAAGTTATTTCCCTGCAACGCAGAAGCTGTAGCCTGTAGCTCTGGTAACTGGTTAAAATAAAACTGCAATAATATTCCCCAAATAAAATAACTCGAAAATGTTTTTCAGGGGCAGCCACTATGAATGATCGATGAAAACAGTTTCCCCAATAGCCTGGGACATCCTCTGCTGCGCACTCATCAAACAGGTCATTACTTTGTAACGCCAAGAAGGAGTCACCGGAGATCTCATAACGTATATAATTTCTGAATCAGGATCACATTCTGAATCGATTTAGCCATGTTTGTCTGTCAGTCGGGTACCTCCCATACAAAATCAATGTTAGACCCATGTTTCTCTCTGTCTGTTGAAAACACGATAGCGTCGAAACAAATCGATCTACGCAAGGGAAATTTTATGAGAGGACTTACTTTTATCGTCGTCAGGCTGATATTCAAATTGGGCGGTACCAGAACTACTTCACCGACTGTTCTACATGCAAAAACCAATATTGCATGACTTGTATGCAGTGGAGGGTATCAAAGCATCGGCCAGGCCGATGATAACACTTTTACTTGTTTTTTCATAAATTTAGTCAATAGGTACATTTGGAAATTTTATTGTGAAATTCACTTTCGCTTAAAAAGTTATTTCCAAGAAAATACAGAAGCATTTTAAATAAAGTTCACGACTGGGTCGCATGAAACTTTCTCGTTCATCATTTATTAAGATAGGTAAAAATCTTAGAAGCGATGCTAAATCAAAGAATAGTGTTAAATAAAAACCACTTTTGGCTTATCTATCTGATTTGGCAGGATACCTATGTCAAATAAAAATGTGAGTTTCAAGCTCTAAATAGCGGGAACTTTTTGGAAATTTTAGTTGGAGAGCTATCTTATAAGCGCCCATGATTTTTGAGTACAAGGATAGCAGGAGTTTTTTGTTTTCTGATCTGTTAGTGCATGTTTCTATATTTTACTGGAATAGCTTAGTGATGAGCGTTTAAGGTGTCTATGATTGGAGGAAGGGTTAGGGTTAGGTTAAGAAATATTTTTAATGCGGCTTTTATTTTTTTAAGAAAAACTAAGTACAGAATCTTATTTATAATTCGTACTTATATTATCTTAAATATGTATTTTGTTCATAGTAACAAATATTTGAATTTTTAAGTTCAAAAAATACGATTTATGGCTTTAAGCTATTTAGCTGAAAACATTGTATAAATATTGTTCGGGATAAGGCATTGCTTGGTTTTTTAAGTTTCATCCAAATAAAAATTGAAGTTTTTGGAGACATGAGCATTAGTTTCTAAAATTTTGGAAAACCATGACTGAACACACCCACCAACTTTCCAGTAGAAAGGCCTTCCCATGACCCTGGAAGTTAATGCTGGCTGTTGAGATTGGATGTGCATTTATATAATAGTATTTAGCTTTAAGTATAAATATGTCTTTCTGCGTACAAGTTCGCAATTGTTCTTAAAGTTATTTTTCCTTGTGCTTATGGCACCATTGTTGAAACAAAAATAAAATGTACTTCGTTTTTTAGGGCAACATTTTATTGAAAGTTTTCTCACCGCTGGCAATTAAACATTGTTCATTTTTTTCAAATATGCATTGAATGAAATAACTTAGAGAAAAACTGAGTTTTCTATCAAGATAGAAATGATATTACCTTAAGAATGCATTTTTTAGCAAAACATTGGGTATGCAGCAACGTTTACTCCACCTATATAAGCTGAACATGGGGAGTACCATTAATAATGGCGCTAACTTACGCAATAAAAAGTGGCCCGAACTGTAAGCCCACAAAGTCTAAATCCGAAGTTTGACGTTCTGTCCGTCAGAATTGCGAGACCCACTTTTTTTAGTTTCTATACCATTTTTAGAAAAAAAAATATTATTATAGCCTAGTCCTTCCTCAAAAGGAATGTGAAAAACGCATCGAACTCTACCAACGGGTTACAAAGTTATAGAAGGTAGCTATCGCCAGAAAATAATTTCTATTTAGTAGGTAAGAAGCACATGCCGATGGTCCGACTAAACACTTCTCATTTTTAAATTTAAGTTGTAGAAATTTTTCTAAATTGTCGAAAATAATTTTGAAAATGGATTTTATTATTGGTGCTCGAAATACTGCATCCCTCGTGATGTGTTTTCGTAACAACTATGGACAATTAGAGACAAATCATTTGTATTTTGTTTAAAGTGCCGTCTTCCTCTTAAAAAAATCATGGGATGGTAAACCACGATTTTTGTATTCATCAGGCAAGGCAAATGTGCTTGGTATTGTGTAAAAAGATTTAAAGCAATCAATGTGGAAATAAGCGATTTATATGTACTTACTGTAAATGGGAAACTTGCTTCAAAAAAGTTTGAAATATTTTAACTGCAAAACTTGGCAAATCGCAGCGGATTTTAGCAATGGCATTATTGAGTCAACCATTTCACACGATTTAATAACTCGGCAGCCAACAGAATAATTTTTCGGAAGAGTTCGAAGCGAATCGCCTGACAAACGTTTCTTCTTCGTAAGTTATCACAACAATTTAATTTTAAAAAGCGTGAGGCCCAAGTTACATTTTACGAATTCGCAGTGTCGAAATGTTGTTAAAGAAATAATCTGTTATGACCCACAAAATATTTAAGACGAAGGCTAAACAATTTTAATAGTAAAGTTTTAGGTACGTCTTTTTGAGCACAGAGACAAATTACAAAAAAAAATAACAAGGATGGCGAAACTTTGACGCATATAGACCGTGATATGTCTACAAAAGATCCTACCGACTCCTAATAAATAAATCATTTGGTTATTTTCAGTCTACAAGCTGATGGCATCATCGAACCTTATTTCTTCAGATATGGGGCCGAAGTTTGTGCTAAGATCGATGGCGATTTTTACCGCGTCATGATTAATGGGCCTGGCTAGTAATCATTATTCACCTTCACCTTAAATCTTTTATGTGCCACAATTGATTGATTTTTGTGAAAATTGTTCACCAACACGAGTTCGTAAGATTTAACCTGAACAATAATGCAAGTACCTCATACTTAGTTTTTAGGCTGAAATTATTATATTAGGGAAATTGGTTTCAAAAAGATGGCTTGGAATATTTGCGAACAAAGTTTGTCCAGAAGAACAAACGGGTACCGTTCTTAGGACGTCACTCGGTCGGCTTATGGACTTGGAGTTTATAGCCTTGACCTACCTACAAGGCAGATTTTTTTTTCCAAAGCTTCAGCATAAACTTCGATTTCATTCATCGCCTATGGAAAAAGTGCCCAATTGTTTTGAACATTTGTATTTAGGAACGCTTAGAAGTAACAAACGGACTCTCCATGTTGAAACTACCTTAGGATTGGCAAACTACATAAATTCAATTCTGCTCGCTAGGTATATCTTTATAGCTTACTTAACAAATTGATTGTTCCCAAGTTGAATTGATCAGAACGAAAACCTAAAAACACTTTCCAAAAAGCGTGCGGGAATTTATGATCCGATTCGAGTGCAGACGGTTTTCAGTTTTAAATATCTAGTGACACAAATCCCACTGTAACGTGCCTTGCATTACAAATTTCGTCACAAAATCAGTTGAACGCACCGGAAAAAGTCACGCGGGTCGATTCGGGAAAGTTAACTTTCGTTGAACTTATCGCCTCCTTTCAGTTTCCATTTAAGCGAAATAACAAAAACTCTTAGAATTCTAAGCGGTAAGGTCGAATGCAAATGCGGAAAGATCACTTATTCCGACAACCACTGTAAGGTGTACCCTCCAGAGGGCATTCGCTTCCGCGCACGTCCAAATGCGGCACAGATAGTGTTCAACCGCATAGAATGTATGGCATACGTTACACCTGTCCGTTTTCTTTGGAAGCACACACACATAAGGCAAAGGGAAGTTGCCAAACCCTATCCAACAACAAGCCATGTGGCGTGGTCCCCCTTTTATGCGGATTCTTGCGTTTACCTCATTCTCGCTCGTTCTCGACTTCTTGACTGAATGGGTACTTTTTGTGCACGTTTCGCTCATCATTCGTACGGGTGTATCTGTATATAGTTCCCAAAACGTTGTCTCCTCGGCGCGGCTAAGTATGAATGGTGGATACGCTCTTGTGTGGAAGTGGAACATTAGGGTCAAGGTTATTACTCGTACATTATACTGCAGTCCAACTCGACGACGGAACGAAGACGCGCGCTCAACGCTAATTTCTACTAACAAGGTTAATCTGTTGGCTCATCAATTTGCTTTATGTCGCTGTCGGGTCGGTCGGTCTACTCGCAGTGCGTTCTAGTTAAATGTGAGCTCGAAGTGGAGTAAGAACGATGCTAAGTGGTAGATGTAGGCTAGCGATACAATTTGTACTACGGTGTAATGTTATGATTTCATACACCATTAGCATAGGCTGGCCCCATGACGATTATCAAGTGATGCGGATGCATACGAAGACGTGATGAGTAATGAAGGAACTTATTTTAATTGCTGGATGCTTTTGCAATAACAAAAAATAAAAACAAAACTACTGAATAGGTAAGTAGCTCAGTGTGAATGCAGAATGCAGATTTGCGCCATTATTAAGTGGGATATAGGTCACTGTGCACACACTTACCACAGAAAGGTATTCCTTCGGGTATCCATGTTCCCTTGTCACATACTCTGCGCGACGGTCCGAGGAGTTCAAATCCCCTTTCACAGGAGTACGAAGCGATAGAGCCGTGTGTTAAATTCGTGTCGGAAAACACTACCGAACTGTGGGCTGGCGATCCGGGAAAACTGCATGCTGTCAGACGATCTGAAAGTGAAGGAAGAAAATGTTAGGTTTTTAATTTGTAAATGTAGGCAGGTATTAAAAAGAATGCGCTTTAGAAATGGTTGCAATTTTGGCCAAAGGCCGTCCTATAAAAATGTTCTTTCAAAAGTTTTAAATGAACACTTTATTTACAGAAATAGTAAATAAGAGGAAATGCAGTATATAAAGTAACAGTCAAATGTGAAATTGAAAATTAAAAAAGTACAAAAAAAAAAAAGCAGCCCCCAAGGGAAAAATCGGACCTGGAATAGAGCATCGAACGGAGAACGTAAAAAATCAATACACCTGCCATAAGAACAGCTGGGAAGCTTTAAGTTCGTAGATGTGTCCTTAAAGTGTAATTACAGTCTCAGAAACAAAAATATCACTTCTCTTTGGAGAAAAGACTCAACCCTGAAGCAGATACGTGTTGTTTGTTAAAATAATAAAAGACTTACTTAAGAAGCTTTATTTTGGCACTGATATATCTTCTAAACTCAACGAAATCTAATTAAGTATGAAGTGTGTAGCGGATATGTACTTTCAATTAAGTGAAGAACTGATTTCGAAAGAAAATGCATTCGCGCTCGAAAATAAACCTAAAAGCGCTGAGAAATCAATTTCGCTTGATTTGCCTGAACACTGTCATTTTGAACGCACAACTCTTACGGCCATAATATTCACTCCGGGTGTTACTCAGGTTTAAGTTAATTTTACACCCGATCATTTATCCGCATATTTTAAACCCGACAGTATAAACCCATGTCCATACAATTCACTGAAAGGTATGCATTATACCCTCTGGATTAAAGATGGATTTAAATGCGAATTTAGAATACTTCAATCCGTTTTAAACCCACGTAAAGTCAAATTTTACAAATAATGATTTTTTGTATTGCTGTTGTGAAATTGATTTGATTTGTAGTGTGCCGATTTTTGTCTATAATGCATTAGTGAAATCATGGAATATAGCCTTCAATATGTCCGGAAATATTTCCGAAAATCAAACACATCGCAATCGTCGATGTAGCCCCGCTTGTGCATTCGATATTTTCTCGACGACGAGCAGAACGTTTATTTATCTTTAGCTCTTCAAAAAATTCGTCATCTGATGACGAAGACATCAACATTTCATCCATTTCACGAATGAAATCAATTTTTTTTTAGCTTCTTAGTACTTTTTATTTTCTATTTCACTTTTCTACTTTTCCTATTTCTCGCACCCTCCGGAGTGCGTTTAAATCCAAACGTCCGGGTACGTAACGTAACCTTTAACCCGGATTAAAGGGAGTGAATAATATGGCCGTTACATTCGCTTGTCAGTTGTCACTTTGACTATCTACTCAGAGTAGAAATTAGAGAAGGAGCAAATGTTTCCCTCTTTAGCGTAATTTTTGTAATAATGTAGTTTAAGTAATTAATAAACTAATTTTAAAACATAAGTGTCATACCTTCAAAGTCAGTGTTACGAACTTTGCACTGGTCCACATTGTAAACTGGCGACCATATTTTTTTTAAACAAGAAAAAAAATAATTGACGGACAGTGTCGTTGAGCAAAGATTGGCCATTGTGTTTTCAAATTTGGTTGATATCAAATTGGACGATAGGACACAGACATCATTTTACCAAATGAACTCGTCAAATACCCACCGGGATCATGCAATTCAATTGGACTAAAGTTTTGTCCTAAAATGTATCACCGAACACCGTTCCCGTACTCAATATACGGATGATAAGCAATTGCAAATCCCAAACGATGATCGAGAAACGAGAACTTTTTTTAAAACGCACAAAGACTGGATTCAAAATGCATGCATATCTGCGACTTGCACAAAAGGTCGATAGTGTGACCGTGAGTATAAGAAATTTGCGCTGGAGAACCCTGTAAAATGGTGGCCAAAAATAGTTCGAAACAAGTGTTCAAATTAAATCACAAAAATTACTCGCATATACTGACTGGAGCCCATGCGGGAAACTGCACAAAGGAAGAATCTTTTAGCCATCTATTAAGCTCTTAAAAGCTGCTACTCGAATATCAATAGGAGCTTCTTTGATGAGCTAAAACCCTTAAACAACGTAAAGCTTAAAGAGACATGGGGTCGATATATACAAAGATCTGAATGGTTTTCGAAAGGGAAATCGAAATGTAAGCCACAGATTTTTTAAATCGTAGGTCACTAGTTTAGTCCTTAAAAGAATTAACTTAAGAATTATTGTATAACAGTTTATTTATCAAGAAAAAAGTTGCTTCTACGGACAGTCTCCCCTGCTCAGTTACTCTTATTTAACTGACTAATATATTATTCAAGTTGAGTTAAATAGCTTCTTCTTTGTTCAGGGTTGCCGTGGTATTACACTAGTCATTCGAAATATGCACATCGGATCTAAATGGTTGTTCTAAAGAGCCATACCTACCCAACTACCCTTCAAAAATTGGAGCCCATAGCCACGGATCTTAGGTTTTGATGTCGCCGTTGTAAATCGAATAGTTTGCAGAGTGATAGTACATTTACGCCGCACCTAAATTCATCGTTTCGGCTAAATTCAACATTTCAGCCCAAATGTTCAGTATTTCGCCATACATTTTCCAACATTTCCAAATATTGAATTTTAGTGAAATGTAAAACTTCGTCGCTGCTTTTTTAAGTTTGTCAAATCGAACAAACCTGTTTACAAATTCTGCACGTCATTTATTGACTTTTCAGCCCGCTGATAAAAAAAGTAGCTGTCAACAAATCAATAATTTTTCATCGCGAACTCCAAACCTCTATATTGTGTCAACAATATATTTAATATATCTGAATTACCACTTAAATTCATGTTTAAATTAATATACGTAGCTAAAAAATTTTCTTTAGGTTCAACCACTTCTGACTTCCAAACAGAAAAAAAGATCAGTAATGAATTCTGACACTAGCTGTCATTTGAAATGTTGAAGTTTCAGTGGGAGCGCCAAACTGGATTTCTAAATTTTTTTTTCCGAAATGTTGAATTTAGGTGCGGTGTAAATGTACTATTAGCCGAGTCTTTATTCCGAGCTGATGCATGAAGCGTAAACAATCAAATTGGCCCGGTTTGGAATCTGCGTTATTTCCGCAGAAGTCCGTCACTATTAATGTCGCTGGCTAATTGGAGCCAATGGCAACTTTTCCATATCTTATAGCAAAAATTAAGCAAGTTTGAGGAAAAAACGTTCGATGTGACCATCCTTTGCGCTTTTATGCCTTAGTTTGGTGGCATGCTAGCTTCCTACTTAGCTCGTCATGTGGCACTTTATTAATAAGAAACCTGGTTTGCGCTGAAAGCGTTTATATATTTTTCCGCACCCCCCTACCATGGGTAGTGAGCAAGAAGTCAAAATACCTTACCTACTTATAATCGCTTTAAATCTTCACCTTAAATATGTTGCGAGTTCGTAAAAATGAACCCATACTTGTAAACTAAAAGTGACATTTAAATGCTAATTTCCCCACTTGGATATAATATGTACAGCTCCAAAGACTCATGAAGGCAGAAAGTGTTGTCTAGATTCGTCAGACCTTACGTGGGTAATTACATCACTCAGTGCGAAAGTGGACAACGCTTACAATGCACATGTACGCCGCAGTAAGTCGTATCTCCGGCTCATTATTTAAATCTAATTTACGATAAAACACTCGAGTGCATCATGCCAGAACACTGTGCAGAAGTTTTGCATCTCCTGCCTAATGGTGACGGGACTGCATACTAACAGAAAATATACGCATTTCAACGAACGTACTATATGCAGCTGCAGCAGCAGCAGCAGATCCACTTCGAACTATTAAGTCGATCATTAGTCAAACGCAACAAGGTAACCAACGGGCTTTCAGTTCTTTATGCAATATGCGATACGATTTGCCCCCCTTCGTAGTGTGCACATTAAAGTTGCACTTCCAGTTCGCAAGAATCTCAAATCCACCGAGCAGCGAAGATCGAAGCGTTCTTATGTGTACATAATGCAATGGACGCTGATTTACAATGCAAGATCGAAGATCGCTATATAGTGGTGGTTCACCGACGACGACGTCAGTCTGTTCAGCATAGTGAATTGCTGGACATTAAAACAGATCGTCAGCGAGTGCACAGTAGTTGTGTATAGTAGTGGCGGAGGCTTTCTGTTACAGCTCCTCTGCAGAAGGCGGCCGACCCAAACCGTTCGGAAAAACTTGCTTTTACCGCATGCCAAGTGCTCGTTTGTCCGATACAAATAGATTCGTGCTTATTGTTATACAACCGACAATTTCATAACGGTCAGATGAAAATAGAAATTATACTCGCTTACAGTTGCTGTTGTTTACAATTTGTTTGTTTGTGTTCCAATTTAGGAGATTACACTGTTTCCTGGTGCGACAGCTTTCAGCTGGCTTAACTGAGATTGTGGGTTTATGGGTATGTGTTAAGTGTAGGGTTGGATGGGATTGGATCAGTTATCGACAAGCTGGAAGTTGAGGTTCCCAATCAGTATTTCGACACTATTCGGGTCTCGGTATTAATTAAAAGGTCTTGAACTGAACTCCTTAGCGAAAGCTGAGTCGTGGGCAAACAAGATATGAAATGGATTTGCAGCAAGGTATCCGCGTGATGTTCTGCTCAGATAATTTTGACAGACAGGAATATTGAGATAGCTATACGTATTACAGTCGCCGTAACAGATTGTTGGCCTACTTTGCAATTTTAAACGAAGTTCGTGGCACATTGAGCGTTTCACAAAGCCGTAAAATGCTTTTTGATATTATTTGGTTGCGAATGAGGCTGATTGTTGCAATGAAGGATTTTCAGGGGCGTTAGGGATATATTAACGGTAACTTTAATTTTGCAAGAATTTTGTTGTGCCCTACAATATTATGTGAATACGTTTTCATTACGTGACAGACAGAGAATTTTTACATAAACGGTGGTTTGTTTTTAGATCATATTTTGATATGGCACGTAAATCAACGCATTGCAGATATATGCATCAAGGCTGACAGTCCGTTATATATAAACTTGAGCCTTCTACTTTAATTGCTATAAAGACGAAAAGCAATGCTGTCTCCAAAGATCAATATTCTAGCTATCAGAATTGGCATAATATGGCGAGTGCACTTCTTCCGTCTTCCGGTCAAGATAAGTCAATTAAAATCCCACAATAATAGATAAAAACTGGGGGCATGTTCAAAGGTCTGTGCAAATTGTAATTTATATCAGGAAGCTTAGGGCGTAAACTTGGACTTCAACTGCTGTTAAATGAGAATAAAAACCCTCTTAAGATATGACAAACTCTTGGTGTCACTAATACACTAACGATTCTATTGATTAATATTTCTCAAGTCATTTTTTTATTTTTGATGTTTAAATTTTTAAAAAGCCGAAATAAAACCAAAGAAATAACTCTGGCTTTCAATTCTTCTGACGCACCTCCTCACAATATATAAAAACGGCTGTAACTATTGATCAAATTGAATTGTTAAGTCAAAGTCACAGTCACAGTCTAAATCACATCACACCAAAGCAAAATCAATGCGCCCGAAAGACTCAAATGTACCCAAGATCCAGTTTTCCGGCCGTTGGTCGTTGTTCTTTTTCGGCGTCATCTCTATAAGCGCTTGACAAAAAGTGGGATATCGTCAAGCGCCAATCTATTATCGAAAAGCCAATTAATGTCCCATGCATTGAAAAAATTCTGCTGCGTTTCTTTGATTTCATCAAATTCCTTCGTTTGACTTCTTCTCGCCAGAAAATAAAACTTCTCGCAGGAATAATAGCAAACAGGATCAAAACTACTTTTGACGCTATTTAAACTGTCTGTATTTCCGATTTTAAGGGTTTTAAGTTTTATCCAAAACTAGTTTCAAGATTTCGAGTTTCATTGGCCAAAACGAGTTTGAATATAGTGGATCTGGCCCGAAACATTGATGCTCTATAGAATTAGTTTTTCGCGCAAAACTTGTGTACATTTTTTTTTATCTAAGGCAGTTAAAATTCGTCAATGTATGGCAGTTGAAGATTTATTTTGTTCTAGTTTTGTAATCGACCTTTTTAATACCTTTTTAAGTTGTCTAAATGAGTTTGTAACTCAAATTGACGAAAAAATAAATAAATAAATATGCATATTGAAAAACGTACCACAATTTTCGATATTTACGTTTTTTTTTTATAAACGATATAGCGACATCTGGATATTGAAAAACAAACGCCACTTTGAAAAAGTTTTGCTCATGATTTAAATTTTAATTAGTCACTATGAAAATTTTGAGCAAAAAATGTATGACCAGTAAAATAGAGTGGTTGGTCATCTATTTGCGAGGTATGAACTGAAATTATACAATTGCATACTTTTAGGAGTAGGTAAATTGCATTTATTTTCGAAAATAGGTTCTAAACTAAGATGATTTATATTTGAATACCTTGCCATGGTAATAATTTTATGGCGACGGAAAATTGAATGTCCAAAATACTTTCAAATAACTGACTTTGCATTTGTATGAGGAATTCTTAACTTAATTTAACCAGCCTAAGTGGGGACATATATCCACAATTTTTTTGTTGGTTTACATCTATGGCACAGTACCTTTCAAATGATTTAAGTTTCATTCTACTCATTTTATAAGAACTACTAAAAAAGTGTACGGAGACTTTGGATGTTCACTAATTAATATAAATGATGATGATTTATTTTTAGCCTATACACAAACCGCGACACTAGTAATCATTTTTAGTGTCCAAGCCAAATTTTTAGAACTCACAATAGCTAAATTTTCCATACAAAATTCCATATTGAGCCCTACAAAGTATTTAGTAAGGCCCAAAGTGCATAAGTTTCGCGATTCCAGTTGAGTTCGAACTCTCGGATTTAAGGCTTGCATAAGGTGGGCGCCGAAAAACATAAATCGCACCATGCCCCAGCTCTCGCATTCGCATTGTGCCATTAACGTGAAACTCTTATAGTTGTGAGAAGCTTGGCCTTCGGTTCTTTATAAGCCTGTTGCGCCGACTGTTTTTGAGGAAAAGTAACTTCTTTATTTTAGCCTCACAAATAGATCCACTAAGAATTTCTTTCATACCCAAGTACAGAAACAAGCCCACAATTCACAAATCTGAAAGTTCTCCCGAAGCTCGGTACAAAAATACAAAGCGCCTGTAAGTGCTTATTAAGCTATATATACTCTATATCCGCGCACATAACAGCGCATTACAGAGGCAAACAGAACAATTGCGCGTTCCATTCCGTTGCGCATCCGTAGGTGAGATTTATATTAATTTAGACGCATTGCCACATCAAGACCAAGCTTACCTCGGAACTAATAATTGTGGGTACAGAAGGTAATGATACACCCTATCGTTTGGTAGATAGCAGGCAAAGCAAACTCCATGCATTTAACCTTTCTTTTCTATACGAAGAAAATCTTCAAATAGAAAGAAAACCCAGCATTAAATCAAATTTCTTATTTCTATAGGCGAACGTGTACAGTCAAGCAGTGCGCCGGCGCTTTAACCTATCAGAGCATGGCCAACAATATACATTAGATATATCGTCTTTTTTATTCCCTCTCTCATACGGACCTACTGAGTGTATCTACGGCCTGCACTTGCACCTGCAGCAAATACAATAGTGAGCAGTGACTTCAGCGCGCCACCGTGGTCGAGCAAAAGGGAAACCATTCATTCAAAAGATTTCGTAGATGCAGTTGGAAGAAAAAAATTTCACTTCCACGCCAACCAACGAACGACTGCCCTGTAGTAGGATGTTGTGGACTTTTGTCAAGGTTGCTGATTTCTCTTCTTTTCTTTTTCTGCGTAGTTTGTCAGCTGAACAACAACAGAAGAAGATTATGGATCGTGCTCGAACATTGCGTTTGGATAAACGTCACATTCCAGCCAATAAGCCAGTGACTAAGCTAATTCAGATAGACAGATACAAATATAACCAATCGACAGCGAACAAGTCGGTTTTTGACTGACCTACTTGCGGTCAGGTTTACGAAAATTAAATAATCTCCAGCTAAGTTTACTGTCACCATGTCGCCTGTTGCCGATGTTGACTGGCATTCATTTATCGGTGTAACTTGTTCTAGCTAATGTATAGCGGTCCATTTCTGGTGAGTAATCTATCTATCTATGGCCCCACCATATAGCATCCGATTTACATGGGAAGAATCATACTAAAGCAGCCTGTTTAAGCCTGACCTACTTTTGGTCAGGTTTTGTAAAAAAAATTATATAAGCTCCTATGCCGTAGCTAACGCATTCGATATTCTCCTGTCGTCGCGTTATTTTTTTTTCCACGTTCTGATACCAGTAGAGGAGGCACTCATTTGACCAGTTAATAGAATCGAAGTAACTTGTTTTAGCTTAGTTATCGTCCAATCGAAACGTGTTGGTAGTCCGTTCTTTTACCCTCAGGCTATCTGGGTATTTTTTTGTTGGCTTCTTTAAATAACGTTCTTATATCCGCAGCACATGTTGGTTGTTTTATTCAACCGGTCTTGGCTTTTGATCGTAGATTACTCGTAGTATAGCATTCCGATTTTAATCGACGTTTGTAGGTATGCCATAAATGCCTGAGATTAGTATTTTACGAGCACTGCATCTGCAGCTAGTTACATTATTCGTTTTGTAGCAAGTGCTGCGAGTTAAGTTTGCCACCATCTGGGAGAAGGCCTTGATCCCACATTTTGGTAGGCTCAGGTGCGTTAAGTAATAGTTCCAAACCAGAAACGTAAGTAGAACGAGCAGATAACTGCAAGCAATTTAATCTACCTCGTGGATGATTGCCGTTAAAGAAGTTATTTCGGACACTCGATTGGGTGGACTGAAAAATGGAAGAGTTTCAATGAATGCATCGAATGGGCAGCGTTAATCGATTGAAGTTTCGAGGCTGGCATCAGGCACATTAACAGCGGGAAACTGGTAGGAAGTTCCAGTGTGAAATGAACTGAATACACAAGCATAACCCGTAGCTACGATGTAAACGAATTCCCGCTTTCACCTTATTGTTGGGGGGCGTCTGGTAATGCAGCTTTGATTGGCATTCGCCGGAAGGTTAAAGGTGGTAACGAGTGAGAGACCGCAGGGAGAAGCCGTTCAAAATACGCTCGTCTAATTTTGGGTGAGCGGATGTTGGTATTTTTGTTAAAGAAGCCACTGTGGTGCAGTTCAGTTCTCACCTCTGTAGGAATTCATAAAAATGCAATCTGAAATGCAGTTAAAACTGAAGCATTGTGACTTTTATTTGGAAGCTGATGGATTATTATAGGCGGACAGCGTTTTCCGGAAGTCCAATGCCTAAAAATTCGCCGGCAAAGGACCAGTGACAATACTGCCAAGAAATAACCAGAAATGCATTCTCAGGAAGTGTTTTATTCCACAAGGCGTCAATTTTACGACGAGCAACGGTTTCATTCCAAGGAACAGTAACATGATCAGTAAGGGCAGTAAAATCAAAAAATAAAAAAATAGAGCCTTCAGAGCTTTTAACAAAGCCTCCTTTTGTACAAAGCGCATGAGGTTAGACTAGGGCTTTAATGTGGCTCTCTTTTATGAAGATTGACGACATACGATGCTATATAGGTATAGTCCGTCAAGGAGACCCAACACTGAAATCGAATCTACAAGGGCAAGCCTACAGAAGACCTTAATTTTGGTTGGAACAAAAGCAAAAACTGAGTCACAAGGAAATCGAGGTGGTTAAAATCGCAACCATGGAGGGGATTGAAAGCAATGTCAACGCCAACTCTCTGCGTTTCTCAGAGGTGATTTATTTAGGTAAATGACTTTGAGACAGTCTCGATAGGTAGGTAATGTTACAGGATAATTCTAAGGTAGACTTCGAAAGGCAAATAGAAAAAAAAAACGTTTTAGACGCATGAACTCGCTCAAAATAAGACCACGCTTAGCTATAGAATATACAAAAGTGATGTCCACGTAACAGCTGACAAATATAGAACCGTCTTTTCATGGAACTGTAGGTTGTGATTCGAAATTAACATCACTGTCCTATAATATCGCTGAGGTCGCGAAAAGGCTTAACCATGTATACAGGCTGGAGGAGGTAAATTTATGGAGGCAATTTGCTATACTTTTAAAAGAAGGTAATAGATTTTTAAAGCACCAGATGAAAGTCAATAGATACAAAGAAGTTTTTGGTTGTTGATCTGCCTTTTAGAAAGCTTTGTTGGTCGGGGGAAATAGGAGACTTGCACCAGCTTAAAGTATTTTTGGAAAAGTTTCCGATGTAATGTTGCTTCCATTTTAGATATTTCTTATAGCTTAATGAGAATTCCTTGAAATCCTACTCTTGGACACCCTATAGGTTATAGGACACACAAGCTTTAGGCGATGTAGTAAAAGTGTATTTGACAACAACTGGGACATGATAATTCCAAAACCTGTTTGGCTGCAGGGAAATAAATCGGAGAACTACAAGTTACAACATATAAAAAAAATGCAGAACTTACACCAATTTGCGACTCTTGCTGGATTAGCGTTAAGAATAGGTTCACTTTAACGAAGTAAGTGCATATTTAAAAAGCAACTTGGAGAGATAGAGGTTCGATGTAGAGACGTGAACTCCTGCACGACATTGGTTATATAGGTGCTTAGACGGAAATTGAGTGGATCAATACTCCTGCAGAAGGATGGTCGGGGAAAAAGGCATTTAGCATGCTTGAACTTCTCTCTCGAGATATCGTCAGTAAAGAATGTGCTCGCAACGCAGTAATAAGATTAAGAGTAGGTATACACTGAAGAGGCCAACAGACAGACTATTTTTCCCCAGAAAGGTACTATTCCCAACCTGGACACAGAGGAATTCAGGAAAGGCCTTCAGTATTAAAACCAAAGAATGTTTTGAAGGTCATGAACATCTTTAAGAGCCTACACCTTGAAAAAACTTGCGAGGGAGGATACCATCGCTTTCTTTGAACCTGATGTCCTTCCATTGCATTCCAAATCTCAGAAATAAATGCTCCTTCTTTGATCTCTGTAACACCCCTACAGCCAGGATTCTCAGCCCTATAAATAGCAACAAGTGGTCTGCTTGATCAATCGGTAATGCATCCATTCATAGGAGTAAGTGAGATCTCATCAAGAGCCACTTTAACTAGCTTCGTCTCATAGTCGATCTCACATTGACAATTGTAAGTGCAACCAATTCTAAGCATAAAACTAAATCGTCGAACTTGACTTGACAATTATCGCTAAATGAAAGTAAAGTGAAAAATTAAAAACCAAAATAATGAAAGCGTACGCTTTCATTGCACAATTAGGGTCGCTAACGAACTTTCCCAACAAATTACCGATTGTACCTAACCTGCAGCCTATTTATGGTTTTGCCTGCCAACTTATAAAGTTTACAGGTGTGTAAAGTGTAAACATAGGCAAGCTGAGAGGTATGCGTATAGCAAGCCGAAAAAGCCATACCACAGTGTGGTCAAACGAATTTATGTGACGACAATCAAAATATTACTGGCCCACCCGTGATTTAAAACTTTGTAAAACCGAAAGTGAAAGCATTAAGATTATAAAAGTTAAGTACCTCGACCAATTTGTTGCAGTAACAAATAGTTTATTTATAAATAGTCGAATGAAATTCATATGTTGCCTTTTTTAAATGCGACATACAATAGCTCGTTGATTGGTATTGTCAATTATTGTCAGCTTTCTATTGAATCAAAAATCGAAAGGGGTTCTAGTTGGGTTGAGTAAAGAGTTTGGTAACAATGCTGTCATTGCACCTGAGAAGTTGTGACAGCGACGCTGTGCGAAATAGTCAGGCAATCAAATATGGCAAATCCACATTTTACAACGTACTCTAGAATTATTACGGAGAAAATCTTCATGAACTATAGCACCGACATTAAAAATATATGACGAAAGTGGATGATTTTTTGAATATCCAAGCGGGTACACATAAGAATTTTTGGCGTTTCACTAAAACAAATGCCACAATAGCACTCTACCCGATAGATCTAAGAAAAGATACCTCTTGCAACTAAGTACGCGTCGAAATTCTGTTTAACATTTTATTGTCGCTTCGAGTAAGAATAAATTATCGAAGGTACTACAGTTCACTACGGATACAGAAACACTCATTTAAGAAA
Source organism: Cheilosia vulpina (assembly GCA_916610125.1). Taxonomy (NCBI): domain Eukaryota; kingdom Metazoa; phylum Arthropoda; class Insecta; order Diptera; family Syrphidae; genus Cheilosia; species Cheilosia vulpina. Next base: position 63,695,652 of record OU744277.1, read on the forward strand.
AAATTGTTTACCTATAAGAAATGCATGCGGAAACATTTTGTCTGTTCTATATATTTATATCCATCTAAAAAAGAGGTGATATTAATAACACGTTTATAAGGATATATAAAAAAAATTTCACAAAATCTGCTATTCAAAAGAAACCTGTATTCTTTTAAGAGTAATCAATTAGGATGGATCAAAATTCTTTTTACAAAATTCTGTTAAAAAGCGCGCGCTTTTGAACATTATCCATACCGCAGAGTTTTGTAAAACAGAAATGGAGAGAACATTTTCTTATTTTCAATTTGCTTTTGTTTTTTTTTTTTTTTTTAATTTTAATTCCAACTTTCTTAATACATATTTATTTTATTTTTTCAATATTTTATTTATTTTTAAATATATATTGATATTTTTAATATCTGATCTAATTTTTATTGTTTGTTTTTGACTTAAGTTTAATTTTTTTTGTACTTTTAAATTTTAAGTTTTTGTAGATTTAAAATTGTTTTTTTTAAATCTTTTTTTCTGTAGTTTATATTTTTGCTAGTTGGAAAAACAGAATAAGCTGAATTTTATTGCTTTACATTTGAAATTCTGAATTTTGTAAAGCAGAACTAAAAAGAAAACAATGATAATACATTTCTTCAAACATTAAAGTTTCTATAGGCACCCCTTCGGCCACGGAAGTTGACTTGGGCTACTAACGATTTGAACAAGATAACACGATTAGCAAAATGGACACAAATACATGGAGGCCTTCGAATAAATAAATTCACTGTTTGTAGGATTTGTGACATATTAGAGACGTTTCTTTGAACAATAGAAGCTTCGAAATGGCAGTAAAATAAATGAAAATCAGTATAAGTTACATGCTACAATTAATGGAAATAAAATTTATCGGTAAGACCTTTCTAAACTGTATGTGGTTGTGAGCTAAATTCTGTCTTCAAAATGTTTACTTACAAAATTCTGTTTTGCAAAAAGTTTTGAAAAATGTTATGAAGCATTGCCGGAATTTGGACCCCAAACCGTTCCAAATATTATCTGGCAATTTTTCGAAAAGCAGAATATATTTGTAAAAGGAAAATAAATTTTCCAAAACATAATTTAGACCCACTCCCGATGGTGTCATATCAACGGCTTATTCTATCTTCCGAATGTTACCTTCGCAAGTTGAAATTTTGAATACAGAAATGTATTTTATTGGATACCTTGTTAAGAATTTCGTACATCATAAAATAAGAACTGAAAGACATCATTTAATGAAGAATTTTCCAAATTTAACAAAAATTGTATACATCGGTCCAGGTCCACATTAAGTAAGATATTCGAAATGGTTATAAGGTCATCTCAGACTTAGAATATCAGACTTTATCAGAACTATGAGCGACTTCCTCTTAGGGAACAATTTTTGAATACCTGTACATTTACACTTTCTTTTCTATTTGCGAACCAAGCGCAACGTTTAGTGCGTAAGTACATTGTACCTACTCCTTCTCATTTGTTTTTATAACCAAAAATTGTATAACAAGGTTTTGTTTTTGTACGCATAGTGAAACCAGTGACTAGTGCAGATATTTATTTTTTGCTGCTTGGGAAATAAATTAAATGTAAGACTCAAGTGAGATTTTTTCCCAAAGCAGTTGCGAATTATAACTTTTTTTTTAACGGATAAAATGTATTATTTAACTGATTTTTAACTCATTTTATAAGAATCCGATAAATAAAATGCAATATATGTATATATTTATTGTTTTATTAATATTTCTAAAATAAATCTGAAACATTTATGAGAATGAATTTATCTTTGATTTTGAGCAATATATTTATTACTGCTAATATTTCAGTAAAATGGCTACATGCTGTACTGGGAATAATTGAATTTATGGAACAAATAAATACTGCCCGTTCAGATTAACCAGAAAATCTTAAAAGTTAAGAAAAGAAAAAGAAATGTGTATACGACTGGGTCGCATGAAAATTTTCCTTTCACTGCGATTTCGTGTTGATAAGCTGACTTTTACAATTATTTAGTTCTTCCAAGCGGGCTAGGTTTGGGTAGAATTGTTTGCTGAATATGGAGCCCTTTTTTTAATTTAATTGTTATTTATTTATTTCATGTAAAGAACTTAAGAAAACGATTTTTTGTTATTTGTTTTTAATGAAAGAAATGCTAGATTTACCCCTAATGACAGAAACCTATCATAAGTAAGTTCGCAGCTTAAACGGACTGTAGTACTTATATTTTTAGATCAATTTACTCCTAAACCAACGAACGATGGAACTCAAATTTGAAGGCATTCTTTGCTATTGGCCCGAAAGTTGAACTAAATGGAACAAACAGTCTTGGCACCTCCCATATATACCTATATATATATAAAAAACAAAAACATTCTAAACGGGAAAGCGTTCTTTTCCGATTGAAGACGGCTTTGCACATGAGATTTCAATTCATTTTTCAATTAAGAAGGGATCAGTTGAGAGGGTGATCGAAACTAGAGGCTTTGTAGTATTAATAAAATAAAGATCCCACACCAATGGTTGAAAACGGATTTTTTAGGGATCTTCCACTGGCTCATTGCCATAAAGTGCAACCACAACTGAACTGCAAATACTGCTTGTACTAAGGTTCCTCTTATATTACTATTGTAAAGCCTGGGGATGATAATGCGCCGCCTATGATGCCTGTTCCTTTGTGACGACCTTGCAACCAAACTCAACCCAACCTAAACTACCCCGTAAAGCAGGAACAGGTTCATCGAGCGGGGAAATCCCTCCTGCTCAAATTAATGATTAGGATTCAATAAGTGTTGGACCCCACAATGCGGTTCATCAGGTGTATCCGCAGACGTGATGACTTAAGATCAAAGATCGTATCTGACTACCAAGGGTATTTGGCGAGTTCGCGCAGTGCAAAGAAAAAATGGTGTTAAAACTATGCCGCTAAAGTACACAACTTACTGCCATCTAGTGGAAATAAAACACTACCGACTCTGCCACTCAACACTGTTGAGACAAATGATCAACAGCATCGTTATAATTGCTTGTTACTCAATGAATGTTGCTTTTGTTTGATAGTGGTAATAAAAAAGAGCACCTCAGGGGTCTGAGTAGAGTCTGATTTCGCCAGCACGCAATTAGACAGAAAACAATTCAAACGCATGCCGAAAGCCTATATTCATTGCGCTTAAGATTTATTGTTAACTTATTTGAATTACCAAAAAAACCGCCTTACCACAAGTTATGGTCGCATTAGTCTATCTTATCGAATCAGATCAGTGTAATAGGCGTATTCCTTCTTCTCCTCGGACACCGCCTCAACTCGTGCGCCGTAGAGAAGAAACCAAAAAGTGGGTCAACAAAATGACTTAAAATGAACTTTACGTCCCCATAAAAACAAAGAATTTATCAAAACATAACGCCGTGGTTAAATTTGAATTATAAAATCGAGGTTCAACACACTGTTCCAAGCCGGAATGAGTTCATCGACTGTTGGCAGACAGGGCATACCTCTCCCTAATAGACAAGGTCCCATTAATTAAGTGAATATCTTAAAATTAAAACCAAGTTTGCACCTCAGCTCTAAAAAAAACATCTTACGTTTCATATCTCGCATTGGATTGTAAAATTTGAACCGTTATCGAATTAAAGCAATACATAGAGGTGTAACGTTTGTTCTTCTTCTCTATTACATATTACTAGATGGCGGTGATGTACGAGCAATTTATGCAAATGAATCAGCAAGTCGGGCGCATATTTATGGCAAAGCTCGTTTTTTATAGTATCGCATCCATTTATTAGTTTCTTCTTCTTCCTGCTTGTTTTGCTTCGTTTTGGTATTGGTTTTCTCAGTTTGCAGTGAAGCACGAATACACAGAAATACATTATCTGATGTAAGAACGGTAGGCTCTGAGTCTGAGCTGAGCATTCATGCAAGAAGTGTAGTGTTACCAATTAGTGCGCACATTTAGAGTTCAATGCGAGACTGTACAGAGGAAGAGAGAACAAAAATATTCTACTGCAGCTCGAATTACGATGATGGCGGTTTAATTTTTTTTTTCCTCTCCCTGATTGAAATATGATACTGTTAGGTAGGTATATATTTGACTGTGTTGAATGTGCGATGGGAAGCGTCGCGTCGGTCGTTGCAAACAAGATGAATGACAAGGCAACAAGTGCTGCAAATAAGCTTAAGACTGTTGTTAATGTGAGGGGCTTACTGGTGTTATTTAACTGAAATTTTCGGATGTAGGTCGGGGAATAGATGTCGGCCGACAAAGGCGTATTGCAACAATTAGGTTAGAGACAGCATCCAACGAATTATGACTTGTTACCAGCTCGCTCAGCATAAGAGATGGACACACGACCTCCAGACAATTTCATCAGACGGATCTGCTCGGAATTTCGAACAGTGTCTGTCTAACGAACTCATATTGCTGGCATCTGATTGGCGTTTTGTTGCGCATCAAAGTCCCGCCACGATTGAGCCATTAAATTCGGGCGAAATGCAACAGTTTGTATGGTGTACATGACGTGCCCTTGAAAGTTTCTTTGATTGAAGCACTGCACTGCATGGCAATCAAAATTTGTATATTAATTTTTTTTTAACAACATTTCAGACACGTAGCTCCTTACAAAATAAACCCGTACTGATGGGAATATGATTTACATTTTTGGAAGACAAAGACAATTATTGCTAAGGAGATGCGCATTGTTCGAGAAACGTGACAAACGATTATTTTCGCAACTTTTCGTTGTTGCATGCAAGCAAGTGGAGGAACCGAGATGAAAGCAATTGACTGACTGTATCAGACGTTGCTGTTGTATCAATAAACTTTTCATTCCTCTACATGGTCTGACCGATCAGAGCCGCAATCGGTTGGGGTTTCAGGATCAGGAGAGCGGAACACGGGTTGTTAGTGATTCACTTAAATTTGAACGAAACAAACCAGAGGAAGGAACGTGCAAAGGTGTATTTAGCCAGCAAAGTTTGGCATTTCTAGGGATATGGTCGGAACCTCAAATAAGGCTTTCTATTCAAATTCATAGTGTCGGCCGACATTTAGATATACGGGGGCTGTGGTCCCGTAAAAGAACAGCCCATTATGGAATTCCGTTTCTCAAAATATAGGGCAAATGCAGTACCGAAGTCTTAGTCAGCTTCTGACTGGGACTGGCAAAAAACCCTACTCAGCAGTTTGTCATTTTATAGATTACAAAAACAACTCTGCGGATGGGTGCACTTGTTCTTCAAACCCTGCTATAAAAGTAAATCTGCCTCCAGTTCGCCATCACCCATATGTCTTGACTTTCAACGTAAATATTTTTTTTATTCGATTTGAGCCGATCGCATTCACTCAAAGACTTTAAACATTCTTACAGAAAAAGCGAGAAAAATCAAATAACGAGTAACAAAAAATTCCATTTGTATGACTTAGACCCCACAGAGTTATTTCCGCCTGCTTGTACTGATAAGTCTGTCAACAAAAGGAAAACTGGACGTAACGGCAGCCGGAAGATCCTTTCCGGGAATTAATTTGTTCGCTAAACATTTTTATTCATCAGTTTTTTTTTAATTATTAACTGGGGACTGACTCGAAGGAGCTGCGATTCAATCGACAAATGTTTAATTAAAAATCTCTGAAAACTTTTCACTAAATTTACAAGTTTTTTAGATAAAATCCTCTAATGCCTGACAGCCATAAGTCTAAGACTTGGTAAAAATGCCTAAACTCAACGGAACACTCCTGGGGGCAGATTCCGTACAACAATAATCGTTGGGACGATATCGTTTTTGAAACTTTGATGACCATAAGAAGTTATATTCTGCCTGAATTTGTTTCACCATCGTCAGCTTTTATTACATTTGTGGATAATGAATTGGATTAAGGTCTCAAACTCGTAATGTTGGTAGTTAGTAGCTACTTTTGGACGTCTCTCATTTCGGCGATAATCATCTGAAAAATTACGGAATGAGTTCCCTGTTTAAATGGCGAGTGCAACACACCTCGCGAGAGTTAATGCAATCGGCAGAGGAAAATGGGGATACCTAATGTAGAAACCTACTTATTTTAAAACTGGCCTGTATGGAGCAAAAACCAAAGAAGTCTTTACATCTAAATAAGTCTAAGTAAGATTTATTTAGAAACTAGAGTGGCTTGAAGGGTTTAGGCAAAGGTTTGGTCAGGGAAAAAAAAATAAAATAAATAGTAGGCGCAACAGGTCCAAACGGAACGAATAGGCCAAGCTTTTCACAACCATTCGTTTTGTGTTTTTTTTTTAATTTTTGTGACGAATGGAAGGGGTGTACAATTTCATGCCGAGTCCAAACGGCTAATTGAGAAGCTCTTTCATGATAGTTTTACTCTCCGATGTTTGTCAGAGAGGTGGAGCAGTGGAGAAAATCCTTAAGTTGGAATTTGGGGGTTTTCGGGATTCCAAAGTGGGACCCCTCGCTCAGCGGTCCAACCCACTGTCCACTGCGTCAGGAAGTAGACACATCAATTAAGAGTTCAGAAAAATAGTCGATAATGTCAGCGGATTCTGAGAGAATGAACAAATCTCTTCGAGATATAAGCAAAGTACCTGAAAGACCACAAGGACGCAGTGCTCCGTTATTATTGTAAGTATGTGGCTCCGGTAGAGCCAGAGATTTGAGACCGTTGGAAATCGGTTGGTCGAAAAACTTCATAGTTTTGGTGTGGGATCTATTTCCCAGAAGCCTTTCACCGATGAAAATATACATTCGGCGAAACAATTTTGTCCTAAACATTTGCCGCCTTTTGAGTAAGATATTTGTAGCTCCTTATGCAACGAGTGTCGTCCGATGCCCATTGTAAGTTTTATTTATGAAGCAACCATCGATTTATTTAGGCTGACTCTTGGGTCTGTGCAGTTACTTGAAAGATAATAACATATTTGTTAAAGCAGAAAGCCTGCGATTTCTTAAATAATTTGATGGAGACAATCGCATTTCAACTAGTTCATATGAGTTCTGTGCATCTGTGCACCAAGCTTTTGGGGTGCCATTTTATGACCTCATTTGGCAGCTGAATATACCCTACTAACATTGATTCCGAATGAATTGGTGATGCTATCATGTCCACGTGTAGCCACTAGCACAAAAAATATAAAGTCTGAACAAATTGATGGGCATGCTTTCTCTCTCGTTATTCGCAAACAGCTCAAGCAGAAGTAATACACCATAACACTAACCGATCTTCGCACTCGAACTGCGACCCACAATTTATCACCTTTGGTAAAAGTGTGCCAGGAGATCCATAGTGAAGACAGTTCAAATCCAACCAAGTCGTTCAAAACAAATTTCTCATCGTTAATAATGAGCCCGCAAATAGAACAGTTGCCTCTGTACCTATAATTATAAGAAAGTTTGCGCAAGCGCTCTAATTAACCCAACGTCCATTAGCTTCCACAAATCACAAATCGATTAACTTTTTTATAATTTGCTTCCGAAAAAAACCCTTCTACGTTGCCCTCAGGCTTCCAATTCGGAACCAAATTCATTTCAGTCATCATTCCATTAGCGGCCGTTCTAGGTTAATTGCTGATAGGTCATATCCGATGCACTTACCACTACTGTGTACGCCAATGATTGTATAGTATCCCAAGAGAGTTAGTATCAGTGTATACCAGTACACTATACTAGCCATGTTGCAGCTTCGAATTTACTGTCTTGCTGCTTATGCCAGCATATACCGAATCGAAGAACACTGCTAGACTAGTTAAATAATGTTATACTTTTGTCGCTTGAATTTCGGGTCAAGTCAGGAACACTATCACGCACGCACACGCACACTATATAACACTTTTCATCTGTCACACGAATTTATGGATATTTTTTGACAAAACGACAAGAAAAACACAAGAACTTTCTTCAAAATGTATGCCAGTACAAGCACACACCCAGCCAACGACGAACTGAAATGTGCATTAGCCGCCTAAAGAGGTTCCACAAGAAATGAATTTTAAATTAAAGAAAAAAAAAAATAAAATAAAATTTGTCTTCTTTTTTTTTGCGCCTGCTTGCGTTAAACTTTCTAAGCAATTATTTTGCTTTCGATTTTTTTTCAATTTTTTGTAATTCGTTAGAGCAGAAGTTAGTTGGATCAGTATATTCCCGTTGTGTCCTTGAAGTGCATCAATCTGTCATTCGAGGACCTTCGCTGAGAACGTGAAGGAGCGCGCGATTATAACAGAGGTCTCTTAAGATAATAAAAGAAAAATAAATAAAAATGCCACCAGCTGTCGGCGAATAGTACACATTCACATCCGCACCGGATTGATTTCTACGAGCAACTAACTCGATGGTATCGTACCGCTAAACTTTTTGATCGCTTAGGAAGTCTTAGGCTTTCGCGCACTCAGCCATAACTACACTGTGACTAAGTCTTGAAAGTTGGCTGGAAAATGTGCGCGATCGTACCGCAGAAGCAGCAGTTACACCAGAGACCAGACCAACCAACAGAAGAAGGTAAAAACAATAACGAATGAGCGGTAAGACGGGCAGCAAAACAACAACACCAAGAGTAGAGGGAAAAGTCTCTTGAGTCTTTCGCCGTCGCTGTCTTAGTCGTACCTGTTGTAATGCTCGTCTTGTTGTTATTGTTATCTGATTTCTTCTTCTTCATCGTCGTCGTAGATGGTTGTGGATTTCCGTGCAGAGTCGAGTTCATTGGTTTGCTGTTTTCGTTGAAGAGGCACAGATACGTTTTTTTTTGTCGGTTCCCCTCTGTAGAAACGAACAATTTCGGTGGTTGATGCGAGGAATTTCGGTGGTTTTGAGTGCCTTGCCATATGCAATTAGCAATTTAATTAGCACAACATATAGTTGTAGCCTGGAATAAATTAAGAAATAATGCGATCATGATTGGGCTTAATTTAATTTTAGTTATCCTATAGAAAACGGCTCAGTGAAAATGTTGTTTTAGCCACATATTAGGAACAACTACTCGTACTACGAGCTTTCGGACTATTTCCGCCAAAGGCACCAATCTGCACGATAATTTTTAATTTCAACATTTTGTGCATTTTATTTTTCGGAGAAAGGGGTCTTCATAGCATTGGAGACACAAGTCTGGAGATTGGAATAAAATCCACGAAAATCAGTAACTTAAATATTTCATTCATAAAACTGAAGGTCAGATCGGTATTTTACCACGGGATCAATTTCATAATTGTTCAATTCCAATTCCATTTCAGCTAAAGGGCTACAAATTGAACACTGTTATCCGTCCCGAAACACGTCGAGGAAAAAAATATAACTCCCCGAATATACATGTATTATTTAAAACAAAAGAGTTGCTGTGCGAACCGGAGAAATTTCTACCAAGTCTGATGCATACAACTTTTTCTTGGGCCATGCCAATCAGAACAGTCTTCGAGTGACGAGGCATAAATAATTTTTAAATAATTTGGGCACCATTTGGAGAAGTGCTCAGGAGGCGAGCTGGAAGATTGGCATGCTCTTCTTCATTGGAACGAGTGTCAGGGTTACCTGTAATTGGTTTGAAAAAAATTCCGCAGAAGGTTTGTGTGTGTTTTTACTACAAAGCTTTGAAAGAAATGAATACAATAATAATGCCTTTTTGATTGCAGGAAAAGGAAGTCATCTAGTCATAGTGGAAATGGATTCCGTATTGGTAACTGCAGATAATAAGAGAGCATAATCGATAACAGCAGCTACCTGAACGATATATAAAGCCTGCAGGCCAGAAAAGAAGTTTCTCATCTATATATCTTATATCTTATAATACATAGTAGAGCTTGCCGACAAATACTGACAAATGCATTTTGAAATTTCACGTGAAGCAAGCTTCGTTTAGGTAAAATTGCTGAAAAGGATTGTGTCGACTTTTCAGTAAAATAAGTTCCTAAATGACCAACTATTGCCAAGGTTCTGTTAGGTACGAATGAGTCTTTATAATTAAAGATATTTCATAAGCTATAGAATTTTGAAAGTGTTCATAACCATAGAAGAAGTCGTGCTAGTCGACCGTTGATGGGAGAAGAATATTCTCTGTTCGCAGGACGGGACAAACAAATCCTGTGACTAATTATACTGGGAAGAGAAGGCAACGATTGATGGAAAGCTTATGAAAATATGATTTGTACGTGTGTAGACAAAATGACTGAATTGAGTTAATTCGGCCCATAAAACATTTAACAATTCTCGAGCTATGTTCTAAAATTTGTTATTCCATTCGCGGACAACTTACAAAGTTTAAGAGTTTAACTGAGGAAGTTTGTCATTTCAGCCGTTCGGAATCACCATACAATTATTGCAGTTCCCCTCCGATCAGCTCAAAAATAAATACTGACACAAAAGAACGGTAGTAAAGCTGGGCCAACATGTGAAAGGTGTATTTGGCACTTTGCTTTTCAGAGTTGAAGATTCTACAGAAATTGTTTTAATCTCTGAAAAATAGATGTGTAAATGTCGAAATAAAGCTTTGGATGTGCAAAAGCATTTAAAAAATCTTGGACCAATTTCTGTGTTGCTGGAATTTCTAAAGAAAATACTAGGAAAATGTTTACAACTATAAATATAGCTTACAAATATAGGCATAAAACGCCAAGGAAAATGGCCTAGAAACCATTAAAAATGCCCTTTAAAGCGCCTAGAAATTTCTCTAAAAATGCTCCGAAATACACTATAAGAAACTTCCCAAAACCGCTCTAAGAAATTACTTGAAAAACGATCCAAAATAGCATACAAATATTGCTCCGCACAATGCAACTCCAAAGAAAATGCTTGGGGAAAATATTTGCGTCTAACCAACTTTGCTGCGATAAATTGCATAATATCTGCTACACATTATTTGTATGACTTTTGGCCATACAGGCACCGCGACTGGAAGGACAATTTTTCGGGCAGATGGACCTTATATCAAAACAAGCGTAAAGCACTCAATTCAGAGATGAATGAATAAAAGAGATGGACATCTTTCGTACGTCTATCCCCCCAAAACCCATTTGTTTACATTGTTGTTTTTGTAATTCCAACCCCCGTCTGTGAATAGGTGTGAGCTACAAAAAAGCATGTTGCTAATGGCCGGCCAACATTCCTTTTGCTTATATGGGCATCGCGCTGTTTAATTGTTTTGTGTTTGGTATTAAACTTGTTTGGTTTTTGTTAAGGATTCGATTAAAATAAGAAAAATTCTGAAATACGCATTTCGAAGTAGCGAATTATTGCATTAAAGTTCAATTCATGAACTCACATATACTAGAAAAGAAATGAGCATATGTTCGTGACTTCATGAATTTTTCGGGAAAACAGCTTGTAGGTAGCCGCCTTTCCACTGGAAAGTTATATATCTCTGTATTCCATTATCTTTGACTCAAATAGACTGTCACTTCAAAAGGCGTTGCCAATTCAAAAAAAAAAACACTAAAAAAAATATTTGGTAACCAGAAAATGCTCCTTTTTAATATGGCATAACTTCAAAATTTAAAACAAAGTGCTGCGATTTACAGTCACTTTCTTGTTGAAAAGGGTCATGCTACCATTTAATTGTACATTAAATTTGACCCACTTTCTTACCCCACCACTAATTTTTCTTTCTTTAGTTTTGTTTTTAAATAATGAATGAATAATGTTTCTATATAATGAAAAGTCATAAAATCGATTTAAAAATAAAAAAAAATGCATCTTTTCTTAACTTATTTCAACAAAATGAAAAACGAATTGTCAAGAATATTAACAATAATCTTTGCTTTATTTAACGAGGATAAGAGCCCGAAAATATTTTCCTTCGGGGATTGCTTTTATCGATTTGGTTCACATTTTGTACTTGTGGTTTATGTAGTCACACCTCGGAATTTCTATGGGACGATTGCATTTCCTTTTCCTTTTCTTAATAGCTTTGAGCCTCTTCGCGTTTTAGCTACAGCCCAAATGGCCAGACGGATTTCCGTCAACCAAAAGTTAAAGGCCCTTGCTGTAAACGAAATTTCTTACTTAGCTCCTAAATGAACGCTCTGTGCCATAAAACCGCTTTCAAAAAATCTCCCCCGTGTGACCATCCAAAATCATTCCAATGCTTTGAATTTTTCAAAATAGATATTTTCGAAACGTCTGGCAAACAAATGAACTGCATGTACAGTACGTCTTGATTATTACCTCGTTTATACGTTGAGGTTAAGTAGTAGTATGTCGTGTCCGCTCCATAACAGATTTCGTCGACAACATCTTCACAATAAACCAATCAACCTGAGTCATAACCAACGTAAAATCTTCGTCCGAAAGTTTTGCGGATGAGTCAATTCATAGAAATCAGTATAGACGCACCTCAACACCAAAATTCCATGAACCCGTCGTATAGGCTTTCAGCAAATATTTGCATGGGGTCAGTAGGCACACCATTTATTTGTGGGCCAATACCAAACTCATCTTCTGGTACCTACACCCACATTGTACTTTGGTATTTTTATTGTATCCATAAAAAGAAGTCAGACTTCGCCGCAACGAAAGTGAAACCACCTGCGCTTAAGCGAAGCCCTCTTTTGAACAGCACATCCATGCCACCTGCGTAAATTGGTGTCTTGCTGCTAATTAATTTTCTGCTGTTTGTCAAAGCCCACAATGAAACTTTAACTTGTTTCTCTTCTCTGTCCAAAGGAGGGCTGGGGTGCGCAGCACAAAATGTGGTATTTCTCACACTTGTTGTTTTCCTTTTCGTTTCGTATAGAAGCCCAACACACAATTTATTTTGACTTATTATCAAATGTGCCGGCATCATCCGAAAAACATTCTCCATCTCCACTATTTCGCTATTGCTTCGTGCTTCTTTTGTGGAGTGTTTGCAAGTGAAAGTCATTCCGTATGTTGGTTTCCAAAGCTGAAGGGAGCACACAAACTTAAAGCACATAAGGTCACAAAAACAGAATTAAATCAAAAAAATTATTTTAATAGCGGTATTGCTCTCCCAGGAAAGAGCGACATTTTGTGCTGTTTGTGCGTTAGAAATAACGACTACATGAACTGCTTCTGCAGAACTGAAGCAGTGCGGGTCATTATTACTTTAATATACCAGTCTTGCGTGTAGGGTCGACGCAATTGAGTTTTTCGGTTTCGATTTCGAGTTATGAAAATTTTGGGAACTGACATTTGTATACAGTGTACACTACTTAAAGCGGAAACTCGTCTTTGTATTCCACTTGAAAGTTTTGTTTATATTTTTATTTCTTTAACGAAAAAAGTGAAAAGAGTTCACTAGAATGTTGCATAACGTAACTATGGCTACCTACACATGGGTAGACATATGGATACTTCCTGTGTTTATTTAAATATAATCATCAAGTCGTATTGTGGTAAAGAAAATTTCCCATGTGAACAAAGTTTGCGACTGATGTCACAGAGATCATGCCGTAATTGACATTATGAAATGAGTGAGACGAATTGTGCTAAAATTGTTAAAGAAATAACAAGTCGGGGAGACAAGAAAGGTTATTATATTTCAATTGTTCATAGGCAAAGTGAAAGGCTGTACGGTGCAGATTTTTTTAAGTTTACGGAGAGCATACCTACTTATAGTTCCGGATTAGGTTTAGCCTTTCCGGACCTTATTGTGAAGTCATTTTTTTCAATTTACGATTTAACTCTTACCCTCAATGTAACTGAAGATGCAGAAAGTTAGATACGACGCATAAGTAATTCAGATCCTAATTAAAAGAAGGAAGGAAAATGGAAGGTAACATTTTAAATATAAATACTCTTTCCAAATGCATACATATTGCCAGAAATGTCAGATTTTCGATGCATTTTTGACAAATTGTCGATGCTTTTTCTGTCGCGTTTTTCAATCCATTTTCATTACGTTTTTTGATGCATTTTTGACATCTTTCAATGGGTTTTTCATATATTTTTTGACGCTTTTTGAATGCATTTTCAACGCGTTCTTCGATGCATTTTTGAATCGTTTATACGTTTTTTGACTCTTTTTCAATGCGTTTGTTGATGAGTTTTTGAATATGTTTTTGACGCGTTTTTCGGTGAGTATTTTTCTGACGCTTTTTCTATGCGTTTTTCGATGAGGTTTACAAAGCGTTTTTTTTAAGCTTTTGCAATCCTTTTTTGACTTGTTTTTCGATGTTTCTGATGCGGTTTGTAACGCATTTCCAGTTTTTGATTGTATTCTCGATGTTTTTTGATGCATTTCCAGTGCGTTTTAACATGTTCTTCGATGCATTTTCAATACGTTCTTTGATGCATTTTTGAAATCTCCTTACGGGTTTTTATACGATTATGAATTTTTTGACGTGTATTTCTATGCGTTTATTTACGCGTTTTTCGAAGGTTTTTTGGCACTTCTGCATGCGTTTTTGACGTGTTTTCGATACGTTTTTTTATGTTTTTTCAGAGCGTTCCTGGCGCGTTTTTCGTTTCGTTTTTCAAAGCGTTATGCAAAGCTTTTTCTGATGCGTTTTTCGATGAATATTTTATGCGTTTTTGACACGTTTCTTGAGGCGTTTTTGATATATTTTTTGACGCTTTTTCTATACGTTTTAATGCGTTATTCGACCCATATAATGACGTGTTTTTCGATACGTATTTCGATGCGATTATATGAGCCAAAAACGACTCTTCTTCATATTTCGTACAGGTTTTCACCCCAGCAAATGGTGTGTCTGCGTTTTCGTGTCTGATCTCTGATGCTTCACGCTGTGGGGGACTTTTCGTTGTACACCCTTTTGAACAATAGATATTTTAGATCGACGTGCCTTATTCATCACCAAGTCAGAAGGTCAAATAAAAAAGAATATATCTTCAACCGATCGGCTGAGGTAACCAAGCACCTGATTTATCTTAATTCCACCAAGACTAGATAAGCCTTCCGTAAATTAAATGATTCATTTAAAAACAATGGTGCAACAGACCCTAGAAGCAGAAGGCAAGTAGCTACACGGTATAACAACGATGGCGTACACAGATTTGCCGCTATTACTTTGATTACATTACGATTACACGAATGTAGGTACATGACGAAATGGGCTATGCTTTAGGCAACAACCATACCCTCCATACGGATACAGTTGCATTTGGTTAATGCACATGAAAATTGCTACGCAATCGCTGTCATCTTTATCCGCTGAAAATGGGTGAGTGATCATCTTAAGTATACCTATTCCACCGTATAGTTGTTCGCAACCGATTGGATTGGAATTACACACAAAGCATGCATCTATGCTCGGTTCTTTTGTTTCATGCGTCTGATGCTTACTGTAGTTGGTAATCGCACTTTTGAACAGATGTCTGCGCCGAGATGTAGGAGGTTAACAGGGTTAGAAGCCACTCCTCGAATTCTGGTAGCTGTGCTCTTTAGTATGTCTTTTCAAAATTATGTTCACTTATTGTCTGCGAAAACTATAAGGCATGTAAATAAATCGAAAATTTCAAAACAATGGCTAATAGCTTCATTGTACGAACTTAAGCGTCATTCGGGGCTGTGTGTGGTGTTCCGTGTTTTATTAACGAGGAGGTGGGATTTAATTTAATTAACAGCATCGATTTAATCACGAAACGTTCAAGGTTTAGCAAGCGTCTGCTAAATGAATTTCATTGGGATGTGTGGTAATAAAACGACGGCAATTCCTTTTCTGTAATCAGAACAGGAATGCTCAAGAGCGCATTATCCATATGTGCGTTGACTGATGAGCGAAAAAGTCTGCAATTTAGTGATAAGATAAGCACTCCTCACGCTACAAGTGTTAGTGTAAACTTTGCCAGAAAGGTTGGGGCATTTTAAACCAAAGGGATTTTTCAAAGGCAAATTTAAACTGGCAAGAAGCATGGTTCTCAGCAAAGTTGTTACCACAAACTTCTAGTTTGTAACTTGTTGTTACAAACTTCTAGACTCTGCATAAATATTGGAGAACACCAGGTGTGTTCGCCTTGTTAAGTTTCGCAACCCGCACGTCATTAAAGCCATATTCATTATTCACCATGTCAATACAACACACAAAAAAAAACACGCACCAGGCATACCAAAAAAAGTACCTCTATCCCCAGCGCACTTATGGCCTATGAATTATCAAAACAATAAAGAGAAACAACCTGTTCATTCTGAAGCCGATTTTCGTCTGTCCAAATAGTAAGTGGCTTAAACTCATTAAACTCTCTTCAAAAAATAATTCAAATTCGTTATGATAAAACGTCTCGGCATTGGCATTTCATAAACGATTTCGAATTAGCCATTCGACTCAGCTCGCGAAGCAATTTGGGGCTCAGACACAATTTCATTACCTATCCGAAACAAGGTGTCAAATATTTGTTTGGGCTTCAGCACGAAGTGGAACGCACTATACCAGCAATCCGTGAGTAACAAAAATAAATCGAACACAACAACGTTTGTTCGTTATTAACTCATTTACGGGTACTTTTCCCCGTCTTCCAATGTGGCTAGAAACGGTACGAATATTTTTATACGTGTATAGAGAAGTGACAAATTCCACAAATACAGCGAATGCGAAATTTTACTTTCTCTTTCCCCTTGACATACGTCATGTGCGTGGAGATATTATACAGATGATTTTGGTCAACGCAACTGAAATGCGTACACTTAGCCGAATGGTTATCATTGTTTTGGGCCGGGTAGATTATTTAGCACGCCCTCGCCATTGGAAGCAAGTGAAACTTTTATGACGAACCGCGTTCGTTTACTCGCAAAATTGTCACGCTAAGTGGGCGATTGCTGACTGTTGGGACGGCTTGAATGTTCAGTGCAGCGGAAATAGTGTTAGAACTTTCATTGAACATTGTTGTCTTGCAATAAAGTTTGTGGGTCACAACGGCAAAATTTAATTTGTATTCTTCCATAGCCGCATGTGTGGTCGTTTGTACTCATTTGGCAACAAAAAAAAAACTAAATAGTAAATAATGTATTCGCGCATGACACAGAAGCTGTGATATGCGTCTGACGGAACAGAAGATCAACAATGTGGACAGATGAGCGGAAGTGTTCGCATTATGTGAACTTTTGTGGGTATATTCTCTAAAGTCATGATGAACTTTTTAGCCGCAGTTTAGGACGTGCTCTGAGTGTCGTAGGTACTTTTGTTAGAAATCTCCTGGATGTGACCTGATTTCTCTTGTAATAGATGTGTAAATTCAGCTCTCGTATATATTAACAGCGTTGGATTAACACCATTATCCCATTAGCTTACCGGTGGTTAGATAAAGTACCAAGGCAAATTTTCAACGGCGCAGGAATACAGGAATGTATGACTGTGAGAGTGGGCTGTGTAATGTATAGCGCACTTCTAGTTGTCAATGGGGAACTGACACCATCCTCCAGCAAACAACACTCTTAAGGGGTTTAAGTGGTCCGCAGAATGCTTGGCTATGTTTGACTAACTGAGTCAGAATAAAATATATATTAACTGTTTTTATTATTCCCTGTCTGGTATACGTTAATGGAGGAAATGCATGTAATTATGTAGCTCCATTTGGGTTGAATTGTTCTTATATTCGTGGAATAAAGTGCAAATTCATGAACGTAGGTACTGCCATTATGTATGACGTATAAGGTACCTTTTAATAAGAAATATTTGCAGGTTTTTCATTCGACCTTCGAAGTGCATTTTCGATTTAAATAAAACATTGGGCGCACTTGAAGATCACAATATTCGACATGCACAGGGGGGGACCATTTTCCGTATTGCAAAGTAAATCCATCATTTTGGGCCCCACTACAATTGGTTTGGAGAGACACTTGTTTGACATCAGGCCGGAGATTTCGATGCCAATTCTTCGTGGATTTGAAAGCACAATCTAAAAAAAAAATTCTCACTGAATTCAACTGGAATTGGAATATGTCAAATATGATGGAATTAGCTCTAAGGAAAGCACAATTTAACATTGAAGCAAGGGAAAATCAACTCGAACTATTGTCTGCCGTTGGTGCACGAAAGTCACTAATATCCAGCACTCAGATTCAGTCAAAGCCACTAACCTTCCATTTAAAATGTTTATAATTTCATCAATTTAATAACTTACCACTCACACTCACATCAAAATGTATAACTTTGTTTTGTGTTTTGCGTTTGTGTTTTTTGTCGGAATTCGTGAATATTAAAATTGCTAATATTCCTAACGCCACAGAGAATCATTTCTTTTTTTTCTACTCTTTATTGAATCGGTACGACAAAACAAAAACCTGTAGCCTATTAATATGCAATCACTTTTTCTCTTGCGTATGTAAATCAACAACTCTTTCTAGCTTTGTTTCTTTTTATCATTTGTGACGGAATTTTTAATTAAGAAATTTCTTTGTTCCTTTTTACGGAATATTACATTTCAGTTGGGTTTTTATTTCATAAAATTTATATATATATTTAATTCAAAAGTTGGATAATAGGTAACAAATATTTAAATGGATCAAGAATATGCAGCAGATTTTAAAAAAAATCTTAAGTTGTTTTCGTTGCCCTTTACTTCTGACACTGACAGCGCTTTAAATTGTTTTGTGGTAGCGATATATCCATAAATCTAGTTAGTTCACTAGATTGGACTGGATTTAACGTCAACGTAAAAACAAGATTGGTCGGTAATGCCACTTTTCCCAAGTCAGCCATATATGCGAACTGTCAACTTAGTACTCAGTCATGAATTTCTTGTCTAGATTCGTCGGCCACTCCTCCGTAAACGCCAACTTAAATAGCCCTGCATGTAACTGACATAAGCCAATCAAAACTGAGACACCAAATCAGATGTCAGGCAGTTGTTATACTGAAACTAGATAATGGAACTTCCCCAAAGTAAAACCATTTTTATCTATAAGTATGTAATATTGTTGTTCTTTTTTATCTTTACAGCGCAACACCGCATAGCGGACGTATAAGTGCGGACAACTCTATAATAGATTCCTACCTCTTCTGAGCTGACTCGTAATTTTTACACATTAGTGCAGCCTGATTTGGATTTTATTTGCACTTACTTTGCACTCAAATTCTGACAGATTTTTCTTCAACTGATTTAAACATGTTTTATTTATTGAATTGGGACTGTTTTTTTGCTTAAACGACTCATTTTTCTCTGATTATTGAATCGAAATGTCGAAAGGCCCATGGTAAGATAAGGTTTGTTTAATTGGACACCTAACTCAGCATAGTAGACTAATTTTTGTTCAATAAAACGATTCACAATTGCATTTGCAATAGAACGTACTAAATTAGTATTTTTTTCTGTGTTTCTTTTTGTTTTCAATGTTCTTCCAGTAGATACATGTTAACTTGTTGGCTGAAAGTGAATGGCGCTGAAAACAGTTAAATAGCAATTCTAAGAACATATAAACTACTTGAAAGCAAAATCTACCTACGGTTAATCAGAAGTGTCAACTGTCAAGTAGTTGCGTGTATTCTGCATTACTTTAATTTGCTGCGAAGAAAATGTTCATTAAAACATAGTATGTATTGTGTTTATACTTTAAAAAAGCTACATGTCACAACTATAGCTGCACAATAACTATGTGCCGGCAGTAGAGTTAAATTGCAGACGCAGTCAGAAATGCCATGATGAAACAAGACACGATAATGTGCTATTTTTTACTTACATCTTCAAGGCGCACTATGTAGCGGTCGTGTTGGCAATAACATTCAACAATTTTAGTTGGCTACACAATGTGTCACATTTTTCAATTTAGGTTATTTTACAGAAAAAAAAAAAATAGTCAACTTAATAATTTTTTGGAGACATTTTGAGGTCATAATTCAGACTGTGTGTAGATGCTTAATAACAACACTAAACTAACTACTCAACAGATTTATTGACTATATATTTTTGTTGCTTTTGAGTAAACCTTAATGAACATTTGTGTCTCCATCATCACTATTCATTATTTGACCACAAAAACGATGCATTGCAAATGTGGAACGAAATAAAATGGACTTTTGTATGAAGACCGATTCCTCTGATCATCAAACTTAGCTGGATGGAGCATAATAACTTAGACAACATGTGGAATCCACAAACCCCAAACAGTTCACTCGTAGAACAAACCTTCTTTGCTTTTTAGTCTAACCTTACTAACAAAGTCCAGTCCATGTAACATTATTAAACATTCAAAAAAACGAGAGTATTGCTACTACAGTTTCACGTGACACTTGTAAACTTTCTTCGACACGTGAAATAACCAGAACAAACCTGTAGATGAATGTAGTATTATGTCTTCTGCTTATATTCGGACGCGAATCATCCGTCATCGCAAAAAATGCTCAAGGTATCGTTCATATTCGTAACGAACAAAACAAAAAATAAGAAACAAAAATTCCTTGTCGCATACTTCGCATATGAACAATTAAGTGAAAGTTTCTGTCAGTTGCAATTCTGATTGTCCATTTAGATACTGACAACGACATGTTGTGTTACTGTCACCGTGATGTCATATTATTTTTTTTTTGTAAATCGTATTCGTTTCATTTTTATTGTTTTGTAGAGCCAATTCCAACTACCGACCGTTTCTAATTTATTTTTATGTATATGGGCGAATGAACCCAATGGCTTGTAGGTAGATGTGCCGCCTAATAAATTATTTATGCTCATAACTTTAACGCCAATTTTGGTGACGGCGAATCGGTGTACATTGTTTGTTGCGCTACCTCCGGTAATGGAGAGAAAATCAATGAGAACCTTAATCTTAATCGGGCCCTGACAATGAGCTATAGCCGATTAAAGTGTCACTTTTACAGTAATTATAATCGGGTTATTGAAAACTAAACGGTGTGCGATGGCCTAGAGCAGTTGTTTATTCAAAAAGCCATGCACCACAGCGTATAGAGTGTCACATGTTGTTTCGCATAGGTAGATATGTCGAACTTGCAATTAATTACAGAAAGTATGCAAAGCAACATTTTTGTAGGCAGGCACAATTTTGTTTGTTTGAATTTTGTGCCACGTAAATAGGAGTATTTCAGACAATGTCACTTAAAGGGTCGGGTTTCGATAAATTAGCCCCGATAATGTTATCAGACTTTAAGAGGCTTTTAAATATGGCAGAGTTCATAAAAGTAAAAATGCAAATTTTGCGTTCATTAATGCAAGAAAAACTGCATTATCTTTGCTGTCATCTGAGTTCATATAAGCAAAATGACAGTCAAATTGTTATCAACTCTGCATCGAATTTTGTTTTGCTGCAGAGATGCAGGAAGATGGCAGGCAAAAATATGTAAATAAGTAAAACAAATGAAAATTTAATAGATTTAACCAAAAAATATGAAATTTTTTTTTTTTAGTAAAAAGTTAAAATAAATTATTTTTGGTTTATAGGAATGAAAGTGAACAAAAATTGTGCTGGGATGCTGACACCAAACTGCTTATTTCGATCCGTTTAGGAACGGAGTCCGAATTTATGCCTCAAAGAGGTTTTGGGTCGACCAGAATTTGATTTTTTTTTCCAAAGTGGGCAAATCCCCTTTTCAATTAACTGTTGAGAAATTAATATAAAATGTAAGGTCTTACTAACGTGGCATTACAGAAAATGAACCTGAAATGTGGGCTTTCTCATACGAAAATGATTTCTGAAAACGTCATTCGGAAATTTCCTATGGTTTTAAGGAAATACGTACTTCTAGGAATGTGTCTTGAAATCCAGTTCATTATTAATAAAATATTCTCACTTTTTCATTGAATTTTGCTTCTATCTCTTTCAGATAGCTTTGCATGAACACTTTATAAATTGGAACCATTTAAGTGATTAAGATTCAGTCCTAATTATTATTATTATTATTTTCCTAATTAACATTATTAACAAGTTTTTGTAAATAACACAACAAAACTCTGTCACTGAAAGAAGAAAGAGATATTAAAAATGTCTGTCACTTTTTTTTACTGTCTGCTGCATATATGAACTGTTTTTGTTGGAAACACAGAACTACTGCAAACTTGCAACAGTAATTCTGTTCATAATTACATTGAATCAATATTTTTTGCTTGGCATGTGAAACAATGTTGCAATTACAGTGAAACCTGGATAAGTGCCTCACCTTAAATGCCCCGTTTTGATAGGCACTTATGCGGGTTAGGCAGTTATAAAAAAAATTCGCTTAACAAAACTACATTGACAGTTTTAATTTTGACAGTGACAGCTAAGTCTCCACCATTGTAGTAGATTAAGAGTATTACTTTTTTTATTTTTGATTTTTCAAGCATGAAACACAAGGAAGTACAAATGGAAAAAATGCTTTTGTATTTTTTCAGCTTATTTCAAAAATGTATACTCACCAAAAATTATTCAGGTAAATTTCAATAAAAGTATACAAAATAAGAATTTGGTTCTCAAAAAAAAAAAAAAAACAGGTACTTATGCGGGTTAGGCACTTAAGCGGGAGGCACTTATCCAGGTTTACCTGCTTTTAAATAAATAAATAAATAATTGGAGCAACAGGTCCGTAGGGAACCTAGGAGTAGCTTCTCATAAACATTCGTTTTGTGTGAGTTCATTTTCGGGACGAATGGAAGGGATCTGCAATTTTATGCCGGGTCCAACCGGCTAATTGAGAATCTCCTTAATGACAAATGTACTCTCGGAAGTTTGTCAGATGTTCGCGAGAGGTGGCGCAGTGAAAAAAAAACCTTAAGTTGGAACTTGTTTTTTTCGGGACTCGAAGCGAGACCACTCGCTTAGCAGTCCAGCAAACTAACCAATAAGCCACTGTACCGGCGTTTTTAACGGATTATAATCCGTTGTGCCAATATTTTGAAAGGGTTTATACTTCGTTTGTAAGAATTTATCGAAATGAAATAAATTATTAAAAACCATTTTGCGTAAGTAATTCCTTTATTTTTCTCAAGCATTGTCGATCTGATATTATAATGTTTTTATGTTTTTACTTTTGTTAATTTTTACTTTTGTTTACAGGTTTGTGTGTTTTAATTTTTTTAAGTTTATTTTGAGTAGTTGAATAAAGCTAACAACATTATGTAGAAAGGATTTTATAAATGTTTTTCGGCAACTAACAAAGGTACAACAATTTTCAATTTAAAGTGTTTAGTTTAAAAATTAATAACTATTGGTAAAGCAATTTAAATAAATTATAAATGTATTTTACATATTAGAAATATTAAAATCAAAGATCTGATGCATTTTTTCGGTAAGACGCTGCAACATTATTGTATTTTTTTTTTTTTGCAATACTATTAAGCAACTTATTTGCAAAGTTGAAGAACTAAAAATATCTATTTTCACCCAGAAACAATGGGCAGAATATTGGAAAAACTCAGCAATGTGGTTCTAAGTGAAAACTATAACGAACTCTTTAAAATGTTGGTAGAAGTAAATGCTAGTTATACGAGAAAAGTTGGTCTAAGCCCCGGATGGGAATAGCTATACTCTGCCGCCGACCATCAAGGGAAAGGAATTAAATTAGATATTTTTGTTCCCAATACAATTTCGTAATAGTTCCTAATCAACGGGAGCTTCTGACTTATAGTTGTGTTTTCGGACGATCGTGGGCTTGTTTTGCGCATTTTGTTGTATCATTTAGAAAACTTAAGCTTTTGCATGAAATGTGTATCATCCGTTGGCCTTGAACTAAACTCTATATTTATTTGATATTCTCTTGTCGATATATTTCATGGTTCGAAAAGAATTTAAAAATAAAATTGATTTCGAAATATAATGGCGTTGCAACCTCTTACCACAGGTAGATCAATACACCATTCGGACAGTATACAGCTAATTCTTGTAAATAAAATAAAATATGCACCTAACATACATAATACACTTGACTTTGACTTATTTATCTTAAGACACACTAGAAGAAGGCAAACACCAGTACATATTAGTTCTTTTTGCTCTAAGTTTTTGTTTATCTCTATTACGTTTGAGCATTTTGCTGCTTTAACAAATGATGGAAAAACAAAAACACAGTTTCCTAACAACATTGATAAAGAATCTCATTGACAATTCACTTTGGTTTGTTTTTTGCTAATTTCACTAGATAATTTGATTTATTTTGTTTATTAAATCGGCTGGTTGTATTTATTGTTGTATTGCATGTGAATGAATTGAATCTACTTTGCGTATAGTGGAACTGATTTTCAATCGCATTTTTAATTTACATTTCAGGAGCGGTGCTGCAATTGGAATCCAAAAATTGTGTCATTATTTTTATATATCGTTTAGTTGTGATCTTTCTCTGCAATCTTGTTGGTTTTCTTTTTGTTGTTGTAAAACACAAGAAAGTTATACATATTTTTCTTTTTTCTGTTTGTCATTTTTAAATATATATGTGTTCTCTTAAAATATGATGGCTATTAAATACAATTTTAATATATTTATTTATTCATTATACTTTTATTGTAAATGTTTATGTGTTTGTTTTTTTTTTCTTTTGTTATTCTTTGTTTATAGCAAGCTTTCCATATCAAAACTATATATGTATATCATAAGGAATCTTTTATATATACTATCTGTATACATAACATATATGGCTACATATATATTTATATACATATACATGATGCATTTTTTTTTTCTCTATATTCATATCGCATATATAAACGCATTGATTTAACACACTAATAGGTATATTTATATTATATTTTGGACGATTTTGAAATTTGTTTGATGCAGTTGTTTATTTTTCTATTTTCAAATATAAAGATGCATATACATAATGAGTATAGATAAGAATTTTGTAAATACAAATTTTTGTTCTTTTGTTTTATTTTAGTTTTTGTTTAATACTTTTTATATAAATATATTTTTCAAATTAGTTACTTAAGTCAAATCTGTTGTAGTCATTGCTATAATATTTACAAAGTGTTTATATAAATAAGTTTGCAGTGATAGTTCTAAAGGAACTTAAAAAAACCAAGGAAGCAAGCACGTGGTATGTCATATGACGAAGATTCTTAGCCTGCTTAATGGTAGGGAAAATGTTAGTAATGATTTTGATATATGCATGCAGGTGTTGTATATAAGCGTAGGTAACTTGTCGGTACTGTTATGAAGTGATAAGTTTATTTTATTCCAGGATTTGGGATAATATTCTAGTTTGAAAAACACGTAGCGTCGCATCTTCAAGGGAACAGTTCGCAGATGAAAATTGTAGTTGTTCTTGCAATTAATTGCAACATGCATTTTTTTATATTTTCACGCGCACTCAAAAGTCTGTGGTCACCCTTAATCCAGCTTAAGTCAATGTGCGGTTACATTCAAATTGTGTGTCCTGACCATGCTTGAATAAGTTTCTTGTTTCAATCGTTTAGCTGAAGACTGAAGTGAATTTCCGTCTATTTTTGACATATAAGCCAACATTATTATATTGTGATTGAACCTCTAGAACCCGCTGAAAGAGAGCAGTAGTATTTTTAGGTAGAGTCTTACAGCATTAAAACATTTTGATACCTGTGACATTGACCTCATAATGAGTTGCAAAACACATAACACAGAATAAAAGGCGTGGAATACCTTATCCTTCTGAAAAGCCTTAATTTAGAACAGATAATCAGTTTAAGAGTAAGCTGTGTTGAAATAATGTAAGTTTATACAACTTCGTTAGTGTTTTGCTTCTGAGTTCATCATTCCGAGCTTACAGTCAGATCCAGAATGAGACGCATCGTTTTAGGTTTTCGAAATACATTCCACGACGGAAACACTCATATAAGAACACATCGCCTATAAGAAATGCAGACATAGACTTTGTGTTCGCATATAAGAACACATCGGATAAAAAAAAAAAACAATGTTTGTATTCCAGTTTAGAGGGTGCTAATTCCCGCCGTGGACTGTACCATACGCATTGAGTAAATTAATATACAAATTAATGAACTTTTTACTTTCGGGAGCAATTTGTTGTCTGAGATCTTTGAAAGGGAATACATTTTGTTGACATTTCGCAGTACATCGTTCAAGAATTGGCTTTCGCCGTGAAAACGAACGAAACAACTTTGGTTTGTGAACTTGATAAAAACACATCCAACAACGCTTTGTTTATAAAAAAAAATGTTCACCAGTTAGTAAGCTCACAGCCGTCAGTTTGCACAAAAACATTGGCGTAACTGCTGTTTAGCCAGTTGATAACTTTGAGCCTTTATAAATACGTGAGCAAGTTCATAATGGAGTGTGAGATACATCCACATCAGAAATGCACAATGCCCACGAATATTTTCTAAAGAAATTTAAATCCGTTTAAGCTATCACCCAGCTCGGAACCCATCCAATGAAAGTTACGTATATCCCAGGAACTAAGTGCATAAGTCCTCAATATGTGTGTTTGTTGTGTAAATATAATTATTTTTTTAGGTTTAATTTAAGCGGACGGAAAAGTTATATGAGTTGATATTGCACATGTATTGTTTGGGGCACTATTTTCTCTGCTAAAAATGCATGTACGTATTTATTTACTGTATTTGGTTATATGATATTGAAAATTATATTTTGTATGGATATCTATATATATATAAAAAAAAGAGCAACGCAATATATTAGTAGCAAATTATAACCATAAATCAAAGTGGAGTTTGTTTATAAAAAAAGCTACCTACAATATAAAATAAACGTAGATATATACTAAAAAAGACAGTCTAAAGTTTTAAATAAATACCATTTTTCTTTATAGTAATACTCCATCCATTGGTTATTGTAGTTCTTACGTTTTTTTACAAAAAAAATCTTTTAATATAATGCTACAAAACTAAATCATTAAATTATATATAAATAGGATTTTCCTGACCAGTGAGGAGACGAAACATTGATGTTGGCATCGTTTTCATCAGGATCTAGAAATGGGACAACAGTATTTATGGCAATTAAAATAAATAAATACTCTGTAACAAACCTCGCCAACAGATGTCGCTAATAGATTAACAATTTTCTCATGCGGCACCGCGACAACACTTTGGTTATTGATTTCAATTATCCGATGACCCACACGAACGCCTCCTCTTTCCGCAATACCACCACGAAGTAAACTGCATATCTGTCAATAAAATTTATTTTCACAATATCTCTAATGAAATATAGACCACAAATAACATAAATTGAAACCCATTCTAACGTGTTTTTATATTTGGCGTACATGATCAGTACAGATCACTATTTTTTTTCGTTTATAACAATAATACGAGATCCAACTCTTGTTGTGAGCTATGGAAATCATTATAAATAGATCACGTGGCTACAATAAAAAAAAAACACTATTGAAAAATAAATTTCTGTTAAAAAGGCCTTTTCAAACTGAGTAGATCCACTCACAAATTTAACCTCGATTATACGAATTAGGAGGACATACTCAACACATGTGAGCTACACTTAACCTCCACGAGGGAAATACAATCTTAGTGCAGTCTGCAGTCCAAATAAGACATCAAAGTATACTATCTGCCGAATTAGATTTCAATGTTAACCTTTACGATAATTAATATTTTTTGAAAACGCTACTATGCAGATAATAAACCCATAAAGAAACGTTTCACGAGCCACTTTCTTACTATCCGATCACACGTACGACCGCCTATCTAGGTCTCATATGACGTTTACGATAATGTAGCACGTGCATCTGACGGAGATCATGCCTGTCCATGAGAGAGCATTTCATGGACCGCCATGTCGTTAAAGAAAACTATAATCTAAAAAGCACGATTTACTTTTATATGCGCTTAGATTGCAGTACTTAGACGGCTTTGTCGGAAGACTGAATGACCAAATGTCTGAAGGCAGCAAATAAGAGAGTTCACTGATCATTAAATCCATCCCTAAACTGACTATGTGGGGTTTGTTAAGACCTAAATTGATGTACTTACCACTCCATTTTGAACGCTGAATCCAAGCTGATACTTTGTGGTGGGTCTTTTGATTTTCACCTCCACCACTGGCGCACACGGCACAACTGTGAACTTCACTACAGTTTGGTTCTTCGTATTCTTAATATATGTCTGGCAAGTGGACAACGGTAGCCCGACCAAACTCAAGCCATTTATCGCTATCAGCTGATCACCAATATTCAGCTGACCACAGCGTGCTGCCGCTCCAGAAGACATTAAATTCGCTATAACCACTGTGGGTAGCATTGAGCCCCAACCGCTCTCTACAATTACCACGCCGAGTATCTCGCCCTTAGCCTTGGGCACAACAACTTCCTTTTGCAATTCCTTTTTCGCAAATATCTCCAATTCGTCACCGAATATCTCCTGGCTATTGAGCACCTCCTGATAGTCCATTTCTTTGACAAAACTGTGATCTTCAATTCCGTTTGCTTTCAAAAATTCCATATAGGCCACTTGGAATGCCTGTCCAATAGATTGAGCTATAAATTGCGCCTCGTCGCTCTCGAAGACATGACATATCATTTTCGGGGTTCGATTTAGCTTCGGACCATCATCAATATCCTGCGAGACAAAACGTCTCCTTGCCATCAACACAACAAGATCACCGATATCAGCAATGTATGAGATCGTTCTCAACGCATGATCCATCATAATTTCTTTGAGATCGGTATTGAGGACCATGATCTTTTCGGTTGAAATGAAGAGGTCAACTTCGGTGCTGGGCTGTACATCTCCATCGGGAGCCTTAAAAGTAGAAAAACTGATTTTAGACTTGACATCGATTTTATGAGTGCATTTTGAGTAAGCAGCTTTTAGAGGTTTAAAGGCGATGAAGGTTGGGTATTTTTTTTGTTAAATGATGAAACAATGTTTGATGACTTACCAACGTC
Source organism: Cheilosia vulpina (assembly GCA_916610125.1). Classification (NCBI taxonomy): domain Eukaryota; kingdom Metazoa; phylum Arthropoda; class Insecta; order Diptera; family Syrphidae; genus Cheilosia; species Cheilosia vulpina. The sequence continues at coordinate 63,724,311 of OU744277.1, forward strand.
TACAGGAACAAATGCGTATCCGATTATTATCACGAGCATGAAAATAAAATGAGGAAACACATATTCGTTTAGATGGCGTTTTCAAATCAGTTCTAAATATTTAGATACATTTTAAGTAGATGAGAAAAGCTTCAATGATTGCTAGCAATGAGTTGAAAATGTAAAAGCACGATTCAAGTCACAAATGTTTTGGATAAAACGGGCTGTATTCGATCAAATAAATTCACCTATCTGGCCTTAAACCTTGCCTATTGAAATCACATTTTTCGCACAAATAGAAGGACATAAAAATATATAGAAAATACAAAGTTTAGATGCGTCATTTTGTAAAAATCCTCGCAAAAAGACGGCCTTTCCGTAGCCCATTGACTATTTTTTTTTTTAGTGAAAAGGGATATTTTCTGTCTGAAATTACCAAGCTCCCATCGAAACACAGCTCTGTTAGTTTATTAGATCTTCGCGTTCGCTTACGAGAAATTATTAAACGGATTATTTTGTGAATTAAAGAAAGTGCCAACTGCCCTGAAAACGGATTCTATGGGTCTCTCTGCTTCAATTGTTTATACAAAAATAACCATTCGAAAAAAGTGTCCCCATTCGTTTCAGTGAGTGTCTGTTTATAGCATTATCGTCGGTTTGAGGAAGTCGTACACTTTTCAACCTTGTTCAGAAGTAGAGTTTTACAAACACAAAAAAATCACTAGGACAAAGTTTACATCATCATAAGAAAATAGGCAGACGTAAAATATCGAAAACAGTTTAAAAACTGAAACGCAGATATATACAAGCACGTGGTAGGTTTTACTCCATTAATAATTCTTTAACACCAAGCATCATGACCAAGGACACTGAATAATAACGATGGAAATAACTGTCAGGTTCACTGAAACCTTAAAATCAATGCAGCACCATAAAGTCAATAAAACTATCTTCTTCTTAGTACTCTAATGGACGTCAAAACTTAAAAACGTTTAGCCAACAACTAAATATCCTTACATATCTATATTAGCTTGCTTCACGAAGAAATTGGCTATTTAAAATTAGCATTACATGGACTCCATTGAATAACGTTACATTGTAAAATTAATAATTAAATACCAAAATCAATTTCACAATGTCACCAAGCCATCACAAATGAATTGAGTTCACAATAATCGCGCTTGAATTTTAATTTAACAAAAAAAAATGTTGTAATTTTTTAGTAACCATTCGATTGAACTTTGTGAGCAAATTGTCTATTAAACTTCTTTTTTTTTTGTTTTACGCGGGAGATAAACAGCGACTTAACCCCAAACACTTATGCGACCGAAATAACCACACGTATATTAGCGCCTAGTGGCAGTGTGACCTGTGGGTGTGCGCATTTATCATAACGGCGATAGGAAATGTGTCAAAGCACGAACAGTACATCTGGTCACAAAACTTCGTGCACACATGCATTTGTTTAAATGAGCTTCAAATAGAGTAACGTTTTCCCATTTGTGTTGAAATAAACTACATAGACTACGACCAGAGAACTCAAATGTTTGGTTAATCGATTTTTTAGTATAAAAAAAAAAGAGAAAAGAAAATAATAAATAATTAAAACTATGTAACATAACCACAAATAGGCAGACGAAGCCGACGACGGATTTTTACGAGTCAAGTTGGCATTTCTCACGTCACCAGCTATTTGAATTTGCTTCAGCCTGTGGTTGCGGACATGAGAACTTTCAATCAGTGAAATAAACAATAAATAGCTGAGTGAGGTTTTGGGTATTTAGTTTTGAGGTACAGTTTAAAGATTCAATCGGCGTGTGTCGGTTTTGAGAAAAATGTATGTCCTGAAAGGGGTGACCAAGTATTGAGGTCCTTCTTAATTAAAATAAGGGAACTTTTCTTTGGTCAAGCCATAATATAGTTGGATTAACAAAAGTGTACGTTGCCCAAAAGGTTTATACAAATATATAAAAGACTCACACGGTATAGAAAAAGTGTCGTTCACCAAGTACACGCTGCGGGTAAGGACGATATAACATTCGAAATGTGTTGTAGTATGTATCGAAATTGAAACAGTATAGATATCCGCACATATAGGGTTGATAGAGATAGGCGAAGTCTTGCTGTGTACCGAAACCGTAGGAGTAAGCACATAAGTTGTCGTCTAGGAGTACTATACTGCCTTGTGAATTCGAAATCTTTATTTATTTATAAGCACGAATGATGCGAATTCCTGGCTGTACGAATAGCAAAAGTCAAACATCACAGCCTCAAAAGGATACCTAGGTTGGGTAAATTAAAGTGATTTAATCAAAAATGGCGTAAGAAGTGAACAGTGAGTTACTTTGACATATTTGGAGCTTTTTCTTCAAGTCTAGGATAATGAAAAGGAGACGGTGTCTATAAAGATCTCATTTATGAATTATTCCAGAAGATAGTAAAATGTGAATGTTTCTCAAAAAATTAAAACGTTTCCCTGTGATGACATAACTATACCTACCTTATTTGGTTTAAATTAATTCTTTTGAATTCAACTTTACCCTTCCGAGAAAATCAACAAAGTCGAAATTGTACACTTTTTTCGAAAGCCTGGGACAATTTTTTTGCTTTTTTGCAACTTTTTATTGCCCTTCGCAATTTTTTTAAAAAATGTTATTTCCAAAGAAGTACCTACGCTTAAAATATAACGTTATATGAGAGCTAATGCTTGTTAAATACCGTGCGAAAATTCTAAATTTACAGGAATGACACCTTTTTCTCATTCCGGCCCTGTTTTGTACTTTTCAGAATTCTGCAGCGGTCACCTGAATCTGACTCTTCGAAATGTCAACTGAGTTTGCATTTAGGATTGGGGACGTTCAAGTATCTAGTTTAGTAAGCTCTCTAACTAGATATATCTCGGTTCTGATTGGGGGAAATCGGTCATTTGAGCAGCTGTTTCAGTTGACATCTATGGAGGGGTAGCCGACGAATCTAGTCAAGAAAATCATGACTGAGTACCAAGTTGACAGTTCGCGTATGTGGATGACATAGGCAAAGTGACGTTCCTGATGAATCTAGTTTTTGCGTTCAGGTTACATCTCATCCAGACCAATCTAGTCGACTTAAGATAACTAGATTCTTGAATGCGGCGATTTTCTTGACAAGATTTGTCGGCTTCCCCTCCATAGATGTCAGCTGAAAAACCTATTCACGTGACCTCTCTGGGCTAATAAAACCTGAATTACATCTAGTCAGTCAGCTGTCAGAATTACTGAACTAGGAATAGGAATCCGAACCAACGTTGTCGAAATGGATACTATAGTATTATTTCGATACTCTCGCAGGGCTCTGGATACCGAACGCTCTAAAATGATACCCTTGCTTTTACAGTCTAATACGTAAAACAATTTTGTAGAAAATTTAATTTAACCATATCCCTATTTAACGAATAGTAGTCGTATCGTACACATATGTGTTCGTTGTGCAATTTTGGATACTCTTTCCTTAGAAATGATACCCAAAAATGTAGGCTTGGGATACCAATCAAATTTTGAAAACGGCAGCACTGATCCGAACGTCCCCATTTCTCATTATAATTAACTACTCGATTATCGACAGGTTCTTTGTCTACAAGCCGACATTGACTCTAATCGAATTAAATATTAAGTTCCCTAGAAATTATCTTTCTTTTACATATTATTTCAGTGATCCTGTCAAGATATTCCTTTTTGCAAAAAATATTTTCTTTTAAACTTCCGTATATATTGCACCTACCGCCTTATTAAATTGGGATTTTCAGCACACAATTACAACAGTTACATCCCACTTGGCATTATTGTGACTCACATTACTTTTGTAGTACAAATCAAGAAGGCTGTCAAAAAGATAATGGAAATGATAAATCCACTCTCAGAGGGAGACACTTACGAAAAAGTTAGGGAACGCTTTTGTATTAATTTATGAAAAATAACAGATATGTAAGTGTAGGTACATAATAAATCAAAAATGAGAAGAACGTTCAATTTTATTTTGCCGCCTGTTGATACCATTATAATACGCAGGAAATAAAAACGTACGCATTCGTATGGCAATTAACACAACAAATTTCAAATCATATGTCAAGAGTCAGGTGACTGACAGCTCTTCAAATTCTTACACAAACGAATTTGTTGAGTAAAAACTCGTAAGATTCGCGGTGCAGGGGTAATATCTTGCTCTCGTGATGACGCTCTTGAAAAGCAAAGGAACCGTCCTATTATATAGTATTTATCACAAGTGGAAGTGACTTGACCAGCTTATTAAATGTTGAGACCTAAGATAATGGAATAGAGAGATATATATTTTTCCAGTGGAAAGGCGGCTGCCTACAAGCTATTTTCCCGAAAAATTCATGAAGTCGCGCACATATGCTCATATCGTTTCTGGTATATGTGAGTTCATGAATTGGACTTTAATGCTAATTCGCTGTTCCGAAATGTGTATTTTACTATTTTTTTTATTTTAATCGAAGCGTTAACAAAAACTAAAGAAGTTTAATACCAAACACAAGACAATTGAACAGCGCGATGCTCATAAAATCAAAAGGAATGTTGGCCGGCCATTAGCAACATGCTTTTTTCGTACTTCACACGTATTCACAGACGGGGGTTGAAATTACAAAAACCGCAATGTAAACAAATGGGTTTTGGGGGGATAAACGTACGAAAGATATCCATCTCTTTTATTCATTCATCTCTGGTTGAGACACACAACATTTTATATCAGGTTATACCACTCAAGCACAAATGTGACTGGAATCGATTTTTTGCGAATTCGCGACACAAGCTTTCAAAGCTCGATTGCTTTACATGAACTTGTAAATTGTAATCAGTGTCACAAGTTACAAAAGTAACACTTTTACTAATGTGGTATTGGATTGGGCACTCTCAGAGCACCTTTTTTGTTCTAGATCGCTTTTTATGTTCGGTTGGTAGGAATAAAGGAAATCCTCTTCCGATTTTAGAGCACTTTTTCGAATCTGGATTTTTTCTCAGAGTTGCTTCAGATTTATCAATACTTTTAAGTTTGACAAACAATCCCGGAGTTTGCTTATGTTGTCTTGAAATTTTTCAACTGCAAAGAAACGCATTGCATTGGGATGATCTATTTTAGTTAATTATTTATGTACAAGGGTTTAAGGCGCAAATTTCGAACGTTTAAACATAAAATTTAACCGGTGAATGACAACCAAACGCATGAATACCAACAAGAAAAGAGCAAGTGACGTTTTAATGCTCGGTTAGACACACGAAATCTGAAATCTCAATCGAATGCCACATAAGCGAATCTGGTAAGTGATCCACAGTCTTTGTGAAGACAACTCTACCTCGGCAAATGCTTCAATCTATTGTGTGGCCCGTAACGACCAATTCTGTGTAAACACGGTACTTAATCACCATTGGAAAGACACACACGCCCAGTATAGGAGAATAAACAATACAATCTAACTATACAGTGGCCTCCATACAATGGTAAATGAGTCTGCAGTAAGCCAAGCCTAATTTGATATTCGCCAAAAATGCACACACAGTCCAATTCGAATTGCAACTTACCTTAATCCGAGACACAGCCTCCTCGGCCTGCATCATACGCGTTGACTTGGTCGGCTGACCCTCGCACACCAGCTGTGTCGATCCCAGATATCTCGCACGGAACAAAACTCCCTCGATCAGCACTGCTCCGCCTAAAAAAATCCAAAGAAAGGAATACATTAGTATAGAACGCCTAGTATGGTTCGACTAAAACGAACACACTCTAGAAAAACAAATTTCTTACAAATAAATCAATGTGAAGGCAGCAATTTGATTTGATAATTGAACGCATGCAAAAATAGAAACGTTAGCAATAGAAAAATCAAAATCAAACGTCTACACATATCTACCGTGTCGTCATCGTTTGTACGGACGGACAGATATATGAAAACATTAATCGCGCGACAGAAGGAAACCTAACAATTTACCTTCTTTGTTCTTACTCTTTTTGACTTTTTTCTCGCCGGTAACGGCGCTCTGGCTGTCCTTCTTCTGACTGCCATTGGCGGAGGCGTCCGAGCCGGAATCGGCACTCGGACTGCCAATTGTCACAATGGCGCACTCGTCACGTGACTCTGCGGCCGGCTTTTCGGGTGACTTATCGCTGTGGTCCAGCGATGACATCGAGCCGCCGCCAATATTGTGTAGCAAGCTGGCCGCTGAGCTCTTTGGCGGAATGGGCGGTGGGATTTCGGGTGTGCTTGTTAGTAGGGAGTTGAAGCCCTGCCTCAGGGACAGATTTCCGCTGGAATTTTTCGAATTTTGCTGCTGCACTTTTGGTGAGAATTTCGACAGAGACGTGGCGAGCAGGGATCGTGGCTTACGATCCCATGCCGATGATTTGTTATCATCGTAGAAGCCTTGATCGTCGAGCCGCTGATGTCCGAGTAGTCTATCAGTCTCCAGATCTGTGTCGACGTCGTCTTCGTCGCCACTTAGGTTTTTGCCCTGCCTATCGGAAGAATCGAGCAGGCTCTTACCTGCACTGGTGTCGAGATAGCGTGGCACCCACACCGGTGAGCTGCTCGAAGGCGATGCATTGCTTAGCCGTTCTGGAATGGGGGGAGGCTGGTTGCAAATGTAAGTCTTCTCCAGGGACTTTAACGACTTTGTACGGTTGAGAATGTTCGAAGTGTTCGCCCCCGATAGAGTGGTTGACCTCTGTTCCGCTTGAGTCTTTTCGAAGACCTCGGAGCTCACCACAGTAGGCTTGCGGTGAGGAGCTGGTGCTGGTGGAGGTGGTGTTACATGAATCATATCGGCACCACGATGAAATACGCCTGTAAAGTTAGTAAAAATTTATCTTCCGTAAGTTTGGACTAGAGATTTGTCTTACTTATCGAGTAAAGGGAGTCCAAGTCTGGATCTATGTTTTGGAATACTTTGCTGTTGCTGCTGCTGGGGCTCTGGCCAAGAATTTCATGATCGCGTTTCGAACGAACCGAGTCTCGCCCAGAATCGTCGAGCTGCCCATTCACGGGACTCTCATTGATGGTGGTAAATGCATCAACATTTGGTGAGGCACGGTTAGATTTGACAAGGTTGCTGTTGTCCTGAATGCGTTTTACATCCATGAGCATTGAAATACCCGACAGCTGTACGGGCCGGTTGTTGTTCTCGGTATCCGACGTGTGACCGCTGGACAGACCGTCTTCCAGGACCGGCATGCTGGTCGCATAGCACTTGGTATAGTTGCAGTATGTGGAAACTCCATTGAATTCTCCCGATAAACCTTAAAAAGAAGTGGAAGTTATTGTGAATTTAACAGGGAGAGGGTTATGTAGAAATTTGACTTAACCCTGCCCGTTTTTTCCCATTGAACACGGCGTTGCGCCGGCCTTCTTAGGCAGTGATGAAAGTGGCTCAGTAGTTGGTGGAAACGAATGATATGCATTTCTAGTAAAACTAGGGAGAGGTTATGTTTTCATCAGTTTGTGACAAAAACTTTTATCGAAACTAACTTTATAGACTTTTAGCTGTAATCCCATCGCTACCATGGTCTTTATAGAGGCGTTTTGACAACCCGTATGCGCCATCTAGTATTCTATCGGACACAAATGCCTTTAGATGGCACAACTAGAAACATTCCTGTGAGGACTGACTCCTAGATGTCGGTAATTATAAAAAATGCGATCAGAACCATCACCGATAAATGCCTGTCTATGAACGCAACCAAATTTCATTTGGAAATTTCAGCGACTTGGGTGAGTTTCATTGTTATATTACTTAAATAAATAATAAACTAAACAGTGCCAGTGTATTATTTCGAATTTAGTTAAAGACATCTTGAAAGTTCCTCTTGTGCACCCTCTTCTGTCTTCTCTCACCCATTCCTGTGAAACAGAGTGTTTTTGCAATACTGAAATACATTGCCACCATCAAATGCATCCCACAAACGGGTTGGTCGGCTACAAATGCAAAGGGTTGACAAAAAAAAACTAATAACCTCCTGTCAACCGACACCATAAATGAGCTTCAAATGTTTCTAAACACAAATGTAACACAATCAAACAGGACTTACTATCTAAATCTCCACAATTTGAATCATAGTCCGTAGTCTCCGGAGAGCACCTATAGCTGCGTGGCTGCACCGGATTGTGATTGATCCCATCCTGGCTGTCCATTTGGTCGCCACTGCTACGACTAGCCGACTCCAAAAAGAAATCAATATCGCGTCGATACTGAACCAATTTATCATTGTCCTTTGTTAACGTCCGACGATTGTCCAGAACACCACCGTTTGTGTTGTAGAAATTATTCTGATGCTTTTGCACGTGGTTTTGACTTTGCTGCGGCTTAACTGGCGAGCTATTTGCGGCAACCATCACCGGCTGAGGGCTCTCGGAATCATCGTCATCACCTTCACCGTCGTCATCGTCCGGGCGGAAATTCTCGTCCATCGATGGACTGCTGTTCACCTGACCCGTCTGCACTGAGAAAATATGATCCAACTGGGGTGGCAGCACAAGCGGGTCCTCTTCCTCTCTATGCACGTTACTATGAAACTCATACTGAATGTCCTTTGGAAAAGAAAACAACGAAAACAAAAATAAAAAAATATTTTTAAATTGAATATGTTTCCATTCATAAGCGGAAGTTCTGATAAACAATCGTTTATTCAACGAGGAATAGGTGAACCTTACAATGCTGTCAACATCACTTCCATTCTCAATTGGTTTCTCATCGGTCGATGGGCACTTGAAGAACTCCTCGAGCACCTTCCTTGTCTCGGAGAACTCGTACAGATAGTCAAAGGTTGATGACTTTGCCGCCGACACTAGTGAGTCTTCCTTTATCGTTGTTCCCGACGAACAAAGGCCAACGGTTGATGTGGCTGCTCCCATCCCCAATGCCTCTGATATCACCTCAGACGTTGTCATATCGGATAGAGTTCCTATTTCGGAGACGTCATTGCTTGTGTCTTCGGTATTGTTGGTCGGTGACATTTTCAGGTTCATCAAGGGAGGAGGCGAATCTTGAGGTGGTGATACAATGCGCTATTGAGAAACAAATACAAAATTGCACACACACACAGTTGTAAGTGTTTATAGGGTTCAAGAATTGAGTCCTTAAGAGTTTGTCTTTGGTCTATGTGTAGTGTACCTGTGGAAAGCCTGGGCGTATTGGATGCATTTTTTGCGGTGAAGATGTTAACGCGTTAAATTTGTAATTTTGTGAGTGTTCTTCTTCATCTTCGGGTATGCCTTGACCAAAGCGACGAGGAGATCCTTCATATTCTGCACATGAACGAGTTGAATGAGATATTTCTTCAATAGGATAACATAACGATGAATGCTTACCAATAATGCCATTTCGCATCTCGATATTAATAGCATAGTTCTTATCCAAATACCTTTTGTAGTTTTTGTAGGCTTCACTCTCGAATTTGCTAAGTTCATTGCTGGCGTCATCGATTCCAGTTTCGGTTAAGGGTGCCGCTAAGGCTGGTGGTGAGCCGGTTGTAACTCTAAGGCCTGAAATAAAATTTTTTTTTTGTGTATGGCATTGGGGATTTTGAAGAAAGAAAGGATTTCTGCGATCTGAAATCAGAGTTGACACAGTACCCTTCGTGGGTGGAAAAAGAGAAAGCGGATACCATTCAGTTAGCAATTTAAATTGCTTGCAACCCGTCCAAATAGGACTCTAAGCTAAGCTTCTGAAAACCATTCGTTTATGTTTGTTTTTATTTGTGTTACATCGCTGATTACCCGGATTTTCCCGACATAAATTTGTAAAATACCTGATTTTGGGTAAAAAAAAACGCCCCTTTGAAAAAGGGCGTGTCAAAATAAGCTAACCTTTGCCAGGTTGTTAAGAAGGACATTGTTAACGTATCATTTCAAGAGCGTAACTTCGCATTTGTAAATCGATCTTTTAAAAGGTTGCCAGATGATAGATTTAGCACCATTAAATTTGAAAGATTGAAGCGAACCTTGCCATAACCAGGGAAACAAATTGTCAAAAACAGCGCGTAAAATTTGTATTTGAATTCTTTTCAAGAACCTAAACTAAAAACCAAAATTTAAAGTTTTTTCTTTGTTTGAAATGATTTAAAATATTTTACTCTAAAATAAAATTTGAAATTTTGGTTATTGGTGAAAGATAGACCATTTAAATATTAAAAAAAAAAGTTATTTTTCAAGACATTTTCAGTAATTTTATGCTTGCTGGACTGCAAAACAGTGCTACCAGACTTACGATATGAAAATTCCCATACTGAAAGCCAAAATTTCCCGGTCTATTTCAAAAATTCCTTCACAAGGAAGATAGCAAATCGAGAAAAAAGGGACCAAAAGTCTTGTGATTCATAAGGAAGGGGATAAGGAGGCCGCGATTCATAAGAGGATTTTAGCTGGTGTGCAAATTCTAAGAAGCTCCTTGACACGGCCAAGGGTTGGATCTAATTTAAGGTAAGTCTATGGTTTTTTGGTTGCTATAAAGCTGTCTTAAATTTGTTGGTCTATCTTGAGTTAATTTTCACAGATTCGGAGGTTTGTTTCAGAAACTTTTTATTTAACCACAGATGTGTTTTTAACAGACTTGAATACGCTTTAAGCTTAGATAACTCAAGTGTGCCTTGAATAAAAAACCACAAAATTGTGCGAAATGAGATGTTGCTTCATTGTCTGGTTAAAAGCTCATTTTCATAAAGAACTACAAGTCCTCATTCCTCCTCCTTCCTCGTTTCGAGGCCGCAAATTCCCTCAAAATGCGAAAATTCCCACGATTTGGGATGTCTAATGAGAAAATGAATCTATTTTCAGCTCTATGCCATTCAACATCAAACCTAAGTCCATTTTTTTATTTTAAAAAACCCAACGAAAGGATAAAATCGAAAACATTAATAAATTTCGTGTTCATACTCACTTTGCCAGCTGTCGGCGATGTCATCGAAAACCACAACTCCACCATTGCCCACCATACCCATGGCGCGGGAATAGCTCTCATTGTCAGCACGATGATGTACATCGTGCTCCCTATCGCCTGACTCCTTGCTGCAATAATCATGTGGTGGGTTCTGATGGCTGACAGGACTTCGTCCCAATCGAATGTGTTGTGGTTTTTGCAAATAATTGTGACCATGCCGACGGGAAGTATTCTCTGAAGTAAGCTCCGGTGAATTAAGGACGGTACCCGCAGGCGTCGTATTGTGACGTGTGTCCCAATAGTTGTGGTTAATGAAAGGATTTTGATTGCCAGAATTTTTCATGGTTCGTTGGCCGGCGCTCTGATTTGGTTGTTGCTGCTGCTGTTGTGGTTGTTGTTGTTGTTGTTGTTGCTGCTGCTGATGGTGGTGGTAATGCTGCTGTTGGTATTGTTGCTGATGAAGCTGTTGATTGTAGCCAGAGGCCTTTCGCGGCATCTCTAGTACTTCCTGTTCCTTATGGGTTGTTGACTCAAATTTGGTACTCTTACTTTCGTTTCCACTCGGATTTGGAAGGCAAAGGAATGGATTTGTGGATATCCTTGCAGAAGACACTGATTCTGATGAGTATGATGAGCCCGATGCAGCCGGAGGCGATTGTGCGAAATTGTTTCCCGAATTTTGTGTACTACTACTGGCGGGAATCGAATTTGCATCGCTTTTTGGCCGGCACTTTGGGAATAATATCGAGATTTGATCACTCAAAGGTGGTGATGCGGACGCCTGAAGACTCACTTCATTGCGGAGTGCTTTCGAAACCGACGATGACGATGTCGGACTGTTTAATAGTAGATCCGGTTTGGGACGTGCTACTGAAGTTGTTGGAATTGGTATTGAGTTTGTCGATGATGACGACGGAATACGACCGGAGTTGGTGAAGCTGCCGTTGTATGTTGACTGGAATGTGTTTGTGGTATCCTTGGACTCAGTATCGACACCGTTCACCACAGACGATGGGGTACTATTTAGATAGTAGCTGCCACGTATCGCTGACGACTGGAGCGTCGAATAGTGGAGTGAGCTCTGCGGGCGCAGCTGATGCACCGTTTGGTTGGTACCACTTGCCGTCGTTTGCTTTGAAACTGTTGTCGTCAATGTTGTGCTGACCATTATTGATATCTGGAAGCTGAAGGAGAAATTCGAAATCAGTCCAATTTGGCTCATACATTTTAGACTAGGACTAAGAAAGAAAAAACTAAAGCAATGGAAAATCAATTGGGGGAGAATACTAAAATTCAAAAGCAAAAGCCTATAAATTTTGATCGAAGCATGCGTAAGGTAGGTTCAAAGGTGCCAACTGAAAAAAAAAAATGTTTTGGACGAACATAACTTGAAAATCACGAGTCGGGAGGATGGTAGACAAATCGGAGACCCTCATTTCCAATATTACCTACTTCGACGTAACAGGGCTGTACAATTTATCGAAATTTGTATTTAAAAAATCGCTTAGAGAAATATTTTGGTTACAAAGCAATATTGTAGTAGAGTCATAGACATACTCGGTTAAATGAAGATGTCGACTGTAAGACAGAATGAGCCATTCCACATTGTCGGAAGTAGACAAGAATCCCGTCAATCTGACTGTGAGGACAGCTTCGTCTAAACTTTAAGTGTAAATTCAGTAACGGATCACTGGCATCATGATGCTCATGACGCTTTGCAAAATGTTCATTAATGCAAATATTGACATCACTTTTAACGTCAAGTGTTCATTATTGCAAAGTTGATCAAACTGATGCGCAAATATAACGAAAAAAAGGCATCACAGAAATAACTGCGCAAATGTTTGACGTTTCTGAATTTACACTAATTCAACAGAGCTCCAATCAAGCTTTTAACAGATGGAGGAAGTGATTCTGTGCACCTACTCATCTGTAATATCACCTTCGTTTGTACGGTCCTATAAAGCATAACCCTTATGGGTTAAATTTTTATTTATTTATTTATTTATTATAAGTTTATTTATTATAATCATGTACTAGAAAAATTACATGAAAATAGCAAGCCAATTCTATAGGGAAAAGTCGTTGGAGATGACATTGACATAACCGGAAAAATTCGGCAAACTGCCAGTTTTGCATCTGTCAGTATCGAAGCTATTGATGAAAAAAAAAAAAAAGAAAGAAATGACGGGAGCATATTAATAAAGGCCCAAATTTACTCCCGTCTTTTTTAGGTATAATAAAAATTAAGTAAGATTAGCAATTGCCTTAAGAGATTACAGTGTTTTGAGTGCCATTTTCGCATGGAAAACACTTAAAATGTTTGACATTTCATTGATGTAAGACCAGATTAAAAAAATGTTGAAAACAAATTAATGACAAGCACAGGCAAGCCATGTGAACAAAGGTGTAGGCGCAGCGGCTTAGTAGTTACTGTATTGGACTACTAAACGAGCGGTCCTAGGTTCGATTCCCGAAAAAAATCCAAATTCCATCTTAAGGTTTTTCCCCACTACCAATACCGCCACCTATCGCGAACGTCTGACAAATATCCGACAGTTTAACTGTCATGAAGGGGCATTTTAATTGCCCGTTTGGAGTTGGCAAAAAATTGAAGATCCCTCCCATTCGTCCCAAAATGAAAATCTCACACAAAACGAATGGTTGCGAGAAGGTAGGCTAGGCTTCCTGTTGCGCCAAATATTTTTTTATAAGGTGATTTGGAAGATGATTAATAAATTCTGCTTCCTTAATTCTGCAAACAGTAAAAAAGGTTTGGAAAAATTCAAAAGAGCGCGGTTTTTATCATTTTCCAAAACTTTTTTTATTGTTTGCAGAATTTTATAAAGAAGAGATGGAGAGATAATTTTTTTTTTAATTTTAATCTTTTTTTAATAGGTTTCTATTTTTTTTTAACTAAATTTCGCATTTTTTTTTTTATTTGTTTAAATTTTATTTGTCAATAGACAGATATTGATTTTTTATTTTAAGTTTTTAATCTAATTTTTATTGTTTCTTTTTAATATAAATTTTATTTTTATTTTGTAACTTTTAATTTAATTTTTTGTAAACTTAAATTTTTTTTAAGACTATTTTTTTGTTGCTCATATTTTTTGTTAGTTGGAGGAAAGCAGAATTTTATAAGTTTAAATTTGAAAAGCTGAATTTTGTCAAGCAGAACTAAGCAAAACAGAATTTCGTAAAGCATCATTTTTGTGTGAGAAGACGGAATTTTGAAAGCAGAAGACCCGCTCCGGTCAAGGGGCACCGATGTTCTATGCAGTGTTCTGTAAAAATCGGTCAGTGCCAGATTGTTCGCCATTCTCAAAAATATCGAATTCAGATTACCAGTTTTCAGCCATTTAAGTGTGGCAAAATATATTTCGAAGCGAATGGGTGCGAACATCAATAATACATCCCTTGCTTCTCAATTACACAATCGGCTTTAAAATAAAAGCAACAACAGTTGTCACAAAAAGCTAATTTTCTGTTTCCGATCTACTACACGTTTCGTCCTTTTTCATTTGACTATCCCATTTATTTTATTGCTTTCAAAAGCCGTCATAATAGAACGATTTTCTATATTGATTAATGCAAACACGGTGAGATGCGTGATTTCCTTCTATAAAACAAAATGGACCATTTAATTAGCCCGATGTCATGTCAAAGACATTTAAACGTTCACTCTATTCTTGTCATTAATTACTCGTATATTGCAAAATGCCGGTCGTGAAATTAATCGCTTCGTATTTCCCTATTTATTTCGGCACGGTCCTTCATTGAGATTTTGTCAATGCCAATTTACGTCAGTAGCGTTGCTCCATTTAATTAATTGGGCCAACCGCAACGAATACCAAACCTTACATTACGAGGTCCCGAAACCAAATCACGTCCCAATCAAATCAGACCAAAATGTCACCAAGAAGCGAAGCAAAAATGTAACTTTCACTGATAGTGCCAGTTCATGAAAAGGAGGAGGAGAAAATCAATTTACCCAACGCGCAGCGTTCAGATGATTTACAAGACGGTAAAGTTCTCTATGCAGAGCGGCTTTAAAGTCGACCAGCAAAATGCATTATTGCCAAAGCAAAGACAAAAAAAAACGGCACAAAAATGTAAAACGGAAATGCCAAAATATGGAACACTAACAATTTTTGGGATTTTCTCCATGAGTCACATGTCGGGGGCAGGAAGCGCCGAAAGAAAATACCATTTGCAAGGACATGCAAACATCGGAAACCTTTTAAACAAACTGCCATCCAGCTGATATTTAAAGGTTGGCCAGGCCACTGTAATGAGTGGAATAAACGAAACATACAAGTCCATATGTTGCATAGGTTATGTAGGGAAATGGGCGGGACCAAGAGGAAGAACTAATTCGAGTTGACATTAGTCAGTCATAAAGCAGCTGACATTTGGGTTGCTGCTATTATATATTGTTGACTATACTCGTAGGGAGTATTGTTAAGTCGTTTTGGGTACACCGGATGAGCCAATGATTTCCGTCCAGACATTATGGTTGGTATCACACATATCTATACGTATTTTTATGATATTCATGATGAATGCAATCCTTTGCGAATTGCCGTTTGGATTTAGATGTCAGAGGGACACATCGTGGAAGGGAATTACATTTTCTGTTTGTATTGTTTTATTCACGTAATATTAAATTTGTGTTCCAAGGACCCAACGAAAGCTATTATTTCCTCTGATGAGGATATGATTCCTGGCCGACCGGTGTCCGTGTTTGGCTGGCTATTGCCGTCGAAATATGTATCTCAGTAGATCTGTATGATGCTCTTTATTTTTAGACTTGAGTAAGTCTTTCGGGTAGTTTTTAGATAGTTTGTCTGTATTTTTGGTATTTATTTATTCGAGACAACTCGGATAACTCATCTATCGGACATTTCATCCACCAAGTTTGTCGGTGTAGACGATTCGCTTCAAAGTACAGTCTTATACCAATTTTTGTAAGTATTTCAGGTCAGTGAATGTCGATTGCATAAATGGAATAAATTTCTTATTGAAAAATAATTACAAAATGTCTCCTAAAAAAACACTCCATTACTATGTGCGTTATTGTGCAATATCCTTCCTCAAATCCAGGTCACGCTAAATGATTACAAATAGTCCCAAATTAGAGCGTTAACAAATTTGCCATGCACTCAATATCATATCCCATGGAACTTCATCAAAGGGGTTGTTGCAAATCTAATTATTGTCGCAACTTTAAGGCGCATTCCGCTAGCCTTTGCTCTATGGTAGCCTTGTGTTTTGGCAAATAATCCAATAAAACTAACTAATTTATCAAAGGTGGGTGAACAAGCTCGAAAAGAAACTGAGGCTTTCGCTATTTATGTATCTACCTATCAACTCTGGCAGTTAACTGGAAGGAACGTTGAAATATGTTCGGTTTAGTATAGTTTTTTGTTTCAAACTTCAGCATATGTATAAGAGTTATGTTTCCAAGCTTTTTTGAGTGAAAGCTGTTACAAAAAAAATATGTTGTGGATTGACTGTCAGTTTGATTTCATGACTCATTAGATCAATACTGTCAAAATGACAGCGGTGGACATAAATTCGCTCTCAGAAAGACTTATGAACTACGCTTTTGTAGTCATCCATGAAAAGTAATAGATAATTTATAAAATGGAGTGGTAAAGAAGTCATTAAATGTCTGATAAACGCGAAGAATTTTCTAATTTATTAACATCCGAAAATTTAGTTATCTTAAGTCGACTAGATGTTACCTGAACGCAAAAACTCGATTGGTAGGGAACGCCATTTTTCCTACATCAGCCACACATGTGAACTGTCAGCTTAGTACTCAGTCACGAATTTCTTGACTAGATTCGTCGGCTACCCTTCCATAAACGTCAAATGAAACTGCGGTTCGTATGTCCGATCTAAGTCATTGAAATCTGATATACATCAAGTCAGACAGCTGTCAGACTTACTAAACTAGATACTTAACGTCCCCAACAGTTATTAGGCCTGTTTTTATGAGCTTCGTTCCCAGCAAAGCAAAGTAAAGTAGGATTTTCAGCTCGCAATTACAACAACTACGCTCTACTTGACACTTCGAGACTCGCAGTAGTTATTAGGCGTGTTTTTTTGAGCTTCCTTCTCAGCAAAGCAAAGTAAAGTAGGATTTTCAGCACGCAAATACAACAACTACGCTCTACTTGACACTTTGAGGAATCACAGTAGTTGTTGTATTTACGTGCTGAAAATCATACTTTACTTTGCTTTGCTGAGATCGAAGCTCAAAAAAACAGGCCTATTGTAATTTCTATGCTGAAAAACTTACTTTACTTTGCTTTGCTGAGAACGAAGCTAAAAAAAAACAGGACTATTGATTCATCTAGGGATGAAAATGATTCGGAATTAGGTAATCAAACTTCGTGTTGATGAATCCAAGTATGTTGAAGAGTTTTCACTGAAGGAACTAAGTACAAGCTTTTGAGAAGAGGAAAACGCGACATAAAATGAAAAACTCCAACAAATTTCAAATTACATGTCAATTGTCAGACGACTGACAGCTTTTTCAATTCTTATTACAAGAGTTTGTTTGAGTAAAAACTAAGATTTTTCTTGATCTGTCGAAGCCACTCTATTTTACGAATTTTTCAACTTAAGAAACGACATTAGTAAGAGTTAGTAAAAATTAGTTAAATTTCAAATTAAAGGACCAGACCTATGCTTATCCAAAACACCTACAGGAATAAGGTTATCACAAATACAGAGTATCGATGCTGGTTGATAGTTTTGGAAACAATATTAAATACTAAAAGAGGGTCAACCATACTTAACCTTTATGAAAAGTGAGCATGACTGTCATAGTGCATTGACTAAATGAATGGTTTATGTTTTGGATTATGGATCGAATCACGTGAAAATACATTTCCCTTAAGTTACGTAGTTCAAGCCTTCTTTCTTAAGCTATTTTTTTCATTTTTATGATGATTATGTTCCATTTGTTTTCGGAATTAAATTGTTTTCTTATTCGCAAACGTTTTTTTTTGTTTTTGCCGTTGACTTTGACAGCTAAATAATGTAGTCGATAGTGAAATGGAAAATGGTTGAAAGCTTTATGTATTTAGTTAGTACTTATTCAATCAGTGTGGTCGGAGTGCTGTTTCAATGTGAATAAACCATGGAATAGACCTACGTCCCGAACTCTAAATATTTGACGTTGTCTGTATTCTTTCCTCCTGATCTATATTGATCATTGATTTGTAACGAAAATCCAACAACAACAAGTCTAGGAATCAATGATCTATAGATGATGTGGAATGGCACAAACGACCTAATTTTTGTAATATTGGCTCAAGACTCATAGAGCCTCAAACCCTAAAAAAGGCAAGTGTGAGTGCGCGTTCATAAATAATTGGTAAAGGTCTGAAAAATCCAATAGCAGAATAGCTGTTTGATGATCCGAGAACTGTAGATATTTTCTACTTGACCCGAAATTCAGTGAAATCGATGAAAAGTTGCTACCCGACACTCCGACAACCCGCATATATAGGCCAATCAATTTCGAAAAGAAAACCCAACCAATTTGCAACAGACTACGGTAAATAATTTGCACCACCTAACACTCTACTGCAAAGCAAAAAAAAATAAGATACCTTTCCAAAGATTCGGTGACTTATTCTACACCCTCTACATGTACCTACCCCGAAGAAGTCAAGGCCCACTTCACAATGGATGCACGGATATCCG
Source organism: Cheilosia vulpina (assembly GCA_916610125.1). Lineage (NCBI taxonomy): Eukaryota > Metazoa > Arthropoda > Insecta > Diptera > Syrphidae > Cheilosia > Cheilosia vulpina. The sequence continues at coordinate 63,742,934 of OU744277.1, forward strand.
CCACCCCAATAACCCAATCAAACGATGGGTGATTCTGTTTATTCTCCGAAAGCAGCAGCAACCCCCGAAGCAGCATAATAAAACCACTTCCCAAAAGAGTTCCTTCAACCTATAGTTAATCTCAAAGCGACTACGTCTTTCTATACGAAGGATATATTGACAAGAAAAAATTATCCCCAATTTATACTATATTTTGGGACACCTTGTATTTTGTATTGCTGGGTATTTTGTCGACGACAAACATCCGAAGCGGATGATTCATTATAAAAATCAATAAAAGGACCAATAACACCTCGACCTCGCTCTTAGTCATAAGAGTGCTCTGCAAATGTATGCAGATTGGAGTATTCGACGGCTTTTTTGTGCAAATGAGTCTGCTTCATTAGTGTTCACATATACATTTTGTCTATGCAGCTCATTCGCTCATTCTTTGCTTTACATATGCAAATACAAGTAGGCGTTATTAAATTGTAAACAAAAAGAACCTTACATACACAACACAGTTTGATAAGTTTTAATTTCGCAAGCAACATAAAAGCCATGCATTCATTTTGTTCCCCACCCGGTTGCGTGCGTTTAGCGTGTGTTAAATAAATTAACATAAATCGTTGCGTGATGTATTAAATTGAGTGCAGATGGGGGATAAATAAATTGAGTGGGGGGGGATAAATAAATAGTAGTCTTAAGAAAAACTCTCTTACTTCTATCAGTTAGAATAGGAATTTGTGAAAATGTGAAATGCATACAAAACATAAATCAATCGGTTCCACATACACATAACTAGTGTCCGCCTGAAAGAAGAAAACATTATATATATATATGGTTCTCGAGTTAATAGTGATTCTTTTATTTAGTTAAGCAGCAAAATTGGATCTGTGAACAAGCAAACATGTATACAAATATTAAGTTGAAAAGCGAGCATCATGGATCATAGCTAAATGGTAAGCATCGTCCGCAGTTTTGAAAAACAAACTACTACATATACGAGTACTTCGGTTAGGGTGCTTTATTGAGGGTTGAAAATACAGAAATAATCCCCAACGTTTTTTCGTTACCAAAAACCAAGAAGCTGCAAATTTCCTGCGAAACTCCATAAACAGTCATTCGACGAAAATCGCATATGCGCGCCGATTCTTACTTGGAATTATATTCTTTGTTTGACTTTAGGACGGGGCAGTGTCAGATTTGTACGAGTAAAGTTGAAGGCTGGTGGCAGATTCCGTATAACAAAAATCGTCTGAACAATATCTTTTTTGTAACTTTGATGACCATAATAAGTTTTATTCTGCAATAGTGTTTTCAACTATCGTCAGCTTTCATTACATTTGTAGAAAATGAACTGGATTCAGCTATCCAACTCATAATTTTTTTCACTTTGTTCCTAGTTCTGGTCTATAGTTTCGACGATAATCATCTGAAAATGAGTTGTCTGATTATTCTCCGACCATTTTAACAAGGACCGAGGCGTTAACTCTCGGACAATTAAAAACCCCTAACAAAAGATATCAAACTGAGGGTAGCAACAAAGACGCCCTATGAATCCGAAATCTCGATCAACCATTTTTTCGATATTGTACAAAAACCTAAATGGAAAACTCTCAACATCCTAACCAGTTGAAGATGACTAAATTTAGGTAAAAGCCTGAATGATGGGAACAAACTTGTGGCTTACTAAATTTTTTTTTTTTTGGTTGATTTTTAGAGCTGCTTCCTCAGAACCTTACTTTCAGCTTGCTTCATAGATTGGAAAACATTTCGAATCAATGCGGAAAGTCGGATTGATGTTTTCATCATGGCAATGGATGGAAAGTCATTGATGCGGTTTTTAAAACAAAAATTACAAAAAGCGGAGCATGAAATCTCCTTGGAATTCGAGGCTATGGTAAATGAACGGAGGAAAAACAAATTTCAGTGTTTTTTGATCTCAAACCTGTGATCTAATCGAGTAACGCAATCTTTTTTAACAAGCCATTATGAAGGTCATTTAAGCGAAAAAGAAACATTCTTCCAATTACAGTAGAATCTCGAAAACATGAACAGTTCGGAAAAATGAACGAATTTGTTTTTGTCATTGAAGTGTTCCGAAAGTCTAGTTGACTGCAGTTTGTTAAGAAATATGTACAAATAAGTCTGTTTTTATAATTGCATTTCCTTCTTTTTTGTTTTCTTTTTTTAAATATAATGAGTTGTTATATTGATACACACTCTGTTCCAACTGAATAGGTACAAGCTTTTCTTTATCTCTTTGACGCAAAAAAAAAACAGCATTTTTCCGTATGATGCTTTGCAAGAGAGCCAGAGAAAAAATACCGGTGCTTTTTTAGTTATTCTTCCCCATTTCTTTTGGTAACATCATAGACAAAGAGTTCGCAGCATGAAATGATAGATTCATGTACATTATGTGGAAATAATGAGCCGCATAGGTTTGAAAAAGCTTGTACCTATTCAGTTGGAAAAAAGTGTATTTAATATTTTTATATAATAAGTTTTCCTTAAACTAAATTTGGATACCTGAAAAGGTTAATAATTCAAAAAGAAAAACGTGAACTGTTTTATATTTAAATATGAATTTTTTGATATTCTACTGTATTGCAGAAGATCCAGAAGATTGTCGGTGGATATTCCTCGGCCGTTTAGAGCCAATTGAAGAAAAAAAAAAACTCGTGATGCCTGCGCACCAACTCGGGTGTAGCGGAAAAAAAATGTACGATTGATCAAGAAGCTTGAGTAAAGCTGGAAGAGACTCATGGTAGGCCCACACTAGATGAAGTTGTACTTAGAAAACGTGAACATCAGGATACTGAAAAGGATAGCGATCTCTCTTCGCCTCGCTCTTCGCTCATATGACTCCTATTTTAGTTCACAAGACTACCTAACCTCTATGCGCCGTACAAATAACAAATTTTAGTCCCTAATTTAAATTAACGGAAGCTCATAATTGCGAAATTGGTATGGAAAATATAGCCACTGTGAACTATTAAAATTTATAGTCGAAACTAAAAATGTTTATTGGTAAGGCCCTATGTCTGTAAGGTGCTAGTGAATGTAGGTAAAAGCGCAAAGCTTCTGCTAAAATTTTAACTGAATCTATATGCCTATATCAAAAAAGCTAAGCAGACGACTTTTTCTGACAGCCAGGTACCTAAGTCAGATGCATTTAAATCAAATATTGTTCAACAAGAAGGAAGCAAATTAAAACCCTTGGTAGATTTTTAAAAATATTTTTTTATTTTATTTTACTTTATTTTGTTAATCGCAGTTCTTGGTGTCAAACCTGAGTGTAATCGACCCAAATTACTGGCCCAAGTCCTGAAATTATCGTCACAAGGGGGCGCTTCTGCCTATACCCATGTATTTGATTGAATTTGTAAACACCTATACCAACCGCTGTTACTATGGCCGTAGAGTTAACTTTTTATCAAGGCGCTCTATTGTGCACAAGTAAAGAGACGCTGCACGAGACCCCCCATTGTTTTAGTCCTGCTTTATGGTGCAGAAGAATGAATTTTGTCAAAGGCGCACTTGGAATTTTCCAGAGAAAACTTCTAAGTTCGATTAATGGTTTGTGGAGTTTTATGGAGAAGACACTTCAACGACGATTTGTGCAGCGAAAAGCGCATGATGGAAAATAAATTGTATCCAAATGTTTATGGTATGCAGGACGAACCCCTATATGCTCCGGCTCGAAGATTCATTGACCCCACTTCTGAGAAACTATATATACGCAGTTCGATCTCATCTTCGAAAAAATTCACAAATACCTAGGATGTGAGCGGTACAAATTCCGCCCACATACGTTACTAGGTCTAGAGCCAGTTTAGGAAAGTTTAGTGCATAATGGTCTATCTGTTGTACAAACGTCTTATTTTCATTGTGAGATCGAACACACCTGACCGATAAAATGATGTATGAATTTAATAGAGCAGTTCCCGACAACGTCCGTGTCAAATGACAAGAAGAAGGAAACAAGAAATGACAACTAAAAAGCTTGTAGGAAAACAAAGGTGATAGCTACATAGTTTTGTTTAAAAATTTCTAAACAGTTTATTTAAAACACATAAAGTCCAAATCTATTAACGTATTTGTAAAAGCTGCAAATTTGGTAGGTATTTTGCACCAAAAACTATTCTGGTCACGTAAGATCTGCAGTTGCATTTCTACAATTTGATTGCCGTCCAAGCGAAATATCTGTGAAGCAGGTGGCCCTTGCAAATTGCCTGAAATTCAATAGTATTTCCAGATACCTTTGTATTTACTTATGTATAAACCTCGACCCTATTGTTATACACAAAGCTGTGAGATATAAACCGTCTAATAAAAAAAATGCGATAAAAACCGAGAACAGAAACTGGAAACAAAAACTAAAGTCGTAAATGAATCACCCACGCACTATATGCTAACAATTTAAAGGCCTAACTTTAACGATAATAGAATGGAGGTAGCTCCATGGCAACAAATAAAATTTGGCATTACGTGGCGATGTGAGAGCAAAAATGTGCGAGGATATTATTAGAACTGGCAACTTTCAGATGAAGACAAATGAAGCGACTCCAACAACCCTCATAGGTATGACTACATTTACTTCATATCAATACAATGTTCGCCAAAAAAAAACTGCTCGCTATTAGAGTAAATCACAATTCGCGACAGCGAACTATGAATGCAGAGTTTTCAACTAAAAAAAAGAAGGAAAACTTCAGAAAAACCCTCACAGAAAACGACCACGCATAGACTGGGTCATGATTCAGTAAAATAATGAAATATTGTACGGGCGCATAACAAAGTTCGCACACACAAGCAAAGCAAATAAAACGAGTCCCTGACCCCAAATTATTAAAACAAAGCAATAATTTATCGCCAAATTCTTCAGCCATCAGTATCAGACTTTCTTGGTTGGCTTTGCCTTGCATTAAACATTTTTTTCTACACCAACGCATCTACAGCTACACCACATGAGATATACATTTCGCTAGTTACCCCCTTTGTATGAAGTTTTAAGCGAATGGGAAAAAAAGAGCACACACAGGAAATACGAAAACAAAACCACCACGAGGGTGGGTGCACCCCAACCATATTTTGCATGAAAGAGAAAAAAATCGAAAATAAAATCATAAAAAGTTGTTATACTAATTGGTAAATTTATATGTAAGCGAAAAATTAAACAATACTAAATGGGAAAGCTAGAAAAAGCATACATCAATAAATCTCTCCTTGTTTCAAAAACCTGTGTACGTGTGTGTATATTACTTATGACGTTTACAAAAAGTATTTTTTTGACAAAAAGAAAAAATGGGTTTTTAAAAATGTTCCTTTTCTTTGTGTTGGTGTTAAATTTTTTGAATTTTTGTAAAATGTCCTTGATCAGCTCATGCGGGATATTAGAGAATGCCTTTCAGCACTTTTCTTATTTTTTTTTTCTCTTGTTCTTGGAAAAAATTACAAGTGTACATGTAGTTTTGTCTCCAATTGTTTTAAACTTGGCTTCCTTGTTAACAATAAGCGAGAGTAAGTTTTACAAACGAAAATATGTAGGTATAACGACTTTAAAAAATGTTTAAAAGTTGACTGAGGAATAAGAAATTCTCACGTTGTATGGAGCACATTGTCAAGCTTTATGGAAACTCGAGGGGATAGCACAAAACACAGTATTGATTATTTCATATATCTTTTTCTTTTTTCTTCCGTTTTTTTTTTTTTTTGTCGCTTAACTAGTGATTAGAAAACTTGTAATTCATTTGAGAAGAATAGAAAATCTATTTTCACTTGTGAGGGAATTATTTTTTTCACTTGAATAATTTGTTTTAGATTTACACATCCGGATGAAGTAGATTTTTTTCACGAATTTTCTGCACTGAGCAGAAAAAAAAAATTTCTATCTGTCTCTCTTCGTAGAGAATTTTTTAAAACAATTTTTGTTACACCAAACAACACGATGAAGCACACAACACCGATTCGCAAGTCGAATTAATCCCGAAACATGACGAAAACGAAAGGATATTCGTTGAAAATTTGGAAATACGTTATTTTTTACTTGTTCGGTTGGTATTGTGGTGGTATTGTGTGCTTCTCTTGAGCGAGTGCATCGTGTTTTCCTTGTCGTGCGAAGGCGAGCACAGAAAGAGCGACAGTGGCACAGCGCACAGGTTCTCCCCTATAATAGTTGTGTGGTTAGAAACAGAATCCCTTATGGTTAAGGTATGGCTATCGTACGCACTAAGGAATCAGACGAACCGAATGGATTTAGGGTTATTTTTTTTTATATTTTTTGAATAAAACCGCTGAGGGTGATATACTCGCAGTCGATATGAAATCGGCTTATGAGGGTGGATGAGCAAATTAAAAGAGAAAGTTGAACAGTTATTGATTGCTTTCTCCCACTAGGGTTTCTAAACGCAAATTGTATTGTTGCGGAGAGCATGGGATGGATTGGACAATGTGGCTCTCTTTTGTACTTACTACAATTATACAGTGTAACAGTCGACCGAGTGTCGAGCGTGTTCTGTGTAGACGTTGATTAGATGGAGCTTTTTGATTGGGTAAACTTTTTTTGTACGATATGTTTAGCCCTGAGTTGATGTGATGAAGCGGTCAAAGCTGCATGTGAGGGTTTAAGTTAAATGATAGGTATACTCCTACAAGTTGTGATGGTTGGGGCCAAATTTTCGAAGTTTGCAGGCAGAATGAGGAATGCATATAAAAGAGTTGAGTGATGATTGAAACGGCCACGAATAAAATGCACCGAAAATTAGGGAGTACAGTAGGTAAAGGGAAGTCTGATGGATGCCAAAAAGTGAACAAGGTCAAGTGGTGTGTTCATTTGGTCTACTAGCTTTGACATCGCTATGTTCTCTTTTCGCAAAATATGGAGTATTGTGCAAACAGGACATACCATATGTGGAGCCATATATGCAGGAATTAGGTGCCAAAAGTGTCATTTAAACAGCTGGGACACAGGGTCTCTCAGAATATTAACACGAATACATATAGGAAACATCTGCGGACAGATTAAAGATTGACTGTGAACTGATGCCGGGTTACGTCGTACGTAGGTAATTAGGTCACAACAGTATTTGCAAATCTGTTTTTATGTACGTAGGAACGGTATGGAAATTGTGACAGCTGGTAAGCCCAGATGATTGCTGCCCAACCTGAACTGATGCAAAGACAAGAACCCGAACACAATAGCAGAGACTATTTATTTGAATGAAGCCCAAATGCCAATACGGGCTTAAGGGAAATAGCAGTAGCAGAACGTCTAACAAACATCCGAGGGCATAACTGTCCTGCAAGAGCTTCTTTTTCGGACATTCAGACTTAGTCAGTCGTTCAAATGTAGGTCCCAACCGTTTGTTCCAAAAATTTATAAAAAAAGCAAAAAAAAAACAGGAGTGACAAGCTAGGCCTAGGATTTGTTTTCGCTCATGGTCTATGTTGCCTCCAGATGTCCTCTTTATTCCGTGCCACTTCCACGAGAGCTCTTTTGGTCTTTTAGTAACGGCCAATGATTTTTGGTAGCTGTACAGGTCGGTTAATCAGTTATTTTCCTCAAATAGTGCCATCTTAAAGTATCGTACCTTCTTGTGGTTGCAAAGGCAACTCCTCCATGGATATCTACGGGTGCAAATCGCTTTTTCTCTTATCTTTTAGAGCTGACAAAATGTGTAAACAAATTGGTTATGAATGGTATAGGTGGGAAGTACCCCTTAAATTGATGTTGGTAGATATTTAGCAATTTTATCAATTGGCTTAAATTTAATTCAAATGGATTTTTTGGAAAAACTTCAGTCCCGCAATTTGAATCAGAAATGATATTTATGTAATAGAGGAACCCAAAAAAAATGAGGTATGCATATAATTCCTTTAGTTAAAAATCTTTTAAATTTTTTAGTAACCAACTTGCAACTGCCAACAAAATTCAAAGACTTATTTGGAATTCTTTGTGCAAAAACCACACTGAACACACTTCTATTTACTTCAAACATAAAAGTGAGCCAAAGTTATTACCTCTTCACCCAAAGAAATCCAATTGAACACACTCAAAGCTTGGCAAAGCTTATACAAAAGAAATTGTTTGTCTTTGATACGTTCGCAGAGACACCTGGCTATGTACATAGGAATTTTATGAAAATCGTGGCAGTCACAACACAAGAATATGATTGATACGCCTGCATGCAACCCTATCCATGGCAATGCTTTCAATTATCTCCTTGTTTTGGCACACGCAAAAATAATAAAATAACATAACATGGCTGCTGTGCTACACCCCATGTAAAACTGGGTTGTGATTGCTCAAACTGCGCATGTCGCCCGTCAAAAGTTTTGCAATTAGACAACAATTCTCTTCATCTTGACTCTCTTTCAAAATGTAGAACCCTGAACGCAACACTTTGCCGAACAATTAGCAAAACATTGTTTGTTGAGAAACTACTGAATAGCCTCTGATGAGATCTTACCTAATTTTGGTATACGAATCAACAGAATTGTAACTTTGCTCTTTCAGTGCATCGTTTTCTAGAAATGTGTCAAATGGGACTAAGTCTCCAAATAGTTCACATTTTGTACATTCTTGTTTGTGAGATGTTATCAAGTGCAGAGTATGGGTATGCTTCATCAATTTCCAAACGACTCACTCCATTTCGTTAACAGACATTCATGATATAAAGGTTCTTGCTAATAGAGAGAGATATTTTTTAAACTCTATCTGATTCAAAAGAGTTGTAACCCTTTAGTTAAATGATTAAAGCAACAGGTTCATACCATGCCGCACAAGCATTTATTTTATTTTTTCGACGAACGGGAGGGACCTACGTTTGGTGGCACATTCAATTGACTGAATTGAAGAGCTATCTCATCTTCCCGCTGGTAGAAACCGAAAGCTATTGCTTACAATACCAAGACACCAAACACTGATACATTGCGACCTTTTACTTCCTATCTAATCTTAATCTTCTTCCCATTGTCACTATTCAAAATTGTTCCATCAATGATTGAGGTTATATGCAGATTAAACACAACAATATTTAATAACCTCATCATTATTTATCAACAAATGCAAAGCGAGGAGAATAGGACGTGCTGTGACGAGAACCAATGCGGAAGGATTTGACAGCTTATGTTTGACAGCTTATTCATCAAAACTGAAAATTGGGATTATGAAACAAATAAATTTTATAAAAAAGGTTGACAATTTTTGGCATTTTAGTGTAAGACACTCCGGTGAAGAGCACGAATCAGCAGTAGCAGTTTAGGCTATGAGGTCACAATGAAACGGACATGCATCCCAAATATAAGGTTTTTATTAGTTAGAAAAATGGCTCCCAAGTCCCAACGCAGGATTTTCGCTGTCAATCACTTGTATATATGAAACAAAAAGTTAGAGAGAGAGAGAAAGAGAATAAATCAAGAGTGCTGCATTAACGTTGGTGCATTTTTTTAATCAGTGTATTCAAATCCCTGTTCAGTTATAGTTGAACACTTTTTTTCTTATTTAGATGCACCACATTCCTCTATTTGCAGTCACATTGATTTCCCGAAGATATGATACTGAGTAAACTTGGAAATTCGGTTCCAAATTTCAATCCAGGACTCGATGGTATTCCAGTAGGTTTTATAAAAATGTGTGCCCTTCCTCTACATTTCATATATATATATGTATAGATTTCGAGAGATTTGCTAGCATCTGATTATGGGAGATCTGTTTCATCGACTGGGTCTCGACCCAATGATGTCCCAAGATCCTCATTCTTCTGACAGCCAACTCCACATTCCATACTTTGTCATATATTCAATGTATCGTTGACGACTGGTATATTTCCTATCTTTTGGAAAAATTATTTTATTGTACCAATATTTCAATCCGGTAGAAAAATAATATTGAAAACTATAGAGGGATCTGTAAGCAATAGTTCATCCCTAAACTGTTTGATGAGTTGGTGACTGATAAGTTAAATTTTTTTTGTAAAAATTTAATTTGCAATAACCAACACTGTTCTGTTAAAAATAGATCCATTGTTACTAATCTTCTCCTTTTTACAAATATTGTTATTAGGTTGATATCTAAGGGTAATCAGGTCGATGCCATTTGGACTGATTTCAGTAAAGCGTTTGACCGAGTTGACCACAAGTTTCTTCTTTACAAACTTGAACGTTTAGGGTTCCCAACAGTGTTTCTTAGATAGCTATCAGCCTAATTAGGAAACAGATACCAATTTGTTAAGTTTTGAGGACACTTATCGAAAGAAATCTTGATAACACCCGGTGTCCCTCAAGGTAGTCGCATAGGCCCACTCTTATTTATTTTATTAGTTAATGATGTTGTAAAATTCGTTCCACATTGCAATATCCTGATGTTTGCCGATGATTTTAAAATATACTCTTCATGCATTGATTCGAATAGTTTTGATAGACTTCGTTTTGTGGTGCACTAAAAACTACTTGTCCCTTAATGTTAGTAAATGTTCGGTCATTACATTTTCCCGTCGTATCTCGCCTTTCATTCACGCTTATTCCTTCGGCAGTAATGTTATTCCGAGTGTAACTTTGATAAAAGATTTAGGGTTATGTTAAATATATTTACCACTACAAATACATCACAAAAAAAAACCAATAGAGCATGGGGAATGCTTAAACGTTATGCTAGGGTGTTCACCGAACCCTATGCGCTAAAAATTTTTTTATATGACGTTTGTTCGATCGCTGTTGGAATATGCGTCCAGTGTTTGGTGTCCATACTACAATACTCATGTTGTAAGAATCGAAACTATTCAAAAAAGATTTCTTAGGTTTGCCCTCAGACATCGTCCTTGGTCGGATTTTAATAACTTACCCCCTTATTCAGCCCGATTACAACTTATTGGACTCGAGTCCCTTGAGGTTGAGAGAAAGGTGCCAAGAGTTGTTTTTCTTCTTATTGGGGAGATTCACTGTCCTGATATTTTAAGTATTTTAGGTCTTAATGTCAGCACTTCATTTGAGTAATAACAGATTCTTTTATATTCCTCGTTCTCGTACTAATTACGGTAGATCCTTCTCTTTCAATGGTTTAATGTTATTGTATTCATAATGAATATTTATAATGATGCGTCTTTAATTGACATCAATATGACAATACCATTAATAAAATCCATCTTGTTCAATTTTTTCCAGTTGTAATTGCATCAAATTTTAATTAGTTTTGTACTTGCATTTTGTTTCTGTATTTTTATTTTTTTTTTGCATAATTTTTCCTCAATTTTAGTCTTTTTTCATTATTTTAAAATCAAAATTTGCATCCTTATTGACAAACAAAAATAAATAAATAAATAAACTTGTCTGCACGATTTTTTCTCTAAAGCTAAATTTTATCTCCCATACAAAAATGTCTACAAAGATAAAATTTAGCGAAGCAGTATCCTGTTCGCTCGCTAAATTCTTAGCCTCATACAGATGGACCGATGACAAGGATCCACTCATTTAGCTCGCGAAATAAATGGCCGGTACATCAAATCGAAGATAAATGTCGACAGAAGAAAAAGGAGGGAAAAGTTTGTGTTGTGATTACTATGGATTTTTTGGAGGAAACCGCAGAGAACGTTAGCGTGATAAATAAAAAAAACGCAAAACCAAAATACAAAATTATTTAGCGAGCATTTATCTTTGGTGTGTAGAATCGAAGTGGCGACTAGAGACTCTAAAATTTAGCGCGAGCAGTATGCTTAACTATTGAATTGTATGTTCAAAATTTATTGACGGAAAAAGCCGTCCTTTTTTTGGGCGCCATCTTCTGAATTTTATTCAATCGCCCACTGTACTAAATCAAGTACATTTCTTTTACAATTTTTTTAAATCTACTACTACAGCAAAGCACTGCTCATTATATTTATCAGAATGTCCTTCTCTTGTGCTTTGCCTCAAGCTTCCTCGCATTCTCTTGCCACCCGCAAACAAAAAAATCACCAACACCATCAAAGAACAACAACGTCTCTCTTTCTCTACTATCATGATATCGTTTCTCTTTAGAGAAAGTCACACATGCACACCCCCACGCATCCAAACTGATGAATACATAAACTACACTCGATTTATGACCAACACAAACAAGAATCATAAACATTCCGAAAGGATACTAACATAAAACACGAAAGCGGCTGAGCACTAGAGCAAATGGCCAACATAGATGAGGAAATTGAAGGAAACATACACAGAAAAACACGACAAAGAAAAAGAACGAGATGTGCAAAACAGGACGAAGACGGGTGGCAAAAACTTTAGTTCTGACAGCAACTTTTGTCCAACATAAATAAAAGTTTTGTTCCGACTTTAAGTGGCACGATTAAAAAAAAAGGAAAAACCGATTTCGTTGAAATAAAATCCCAATTGTTCGTCCTGTTTCGATTTAAAGTGATAAAACGGAGAAAACAAACACATATTCCCACAAAATACCCGTGCAATTCAATATTGATTAAGGATATTTTCGCGAGCGTGTTCGGACTAAGGCTAAGGCTTTTTATTTCCATTTTTTTTTCTTTTTGTTGGACTCGGAATCCATTATCCTCCATCGCGTACAGACTGTGCATCCGGACTCCGGATTTTTCTCCATTGGTTGTGCAAATTTTTCACCAAAAGTGCTGGCATTTTTGTATAATGCCCGATGAAAAAGCCTGTGCTGGCGCTGCTGGCCCATCCCTTCGCATGGGTGATGGCCCAACTGCATGAGAGTGCAATCCTTTGATGGAATTTTTCAATCTTTCAACGTGAGTGCGTTTGTTACAGTGAAAATATTTTCATCCCAAACTTAAAGATGGCAAACTGGCAGTGCAGTGCTTTGGTGTCGTGAAATCTGAAAATTTTCATGAAAAATATGGAAGGCACTCTGCGAAGGACAACAGCATCCACGAAATGAGAGATGAAAAGTCATCAGCCATCATCGCCTATAAATAAAATGTGAATCGGCGCGCAGTGAATGTACATCGTACATACGTGTAGACGACGATCAAGAAGTGGTGTATACGCGAAGTGTATAGGAGGCGAGGGCAAGGCATCGCCATGTCGAAATCAAACGCGGATTTTAGTGCATTCGACTTTAATGACAGCTCCGAGAACAGTTTGAATTCGCGCAGCATATTCCTGAATCGCGGCGGACTCGGTGGCGGCGCCGGTGATGGTGGTGGCAGCATTAATGGCGGTTGCTCCTCATCGCAGGCGACATCCGAAATAGGCGGCGGTGACACAAACGCGAACGCCAACAATGAGGGTAGTAACGCACTGGATGCAGTTTCCGCGGCAATAGGCAGTACAAGTGGTGGTGCGGGCGCATCCGGGGCCGGCCCCGGTGGTGGGGTTAGCAGTGATGTGTTAGTGAACAATTATAACGATATTCGCAGTGGCAGTGCAAGCCTTAGTAATAATAGTGCGGCGACCACAGGTGGATTGGGGGGTGGTGGCAGTGCTGGCGGCGGCAGTGGCAATGGTGGTGGTAGTGGTAGTGGCAGTAAAAAGTATCGCCACCAGAACTACAGTAAAAATATTTACATTGGCACGAAAAACGCTGAACGGTGGGAGTTCAGCAGGACAAGATTGGCATTCAAGAATGACGTTGAATTCGTTGCGTACCTCCTGAATTTAGCTGAAAATGATACCGAACGCAGTTCAAGGTGAGTTGTAAGTGCACGCACACTGGTGTGCCTAGGTATAGATGTAATTGATTTTCGGAATTTGTTGCTGTGAAAAAAGGCGCATGCATGATTTAATAATAAGTTCACAAGTCCATATTGCTGGTACACTAGTGTGTTTTCCCACACGTGCCAACAATTTTAAAGTCAGACCATAACATCATTAATTTTTCTCAGTGTAGTAGTGATTTTGCTCGAAGCGAGTTGTTGATTTCTATATTTAAAATTTAATGGTGGCCTGAGAAATGTATTCAAATTGATTGGGAACCGCCTTCCAAGACATTCTTGTTACAATTCTCTTGATTCCTTACAAATCTCATCTCAATCCGATGTCTTCACTCTGTTGAGAATATATTTATGCTCTATGTTATACCGGAAATATGAAGTATGTGCCTTTAAATTAGCGGGCGCAACAAGTTCTTGTGGACCCAAGTTCTAGCTCAACGATCATTTGTCCCAAGCCTGAATCATATTCGTCTTCCGTGTTTTCTAGATTTCTCTTGGATCTTATGCACTTTCTCAACCGACTTTTTCTCAGAACGTAATTCTGGTTGTCACCTTTGAGACAAGACTCCAGGCGACTTACGGACTAGCACGCATTTGTAAAATATTTAAATGTATACTGGTTTTAAGTGACGTGACCATCTGCCAAGCTTGTAGGGAGTCGATAGTGCCAGAAGACACTTCGCTGCGATTGTTCTGCCTTGCTCAGTATTAGTTTCATCACACTTCAAATAATCCCTCCTACCCTCTGATTTAAAGTCAATATTCTGAGCATTGATACGAATGCTATGCTCTGTTTTAGGTCATGGCAATGGGTACATATAACCCAAGTATAGCAGAGTAGGGGGATGCTCTGCTTCACTAACCCAAAAACCTAACCTGTTCTAACATTATCATGAGCGCCTTATCACTGAGAAGTCTTCTTGGCTATCGGGAAGAATAACAATGTTTAACAGGGTACTCATTCCGTAATTTTTCAGACGATTATCGTCGAAACGATAGACGTGCAAAAGTAGCCAATAACTGCAAAAATTACGAGTTTGAGACCTTAATCCAATTCATGAAAAGTCTGCACGAATTTTCTAAAGCTTTTAACTCACTATAGTCCATTTGTATAGAAAACAAGGTCGCTGGAGCTCGAACTCAACAACAAAACTGTTTGGCCAGATGTGTAGTATGTGGGGCCATCTAGTTGAAACCATATCATGATCCTTCTTTCAAATTATCAGTCAACACGTTTCCACATGGAAAACGTCAAAAATCCTCACAAACACAGAGATGTCCAATTTCTAAAATTTGATGCGCAGTCAAGAAATTTTAAACTTCTTTTAAACTAGAAAATTCTTACTACCTTATTCAATTTAAATTTATTTATTTTATTGGTGTGAACTCTTCCAATTCAAGAGTTTGAGCACATTTATCTGTCACAACGGAGCGCAAACTTTGACAGTAGATTTGACTTATTTGGAAATATTTTTTGAAGCCTATAAATGCCTTGTTTGAATGGTAGGTAATGACGCAACTTATTGCATGCGTAACAGTCTTAAATGTTAATACAAAAAAAATCGAAGGTTACCCTGTGTTATTGAACCAAAGACCACTCGCTCAAGAGTCTGTCACACTTATTACTGGGCCATTACCTATGAGATTTTAAGAGCTCAACATTTTTTTACGACTTCTTACAATCATTTCAATGGCCACCGCCGCAAGGGCAGGGTCAATTGGCTTGGCTTCCCTGGTGAAAGATTATTGAAGTTAGCTTGATGAAATGATGAGTTATGTGGCAGTGACATATGCCCTCTTTTAGAAAACATTGAATCCGTTCACTTTCCGAATAAATAAGCTGATTGGGATGAAACTAAAACAAAATGTTGCTCAATTAAGTCTTATGTTATATTTAAAAAATTCAGCCAGATTGCGTTAATCGTACAAGGTGGCGCAAAAGTAATCCTCCTATCAGAAAATGCTATAAGTTTTGCGATTGGCCCCTAATGTCAGTTCTGTTTTGACATTTGTGTAGTAAACACATGCGAAATACACGTTAATAAACAATGTTACGCTACACTGCTCCAGAACGCGGAATATTGGTGACTATTTATTTGAGCAATAATCGGTCGGTGACTTTGGCACAACATGAATTTCGTCAAAGATTTCCTAGCCGTCCAACGCCTACTGGTGAAACACTGTTTAGCCGCTCGCCTCGAAGAGACTGGCACAAAACGAGACGTTGCCAAGAGTGGCGGGCCCCGGAGCGCCCGCTGTGCCGAGAATATCGCCTCTGTTGACGCGGCCATTTTTTTTTCGAGAACGCCGCTGGTCAAACGACAACAGTGAACGGTGCGCGCTATAGGGCCATGTTTACCGATTTTTTTCTACCGCAATTGCACGATTTAGGACTGGAGGACATGTGGTTCCAACAGGACGGAGCTACGGCACACACTGCGCGAGCCACAACCGATATTCTGAAAGCGGTGTTCCCGGGTCGTTTTTGGCGATTTGCATTAGCCCGCAAGATCGCCTGATTTGACCGCTCCAGACTTCTTTTTGTGGGGCTTTTTGAAGTCGCGGGTTTATGTCAACAAGCCTCAGACTCATGCAGCTCTTAAAGACAATATCCGTCAAGAATGTGAGGAGCTATCGCCGGAAGTTTTGGCCAAAGTGATGGAAAATGCCATAAAAAGGGCTCAAATGACAATCAACTGTGGCGGCGGCCATTTACATGACATCATATTCTCGATGTAAAAAAAATTAAAAGACCAAATAAAAATAATCCACAAGAAGAATCAAAGTTCTTCATTTTTTTTTTAAATTACAGCCAAAAAACATCGGAAGGTTATTTTTGCGCCACCTTGTATTATGCCAAGGAAAAAAACTTTAATTTTGGGTTCTAAGCTATCTCTGGCAAACCGCTGATTGTAAAGCTAATAACCGTAGGGGTTCGTTTGTCTAGTTTAATTCTATATGAAAGCGTTCTTTACATTCTTTTTCTGCTGATTTCTATGTTATCTTACGTTGGTCACTCAAAATTTGTATACGTCCAATTGAAAGTCAATACAGAGATCGAAAACAAAATAATAACTTAAAAAAGTTTGATTTAAAATAACAGTTAAAATCAAGTTGGAATGTATACTTCTAAGTTCTACCTCTAAATCTAAGGCGTGCCCAGTGCTGTAATTTTTTAATTTTTTTTTTTTTATTTAGCCGACTCATGATGTTTTTAATGTACGATCTCCACTTAGATATACTGAAAGCTTTCAAAATACATTCAGTCCAGTTCGGATTCAACCTTTATTAACGCCCAGCAAAGCGGGCGATTCGCATTTCGTTCCTTTATAGTTACCCAGACGAAGGTCTTCAATCGTCATGTATTTATCTGCAAATCTGCGTAGAAGCAAGCGAAGAGTCGCTGAAATAGCCGCGGAAGAACAAAATGCGAACATATAGTGAAATGATGGCTGAAGACAGCTTTCTAGTTAGACCGGGCTATAACAAAAACTTGTGCTAAAACAGGGGCTTAGCAAAAAAAAAAAAACCTACACCCCACGTTCGAAAAGCTTTATTTCAGCAATTGGGGAAAAGTAGTAGAAAACCCAATCAAATAAAAAAATGTTTGCTTGTTCTTAAGGACATACTCAAATTTGCTAACTAATACTCAATTCCATTTACAGCCTTCCGTCGATATCGTCAACAACAAAGAACTTCCCAAACTTCAAATTAGAGTCAAATCTCTGTGCCAAGGACTTCAGCAATAGTCAAACGGAAAACTGCAATGATCCACTGCCCCTAACAAAGCCTAGTCCTAAGCCAAAGAAGCGTGTCCAATTCCACGATCCATTGAATGGCTTCACTAAATCGAAAAACTTTCCAAATTTTTCAATGAAGCTTCCAAAGCACGACGCTCAAGACAAAGCGATCAGCAGCAGTCTGGATAACGATACACTACCCGAAGTACTCGATTGTCGAATCGCTGAAAAGATCAAAAGCGAACTAGCTGAGAAGTCTGCAAGTATACAGAATGAAAGCTTTAAAGGCGCCCTGTGCCTGACGAAAACCACCGCCGAGAATTACCAGATATTCAATCCAAGCGATGCCGAAGACGATGACGACTACGAGGAAGACGAAGACGTCGACGAAGAAGAACCGGCTGCAATTAATGCGCCCGACAAAAGCTTTCGAATACGCGACCGATCAAAGATCAAAAAACCCTCAAAATCGGCCTCGTGCAATGGAAAACTCAAGCAACAGACAGAACCCCAACAGCAAGAACAAGAACCTCAGGGCAACGAAGAAGACGATTACGATGATGAGGGCGAGGATGAGGAGGAAGAGGTGGATGATGGAATGCTGGCGACTGAAATTAAAAACGAGCAAAACTTCATCGAGGAGGACGACGACCACAACGAGAATGGTGGCGCCGGATATGGAATGCGATCGTGTCGCGAATGTACAGTGCTACACGACTACGAACATTGTCCCATGCGAAATGCGATTTGCTATATAAAGGACAACGTTGATCTGTCCACCTGGATAGAGAGGAAGAACATTGAGGCGTTGGAAAAACTGAAAACCAACGCGCAAGATCAGGAAGAATGCGGCGATGAGAATGATGATGACGATGAGAACAGCTCACAAATATCCGACAGCGTTGGGAGAATTGCCGTCACGTTTGCTGAAGCTTCAATGCCAAATGAATTCGAACTGCGAAACATCGATGCGAACACTTTTGGAATTTTCGCCAAGTCTGACATTCCGCCGCTGACCAAGTTGGGTCCGATTATAGGAAAACCGGTTCAAGTCAACGATATTCCCGATGACAGCAACATGAAGACGATCTTCGAGATATGCGAAGGTGATCGCAAGTCCGATCTGATCTCGTGTGACGATCCGAATGAGTCGAACTGGTTGCGTTTCATTCGACCCGCCCTCTCTTATGAAGAACGCACCGCCAATCTGGTGTCCATAGACCGCCAGGCGTTTCTTGTGACATGCTGCGAATTGAAGGCAGGCTTTGAGCTGTTCTATTGGAGTGACGATTGCAATACCATGTGGCGTAAGAAACACACCGAGAAGACAAGTAAGTACAGCCGCGAGTGTTCGAATTTTAACTAATAAATACATCTTTCATGTTACAGATTGTGGCGGGTGCAACTTGAAGTTCGAACATCCGCTGTATTACCGTACCCACTGTTCTGTATTCCATGATCCTTCGTTTAGTCTTACTATTCGCAAATACCACTGCAAAGTGTGCGGTGAGGCAGTTCTAGGGAAGGACAACATAATGAAGCACGCAGCAGAGATGCACGAGGGCAAGGGAGCTTACCAGTGTCAGTTTTGTAATAAGTTCTTCTTGCGGCTAAACTACTTGGAAATGCATCGTACCTATGGCTGTAGTGCAAATCCCCAACGAACTAGGCCTCTGTGTGATTTCTGTGGACGGAAATTCTGTCAGCCGCAAAAGTTAAAAGTGCACATAAAGCGAATGCATAGCGGTAAGCAGGATCGCGATGTTTACTTTCGAAAACAAATATATTTTTTAAACTAATAATGCCATAAATTACGTGGTTCTCACCATTTTTGAAGTAGAATAAAAATACATTCTACTCCATTTTCATTAACTCTCATCTGTCCAAAGTGTCAGTTTCATAGTCCTTTAAAATGTTCGTGCAAGAAAGGTCATCTGAAACACACAAATTACAAAGCTCAGGTTTTGATTTCGGAGGAGCTACACGTTTCAGTGAAATAGCAGTTTATTCAAACTGTCGTACATTTGTTTTCTCTTCACCTGTCAATTTACTGTCGCCGACAAAATTTGAGACGATTTTGCTTCGATTGATTGGGTACATTTACATAGGCGGTTTAAATCGATATAAATATAAATAACGAGTAAAGACAAGTTTCCTCCTTGACTTAAAACAGACCAACAATTTTCTTAGATCATGTGAAATTTGTCAAAAGCAAAAAGTTCACAGAGGAAACAAAAATAAGGTTTGTTAAAGAGGAAAACGGATAATCGAAATCTATGCACTCCTTAGCTTTCAAGCTACTCGTTACTTTTTTCGTTGCTTGTACACCGAAAAACTCTCCGAATTTAGTGACAGTTCTTTCCTTAATTGTGGGATAGATCAATTGATGTGTTAATTAACTTGCCGTTAGTAGAATAGGTTCAGAGCTTTGATGGAAAATTAACAGATTTATCCATCATACGAGGGTTGAAGAAGGTCTCTGTTTCTGTTTCAGAAAAATAAGAAAATATCTATAACTTCTTCATATTTCCTATGATTTTTTCGTTTTCTGTTGCATAAGCTTTTTATAAGCGAGACTTGGATAGCTTTACATTAACTTCAATATTTCGAGTCTGAATTTCACAAAATTCTGTTTGAAAAGGCAAAATTCAAACCGCAAATCGGAATTGAAAGGCATTAAAAACTATTACAATTCATAGAAAACAGAAAATTTCAACAAAAGAGTAGGTACGTACTTGCCAGCAAAGCCGTGGCGGCCATTTATCCGATGTGCTATTTCATACATAACCCCAATCTGTATACTCTATGAATCAATCAAAATTAAGCTTTCTAATTACCAATCTGTATTTTCTATCAAAATTACATTTTGCGTGAGTTATAGGACACCCTTTAATAAAACTGTCATTTGATCGGCTAAAAGGCTGCATCAATGCTGCGTACATCTCTGTTTCAAAAAAAACTCCCTTTCATTTCGAAGGGAAAAATAAATCATTATGCCATATAACGTGTAGCTCAAAAAAGCTTTGATATTTTAGACCCAACCTAACTGATTATAATTCTGTTTGAAGTTTTTGTGTTAATCTCTACAGCTGTGAATACTGATTTTGCATGATTTTTCCCATCACCAACATTTCTACACAAAGAAAAACTAGTTTTTCTGATTTTCAAAATTTTTATCATAATATACCTGCCATAAAATTGGAGTTTTCTTAACCACACACCTAACATACTCATCGATTTCATTTTCCATTCAAAAATCACCAAAAAGCAATTTATTTCTTCATAATTTCATTTTAGATATGGCTGAAGTTTTACGAGATTTTCAGTGTAAATTATGTTCAAAACTTCTAGGATCTCGAGCGGCCTTGCAGCGCCATTCTAAGGAGGTGCACAGTCGGAACTCAGCTGTGGTCAGTTGCCCTCGATGTCAAAAGTTATTCCAAAATCGGAGCAATTTGAAAATTCATATGCTTACGCATTCGGGTGTACGACCATTTAAGTATGAAATGTTGTGTAAACAGCAGTATATCGATTTGTTATAAATGTATTATTTGTTCCTATGCAATAGATGTGCAGAGGCTGAATGTACAGCGGCGTTTACAACAAAACAGTGTCTTCAATTTCATTATAAAAAGGTTCACAACTATACTCAGGAACAGATGCCGAAGATTGAACGCAGCGTGGCGTATACATTTGATGCATATTCTGGTGGAATGAAAGTTGACTTTTTGGGTAAGAAGGACAAACATATAAATATGAAAATATTGTAGGTAATTAAATTATGAGAAGCCCTTCTCACTAAATGATTAAACCTGAAAAGACATTTCGTAGTAAATAAACCCGGCGATTCGCATTTTGTTCGCCTTAAGTTCGCCGGCAAGCTTTTCTGTGATTCCCGTGCATGTTTAATTTGAAATGATCGATGTGCGACGAATGACAATGGAAGAATCGCCAGCGATTCGCTATTGACGGGGAAGGAATAAATAATGCAAGCATTTAGGAAAATGTATGCAAACTTCCGGGAAAAGATAAGATTATTCAGTGCAGGGAACTATTTTTTTTTTTTTCATTTTATTTCAGAACGGATTCTTAATTTACAACAAAAAGAAGCAAACGCTGTATATCTCCAAGTTCGCGTGTTGTTCTTCCGCGAGGTTTTCGATGAATCGCTGCCAAATTTTTGCCGTCACCATTCGACCATTTCGTAGAAAACGTTATCCCCGCCGGCGAACAGTATCTTCTTCTGGGGGAACTCAAAGCGAATGACATATGAATCGCCTGGTTATGTGTATTGTAGTCAGAACTATTTTTTTTTTTTTAAAGTTAACCACCTCGAATGAGTAGGGTGAGTGGTATATACTTCAGGAAATTAAGACAATTTTCATGAGAAACCCCTTTCATACCTTCAAATTCCCTTCCACAGAGCAAGTGCCCCGGCGACGTCGCAAGAGTCTGGAAGATCAAAACTCCCTGCTCAGCTCGAGCATGTTGGACAGCAAAAGCGACACCGAATTCTCCGATGATCTTTTCGAGAATATAAAAAAATCGGGCAAATCCATAAAGGACCTCTGTCGCAACGAGACAAACTTATCATTGCTTTCTTCGAAAATCAACAACATGTTCACCAAGGAGGTGGGACGAAAACGAAAGAAAAAACAGCGAACAATGAGCCCCAAGGGTGATGTCGACGACTTGGACGATGACGATGAACACTTAGATCAAGTGCGGCGAAAACAAAATGCCCAACTAAGTTTGGTGGAAACATTTCTATCGAAGACTGCACAAAGGCTTACGGAACAACAGCAGGCGTCCGCAGCAGCAGTTGCCGCGATAGATGTCGCTGATGGCACTGATAAGTTACAACTACACAGTGGCAACACCGAAACTCACGACGATCATGAAAATAGTTACAGACATCATGAACACATGACAAATGCCCCGCAAACACCAACTTACAAGCACTCGCCCTCAAATGCGATGATGCAGCGCCAAAACCTCATTGTCAGCAAAGGCAGTAAAAAGTGGATGAGTGATGACGATCGTCACATGGTGAGAGATTGTCCATCGTCCAGTGGTGTGAATGTACCTTATGTGACAGGCAATCCGGGATCTAATATCGTGATGGGAGTGCCTCCTGGTGGTGTTGATGATCCCAGTAAGTTGTTGCCAAATCGGGATTTCATTGCGCGTCTAATGAGCTCTACAAATTCGGACCATCATGCTCATTCCATTAACCACGAAGAGGATGAAAACTCATCGTTTCTGGACGTGGTCGATTCGAATAATCCCGGCGCCGTCGGTGCAGGCCAATTGCCGCAGTTCCATCACAATGGCGTCGTAGCAGAGAGTTCGCATCAACAGCAAATGCACATGAATTCCATAGCGCACTCGCAATCGTTCATGAACTCGTTCTACAACAACGCCAATGCAAGACTGACCACCGGAGGTGGAGCACCCTCTTCGGCTAGTATGCTCGTGGAGGCGGCACTAAACTCTGTCGGAAGTATTATGGACGCAGAGAATGGTGAAATGAAGGTAAGTTTGTCTACTCGAGTATGTATGTTTTTTTTTTTTTGGAAATCTCAAACATTCCCCATTCCCATTTTTAAGGGGCAGGTGAACTCCAACCTTGACACCGGCAACCAAATGAACTCCCAAATCGAAGTCGAATCAGATCGTTTCGGCGAAGCAAACATGTCCAATATGGATAACCTCGAGAACGAGATTAAGCTGATGAAGAACCTAAATAGCTTCCCCATGCAAATACCACCACTGCCAATGTATCCGGCCACCGGGAATTCAATGAACTCGTGCAACATCTCCCCCGACACGTCCACTCCATCAGATCCGCAAAGTAATCAAAACAACAACGATGTCGACGTGGATGCGGGTTCAACTCCTCGTGGCCAGCACATGGGAGCGGGTGGAGATTCTGAGAATTTTTCCAGTCATCACCAAACACCTCCATCGCCGCAGGCCATATCCCCAGGGCGGGACTATTCCATGTTTAGCTCCAATGGGAATGCAGGCAATGGTGGTGGGCCCAGCATAGAGGCATCATCACCACTGCCCTCAATGCAGCATAGGCGGAATGCATCTAGTGTGGGTGCAAGCGGTGGATCTGGTTATGCGGACCATGAGTTGATATCACCGGCATCGTCACCAACAATTCCAAGATACAACTTCAGCAGCAACGACATCTGTCGGAAGAGAGACGATGAGAGTGAGAGACCCCACAACATGTCCGGACACAACCAGCTTTCTAGTGATGACGAGAATAGCATAATTCCCCAAAATAGGTGAGAAATCCCTCGCAATATGACATATTTTCAGTTTTAGGTACTTTTGTTTCCACCTCAAACCATATTCCTGTTGTTCATCTTTCAGCTCGAGTGGACAGGACATGCGCTTGAAGTTCACCCAATCCCAAATGGACCTAGTCTACTCAAAATACGAGAGTATGGCCAGTGCTGCCAATCTGAAGTACACCAATAATCAAGACCTGGAAGTCTCCTCGGACTATCGCAACACTTCCAGTAATGATCTCTCGGACCTTCAAGGACTCGATATGACGTCCCGGTCAAATGTAGGCTCGAATTATCATCACAACTTTCAGTTGCCGCCAAGTGGTTCCAATTTGGGATTGGGAAGGTATCACCATCATATCTACGACATCTTATCCGAACGTGAACAGCAGCAGCAACAACAACAGCAGCAGCATCACTCCCAGCAACAGCAGCAGGAACATTCAAATCAACTGTCCATGCAGCAACATCAATCCATGCATAATCACAGCCTCCTTCCTGATCAGTTGAGCGATCAGGACCACGATCAAACCACCTCTGTCGATCTCAGCCGAACAGCAAATTACGTTGTGTCTTCCCCGCCGCAGATTCCATACAATCATCCACATCACGATGTCCTGCGTATGGTGTCGCTGGACCTCACGCCGAATGCAAATATGGGCGTCGGTAACAATCGATCGTTTCTTCCATCACAAATTCAGCACAACAACCGCGAGAGCATCGATCACCATCGACTGCTATCGACGGCTGAGCAACATCGGATACTGGCTGCTTCAAATGCTGACCAGCACCGTTTGCTGGTTGATCCCACCGCGCATTTGCTAATGGAGCAAAATAATCGACTCTTGAGTTCGGATCAATCGCGACTACTTGGGGAAACGGCTCAAAACAGGCATATGGTTTCGGCGCGAGGCTTTGGCGCCTACCATCAAGTAGCTTCAGGCAACTACCATCCGTCAGTGAGACCGGTGCTGCCATCGCCAAATCATCATGCATCTAATCCATCGAACTATCATCCGTTTCCGGCCTACTACTGAGATTGGTCGTAATTTATGATTTTGATTAACTTCCGTTATATTTCTAATTGTTTAAGAAGACTCTTAAAGATGGTGGTAAGTTTTCCAATTTATTTGACGTTTTCAAATTTTGAGGAAAAATCGTTGAACCCGAGTTTCCTTATTATGACTTTACTTTTCTCTTTGCCACGGTTATTCCTGTTCCTGTGCAAATGTAAACAGCTATAGGTTTTAATGTTCCCTACACTTTAGCGCATAAGAGCTATGTTTGATCATCAAAACCGCCCACCTTTAAGGCACGTTGCAACATTTGGAGTCAGTGGTCAACATTTTTAGACGTTTTCAATGTACGTATCGACTTTGCTTAACAAACAATTTAACAATTTTTTTCCAATTTGTCATCTCACGGTAGTTTTTACTTTCCATGTTTACACTTAAGTGTGAGAAATTTTAAAAGAAAAAAAAACTTATGTTATAATTGGCAATTATAACATAAGTCTAACCTATAGTTAGACATCGCGTTTAGAAAATATGAAGTTCCGACTTACCATAGAAGAAATTCGAACTTCCAATAAGTAAATATAAGCCTTCTTACTGTTTCCAAGCAAAGTTTTTATAATTTAACATTTGCATAGGAGTACCCGAACGAAGCTTATATATTTTAATAAAACTGTCATTCAATATCAATGATCCCATTTCCACCTATGAACATATTTCTTTTTCTGAAAGTGTACATCCATCAACGGACATACAAGTAAAATGCAAACCTATGCGATGCTGCACATCCAGCTGGGTTGTATTCATCTGTCAAACATCGATAATACGGATGAGACGTATTATAAAAGTTGGGGTTAAGGTTTATAATTTGAAATGCGTGCATCATTTTATTGATGAATGAATATTTTAAGCACTGCTCAAAAAAGTCCGGCTAGAAGTTCTTTATTCTAACTTCTGTTTTGGACAACTTCAACAAGGCGTTATGCTTGATTCTGTACTGCTTAAGTTTAAAAATGGTATAACAACCATTCATGTTTGTTAGAAGACTGCAAGTACATACAAAATATGTGTTAATAAAATTTCTGTTGTCAAAATTTTGGGCCTACATTAGAGGTCTACGCTAGTCACATATCTGTCAAACTTTGTACGCAAAAGTGGGGAAACAAAAAGAAAGCAAACAATTCTCCCGTCATAAAATTGTCTTCAAATGTTGGCCCATGGAGTTCCTTTAAGCTTTCGTAACAACTGTCAGATCGCTGGCACATTTTTATCAATTACTAATAGCAGAGACAATACTATTTTGTCTGTGATTAATAGCACATGCAACTTACTATTTATCACCACGGAGTCTTCTTTTTTGTTGTTATTATATATTTAGTATACACTTAACCTAAAAATAAAA
The DNA here is from genome assembly GCA_916610125.1 of Cheilosia vulpina. Taxonomy (NCBI): domain Eukaryota; kingdom Metazoa; phylum Arthropoda; class Insecta; order Diptera; family Syrphidae; genus Cheilosia; species Cheilosia vulpina. The sequence goes on from OU744277.1 coordinate 63,769,049, forward strand.
ATGCCTGCTATGTACTGTTTCCACACAGTAATGTATAACATTGTTTACACGTTAATTATTAAACATTGTGCACAACTTTAAATTATTGTAATACATAACGACATAACTCTTATTTAATTCTTTAAGAAATAGGTATTATTGAAAGTATAACTAATTTATTAAAAAAGTTAAAAAAAAAAAACATTTTGTATTTTTGTTAATAATATTTACATGTGCATATGTGTATGTCTGAATATAAATATAAATATAACAAACTGTAAGTAATCTGCATGTATTTTTCATAAACACCACTAAATATATACAAACCAATAAGCATAATTGTAGTCTATGTATAATTGTATAATAGTCAAGTAAGTATTATAAAAGAAACAAGTAAATGTGCCAATAAACGCTACCCAACGGTTAAAAGTGAAAGAAAAACAAAATTATAATTTTATAAAAAAAAGCCATAATATTATATTAAATAGTTTATAAAATAAAAAATAAGCTAGAATCTAATACTATCAGTTTGACAAAACAACAAATTATTCCAGTCCTAGAAATGGAATTTACTTTTAATGAGTTCTTCTACCAAATTCATCGTTTGTGTTTTTCTTTTCTTTTCATCTAACTAAATAATCGTAATATTAAAGAATAGCATCAAAAACGTATACAATACAATAATAATTTTACAAAAAAAAAAAACGACTTAAGTTGTTAACAAGAGTCCCAATAACCGAAGGTAGTTTACTATTTTTACACCTGACGCCCACAGAAAATATTCAAGTACAAAAATAAAGCGCGCATAGTAATACCGCAAAGAATTAATCGAGAATCTTGAACTTTTATTCAAATAACATTTATAAGTAATGAATATTGTCTTTGCAATTCCATATACTTTTGTTTACAGCTATACATAATTTGAATAAAAAGTATGTGTAATGTAAATGTAAATCATGAGTAGATGGGCAACAGCAGTGACATTTGTAAAATTTGTTTTATGTACTTAGAGTTAGCGTTGTAAGCGAAGTGAACAAAACAAACAACCTTTTGTTAATAACTATGTAATTTCCGTAAAAAAAAAAAACATTGAATGTAAAATATATTTCTTATTTAATACCAATATATAACATGACATGACATACAAAATATAAAATTAGTGTTGGGTTTTTCTTTAAGACACACCTGGCTTTGATTCTACTAAAAGATTTCTAAACGATCAAAAAATATGTCAAACGAATGGTAATATACTATTTCGAACGAATAAATATACAGCAATTTATGCGATTCACCAGTTTTAATTTGAGAATAACTAGCGATACATGTGTCGTATGAAATGGTTAATGCCGCATTTGCACGATCACACATTCCTAAAACGGAAGATTAAGGGATACTAAATACTAAATAGCCGTGACTGAAAGGGACGTCATTACCTAACATGTAAAATAACGTGACACGTTTTTTGGGCGGCCATTGAAATAGAAATGCATAAATGTTGTTCGCCGGAACTTGTGTTTGTTTCCGCTTTACGTATCTATAAATATGGGTAAAACGTCCATGACACTTTAGGCGTCTGATTTGTGATCTAATTCTTACACCTTTATCAGCATTGACTGCGGACAAACGGATCTCTTTGTCCCGTCTTGTGCAAAAATGCGTGTGCGTGTACATATGCGATGCAATATGACGCCGTGGCGTGTGACGGTGAAAAATCATTAGCAATCCGGCAACCCCAACTCAAACGAAATTTTAGAAGAGGATTATGCGTTTTAATTTTAAAGGTTGGTTCTAGTGGTATTCAACATATTTTTTTTTAACTTAGTAAAAGACATCTGTCAAACTAAAAAAAATAGCAAAATTCAATAAATGTTTATAGCTCACACATAATACTACATTTACAACATAACGCAAGGGATAGAGATCCGTTTGTCCGCAGTCGATGCCAATAAAGGCTGCCAGCTTTTCCAAACATTGTGTGCTGTCAGTAAACAATGTCTAAGGGCTTTGTTTAAATCTACAGATTCCGCCATCATTATTTTTCGTTGCTGTTCATGTCAATTTAATAGACTAGACGTAATTACGGCATTTCTGTAAAACAATTTCGATGGAAAGTCATTAACTATTATTATCAAACTAAATACACACCCATGCGAGCAAATCGAAATGTAACAGCTCAGCCCTCCCTCACACAGCCACACGAAACAAAGGCAAAATGTCTCATATTGGAAAAGAGAAATTCCTACATTGTCGAATCTCTATAGTTGTTTAATCTCTGTCTGATTGGCACCGACTGTGACGGTGTGTTCCTCTTCCTATGTATATTCGTGTTATCAATAAAATCGATCGATTGCCGTCACTTTTCGCTTCCTCTGTTTAACCAGAGTGCCAGCCAACTGCCTACCACAATTTTAACTAGATTTCCAAGATGTTATCAGCGTGTAAACGCCAAATTGAAAAAGTCAAATTATGAAGAATTCTAGAGAGAAACCGCGTGTGTATAGTATACAGAGTGTTATCTCATGAGTATGCTTAGATTGGATTTGGTTCGGGATTGACGAAAATCATGTGTTTTCTATAACTGTGTTGTGCGTGTGCTACGCAGTATTGGTTTGATCTTTGCTTTGAAAACGTGAAGTAAGGGAGGTGTGCTTTTCATTAATTTATTCTGATTCGTTATTTTGGGCGCGAATTTTCCATTTAACAATATGAAGGGAAGTGGATCGGACAGTAATTTTAAGACAGGTGCCATTGACTTCACTGCTGGCTCGTTAGGTGAGATTATGTACAAAATTTGATCCGAATTGCTTATTAATGGTTATTTCATGAGATATTTGATTGTCGGATATAACTACTGTCAAAGACAAATAAGTGCGATAAGTTTGTTTACGTTCTATTTTTATCGTTCTGTGACGTCGTCTCCGTCATTGTCGGCAGAAAGTGATTGCAATCGTGAAGGGTGCTTGCATATTATTTAGCGAAAATTACTTTAACTTGCACTACTGTGCTGTGAGCTGTCACGTGAATACGGGGTCGCAATTTTTATTTCGCTTGAAACCACTGAGTATTGGAAATGCTCTTATTTGCTACTTTGTTCGTAGGCGAATACGTTATAAAAAGTTGCTTTAGCGATCGTTTTTTGAAAAAGCCGTGTTCAAAAATGTCCAATTGCCTTTGCATCACCGTTTGCAATCTCGTAATTCGTGTTTCTTTTGATGACTTGCTATATTTGTAGAGTCACAGCCAGATTTTGTTTCTGTTTTCGCTTTTTTACTGCAGTAAGCTTAAAGGTTTTGGTGGATGAAATAAAACCTTTAACTGTAGTAGTGGGAGTTATGCTGAAATTTATGTTTACGGATAACGCAGCACAAGATTATTGTCAAGCATAACAACAGCAATTTCAATTTAACGTTCGACAAGTGTGACAAGGTAACAACATCGGCTTCTATAATATTATATCGATATATAGTATACACGTTCCATTAGGTCTTGGGTATTGCTTGAATTTAACGCGCCGGCAAATGGTGGTTCAGCATACGATTGAAATGGGCCACTGGTCGCATTAATCGCACGTTGACTTAAGTCTCTCATGAAAAACTTTTTGGATTTCCCGTTTTTAATCTAAATAAATATTAAACTTATTTACTTTCGATTAGGTGGCGTGGCGCAAGTTTATGTCTCCCAACCTCTCGACACGGTAAAGGTGAAACTACAAACATTTCCTAAACTGTACAAAAACATGATAGACTGTTTTCTACAAACATATCGCAAAGATGGCATTTTTCGAGGCCTGTACGCTGGAAGCTTGCCGGCTGTGGCGGCCAATGTTGCCGAGAACTCCGTTCTTTTCGCCGCGTACGGTGGATGTCAAAAATTGATTGCCTCTGCACAGGGTCTGGACAATACAAAGGACCTCTCGGTGCTGGGTAACGCGTTCTCCGGATTTTTGGCAGCTTTCTTCTCCACCTTAACTCTGTGTCCTACCGAATTGGTCAAGTGTAAGCTACAAGCCATGCGAGAGGTATAAGTTTGTTTAAAACGCCTTACTATTCTATAATACACGAATAAAATCTTTACATACGAAGACTGGTGGAACAGGAAGGAGAGATCTAAAGACAGCCAACATTACACCGTTTCAACTAACACGCCAAATATTCAAAACAGAAGGCAAGTATTTCAAAGACATACAATGCGTTCGATATTTGTTTAAACTTTCTCATTTCACCAGGTATTGCGGGTTTCTATCGAGGACTTACGTCGACATTTATGCGAGAAATGCCCGGTTATTTCTTTTTCTTCGGCGGATATGAAGGCACTCGAGAGTTCCTTGCCAAGTAAGAAGAAGACCAAACAAAGTTCGAAATATCTCCAACAAAAATGTTCTTCTTTACAGACCCGGTCAGTCAAAGGACGACATTGGACCACTGAACACAATGATAGCGGGTGCTGTAGGCGGCGTTACTCTTTGGGTGATGATCTTCCCCGCCGATGTCATTAAGAGTCGCATTCAGGTGAACAATTTGAGGACCAGCATGACCTCTGTCGGATTGCAAATAATTAGAAACGAGGGGGTTATTGCGCTTTACAATGGGCTGCTACCATCTGTGCTTAGGACAATACCAGCGACTGCCACTTTATTCATCATATATGAATACACTAAGAAACTCCTCGGAGGAACTTACGATTGAATAAAGCTTTTTGTTCGCTGTTTGACGAGAGAGATTTATTTCATTTGCTGCACTGTTAGCTACAAGCTGCGGCGAACTTCCGTTTTAGGAAATTGTGGCGGTCTCTTTGCGTTTCCAGTGCCCGCCACTCGTGCCAGTAAACCTGAAATGAAGAAGAAGAAATTAGGAGGGACTACTAAGCCGATTGAAGATCAGAAAAATAAAATTAAAGTACGCGAATCGATGCCTACAGACGCAGAAAAATGTGCACGACCTCGCTTCGCCCATAAAAAAAAGAATGCATTTGCTGCGAAATAGCAAGGACTGCACAACAACACGACACTAGGGCTCGTCCGACTTCCACTTGTAGACCAGGGGCTAAAGAACTAGTAGTATCCTAGTAGTTACTACTACGAAGAATCCAGTCGTCCCTATTCCTGGGGATTGCATCGCAAATTTCAGCATATATACGATTGGCTTACCATGCAGTGTCTATGCCCAAGCATTTTTAATTGATTTAACTTCATTTGGAATGATCCGGTAGGCTTATTTTTGCCACGCACAGCATTGTTCCATCCAGCTACAACTATGGCAACAGTGATAATGCTTGGATCGTCAGATAACTCACCCAGCATATCCTTTCTAGTCAATATAGCACCTGAAACAACAAGCAAATATGAGTAAAAACGCAAATAAGTTGCTGACAAATCCTCTTACCGATGTAGTCCTCTGGGCAGTCTGGTGACAATGGAATCGCCCTGTTATTAGCAGTATTATAGCACACAACCACGTCCGGTCGTTCGAAATGCGGCAGAACATGTTTAAACGCTGTGTTTCTCAAAAAACCATCAGCCGATTCTTTCATCTCTAATAGAATTCTATCCGTTGTGCTCGGCTTGAACTTTGAATTTCTCTCGGGAATGTAGTGCGTCATTAACCGTCCCATCGTCCGTCGATACTTGTCAGGCAGTTGGTTGCCCTTGTATGAGTCTTTTAAGTTTATCTTCACAAACGCGTCCAAGCAAAAGATCTCCCTCGCTATTCCGATATTTGTTTCATAGGAATGACGGATAAACTTCGGATCCAGAACGGCACTAATCATGTCCTCATCGTAGAAGCCGCGCAGGGTAAGGAAATGCAAGCAATTCGAGAAACAGCGAGGATACTGAACACTTTCTGGAATCTTGTCCTTCAGCCTTGTTAGGATTTTAGCGCAAAGCTTTTTATCCAAGTCATTGGGACTTGCATAGTTGTACAACGATATCACATGGCATATTCTTTCCATGTCCTTCAGTCTGGTTGAGTCTATGTCCCCAAGAAATCGTTTTAGAATTAGTTCGATGGACTCGTCGTGGCAAGTCTGAATGTCGCTGCCCAACAGGGCTACATGCAAGCAACTGAGGAGCGATAGCCTTCCTATCTGCGGCAATAGCTTATCCAATAGTTCAGCTATCAAATCGACTTGTTCCAGTTTTGAAGAGTACCGCAGAATCTTAAGGATTGCAACGAGTGTTATGTCTTCAACGGATTCGACTGAGTCAATCAGCCTGCGAAAGATCTTATCTATTAACTCTGGATTCCGGATAGGCGTCTGTGTTTTAAAGAATCCCATTGACATCACTCCGATCTCCTTGATGCTGATTTCATCGATGAGCCTGCAGAAGTTCAATTCGTAGTCAAACATCTCTATTAGTGGTCTGCGGACAATGTTGCAAAAAAACATCGAATGGAGCATCTCTTCGTGTGACATTTTTTTAACACGTCGTCCCATCTTTCTCAAGGCATTGCGCACGAACTCACTTATTCTGGCCAAACCCATCTGATACCAAGCATCAGCGATGTGCAGGTTCTCTTTTATATTCCAATGATCAACACGATTCAAACACGTCCGATCCAATGCATTCCAAATCTCACAAAAGTTCTTTGTGCGTGTCGAAATCGTTGAAGGATGCAATCGAAGATGGGAAAGGCAATCAATCAATTGTTGATCGGAGAATTGATGGCACACTTCACAAAAAAGATCCACATACTTATCGAATCTGTCGTCGGATACGCAGGAACTGGTGTCGCGACAGTAGCGCATGAGACTCTTGAAATCTTCAAACACTTGATCGGATACGCTTGCGGAACTTTCTGGGGGATTTAAGATGCTGGGCGGGAGAGAGCCCACCTTCTCGTTGTTCTCTGTTATCGGTTGGAAAAATTTGTAATCTCTCAATGACTTTACTAGAACATCGTGTGCATGGCGATTCTCGTAATCATGATATATTTTCGATCTTATATGAAGCGATGTAGAAAGACAGGTTATTTGAGTCCAGTTCACATTAGCAACGACTGGTAATGACAGCAGGGAATCCAAACGGATGTGCCGGAACCTTTTTAGAAATATGCCGCGAAACATCATAAGTTTAATTGTGTTCTAAAGAATGTTTGTTTAACAGCCAACAGCTGTCATCGATAAAATGCACTTGTTATGTAAGTTCTAAATGGGATACTCAAAACTTGAGTCAAAGAGACACATAAAAAGAAAAACAAAATAAATAAAGCACTTTTCAGATCAACACCTAATAAAAAGAGTCAAAATGTCAATGTCAAAATTCAAAATGTCATTTAAACAACGCATGCAAAGATAATGGAAATGGAATACAGAGGTATATAACTTTCCAGTGGAAAAGCGGCTGCCTACCAAAGATAATAGAATACAGAGATATATATCTTTCCAGTGGAAAGGCGGCTGCCTCAAGCTGTTTTCCCGAAAAATTCATGAAGTCACCCACATATGCTCATTTCTTTTCTAGTATATGTGAGTTCATGAATTGGAGATTAATACAAGAATTCGCTATTCCGATAATTGTATTTCACTATTTTTTTTATTTTAATCGAAGCCTCAACAAAAACCAAATAAGTTCAATACCAAACGCAAAACAATTGAACAGCGCGATGCCCATAAAAGCAAAAGGAATGTTGGCCGGCCATTAGCAACATGCTTTTTTGTACCTCACACGTATTCACAGACGGGGGTTGAAATAACAAAAACAACAATGTAAACAAATGGGTTTTGAGGGGATAGACGTACGAAAGATATCCATCTCTTTTATTCATTCATCTCTGCTGCCTACAAGCTGTTTTCCCGAAAAATTCATGAAGTCACTCATTTCTTTTCTAGGAAATGTGAGTTCATGAATTGGAATTAAATGCATGAATTCGCTATTCCGAAACTATTTCATTTATTTTAATCGAAGCCTTAACAAAAACTAGAAAAGTTCAACACGAAATAATTGAACAGCGCGATGCCTATATAAACAAAAGGAATGTTGGCCGGCCATAAGCAACATGCTTTTTTGAAGCTCACACGTATTCACAGACAGGGGTTATAATTACAAAAACAATGTAACCAAATGGGTTTTGGGGGGATAGACGTACGAAAGATATCCATCTCTTTTATTCATTCATCTCTGGCATGAACTTTAAAGGGTGCCCTGTAACAGAGATGAATGAATAAAAGAGATGGATATCTTTCGTACGTCTATCCCTCCAAAACCCATTTGTTTACATTGTTGTTTTTGTAATTTCAACCCCCGTCTGTGAATACGTGTGAGCTACAAAAAAGCATGTTGCTAATGGCCGGCCAACATTCCTTTTGCTTTTATGGACATCGCGCTGTTCAATTGTTTTGTGTTTGGTATTGAAATTGTTTGGTTTTTGTTAAGGATTCGATTAAAATAAAAAAATAATGAAATACGCATTTCGGAGTAGCGAATTATTGCATTAAAGTTCAATTCATGAACTCACATATACTAGAAAGGATATGAGCATATGTGCGTGACTTCATGAATTTTTCGGGAAAACAGCTTGTAGGCAGCCGCCTTTCCATTGGAAAGTTATATATCTCTGTATTCCATTATCTTTGCCCTGTAACTTTCCCACAGCCTTCCAGCTCAGATCTAATTTACAACATTCCACTCCACACCTTCCAAGAGTAACAAAATAAGGCGTCTGTTCTCAACCTGGGATGAAAGATCAATAGAGTGGCTGGAATAAAAGAACTAATGAAAAAAATTCACCATTGCATTTATTTATTTTTATATTTATTAATTTATTGTAGTGTTTGTTTTTATACAATTTGCAGTTCCATTTGAGGATATAACAGGGAATGCCTAACAATCCAACCAAATAAATCAACTCACCACAATTTCTCTAGTTACCTATTCGTGTCAAAAGAGAACACGTTCAGGCAGTGATTTCCAGGAACTACTGTTATTCGCCTGAACGCATTTGAGCTACACTTGCACAAACGTGACTACGAAAATAGTAATTTATTTAATTCAATTGGTGTTACAAAATGTTTTTTGCTTTTAAATAAAAAATAGATTTAAATTTGGCGAAACTGGTCCGTAGAGACCCTAGGTCTAGCTGCTCACAACCATTCGTTTTGTGTGAGATTCTCATTTTTGGGACTAATAGAAGGGATCTACAATTTTATGCCGACTAATTGAGAAACTCTTTCATGACAGTTATACTCTCGGAAATGTTTGTCAGACGTTCGCGAAGGTGGCGTAGTGGAAAGAAACAAAAGTTGAAATTTGGGTTTTTCTGCTCTTACAATCTTATATAAAAATTTAGAACAAATGAACAGCTAACCACTATATACAGTCAAGAATATTACGCAAAAGTGAATTGACAACAAACTAAATTTTGCATTATTTATTGCAGAATATTCAAAATCAATTTTTTTATTATTCCTTGACCATTTGTTTTCATTTTCCATTTATTGTTAAATTATATATTTTTCGAAATGTGCTTTAAACCCAAAAAATGTGTTAATCTGGAGCACTCTGTACAGAAAATCGAGTCGATGAACCATCGTCTCAATAATATAAAGCTGTTTCAGCCGTATTCATAATTGTCGCGTAACTACATGTTAGGCCTAACTATAACACATTCGTTAAACTCATATTGCTATTAATAAACATTTTTAGAAGATAACTAATGTCGTTTTCGATTTGGAAAACAGATTAATCTTTTTGAAAAAAAATCATATTTTTTTGATCGAGATTGCTTTTCATGCTTTTTTTTTATCTCAGATCACATCATTACAATTTATTCTCAGATTGTACACATACTTTCACTAACTCGAATGTTTATGACACACAACTGGCGGTTACGAATTTTTTATCGTTGGAAGGCTTGCTTTTTTAACTGAATTATTAATTTATCGAGTACGGAAACGATTTTTTATATTAAATTATTTCGAAATGAGTTATTCTAAATGTGGAAAAATCAATTGAAATATTTTTTGCGACCAACTCAATACACACAAGAACCAATAAAATTCGCATTTTATGTTCCATTTGGCAACAGACATCTGAAAATAATGTTTAGGTATGTTAGGGGAGGATTCGGTTACCATCGCCCCAACTCGAAAAAAAAGTGTAAAAAAATCGAAAAACCCCTATGACAATGCTAACAAACAAAATGTTCAAAAATAAATACAGATTTTCAAAAGAAAATATAAAAAATATTTTGTTGTTTTACTTGATTTTCTGTAGCTTTTTTTTTTTCACTTGTCACTTCACGAGCCAGCCGTGAAGACAGCCAATATGTAATAGTTTTTAATACAATTTGGTTAAGAAATGCTCGCACTGAGTAGCTATTTTAAAGAAAACATCAGTTAGTTAATTTTCATTTATTTATAAGTAAATTTAACTAAATGTTATTTATTTAACTAGGTGCTAGGAAACATTCAAGTTGGAGAGTAGTTGCGGGTTTTTTATTAATACGGCTGTTTTTTTTTCCAATCGAGAGCAAAAAGTTATCCTAAAAAAGAAAAATGGTCTTTAGTGCCTATGCCTACATTAATTAACAAGAGAATTTGAACTCTCAAATTTACGTCAATAAAACTACCACGCTGAACACAGCCATTTACTTCGCGCCGAAATACGATTTTCTCTCTCGCACTGTGTGGTGTGTCCTATGTCACTGCGTTTTCCGCATCTTTCTGACGTTTCTTCAAATGGTGAACAAAGTTTTCTAGCAAAACGTTTTACTCAAAATATTTCCAATAAATCCTGAATATTTTTACAAGTCAGTTAGCAAGCATTCCCAAAATACAAAGTTATAGATAACTTATTATTAGAAACATATTGCTTGAAATATATGTTGGCTTAAGCACTTTCCCAGCAGACGGGTTCATTAAGCGTGTGTTGGTGTTAATACTATGTACAGTTTCTTATAGATTGGACAAATGTATTATTTTTGTTTCAGCCAAAAATTTGTGGTGTGATTTCATTATTTCCCGCCCGGCTAAGATATTCCATTTCCATTCATCGTTTTTCTGATCCGACCAACTAGCAACTTTCCAGGGATGGCGTCAAAAAACAACCTCAATAGAACTAGAGTGTGTGTACTGAAATGCAAGAAAAATATGCTCATGCATCGTTTCCCGAAGGATGAAATCGGGTGAGTACCACAATTAAACGATAAACAACAGACATTGCTATTTAAAAAATGAATTACATTCAATAAACGAAGCTTGTTATTATCGGCAAATGAGACAAGCTTCGCCATGTTGGGCTGTAAAAAGATATTGGTGTAAGATCATAATCCGTTTATGTACAATGAATTCTGAAAGTTGGGATGTTGATTTGAATCAAATTCCAGTTGATGATAGGATACAGCCTCCATTAATTTCTTACTGGTTTGTGTCTGCAATCATTAGCAGCAATTATTTTATTGGCTGATGCTATTCGCACGTTGTTAGGGACACGGCTTGGGTCGATATATCACCGTTTTTGTACCTTTGTCCTTATCCTACCCAAGTGATTGATGGGCCTTTATGGATGGGAATCTGCTGCCTCAAGTCTGGTCTCAAAGCCGGTGTATTTAACTTTCGGTTGTGTTACTGTCGACATCCTGTTTTCAATACTCAATTGTAGCCTTCCATTTTCACTGAATGTCATTTTACTCTCGGACTAGGTACATCCTTACAATTAAGATGTATTTAATAATTTCCTTTCCAGAAAAAGCGTATGGTTGAAACAATTGGGCCTGAAACATATCAGTCCCTCTTCAATGGTATGCGATTATCATTTTTCCGATAAAATGAAACCGAATGGTGTGGGTATCAAGCTCACGCCATGGGCGATACCGGACATCAACTTGCCAGTGAGGGGCGACAGTGAAACCGACGAGGATGATTACTACGAGGACGAACAGTTTGAAAGCGTTATAACTGAAAAGACTAGAACTCCAGACGCTCATATAAACGGACACGCCTCAACTGACGATAATGCAGCAGAAAATGTACAATTTATTCTATTATACTTCTGCGACTGTATTCTAAAAGTTCTTTGGGTATCATTCACAGAATAACAGCGACCCTCTCGATTTCGATGATGTCTTGGCGAAAGTGCACTGCATTGCCGATCTTACCAACAACAACAAGGATGACACTGCGACATCTGTCGCCGATGATATGTCGATGGTATTGTTTTATAAACACCATAAATTATACGCCATAACATTGTTTCATGTTCACAGGAAGAGGAAATGTTAATGAATGAAGACTATTCTGAGGACAACGTTTCGGTAGTGCACAGTTCAGAGAAAATCTACAACCAATATTTAATTGATGAAAATGTGAGTATTTGATGGTTTCGTTGGACAGCTATTGGCTGGCGCTCTGAAACGACTCTTGATTCGCAACGAAGAGTTTTGTTCACTCAGCCTAATGTCGAACTACGTCCGTAAACCCTGTTGGTCTAAAGCTCTGCGATGTCATTTTGGAACTCCACGATGAAGTGATTCTAAGTGGAAATACTCTAATAACTTGTCCGAAGACCGGCTGTAGACATTACACTGTATAAACGGCTACTGCATTCGATTATCCGCCATAAGCGATAACTTGGTTCAATTCGAATATTCGAGCTCCTTAAGATGGGACATTGCTCAGGCCAGCTTTCATTACACAAACGATCTCGATACCATTTCCATGTGCATCGTTTGTCAACGTGTTTCTGTAAACACATTCGTGATATCCCGGGCTCTTATTTTATTCGGTGGTTTCGGCTACCTTTTTGATTTGGTCGGGATGGATAAACTTTCCTTTAATTGACATAGCTTTACTTATCCATTTATATCGATAACTGGAACCGTAAGTGAAGCAGTTAGTGACATAATGTAGCCGCTGTCTCAACATCTCGGAAGTCGGAAAGTCGGAATTCTCTATAAGAATCACTTTGATTATGCATGAACTTTATTGTGATATAGAAACTCAACTTTTTAATTTTGTTCACTTTTAAGACCATGTCAGCTCCGTCGACGCCCGTCGACATCGGCAGCAAGTTCAAAAGGAAACTAATTGCATCAATAAGAAAGCGGCGTGTGCTCTACGATCCAGCGCACCCATCCTTTGGGAACATTGCACGAAAAACCCGTTCGTGGGAGAGAATAGGAAAACTCCAAAAACTGGATGGTAACTAGTCACATTGAAGACGCCCTAAAGCATTTGACTGACATTTCCCATTTCAGCAACTGCCTGCCGGGAATTGTGGTTAAGCTTGCGTTACGACTATCAGAATCATGTGCGCAATCTCCGCCAGTGGCTGGCAGGAGAGGGTAATCAGCGCGAAAGGCCTCGGATACCCTTTGAGAACGATTTGCTATTTCTCTGGCGTTATGTATCCGACAAGTGAGTTTTGTATTTGTTTTAGACCATCAAACCCAATGTCGAATTGATATGCTTGCAGGAGCTATTGTGACGAATCGGATGAGGAAGCACGTCCAACGCGCAGCGTTGTACCCCAAATAGCAGAAGTTTTTGCAGCACAAACCACTGTCAGTAGCAGAGATGCCTCAGTTGAAGCTATTGACGCACGTGCAGCGGATCATCCTTATGCTCACAGTGATGCAGAAGAATCATTGCAGTTCCCTTGTCAGCTTATTGACGCGGTTCAGCCCTACTCCGAGTTGTATGACATTTTGCACCCGAACTACGGTGACGTCAAGAGGAAGAGCATCATTTGGGATGCAATAGCAAACGAACTAAATCAAATAGGTAGCCCCCTTTGCAAGTGTTCTCACAAAGTTGACACACTAATATGTCCCCTTACAGCGACCAAGTGTTTGTACACGTGGATAACCCTGCAACTGCGATATGAGTTCGAGGTGATGCACAACAAGTCGTCGTACCTAGTGAACAAGTTGAACTTCCTTAAGAAGCACATTCTGCCAAAGTATGCATTGGTTATCCAATTCCATTTCCAAATGATCAGTTATTGATTTTCCAGTGAGAAATCTCTCTTCAAACGAATTGCCTCACCCACTAACGAATGGCACGGAACGATGAACGGGTACAAGGATCAACACCTAATTATCCAAACTCTAGTCTCCTCGAAAAAGTACCGAACCTTCTTATTCAACATCGATCTACCGTACGCTGTTGACAAAAACCTGCATATTCCGTGTTGGGCAACTGTAGGCAAAGCCATTAGTAAGAACCGCTCACTAAGTCAAGGGAATGGCATTCAATTGAGTTTTCTTATTTCGTCCTTTTACAGAACGCAAAGCAGAAAAATGCGAACTCACGTGGATCGTTATGCAGGCAATGTACTGTGAAGTGGCTGAATTCCGGAAACACGATTGTCTTCTACGCGACGAATGGGAGTTTGAGGCGATAATAACGAATTTGCTGGCCAATCTTCCATCGAAAAAGTTGAGCAAGATTCGCAAAGGTATGAACAGTGCTTCGGTGCATCAGAGATTGGCCTTAAGTTGCAATTTCATTTCAGATGTGCCGTTGGCGAGTAAGAAACCAAATGCCCAAAGAAACGCCACAGAAACCTTTGAAGACACAAATGTCGATGCAAATGCAGAAAACCCAGAGCCAATTCCAGAGCCAATGGAATACAATGATATTTATGAGCCTGGGCAGTTATTAACCTTGCCATCGGAGCCAAAGGAGAAGCCGAATGAAATAAAGTTCACAATACCATCGCAAGGGTCTGGAGAGCCCCTAGTTGGTGGGCAACTTGTGCGGTATACACTGGACAAACCAGTAGCGGATTTGGACGAGAAAACTATTGTAGATATTGATTCGGTGGTGCCGGGTGTACATATCCTTATCCTTCGACGGTACAAGAAGTCGCCAGCTGTGTTTCCATTCACACTGGACCAGCGGAAGCAGCTCATCGGTGAAGTTATGGCTAGACCGTTGCTTTTCAATGAACCCTGCAAACAGGCTCGGTTGAACAGAGTATTTTGGGGCGAAATATCCATCGAAATTGGATATCCAGGTATGTGATACAGAAACCATTGTTTTTTGCTCAGTTCTAAGTCTGGAAGAGGTCTCCCAAGGGGGACACAAGCTCTACGCAGTTGAAATTGTCCGAGTAAATGTCTACAAATGTAGACATGTCTTTGTGTCGATCTAGAATTTTGTTTGCTGCATCCGTGTCTCATCAAATCGACAAATACTCGCGATGGGCCCATTATGCTGCCTCTATTCCCTGTTACACCTAACCTGACAATTATTCCTCAGTTCAGTGCATAACTCTTGCGGTAATATCTGTTGTATTTGCTTTCAGCTGACCCGTGCATGTACTTCTGGGAATACATTCTGGAAAAGTCTCTCTTCTTGGACTACGACCCCTCTTGGAAAAAGACCAAAGAAACCAAGTGGATTCCGCCTCCAAATCCGATATTCGAGAAATTTCAAAAATACGCCGGTACCTTTATATTTTCCCATTTCCGATGAAACAAATTTCAACGCGCTATTTCTTGTTTTCAGACTCCAGATGCTGGGGTGAATACATTTCCGTTCTGCCCGACTTTATTCAGGAGATTGGCAACTTTCCCCTAATCTACGTGGACTTGAAGGTCAATTCCACCTGGAACAGAAGACAGTGCCACGCAAGAGACATTGCAGAAGTCTGGACAATACTGGCGAGAAAGTTTGCTGTACTAGGTAAGCATGACCATGGCTCATGTGAACATTTTCGTTCTACTTTTAAAAATATCCTTCTAGACAGTCACAAGTTAATCTGGGACAAGTTCAAGCAACTCTTCCTTAGCTACATGGCTGAAATAGAACTGAGCATCTACAATGCTTGGCCAAAATTTTGGTTTCCCGTACTGGAGAAGATGACGTTCTTGTGTCAACTGCGCTACGACCCGAAACAGCCCATCTACTATGTGATAAAGAATAAGATCCAAGACGAGATTAATCAATACAGACTGGAGGGCAATCCAAGGCATGTAAAGCTCGACGCAGTTACCAATGGCAAAGCCATCTTTGGTCTTCTCAAAGAGAACGAATATTTGGATGACTTTACGTGGGTTAACCGCGCTCGCTTCCTGGCCAAAATGAAAACCTTTCCAATGCTATACGATGTAAACCACCCGCAATTCGGCAACAAGGAGGCAAAGCTAGATGCATGGCAGGAGATGGCGTTGTCCTTTCACTGTACCGTCGGTGAATGCCATTTGATTTTTCAGCATCTGATGAAGAGCTTCCTTCTGTTTCGCGCTCGAGATCCCAACCAGTTGTGTCGCGTCAACGCCAAATACTGGGAGAACATGACATTTATATACTCTTGTGCCGTGCCAAACTCGATTGATCCCAAACTTATGGAATGGCGCTCATTTCGGACCGCCTCCAATGGTAGCACTATCAAATTGGCCGAAGAATTTCAGGCAGAAATCTCATTGGTTGACGCCAAGCCGAGGCTGATATTAAAGAATGTCGCTGCTGCGGTCAACTCATTGCCAATGCAAATCCAAAACACGGTAGTACATCAATTAAAGCACATATTAACCGAATACACTCGCAGTCAGGGAGAGGATATAGTCGTCGATGTATGAAACCCAAAATGGACTTTCTTTTAGTTGTAATCTGGTACATAATCTGAAATTGATGTAATGCAGTCCTCAAAAGTAAAACTATTCGTAAAATGTGTTGAAGTATAGTCTGTAGTGTACATACATTGTTTTTAATTTGTACCAGTCTTTGTTTTAATAAAATGATGCGTGTACCAAAAATAAGGTTTTATATAAAAGGTTTTCTTTTGAAACATTTTGCATTCGCTGAGTTTTTACTTGTTATATGCTGGGAAATGTTCAGCATCCTCTTTAATAACTGGCACCGTTTGAAAAATGAAAACAATTTTCAAAACGAATGAGTCAATTTTACATTACGCAGTGAACGAAGCCGACATGATTTTTGTTCTGGATGCTCTTTTATTAAGTATTTATTTATAATTTTTAAGTTACAGTGTTTCAAGTGTTTTGGAACAGACCATACATAGCATTCATTTCCACTTTATTCCATGGACAGCAACCTACAAACTGTTTTTATTACACTTTAGTCCTACACGACAAACCGCAACGGGAATTAAGCTTAAGGCCAACAGTTTAGATGCTGATGTGGATGTCAAAAGCAATAACCAATAACTAACAATAACAATTCTACATATTCTCAAGCATGTAATAAATAAAAAAGCATATTTTTCCCCAAAAGAAAAAAAAATAGAAGGGTCTGTCACAATTTAGCTTGAGAAAATATGCCGACCCAATAAATGGCTACGCTAAAGGGATCCGCTTAAATTTAGTTTAGCTAAATTTTGGAAAGAGTTTTGTTTGGGAGCTAAAATTTAGCTCGAGCAGCTTACTTAGCTTAAGGCCTAGTATGCTGTTCCAGGAAAGCTAAAATTAAGCGCCTCTTCAATGTTTCTCTCCGCTACTTCGCTTAATTCGACCTGTGATGGTTAAGCCGATTGACTTTGGCCTGTTTCTTTATTTGTACTTATACAGCTCCCTCCTCAAAAACCTCTTTCAGGTACTGCTCGTTAAAATATTCCTTTTCAAAATGAAATTAAATTAACAACACGAATTTCTTTGCGTTGAACTAATCATTATCCATACTGTTAGCTTTCGTTTGAAATTTTTTTGCGAATACCGATATTTTCTCTGATCTGTCAAAATTTAGCTGTGGAAAAATGTATTTTGCATTAATACGCTTACTTAAATACTGTAGCGATTTTATTTAGCTTGAAGTGCGTACTGCTTGGCTTAACTGTTTTGCTTAATTTTGCGCTCTGAGCCGAGCGTGCTCAGATCGTTCTGATGTATTTATGAAACACACTTGAGCATGTATCTGACATTTTTAATAAATATATGTATAATTTGAAAATGTATTAATTTTTATTTATTAAATTGGTTAACATTCAGTTACAGAAAAACAAAGGTCGTCCACCATTTCAATTATTTTGTTTATCCTCTTTTTTTTTCTGTCAAATGTGACTGCGAGTTTGTATTTAGCTTTTTACTCAGCCTGCTCAGTCAATTTATTCTGAGCTCATCGAGCGCGCTCTGATTATGCTCAGATCGAAAAAAGAAACACAAATCTGAGCTCTGATGTATCTGAGCTAAAAAAGAAACACGAACTTTTTGTATAACAGTTCAGGTTGTGCTCTGAACTAAAAAAGAAAAACGCCTACTGTGTACTAATGTCGTTTTCCATTGGGACCACCAAAAATCTTTTTCAAATCTCAGATTTGATGCGGCTCATGGAACATGCAATGAAATTGATCTGCTTTTGTGAATGGATTAGTGCGTTATTTGACAACAATATCAGCTGCTCAAATTGCATTTGTTTTTGGTAAAATCAACCATCGAAATCGGCTTGAAAAATGTTTCGTCTGTTGTAGAAACAAATGGAGTAATTTTGGTGATTCGTTGTTTCCAGATGATGAGGAAGACAATGAAGATAATAATTCCTCCAAAACTATGTTTATGTATTTCTTTATTTTGGTTTTCACGAAACTTTGCACATTTGTTTTAAAACAAACTTCTTTAAATGACGAAAAACAGCTGTGCTGTATTTGTGGTAGTATGTGTAAATCTGAAAAAAATATCGAGATCTGCAAAAAGTGATCCGAATCAAAATAAAGATAGATTTTTGTTCCCAATGGAACGCGAAAAATGATTTAGATCAAAAAAAGATTGATGTTTTGTCCCAATGGAAAACGACATAAGTTGACAGTTCGCATATGTGACGTTCCCGACCAATCTAGTTGTTGTGTTTGTCGACTTAAGATAACTAGATTCTTGAATGGGGCCAATGTCTTTTCCATTCACACCAATGGAAAAACTCAGTGGTGCATTTTATTGTTGACGAGGGCAGATATTAAGCAAAGTAAAGTAGGATTTTCAGCACGCAATTACAACATCTTGGTACTGTGAATCCTCGAAGTGTCAAGTAGAGCGTAGTTGTTGTAATTGCGTGCTGAAAGTCCTACTTTACTTTGCTTTGCTGAGATCAAAGCTCAAAAGAACTCATACTAAAAAAAAATTCCTGCAATTGATATCACTTTGAACTGAACCACCCTATCCATCCATCTTTATTAACCTTCTTATAGGTGGTACCTTATTATTTCGCTATATTTGGGATTTTACATGTAATACGTCAATTATTTTCTTTAACTTCCAGACACATTACCCCTGTTCGGCGGAAGACTTTATTTCCAATTGTTTTTATTCAAATGCCTACATGTGAAAGGTTAAGTTGCATGCTACTTTAGCATTCAATTAGGTCGACACCTATTCCAATGCATGCATTGAAAGTGCATTTTATTTACAATTCATCTCCGGTTGGTCTTAGCCATCGCGCGACACGACTCGACGGCGAGGTGGGGTTTGTTATTTATTCGCTGCTCAAACTTACCCCACCAAAAAGCCATTAAATAAATCATGGATGTGTTTAAAGAAATCATCAGAGATACAGAGGAGTACAGAGTTGGAGATACAAAACAATAACAATTCAATGCAACACACAGCAGCATGTCTTCGGTTAAATCACGAATCACGACGAGTATCTCCGCATGCAGCAAACACCAAAGCAATATTTACCATCGAGCGAGAGCCTGTTCCGAATACTAATTCCTCCATGTAAGACCGGTTGTCTGGAGGAGTAGCACTTCGGCCAGCCAAAGAATTGCTGGTGCTGCTGCTGTTGATGATGATGGTGGTGGATGGATGGAGTTACATATATGGGTATTGTTATATTGGAATTTCACCCAGCTTCGAATGCGCAGGCGTTGCTCCGACATTGATTTGATTTGGTCTTTTGTACAGCGAGTATGATGCGGGAATCGTAACGATGCAATTGGTCCAAAACCTGTGACAGAGATGGAGATGAAAGCATATAAGATCTGGAAATGGCTCGTGGGTATGGCCAAGCCACACCCAGTTTAGGAATTGCAATGCTGGATATGAATATAAGCTTGTTTGGGAATAGGGTTGCTCATGCAGTAAGTGGATGTACTTGAGAGTACTGTGCTCACATCTTGTATATTAATAAAAGTGTGACTTGGATAGAAATCTAATAAGTTGAATTATTAATGTTGCAAAAGCCCCTCTCTTTTCCAAATCGGGCTCATACGCATACCTAATAAATTTTTATTTCTAAAATATATAAATACATACCTATGTGGCGATTCTTTTTAATAACTATAAGCTCTTTATGAAAAATATGTTTCAAATGAATCAAGCATTGACCCCCCGCAGAATTAAGCATAGTTTCTCTGATGGTGTGTATATCTTCAATCACCCCTATCGAGGTATCAGTTCGGAAAAAAATCCGATACGAAAGTCAAATCTGATCGGAACTCAATTTGCGTTCGAAGTATCCGCTTCGAAACAAAATAAATGAAGCATATAAACGCGTTCATTTCATATTAAAATATTTCACATCAATAAGTTGTCGGAGAGCTTTGGAAAAAAAGTTGCAGCGCAGCTGTCAAACGTAAGTGGTATAACGCGGTTCGTCGCGATGCGACAAGGTGCGCTACATCCCATATGTTATCGGAGAATTTTCCCGAAAGTTGTATCGGAACGGAAACGGATACCTCCATTGGAATTTCTCCGATTTCGTACAAGTCGGAGAAAATTCAGTTCCGAACGGATACCTCGATAGGGGTGAATGTCTTAATCTCATTTCTCATGACGTTTTCCAATGGGACCAGATTCAGATCTCAGATTTTACGCGGTTCATGGAACATGCAACGATATTGATCTGGTTTTATAAATGGGTTGGTGCGTTATTTAACAGCACGTTGACTAGATTCGTCGGCTACCCCTTCATAAACGTCAACTGAAACAGCTGCTCATTTTTCCCCAATCAAAACCGAGATACATCTGGTGAGAGAGCTGTCAGACTTACTAAACTAGATACTTGAACGTCCCCAAATTTTGTCGTTCAGGTTACATCTAGTCCAGACGAATCTAGTCGGCTTAAGATTACTAGATTTTTAATGTGCCATTGGAATACCCCAAAATACTTATTTGAAGAAAGTGAGGTTATATGGATTGCAGTAATTTAGTTCAAGTGATTTAAAGTTTCTGTTGGAAAACTTGACAGATAGCACCAAAATCCAAAGCACTTGTGGCGAAATCTTTAACCAGGCTAATGTTATGTACACCATTCGTTCTTTTTTAGTAATAGGTTCATGATCGGCAAAATAAAAAAAAGATATCCCAAGGATATCAACAAAAAAAAGAGCAAGTTTGTTGTTTGATGTTTTTATGTTCGATTAGACAAACGAGATTTTAGATCTGAAGCTCAATCGAATACCACGTTACTAAACTAGGTATCCTATTTACTTTTTTTTTAAGCAATAAATAAATAAATAAATAAATAAATACTGACGTCCCGATTGGCCGTTTGGGCTCGGCCATTCCATTCTTTACTTCCAAAAATGAAACACACACAAAACGATTGGTTGTGAGAAGCTAGGACTTGGTTCAAGGCAGAGACACAACCATAGTTGTTTACTTGGTACTTAACAAGGCTGTCTACATACATTCTGTAGCCTTGAAGAGGGTATAACACGTAAAAATAAATTGCACATTGTAATTAGTTGTCATAATAATTTAATAACTGACGTACATCAGAAAGTATGGGCCAATCACAGGCCTTGCAAATTTAAAGGGAAACTTTTCCCACATATTCCTCAATGAATAAATCGTCAGCTCAGAGCAAGGTGTGAAAGTATTATGCCTAGACAAAGTTAATGGGTACATTCACTTGCAGCTTACGACTTTTGACAGTTTCGCAAATAAAAAAAAAGTTTGCACTGCCCGATTTTATTTAATAAAAAATCCTACAGATCTACTCCTTTCGTTGAGCATTATTTATATTTCTAATTAAGTCATCAGTGTTGGTTTAAAAGTAAAGAAAAACAATTAAAATTCAAAATGCTGGACTTTGTTTTTTTTAGTTTGCCTGCTACATTTTTTGCCCATATCTTCTATAGACCTTTATTCTGATAATTTAGGTACTTTTGTTTTTCGCAAAAATACGCCAGTGATGCCAAAGCTGCTACATATTCAGCCATTTCAGACATTTTTGTACTAGATTGAGTTTTTATACAACTCTCCTGGTTGTAGAATTTGCAGCTATCCGTTATCAGTGTCACTAAAATTCTAATTTCACTACATTCAGAAAAGGTATAGCGGCTAGTCCGCTAAGTTATTAGGATATTTTGAGCAGCAATTATTGCAGCACACTGCCGTTGGAAAGCAAAATTTATTAACATTCTATTTATAAGCATTGGGGCAGCATCGATATTCAAGTGAGGTTGAACTTTCTTACCCTCGTATTTCTGTCGTCGGATCTATTACGTCTGTGATGTCAACTATCAACTTGCATGCACGTCCGTCCTAAACATGCCTATATATTTCCACTCACTTCATCGATTTCCTTTGGGAGGCTGAAGTAGTCGTCATTTAAATAATATACGGCACGTGATCGCCGATAAAATTACATCCCACCTCGAACGTTTACAGCGGAACAAACATTAAAGTTCAGATAGTCCATTCACCTATGTGCGGCACTACTATTCTCAAATCAGAATATAACGAATTTCCCTCCGCGGCCATTAATAACGATGAGGAAATCACGAGTGATAAAAATCACTTCTGCATAAAATAATAATTCTACGGTTTTAATATACCCCTTAGGCTACCGATTTTTACGATCATCATTGTCACCGGCGATATCCGCCAAAGTCCAATCGTGGATCGCGCATTGTATAATAGACACAATTCTAAGAGTCTTCACCACGAACCGAACTATCATGTACGCGAAGTACTCAACAGGGCTAGCTGCGGCCCCGGCCATACGACACTGAGCAGTGATGGCATCTATATCTGCGCCTCTATGTGGATATGGATACTTTCATGTGTGTAGGTATGGTATCCATCAAAATGTATCTTTCTTGAAGCGAGTGCTGGTGCTGCACATATTGGGATTTGTTTACCTCTGCTTCTTCTCGTGCGCTGTCGTGATCGCGTCTTCGGCCCAAAGCCTTATACGCTTGTTGCGGGCTCGATGTGGAAAATTTCCTTTTCCCTCTGTCGCTCTCGCTCACTCTGCTTACCATCCGTCATTCAAGACAACCGCAAGATCGTTCTAAGAATTCCAATGAACCTGTGATTATTGAATTTTTATTAAGTACCAGCGAACGTGAACAGTCGAAGATGAAATGAGGAAGCCATCGAGATCTTCTGGGCTCAGCACAACGCTGGCGATACTTTGGAATGTTGTGTGTACATCGTTCCATCTTTAGCCAACCGACAGGTAGCCTACCCCATTATACCATGGTGTATAGTGTGTTGGATGTTAGCACTGTTGCTGATATGGCCGCATTGGTGGGCACTTGGTATGGGAAGAGTGTCGTCTTCGCAACGTTAGCCTCCGGAAGATAGGTGAAGAAATTTTCTACAATGGTTCGAACGACCATTTTAGTCGGATGACCAATGACCATCTCGAAACGGATCGAAGCGGAGTGCCAAAAAGGAATGCGCGCGCGCGCGCGCCCGCAAAGATCGATGATCGGTGTAGTCTGACGTCTTGAACTTTCTCCATGCTTCATACGAGTATTTATATCATAGACACAAATGACACATAAAATATGAATATGACAGCGAAGTGAGTTACAGCTTTTTAATGGAGACACCAACATTATGGAACCATCTAATGATGAATTCCTTTTGTTCAACTTTGAGTGGTCTCATTTCACAAATCGATAGTGGAATAACAATTCAACCATATAAGGTCATGCGTACGCAGGAGCACTGACCCAGTTCATCTTTCCGAAATGCAATGCGTGATGCCTTTCACCAAACGGCACTCGGGAATGAAACCATTTGTGATATGCCGACAGTTGTATTTTTGACTCTACTTCTTTTTTTGGAATATACCTACAAGGCAACGAAATATTCATGCCTGTGCGGATGGTTACTTTTAAGCGGCTGGGAAGTAAGGATTTAGCATTTGTCAATTGGGAGCTTTTGTAATCATTTTGAGAAGGCTTTTCAAATTAACTTTAAAGTAAACGAAAATAAAAACTGTTGAAAAGACAAAAAAGAAATCGCAGAAAGGATCATTTAGGATATTTAATTTTAACCGTTTGTTAAAAAAAAAATTGGAAAAGATTGGTTTGGCCGATGTTTTTCTTATGTCAGAACTACAAGCAGCTTAAAAGCACAAATACAATAAAACGACCGGTACCGACGGATTACCAATTGAAATTAATAAAAACGGCGCTAAAGTTTTTTTGAGTTCAATATTAAATTTCCTACAACGATTTCTGCGGGATCTGGAGCAATAAGATTTGAGGAAATTTTATACTGCAAACGAACAACTGTCAAGAAAGATCTCATTTGATGGAAATTAGTTATATTTCTCTATTTTTCACAGACTTGTCGTGTAAAAACGTAAGTATCGTATAAACACACTTTAAATGTTTGACAAATGATCAATGTTTTGCTGTTAGTGTAAGTTTTTTTTTCGGCCAATAGAACATGAAATCTGACAGCCAGCTGATTTCGAGAGCATCTGTCCCAATGGAAAACGACATAAATAATAATTTCAATAATTGTTATTTTTGTTTTCTCAATTCTACTAAAAACTGAACGAAAATAGTACAGAAACATTAAAATTAAGCAAATAAATACTTTGTTAAAGCAAAAAAAAAGCTGTACATTCATTAAATCTAAGCAATTGAAAGATATAAAGTAAACCACTTCAAAAATCAAAACTAGTACTAAAAATTGAGAAGTGGAACATGCGTTGTCAGGTAAAGTCAAAGATTACCGAATGCAGCAGAATAGTAAGCCGTTTTTCATGTATGAATCGTACCCTTTTTTTAATCTTTAAACCAGTGTTTGATATACAGTCTGCAGGAGGGCCTTACTTTACAAAGTGCCAACTCTAATGTGGTATTTGATTGGGCGCTCTCATAGCATTTTGTTTTGCTTTAGGTCATTTATTATGTTCGTTTGGTACGAAAAAAGCAATCGTTTTCCGATTTCAGAGCCATTTCGCGAATCTGGATTTTTTTTCAGAGTTGCTTCAAATTTACCAATTTGAGTGCGTTTGAGTTTGACAACTATTGGAGTTTGTGTACGTTTTTGTGAAATTTTTCAACTGCAAAGAAAAGCTTTGCATCGGGTGGATATATTTCTGTTAATTATTGATGCACAAATTTTTAGAAATCAATTTGGGCGCAAATATCAAATGTTTTAATATAAAATCTAACCAGTGAATGGAAAAGGTTTTTAAGCCAAAGTGTCAAAGGCTACACATATTATAATCGCACGAATATCAACAAAAGTAAGAAAAAGTGACGTTTCTATGTCTGATTATACACACAAAATCTGAAATCTGAGAGCGAATTTGAAGAAGCCCAATCGAATACCATATAAGTTTGTTTTAGTTTAATTTTCAATAATTTAGCGGCTGTTTGTATTGGGAATATGTTTTTATAAGGTTGAAACTGGTGCTCCTTAACACAGCATTTAAAGTGGAATAGTTTTAAGCGCACTTATTATTTTCCTCTCTCAGCTATTACATTCTATGTTAGAGTAAGACGGGGAATGCAAAATTATATACAGACATCACTTTTCAGCTCTTTCTATGTTCATAGACAATGTAACGACGTTCGTACATCTACAGGGTGGCGCACGAATCGTGCTACAAAAAAAAAACGTAATAACTTTTTTTCTGTGTGAGTAATCGGCTTATTTTTTTTTTATTTTGTAGGTTACTATTTAGATTTATAAAAATGGATGCTTGGGATACGGAGAAAAGAATTTGGATAGTGCAACGGTACCATGCTTTTCAGTCCGTCATTTCCGTCCAAAGGGAATTTAGGAGTTTGGCGGTAATCCCCCGAGTAGATGGACCATTATGAGGTTTGTAAACATGTTTGCCGAATCTGGAAGCATCGCACGAAGGCCGTACCATCGAGATGCCAATGTTCGGGTTCAGGATACAATCGCAGCAGTAGCATCTGCAATACAGGCCAATCCGAGCGTTTCGACCCGAAACTTATCGGGGCAAATTGGAGTTAGTAGACGGTCATTACAACGGATACTTCATGACGATTTAAACTTGTTTCCGTACAAAGTCCAAATTACTAGCAAGTTAAACCCTCAGGATTTGCCTGTTCGCCTGGAATTTTGCCAAAAAATGATATCAATGGCCGAAGATTACAACACATTGATCAATTGTTTGTTCATGTCTGATGAGGCCCATTTTGATCTTAACGGCAATGTAAACAAGCAAAATTGCCGTATATGGAAAGAGTCTAATCCAGAAATGCTCCATGAGACGGAACTGAACCCAGAACGAGTCACTGTGTGGTGCGCAGTTTCATCAAGGTGTATTGTCGGGCCGTACTTCTTTGAAGAAAACGGTGTAACCGTTACTGTCAATGGGGACCGTTATTTAAAGATGTTGAAGGAGTTTTTTTACCCAGAACTGCGCCGAAGACGTATACCATTCAACAGCGTTTGGTTTCAGCAAGATGGAGCAACTGCACATATAGCCAGACCAGTTATGGCGGAGCTAAACAAAAAATTCGCAAACAAATTAATTTCTAGGAACTCCACTCTTCGCTGGCCCCCAAGGTCACCTGACCTGACTGCACCAGACTTCTTTTTATGGGGTTATGTCAAGCAAAACTGAATTAAAGCAGTCCATAACGACAATAATTGAGGCGATCCCAACTTCAACTCTTCAGGACGCAATGAATAGTTTTTTTGATAAGGTGCCGCATATGCGTGGGAGAGCGTGGAGGTCATCTGCGATCTATAATCTTTAAAAACAACTAACTATTTAAAATAAAATTTAATTTTCTAACCAATAAAAAAAAAATAAATGAAATACATCGAATAAAAAAAAAGTTATTTGAATTTCTTATTGTAGCACAATTGGTGCGCCACCCTGTATAATAGAACGCAATAGGCTAGTTGTTTGATGGGATAATGCACTTTTCAGTATACGCTTGTTAGGATTATGATTTAAATTGTTTATATATTTTTTCGATAGACATAGACACACATCAATTATTTTAAACCGGCCACTGCTCCTCTAAATCTACCAAATTTTAAATTTGAAATTCTGAAGTGAGAACACTGATGGGGAACATCTTGCAGGGTTGCCACATTATGGCTCCAGTCAATCAATATATGGGACTATAAACGCTACTCTTGACTAGGGTCGTATAGTTGTACTTAATTTCAAGGAGGGATACTCGTGAACAACCAGACTCCAGTGGGTAAATGCCATCTAGCCCTAATGAAGGATATACACTTACGCTTTCATGTATACCGCCCATAATTCCGTTTATTTCACCCAATTGTGTACATTTTTCCCATATAATTAACTACTGAACTGTCATTAACACTCCTAATTAGTCCTTTCCAATGCTCGTTGAAACGATTTTCTAGTTTCAAATCAAAGACCACACCCTCGTACGTCGTACATTGACCTCGCATACTGATGCACATTTATCATCCAAACGAATCGAGAGTAAACGAACAAGACAAACCACACCGAAACATACGGCGATCCTGAAACTGAAATTATTTATTAGATTGAGATCCTCGCGGGAGCAGGTGGTCCCTGAATGCAACCACTTTCCAGCTTTCGAAGGGCCACCACACCATCCAACTACACACAACAACAAAAAATCAGACCAAGGGCACGTGCTGTTGCTATTGCTATACTAGTATCCAAGACCGAGATCATGCATCAGCCGAAGAGGAATAAAAAGTATGATGTGTACAAAAAAAAACCGACTTCTTTGTGCATTAGGGGAAGCCAATATACGAAGGGTAGGCCTCAACAAATTGGAGTTATTGCTGCAGCAGCGGACAGCAGCAATGTTGCATCTGCATTCGATTATCATCCGTTTCGCAAGAAGATCTCTTGGGATAAAAACGTGAGTCAAACATCAGCGCACGAGCCAAGCCATGTCTGTAATTATGCAGCGCGGCTGTGGTGGCGGCGGCAACTCGCGGTTGTCCGTTTTGGGGCTCGGCTCAACGTCTGGTGATCATTAATTCGTTACCTTTACCTACCCTCACAACTTTTCACTGACCACCATGGCTATATTGCGACTCAGCGACGCTCCTTGTCTGTTTTTTTATTTTTTTCTCAACGAAGTACCACAACGCGTTTAACAACCCCTCAAAGCAAGTGAGTGCAGAGGTTCCATAAGACCAGCAGTGGAGGTGATGCTTCGGTTTTTTTTGTTTTCAGATCGTCACTCATACCGCAAGCTGGCAGATGATCTCTGTTCGATTCCTTTGTTGCCTCTGGCGATTTATGTCTTATCTTGCAAGCAACGTTGGATTATATAATTTTGTTGCATTCTCAGTTTGGTATAGCTAGATTTGGTCATCTCATGTGAACAAGTTTATCTAGGACGCGTTTTGAGTATAACTCACACCCGGATAGAAAATATACACACAAGATGAGCTACAAATCACCTATCCTAATTGTTTTATAACTCTGGCGAAGCGATTCGATTCAAGACTTTGCTGCCACTGCTGCTGCTGTTCGTCACTCTGAATACTAATTCTTCTTGCGATACACTAGACGTGGGTAATGATGCTTCTGATGCGTCCGCATTATAGATCAAACGCACAATTTCCCCACAAATGAACTTAAATTACGCAAAATTTACATCGACATTCACTTGGGTACGCGTGCGGCTTTCAGCTCCAAAATCTACATAAATCTTGTTTTGAAATCCAGGAATTGCGTGCGCACTTGAGACTGTGAGCTGAGACACATATGCAGTATATTTGAGCTCTTGTGCATTTGGAAAGCGCCAGAGCTGGCTATCTAACTAAATTGTACTAGATGCATATACGTGTAGTGCATGCACAAGTGCGACAACCCAATGTTGGGGTACGAGTATACCTACCTATTGGAGTTTTTGACAATTGGAATGCATTTTCATTCAATTGAGACGAGATTCAAACTGAGCTCTGGAGCAGCGATGTAACTAAAGTTGAAAGTGTTCCTTTTTGGGCGGTGAATAGGTAGTACCTCTTTCCAAAGGGCAACTGCCAACAGAACTACCAAATAGCTCATCTTTTTTTTTAAATATCAAGGCGACCAGAAAAGTGTGGGCATTGTTTATTGTTAACAACCTGTTTGTATTTTCAACGGGTGGTGAGCTGTGATATAACAGAGGCTAGGCTAGGCAGATAAATTCCCTTACTATTTATAAATAATAACTACACTTTCTGTCGTGTTTGGAACATTATTTATCGTGCAATTCGTTGTAGTTTGAGCCATTATTTATCGTACTAAAATAGTTGGGGAATTTATCTGCCTAGCCTCTGTTATATTTATATATTGTCACACAATAATATTTGCGCCTTCCCACACTATCACTTCCAAGGAATTGTCTCCGTCAATTCCATGCAAACAATTCAAGAGAATTGTTACCAGAGAATTGTCTAAATGCAATTCTCTATCTCGCGAACAAAATATCTCTTGCACCTGCAAGAATTTCCAGGGAATTGTTTACAACAATCCCAATTTACACTTGCATCAGCAAGAATCAACTATGTATCTATTTGCGCATGCAAATACCTATTTAAGCTCTTGGCATTCGCGAATAAATGGCATTATTAAATTGACAGTCCAACTACACGATTGTTTATTTATTATTGGCGCAGTCGGTAAAAGAACCTAAATATTTGTGACGGTAAAAAAGTTACAAACAAATCTAAAGAAACGGTAAAAAAGTTTCTATGTGTTAAACTAAATATTTGTGACGGTAAAAAAGTTACAAACAAATCTAAAGAAACGGTAAAAAAGTTTCTATGTGTTAAACTAAATATTTGTGACGGTAAAAAAGTTACAAACAAATCTAAAGAAACGGTAAAAAAGTTTCTATGTGTTAAATAAAACATTTGTGACGGTAAAAAAAAAAAAAAGTTACAAACAAATCTAAAGGAACGAAACGGAAGTAAATGTTCAATAAATCAAACATTTATATGCGCACCAGCTAACAAAGTTCCAAAAAATTTTCAAACAACGAATGGAAGACATCGTTCGCCAAAACCTAATTCACACACTGGACAATCCCGAAGACACAGTCGACTTCTTAATAGCCCCCGAAGAGCTGCAGCACATCAAAAAGAAGGAGATCGAAAAATACCTAAGGATAACAGATAAGTCTATTTAAACTAAAAAAAAAAAAATGGAAAATTTAGAAGTTAATGAAAAATTTAAATTAGTCTCAAACACTTTAGGTCGAATGTCACCATTCGATGGTGACAAAGATTCCCTAATTAATTTTATAACTCAGGTAGAAATATTACTACCTACCCTCGAAACATTTGACAGTACTTATAAGCTTTTAGCATTAGGAATAATTAAAGATAAAATTATTGGCGATGCACGTAAAACCTTATTAATAAATAGCAATTTGACAACATGGGAGGAATTTAAGGACATTTTAATCAAAAATCACGGAGAGAAAGAGTCAGTTGAAGAACTCATAGATAAATTAAGAGCTTGTCGATGTGACAAAACTATAGAATTTTTTTACCAAGAGTTAAATAACTTACTTTGTAGACTAAACAGCGCATACCTATTAAATAGAAAGTTAACAAATGAAGCCAAAAGTAATCAAAGAATTGCTCTGCAAACCTTTAAATTCGGTCTGCCAGAACCGGTTAGAAGTGTTATAATAAGTAGGAACCCTACAACGTTGCTCGATGCATACGAAATCATAAGAGCTAACAATTATTCGAATTACACACACAAAAAACACGTTAACAAAAACAATTTGACGACAACCTATCAGCATAACTTATATTCTAGGCATCAAAATCAAAATCAGAACCTAAATACCAACGATTCAAATAGCTCAGGAAATGCTAGGCATATGAACCAAAATCCAAGGAATAACTATTATAGAAATAGACAAAATAATAATCAAAGCCAGAATAACTCAGGAATTTCGCGAAATACTCAACGCGGCAACTATAGTTCAGGTAACTTTCAAAACATAAATAATTCTTATCATGAACCTATGGATATCTCAATTAATGAAGACAGGCAACAAAATTTTCAACTATTAGGCCAAAACAACTTCCCTATATAGTAATTGACACTGCAGTTAGGAAACTCAGGTTCATAATAGACACAGGTGCCGAATTTAGCATCATTAATCCTGGTACTTGCAATCCAAAATGGAAAATAAATGACAAAACTTATACCTTAAAAGTTTTAAACAGAAATATTGAAACAAACGTTCAATACAGATTTCCGTTGTTCAAAGAATTTAGAAAAGAACATTATTTTGTAAATTTTTTGGAATATAATTTCCATAAGAATTTTGATGGCATCATAGGGAATAACATATTAGTCGATTTAGAACCTATTATAGACTACAAAAACAGATCATTAGTTACAAAGGAAAGTAATATACAAATTTTCTTTAACAAAGACGAAGAATCGTATTTAGAAAACTATTTGATAAATTATTCCGTAGAGTTACTCAATAAGGAACACGAAAATTTGAATAACATTTTCGCATCTCACCTTAACTCAAATGATATTTCAAAACTAAAAAAAATGCTTAATTCATTTAACGATTTGTTTTACAAGGATGGTGACATCTTAACTTGTACAAATCAAACTAAACATAGAATCATTCTAAAAAGCGAATCCCCTATCTATAGCAAATTGTATAGATATCCTAAGGCATTCCGCGAAGAAGTAGATAAACAAGTTGAAGAAATGCTTGAGCAAGGAATAATTAAACCTAGCAATAGTCCATTTAACTCACCACTTTGGGTCGTACCCAAAAAGAGTGCAGACGGCAATAAAAAATGGTGCTTAGTCGTCGATTATCGCAAATTAAACGAACAAACAATCGACGATAAGTTCCCTTTGCCTAATATGGAGGAACTTTTTGATAAATTGGGTAAATGTAACTATTTTACAACCCTAGATCTAGTAAAAGGATTCCACCAAATAAAAGTAGATCCAAGAGACCAGGCGAAAACTGCGTTCTCAACCAGACATGGGCATTTCGAATTTACAAGAATGCCATTTGGGCTTAAAAACGCCCCAGCCACTTTTCAACGGCTAATCAATGAAGTCCTAAAAGATTTTATTAATAAGATATGCGTCGTTTACCTGGACGACATATTAATATTTTCGACTAGTTTTGAGGAGCATTTACTTTCGATTAAAAAAGTCATGAATAGACTAAGGGAGTGCAATTTGAAAATTCAAGCCGAAAAATGTAGCTTCGCTGAGTTATCGACAAAATTCCTAGGGCACATTATAACAAATAATGGAACTAAGCCTGATGACAGCAAAATAAAAACCATTAATGAAATGCAAATTCCCACTAACAATAAGGAGATAAAACAATTTCTGGGTATTAGTGGTTACTATAGGAAATTCGTCAAAGATTACGCAAAAGTAGTCTACCCTATGGTTAAGTATTTGAAAAAAAATGCAAAAATAAACTTAAAAGATGCTGAATATATTACTGCCTTCAACAAAATTAAACAGTTGCTTACTAGTGATCCAATTTTAAAGTCGCCTGACTTTACCAAAACATTCGAACTTACAACTGACGCTTCAAAGTATGCGATCGGAGCAGTTTTAAGTCAAAACGGTCACCCTGTTTGTTAATAATTAGTTAATATTAGCTATTTTCATCCCTAATTTTACAACCCAAATTTACCAAAAGGCTTTAATGATACCATTCCCTAATGAGCAATTGTTCATCAAAAATAATAACATAATCAAATTTACGGATTGTACTATACAAATAAAGGAACTTAAATTTATGAATAAGGAACGAAATTTTACAAATAGCATTGTTACCCCAATTGTCCATGTAAATTTTACAAAAAACATTTTAAAAACAGTATCACTAGAAAAACTTGAAAAAGAAAATATTGAAAATAGAGAAAAAATTCAATACATAAAATTTCAAAACAATGTAACCACAGGATTTTATTCTTTTACTGTAATAATAATAATCATTGGAATAGCATGCGTATTTTTAATCAAAATAAAAGGAAGAAAGAATGTTGTAACAACTAAAATTGAATTACAAAATCAAACAGACCCATTTTCTCGTGATGTAACAAGAGAATAGATTTAAGAAAAAATGTATCTTAACATAAGAACCACATATGTAATATAAGTACGCATGTCAAGAGTTTGAATAATTATTTGCAGGGACTGCAAACCTTAAGAGGGCGGAGGTGTCACACAATAATATTTGCGCCTTCCCACACTATCACTTCCAAGGAATTGTCTCCGTCAATTCCATGCAAACAATTCAAGAGAATTGTTACCAGAGAATTGTCTAAATGCAATTCTCTATCTCGCGAACAAAATATCTCTTGCACCTGCAAGAATTTCCAGGGAATTGTTTACAACAATCCCAATTTACACTTGCATCAGCAAGAATCAACTATGTATCTATTTGCGCATGCAAATACCTATTTAAGCTCTTGGCATTCGCGAATAAATGGCATTATTAAATTGACAGTCCAACTACACGATTGTTTATTTATTATTATATGTAGGCTTTGCCCAGGAGCTAGTGTATATTGACAGCCTCGCCATTTTACTCTCTCGGGAGTGTCCTTGAGGCGGATTGTTACACTACTACGAACAAAAATCGTTACTAACCAACTAACGCTCGTAAAACTGTTCGTCCAAGGCTGCAGCTTATTTCCTTTAATTCAGGTCAAAACAAGAGCTGCTACTGTTACCTGCATAAACCTAAAAGTGACCTTTTTGTTTTACATGGAAAACCGGTATACCTATACGAGCCCAGATCATCATAAGCACCAAGCTATCACCCGAATGGACACTATATAACCAACGATTCAATCTCCCTTTTCGAAAGAAGATTAGACACTTCCACAAAATCTAATGTGCACTCCTCTCATTAACGGGAAAAACCAATCAGCAGGCAAATAATAAAACACCATCATGACCATCGACACATAAAGACCAAAGGCATACGATAATCACCATGGCAATATAGCTTTTTCCAAAACAGACACACAATCGTTTCAATCATTTTGTACCGCCACCCCCGTTCGGGGTATTCACACTTTAGCAGCGCAGTTTGCCTCATTTTCCATCGAAACTCTTGTGCTCACGAACGAAGCAACCCACACGCAAGTACACCAATACCTGCACCCACCATCAATTTCAGGACCATGATGTTTTATGAGATGCACCAGACAAACAAACGGCCGCACTGAAGATTCTGCCACACCCTCGAAAGGTGTTTTTACAATGAAAAGGGCTTAAATTACACATCCCCTGCGTATTCAAGTGTGTACCATATCCTAAGGAGTATAAGGACTCTCGGTCTCGGCGCGGTATTAAATCCTGGCCGTATTTCCAGATGAGATAGTCACTTCTTCGCTAGTTGAAACCTTCGGAAAGGATTTCGCGGCGCAAAGTTGAACTGCACCCCAGAGAAAAAAAAACAAAAAAAAAAACGCTCTCAACAAAACTGGGTGCGTGCTGAAATGAAATTTCACCCTCCATTAGGGGAGAGAGAGTATATTGTATCCGCGTGTGTGTCATTTCTGCTAAAGCGAGATGATAATCAAACAAGCATCGCATTTATATAAAGGTGCGGTCGCTGCGCAGCTCGCAGAAGGTACAATTACCCCCACACGAAAGGTATACAAGGACGCGCGTTCTGCGTTTGCTTGATCGATGGATATGGATGTTGTAGTCAAGGATGTTTGCATTACAAACGGTTTTTGCTATCACTCTCTCTCTCTTTTTCCCATTGAGGGCTAACAAAAGGTTACATTACAGATACTTGTTGTTTTTTCGTTTGCGATGATGAAATAGAATTTCCCACTAAAAGCTGTAAATCCATTGAAAAACCACCCGAAGGATGATGATTCATGGAATGTTATTTTTTAAGCTCGCTATCTCCGGCGGTGACACTTGATAGTGCGGCCGTATATTTACCAATAAGGCGTAGCTATATATATTGGAAATCTTGTCCGAATACCAAACCGTGCAAAAAGTACCCATAAAACCTATAAGCGTTTGAAGAAATCCACTCTTCTCGAAATCTTATCTCGACACAGATACAACCATCGCAAATAGCAGCAGGTTAGCTTAAATGATATCATTCTATAAATACACATAAGGCTAAGCAAACCGATCGCGTAATTGTGAAGATAACGTGTGCGCGTCTATGATTGAAGAGTAAACTGCCGGGGCTTGAACAAAGATCGCTCATTGTGCAATGGCCAACATGAACGGCAATGTTATCGATTTATTTCGAGAATAGGAGATATTCTCCTCTGTGTGTCTGTGTGTGATTTAAAGTAATCAATCTATTTATTTTTTTATGACTAAGGTTAAAGTTTTACCAATCAATTTGAAAAATAACTTTTCCCAGTAATAAGACAGTAAGGTGGATTGTTGGGGAAGATAATTCACTTTTTTTTATTTGGTATAAATAAATAAGTAGCACTAAATTGGATTTGCAGCACTAAATACGGGAAATTTATGTGCGACTTGAAAGATTTAAGTTGCGGTTTTCAGTATAATGTGCAGATGACCATCGGCGACACTGCGCTCTTCACTATTTTTACGTCAATCGCGTTTCATCAGGTGGCGTGTCTTTTAATGTGACAACTGAAAGAATTTTCCAATTCTTTTGCTTAGTTGCTTTCTTGAGGCTTATTTCTCGTCTTTTATGTCGTTTTCCATTGGGACCACCGAAAATCTTTTTCAGATCTCGGATTTTATGCGACTCATGGAACATGCACTGAAATTGATCTGCTTTTGTAAATGGATTAATGCGTTATTTGACAACAATATCAGCTGTTCAAATTGCATTTGTTTTTGGTAATATCAACCATGGAAATCGGCTTGAAAAATGTTTCCTCTGGTGTAGCTACAAATGGAATAGTTTTGTTGATTCGTAGTTTCCAGATGATGAGGATGACAATGAAGATAATAATTCTGCCAAAACTATGTCCATTGCTGGTTATGTATTTCTTTATTTTGGTTTTCACGAAACTTTGCACATTTGTTTTAAAACAAACTTCTTTAAATGACGTAAACAGCTGTGCTGTATTTGTGGTAGTATGTGTAAATCTGAAAAAATATCGAGATCTGCAAAAAGTGATTTAGATCAAAAAAAAAAGATGGATTTTTTTGTTCCAATGGAAAACGACATTAATGTGGCAACTGAAAGGCTTATTCTCAATTATTCTGCATATCGGAAGAAGTAGGCATATCGTACGTTTGGGAGGCTTCACCAAATACCAGAAAGTTACTATCACCATTTGGAATTCGACTTGAAAACAAAATATTTTTTTTTGTTAGCAAACAAAATTATTTAAAGGAATAACTTTTGCCCTAATCCTACAGTATGATGTACGAAAAAGTTGTACTGGAGTTGCGAGCCACCTAACCCAAATTAAAATTACTGCGGTCTTTTGTTTTCCGGGCTTGCGCAAACAAAGTATTTGTAACTATGCTTTTCGATTCGGGTCAAACGTTTCCACTGCCTTTCGATGGTTATGAGGAAGTTAGATGCCCACTGACTGAGAATATCAAGGCAGCGGAATATTCCTTATGGTAAAGACCATACACCGACTCGTCTCTAAAATTTTCCCGATCAGCAAGAAGGGAAATCCTCTAAACTGCACTAGCTATCAGTCTTATTAACATCGCAAATAAAATCCTATCTACTGTACTGTGTAACCGTCTGAAACTGTTAACGACCTGGTTGGTGTACTCCCAGTCCGGTTTTAGGGTCGGTGATCCAGAAAAAAAATCAAGATCGATACTCCGCCGCAAATGACATCATTTAAGAGACGAGCTATACAGACACATGTCTAGTTTTGTCATACCTGTCAAACTTGTCTGAACGATTGAGAGGTCGAAAACAATCTCACCGAGCGTTTTGATGTCAAAAAAGGATTTAGACGTGACGCGCTGTCATGTGACTTTTTCAGCATCATAGTTGGGAAAACTGTGCGAAACTAGCAACCCCATACCAGAGGCAACATATTTTCAAAAGTCTGCATACACTGACGACATCCACATCATTAACAGAACACAGTTGAGCTGTCACTGGTGTGCTTGCAAGTATCAATACGGAAGCGGCAAAAATGGGTTTAGTTTTGAATGAGAGGAAAAAAAAAGTGCGTCACACAACATACACGAATCGGACAGAACGTATAACTTTGAGATAGTTAGTGACTTACTCGTAGTCTACCTCGGACACGCTATTAACTCTGAAAGTGGCATCTCACCAGAAATCAAGCGAAGGGTTAGATTTGCTTCTTTGCAATTGCTATATAAAGGTCATCGGCCTTACCAATAATCAACTTTAGTTTGGCAAAGCCTCCGCACCTACCAAAATCCCTTTACCAATAAACAAATATTTTTACCAGAATATAGCTAACTGCAGGGTTGAATGTTAATGTTGCGAATCCATGTCGACAAACACTTAGGAGACTTTAACTAAAGGACCCACATATCCCAGTCTTTTATTTATGGGGCAGAGGCATATGGACGGTAACAAAACTGGATAAAGATCTCCTTGGTCGTTCCCTTTTTTTCGAAGGAGGAGAACGCATAAACCGTCTATAAGATATATGGCTAGGACATGTAGAGACAATGGACATCAACGCTTCGGTCCGAAGAGTCTTCCATCTCAACCCGGGGAATAACCTTAGTATAGGAAGACCTCGCCTTACAAAACTTTGCAAAAATTGGGTGTGAACTCCAAGTGGGGGGATTCAAATTCACGCACTGTTGACTTAACCCGGCAACAGTCAAAATTATGTCTTGCTACACCCCCAAATAGCGTACTTTGTGGGACTATCTCTGTGATATTGAAAAATTCCTTCTACTATTTCTTTCCAACGAAATTTATATATAATCAAGAAATACTAGGAATCGAACAATGGCCATGTCCAACCACATTTTCCCGCCTAAAATGATGGTCCTTTTAATTTCAACGGATGAATTCCTGCCCTAATTGTAAGTGTTGCTGGACAGATAAAAAAATAACACACAATCGACCATATACGATATACCACACATTTAGCACAAACCCTTCAAGAAAATTAAAATGCCATCAGGCAGATACTCCTTCGCTGAGTTCCTTTCCACGTACCACCATTTCTTTTGTGCATATAATACGAGTCCAGGCCCACAGTGCCAGATGACAAATTTACTGAACCGTTAAGAACACATACCCTATTCGGAAGTCATCATTAACATCAATCCACTCCACTGAAGATAGTTAAGGTAAGAAACGTGTTTTATACCTTTTTTCTTAGCCCACATCATCTCGAGGAAACGAATTAAAAATAAAAAAAGAGAAAAAAAACTCCATTACGAGATGCACCGGCACAGCCTGGAATCAACTGAATCGCTCAACCGAATTCATGAGATACACAGGGGGCACCGGCACCGGCACTGTATATACCGGCATGCGATATTGAACCAAGAGTCAATTGTGAAACAATGAACGCGCATCTCAACGGTCAAACAACACAGACTGCCACTTGCTCTGATGACAACAAGAAAGCTAAAGGGAAACCCTGACAGATAAAGACGACAAAAAAAAAAACAAAAAAACCCGCTCTTCATAGGGGAGGTGGAAGGAATTGTAACAAATGTCATGTGGGCACGTGTTCTTTCAAGCGAAGTATATTCGGTTTGCGTTTGCGCGCCAACAATCAAGAGAAGATGATGCGCGTCTGTTGCACTGTCTTCTTCTCCTGGTGCATCCAACTGGAGAGGGTTCACCTTCACCCTTGTGTACACGTACTTTTTTATTTCTTACAAAAAAATAATGTAACGACATCGTGAGCTTATACAGATGTTATAATCAGCGGTTGTGAAGATTATCAAATTGTACATTTAGGCCGTCAGGATAAACGCATTTGACGTTTCGGGGAGGTATTTGGTGCACGTTTGTACATATTTGAAAGTGAAGTGGGCTTGGTTTGATGGGCAGAACACCCTGGGGGATCAGTTGGTTAAATGTCCCACAGAAAATGTAATAGTTTCAAAAATGAAATCACTCCAATGAGTGATTGCAATGAACTGAAAAGACTCTTGGTAATTTGAACCACAGATCCAAATTGCAAACCTTTGAACTTCTAAACCATGAACATTTATGACAAGGGCAGTAAACTATTTAAAATACTTTCTTAATAAATATTTTTATGCGTTTAAAATTTATTTTTATCCTCGTACATACATTTTATGAAGGCTTGAAAGGAGACTAAAAACTGTAAAATTAAATATTTTTTAAATGAGTGAGACTAAAAACTTCTATAATGGTCGCATTCAGCAAATAAAATCTCCTATTTCGAGAACAATAGAGTGTTTCGAAGCCCCTACTTTTACTGATGGGCTTTATTTTGGTTCAAACCTCAAAAAACTAAAGCTGGTTTACAATGTTTTGTTCAAATATTGTTAAAAAGCGCATAATTACCTACTTTAACTTCTCAGCTGTTACCAATTACATTTGATTAACGTCATTTTTCAA
The DNA here is from genome assembly GCA_916610125.1 of Cheilosia vulpina. Lineage (NCBI taxonomy): Eukaryota > Metazoa > Arthropoda > Insecta > Diptera > Syrphidae > Cheilosia > Cheilosia vulpina. The sequence goes on from OU744277.1 coordinate 63,808,605, forward strand.
TTCTCCATTGATTTAATCTTGTTTTTTGCACTTTTTTATACACTTTTCCGTATTTCTTTTTTAACATAATTATACTACAACCAATAAAATCTGTTCTGTTTTCCTATAAGTTTTATAGCTGTCACTTGGCTTTTTCTTCTTTTTATTTGACACTAACGTTGTCGCGAACTACTAGGTAGTTGAAAAGCTCAAAAATTACGTTATAGAAAAGTGTAGCAAAAATCGCTATTAAATAGTAGATAGGAACGTAGTAGATCTGCTGCAGATTCGTATCTTAACGTGTGAACGTTTATGTGCACGACTCATGTTGGAAATTTGTGTTCCACAAACAACACTTTAGTTGCAAATTGCAATGCGTTGAAAGAAAAATGAATGAATAGAATTGGATGGAAAAATTTGAAGCGGTGCAGGAATATAGTTGGTGCTAAAATGTAACGCCATAGTTACAGAAATGCATCCAAAACTGTAAGCAACACAATCAAAGCTAAATCTAAGCACGTTTTTTACTCCGCACTGTATAAAAGGTCTTCACAAAATGTACGCTAGCGAAATGTTCCCAAAATACACAATTAACTTTGACAGATCAAAAGAAAAAAGAAAAATGTGTTTCAGGTTTTTTTGGCCACGTCAACAGTTTTTTTTTTTTTCCAGGAAAGAGCAGCCATTAAATCTACTCTTAAAAGTTCTTAAATGGAGTACTCATTCGTTGACATTTCGATAGTGTTGCATTCAAAAATCAAATTATATCTTGAGTCGACTAGATTGGTCTGGACTAGATGTAACCTGTCTCCACAAACTGGGGTGGTCGAGATCGCCACTTGCTTTGCTACATCAGCGGCATATGCGAACTGTCAGCTTAGTACTCAGTAATGAATTTCTTGAATAGATTCGTCGGTTACACCTCAATAAACGTCATGTGAAAAAGCTGTCAGAAGTCAGACCCAATTAACTAGATACACGAACGTCCAAATAAACTTCATAAATGCGATCAAGTTTTTATTAGCTGTGCTTTAGGCGGTTTCTAGCAAGTTCGAAAGATCGACCGGCGAAAATGCGTACTATGCTTATTGGAACAAGAATACGTTTTTGATATGTTCATATTAAAACATTATTTTCATTTGTTATTTGGTGTTATTACCAGTCGTATTAAGACAACAACCATCAATCTATTCTCAATGTTTATCAAGATTTATTAAATCTATTGACAGATCATAGCGTTTCTTGCTTTCGTTTTTCATGTAGCTTTGTGTTGTTTTTGAGAAAAATATCGTTTCTTTTATAACTATACGAAGCTTTGTACGGAATTTCCATAATTATAACTTCTTAAATGAAAAAACCGCAGTTTACGAGGGTAAAAAAGTACTCATATGAGTACTATGAGTGCGTTCAGACCAAAGGAATATCATTACCGTATTAAGTGGGCTTACGTTTTGTTTGTACAACCAGATACCTAACTCAAATTTCTATGCTTGACAGTTTATGGGTAGATGCGGCATTTTGAAAGATGGCACACTTGTTTGTTAATATTTATGTGACTCACATTTTCATTTGCAAAACCTAGATTGGTGTTAGATTGTTGTAACTCAAGACCTAAAGCCACATGACAGAACTCGCGGCCTATACCTAGTAATACATTTGCTTAAATCGCAAATCACTTTCTGCCAGCCCAGATAGCTATACTCTCGGATAGGTCGTTGGGTGTCGCAGGTGGACAAAAGTCATGAGCGAAAATAGACAAGGTCTTGCAGGGGTCATGGGACTAAGCCCCTGGACTAGTTTCATTGGGGCTATATGTATGCCAGTATGTCAATTCCATGATATATGACATTTCGAATCGGCTGCGTTGTTACAGTTCGCTTTCCAATCAATATATACCCACACATCCGTTTGCTGGGTTCAGTTCGCATAAAGATTGTCTCCAGCATACCGCAGAACAACACAAACACAGTTTCAGAGTACGCTCCATGGCAGATTACACCCTTTGGCAGTTGCCGATAGATAAATGCTTCTAGTTCAAGCATCGGTGGCTACCTATCTGTCACTCAGAGGCTATTCTAAGCAGAAGAAAGAATACCTATGCAAACGAAAAACGCACACATTTTGAATTAAACGAACTTAATTATAAATCTAAGAAGGTAGGTATGGCTATATCACACTACCGCCGTGACTATAAATATCGACAGCATTAAATGGCTACATCCAAAAACTGTCAACGGCTGGTTGAATGAACCTGCCTTCGATATAACCTATTGTTCGCCACAAATTAGCATATGAACTTCTGTAACCTTATTGTCAACGGAAATTTGAATTATTTATGAAATCAATGTGTCAGCTTGTTAGGCTGACCGTCTACGCTATGACCCACATAACTACAATCCACACGATTCACAAGAACGAGTCTGAATAAGACGCGTAGCTTCGGGTCGTATCTTGACCTGAAACCAAACTTATAAAAGATGGAATTATTCGCAAAATCTTCTTAGTTCTGTTCAGGCTCGGTTCAATAGTGAGATTTTCTTCTCTTGACGAAGATGAAAATTTGGATAGTGGGCCTGCTTATCCTTGGGGCGGCTTTATCGTTGGCTAACGGTAAGGATTTTTGGAATCAACCGGAGACATTTTCTAAATTTAGTTTTTTTTTTTAATTTGTTTCAAGCAGGCGAAAATGACGATGATGACTACGAAGTTAAACGATTCCACGTGCAAAGCCGTGAGCTGGGTGGCAGCCCTACTTGCATCGAGACCAGACGCAAAAGATCCACATCCGAGTCGAATGGTGTAAGGGATACCTATGGTGCTGCACCAGCCGAAGGCGAGGAGGAACTTGAAGCCAGCACCGGCACCGGCCCTGGAGGTACAGATTCAGTTTCAGGCGTTCTACTACAAGATTCAGATTTAGACGGAAACGCCGGAGTATTAGTCATACGCAATCAGGCGGCCAATACCCCTATTTTGTTTGAACTACGTCCAGTGGAGACGGACTCAAGTGATATGTATTACGAGAGCGACGACGAAAATAGTCCCGATGCCCCTGATGAAGATGATGATGATGACTTTGAAGACTTGCAAGACAAAGACACAGCCAACGACGAGAACAGCGAGGAGGTCGCGGTACAATCCGCCAACATGGAAAATAGATACAAGCCGAGTGCTGATTTGGACAACGATTCGGGCGAGGGCGAGGACGAGGCGACAACAGTGAAAAGACGACGCATTCCAACAACTAGAAAGCCCAAGCGCAAGCTATCGAATGGTGATTCCAGCTTGGTCACAAGAAAACCAATTAAGAAACGGAAAAGGATTTCAAATGTGCCCGCCAAACGAAGGCCCAATCGCAGGAAGAATCAAAGTCCGAGTAAAATTCGAAAAACTACTAAAAAACGAAAACCAACTAAGAACCGAAAACCATCTAAGAAACGCAATCAAAATAAAACCCGTAGGCGCAGGCCAAGCAAAAAGAGATATGAAAATGTAAACGGCGACCCAATAAGCTCAGACAGTAATAGGCGAAGGTACCAAAGTAATAGTAACGGTAATAACAATAACAGGCATCAATTCGGTAACAGGCATGACAGCAACTTAAACAGGAGGAAAAATATCGGAGAGAATATAAACAAGGGCTCTGGAGATAATACCGTGTCTAGGACTATGAGCACAACGCACACGGGCACTGCTGCTGATGTGAACTGCATTATCATCACCAAGGATCCAACTCCCACCACACAGAGACCATTTTGGGATATTTTAGGCAGAAGTGCATCCGGTAGTGAGGATAGAAGTTTCGGGCATAGAAAGAGATTCAAGAATCGTGTTCAATTCGTCAATGCATGAGGAAGTTGACTTTATTATTATTTTTTGAATAAATAAAATATTAAAAAATTTAAAATTAAAATTATAAATTTCTATATCACTTTCGGTTGTTTCTTCTTCTTCTTAGCTAATAACAGACAATTTTGAGTTAGACAAATTCAAATTGTCCCACAATTTTATGGGATGAATGTCAAAACTGTTGGCAATGATCTTGTTGAACCATAACTTTTAAAATTAAAAAGATTGCGTAAAGCCTTGTACGCACCTGTTCCGGAGCGAAATATTCGGTGGTCTCCAAATGGACAGCGAAACCTTTGCGAAAAGGCAGAGTAAAATAATTTGTGGAGAGTTCCATTAGCTGAAGAAGAAGCGTTTTTTCGCGCGTTTTTTGACGCTTTTTTTGACGCGTTTTTTGAAGCGTTTTTTCGCGCATTTTTTCGCGCGTTTTTTCGCTCGTTTTTGACGCGTTTTTTTTAAGCGTTTTTTGACGCATTTTTTCGCGCGTTTTTTGACGTAATTTTTCGCGCGTTTTTTGAAGCGTTTTTTTGACGTCATTTTTCTCGCGTTTTTTCGTGCGTTTTTTGACGCATTTTTTGACACGTTTTTTGATTCGCTTTTTTGACGCGTTTTTTGAAGCATTTTTGGACGCGTTTTTTGATTCGCTTTTTTGACGCGTTTTTTGAAGCATTTTTGGACGCGTTTTTTTGACAAGTTATTTGACGATTTTTTTCGCGTTTTTTTTACGCGTTTCTTGACACGTTTTTTCGGGCGTTTTTTCGCGCCTTTTTTTGACGCGTTTTTTCGCGCTTTTTCTATGCGTTTTTTGATGCCTTTTTTCGCGCGTTTTTTGACGCGATTTTTCGCACGTTTTTTGACGCGTTTTTTGATGCCTTTTTTCACGCGTTTTTTTAAGCGTTTTTTTGCGCTTTTTCTGACGCTTTTTTTCGCTCGTTTTTTTGACGCGTTTTTTTGCACTATTTTTGATTACGCACGATTACTTGTATAGTTAAATAGATTAAATAGACAGAGGCGCAATGCAATGTCTATATGTTTGAGTCCATTCTGTGCGACTAACACGAATTTCATCATGTGGGGCATAGTCACACAGGCTACACTTAAAAGGGAACCTCTGCCACTTCGTAGTCAAAACAGATCTAAACTCAGATCATAACTCCGAACAGTCACATAAAAATAAGTCAGATTTGCTTTCGTTTTCTCTTCAATTTGTCATTCGTTTCAGTTTTGACATTTCCCTTTATTCTCAAACCGAAAGATCATCATCATCATCATCAAAATCGTTATAACGTTGGTGTCATCGCATGACCTCACGAATTGCACCCTCTCGTTACCAAAAACGTATGGTAAAGTTCATGTAGCATGATTGAAATTAGAATTTAAATGGCATATTAGAGTAGATGGTTAGGGTGTGTGTACACTGTACACTACACTAACGGTTGAACTTTCATCCCCCAATATAATATTGTGAGCGCTTAACTGTTGGTAGTGTTGTTTGCTAACTCTGCGGGAAGCGAGCGCCTTTTTACGCATTTTCAGCTTCAAATTGGATGTAATTTGATGTTGTTTTGAGATGAATGCCAAATTAAATGCTCAAATTGAATGTTTATTTTGTGGGCTTACTTGAGGGATGATGCGTTCTTCCAAAAGTCAAGGGCGTTGGTCTTTGTGGATAAATTGCGTGAAATTAAGTAATTAAATTTGAGGGATACACGGGCAGGGATACAGCATTGTTTGGTATTATTGCGGATGGATGTGAAAACGAAGCTGGAGAGGGTGGTTAATGGATTTTTAAGAGCAATCATTTGTTATACTATACTAATTATTTGAAGTGAAATTGGATAAATAATTGGCTCTTAGGAATAAAGGTGATTTTGTAATCAAAATTAGCTGGTGGCGGTAGGTGATGATTACAGAACTTGCAAATGGATGTATTTGGTATTTGGTACCGTTTCCTCTCATCCAAGCTATGGTTTAGAATTCTAGTTGCACCAGCTATCTATCTCACTGACTACGATTTTAAATAGAACTTTGAAGGAGCTTTTCATGTCGTATATTTCTTGTCGGAGTCACGAGGCATAAATGCTGCAAGGCTGTTAGCCACCGGAAATGATTTTTGCGGAGGTTGCGCGAATGAGGAGTAGAGGAAACACATTTATACAGTAGCGTTCTATAGTAGAGTTTTCATTCGAGGAACTTGCAGAACCTCATTTGTTTGAGTTATTCCGAATCTTTCGAATAATTGCCACCTAACCTAACTTAACCATGGGAATGTTTGCCGGAATTTAAAAAATGGCTTTGTAAATTTCTTTGAGAGCTGAATTATAAGAACCTATTTCAAGATGATTGTAGTCTTGGATGTTTGCAAGAGGTGGGGCAGCTTCAATTGTAAAATGTTACGGAAGTTGAACTTGGGAAAAATCATTCAGTAGTCCATCACACTTGCGTAATAGTTATAAACACCCGCTCAAAAATTACGGACATTCTAAATTAAATATTATTTTCGCAAGATACCTACAACTCTCGTCAACATTAAAATTGGTATCTGCAACATTTTCATTTAATTCGAATATCCAATCCAGTCCATTTAGCAGATCAACAAGATTAAAGACTTTGATACGATAAGATCCTTAATTTTTGTCAATATAAATTAACAGAGCCATATAAGTAGAGCCATAACAGTAGGTCAATGCAAAATGTAGCAACTGTATTTAAAATTGTCTAGTCCCACGGAAAACCAACCCACTCTAAGATCCCCTTCAAAAGAAGCAACGAATTAGACACACTCTTTAAGCCAAAAACAACAACAAAACCAGGCAGTTCCACTTCGTGTATAAATGAACTGGAATCCACATTATCCAAAAGATGGAAGAAGATAATGCATTCAAACTGAAAATTTATTAATTTAATAATGCAATGCACAAGAAGGAAGTTACCTCCGCCATCATGTGCAAGATTTATAATACGTAATACGTGCAATTAAAACGCTTAGTAGACTGGTGCAAGGCACTAACAGTGCAAGTGCAGATAGATCACTTTCATCTGCGCTAAATAACTGCAATAGGAACAAAAAAAAAAAAACTGCAACAACACCGCATAGACGTAATATAACACCATCTAACAATCTGATGGTTACCTCTTCTATTCGCTTTATTGACACTCGATTTCTCCTCTTAACCGGGGCGCTAAAAATTAAAAACACGCAAACACGAGAGTTTGCCAAATCAATACCATACGGCAGACACGGACCGACATGCAGCAGACGCGACGCGAGAGCTTCACTTTAGCGAGAAGTAGGAAACAGCTACTGCTACTGCTGCTGGCAACTTCCACTCTCTACACCAACGAGCGGGTAAATCCGCTAATTAATTGCATGCAATTAAAAAATGTTTCTTGGATAATTAAAACTACACAAAGCCAGTAACAAATTTGTAATGCTGCGCATTGTAATAGATACAAAGGAAGGAGAGGAGCAAAACTATCGAAGATGGCCGCAGCGCAGCACGAGCCGTATGCTTCACAGTTCGTCTTTATGCGCAATGCATGGCCGCGACACGCTAAAGCAACAACAAAAGCTATGCATCTGTGAATGATTCGTTGACTGCGTTTTCACTTTTGTTTTTCATTTGCATTTTTTCAGCAAATCAGTTTGTTTTTAAATTTTTTGTTACAATTATGAGGAAAAACTCTTGTATCTGGATTATGATGAATTTGCTATTAAATTTGTGATTAAATAGCTGAATCTTAATTTGAAATGTGAAATAATGCAAGTCAGCCATCGCAGGCAGTCGAATGAACAAATTTCCAAATTTGGAAGCTACTCCCGCAAGATGTCCGTCCATTAAAAGAATTCTGGAAAATCACAAGAGCGGATGCCGGGTGGTTTGGGTAAAACTTTGCCTTGGGGTCTGTTTGACGAAGCTACTCCCACAAGTACGTACGCATACGAATTTGCAACATGCAGTAATAAACCAGTTCGCTGATATCTTGTAGGAATCTTAAGTATAAGGTGAATGGGCTTATTCTGTCAATTATCCGAATGCTTCGAAGCCATGTTTCACTGAGGAAAGACTCGTTGGGTGTTAAAATTTATTTTACAATCATTTTGACATTTCCATAACGACATTGGGGACGTTCAAGTATCTAGTTTAGTAAGTCTGACAGCTCTCTTACTACGTGAATCTCGGTTTTGATTGGTCGAAATCGGTCATGTGAGCAGCTGTTTCAGTTGACGTCTATGGAGGGATAGCCGACAAATCTAGTCAAGAAATTCGTGACTGAGTACTAAGTTGACAGTTCGCGTATGTGGATGACGTTGGAAAAGTGACGTTCCCGACTAATCTAGTTTTTGCGTTCAGGTTGCATCTCATCCAGACCAATCTAGTCGACTTAAGATGACTAGATTCTTGAATGCGGCCATTGACAATACCTCTCATCATGTTCCCAAGAAAACAACCGTGCGTCACTGTTATAATATTGGCGACGTTCGGTTTTCTGGTTAAATTAGCTGACAGCTGTCAAAATCAAAACTAAAAATAAACCTCGAGAATACAAAAACAATTCGAATTGACTAGTCAACGCGTTCGTATACCTAGTCCAGACAAATCTAGTCGATGTTTTACATGAACTAGGTATCCGAACATCCCCATTTATTTCTCTTTCAGATTAATTCGCGTGTTATATTTCAGTGGGTAATAGGAAAACAAAAACAATACATATCTATTTCGAAAAATTAATGGTGACAGATATGAGAAATAAGTTTGGTTTAAGCTGGATTTCATTTTCGTTGCCTTCTACTGCGCGTTTATAAATATAACACATTCATAAGGTAGCTAACAAAATTGAGAGTTTATCTGTTTGCATGTGGATTTGAATACACATCACATTAAAACCATAAACTAAGTATTAAATAGACCGTCAGCTCCCGCGCACCTACCCGATTTCCCCCGCAAATTTTGAAAAGAAAATTCTCTCTTAAATTTCCTATCTGTGAATACGTGTGAAGCAGCAAAAAATTAAATTCTAAATGGCGGGAGGTGTAATAAAATACTGACACTTAGCAGTGTTCCTACATCGTGGGATCTCTACCTTTTTGAGGGAAATTAAATTTTGTTCACAAACTTTCTGTGCGTCAAAGGAAAAAACATAACAATAATCTCACAAAAAAACATTCAAACTACATTCCACCATGAATATCATAGCACTAAATGTACATAAAATGAAGATTTGCCTTTAGCAACAATTTCTAGTACCAAAAAATTATCATTATAATGTTAGGAAACTGCGATTTTTATATTGAAGATTAATTTTGTGTGATTTTTTTTTCCGAACAATACAAATACTTTTGAAAGTATGCCGTTTTCATAAAAAAATCGAGGTAATTTGAGTTTAGTGAAAAGAGTAAAATGAACACCCTTAGTGGGAAAAATAAAGACAGATTGTCAAGAACACTGACTGAGAGTTAGTGTATTTGGTGAGTTTCTGTCAGCTGATGGATGCGTTCTGAGAGTTTATATTCGTTGTTGTATTTCACCACGGAAACATGTATTGTACCAAATGTAGAATAGCGAACGTAATCAACATAAATAAATGAAAGAGTAAAGTGTGCAAGTTCATTCGTTGAAATAAAATAAAATATTTGTTTCCTATAATTATTATGTCTGTTTTCGTTTGTTGTTTTTGGCGAAAAATTATTTCACCGGCGAATGTCGATGAAAAAACTGCAACCAATATAAAGAGAAAAATTGATTAAGAATATTAAAATTTAAAATATGTTTCAGGGGAAAGATATAAACATTTAAATTTACGGAAGCTCATAATTGCGAAAATTGTATTGAAAAAAAAAATGTTTATTGGTAAGGCCCAATCTTTCCATGAAGATTCCGTTTATTAATGGAAAACAAATTAAATTTATTAGAAAATTTGAAACAAATGAAATTATTAATTATGAAATTACATTTGAAATAAAATGTCGAGAATATGAATAATGTGCATTTATAATAAAAAGAAAAAGTCTATAAGGCACAATCAACGAAAATTGATTTTCTTTAAAATGTACGGGAAAGAACGAAACTCAAAATGTATATAAGCAAAATTTGAAATAAATATATTTGCTGATTTGTACCCCGATATGTCTCACGCATTTATGTAAGTTTTTCTGCATACAATTTTCTTTTTATTCATGCGAATAATGATTAGTAAACGGATATTTTTTTATTTTTTGTCGATCATTCATATAGTTCATCGATTTCCATTATTTACAACATAAATGTAAACATCCCGTACTATATACATTATCCTAGTAAAATGAGAGAAATCCTCTATACCTATGCGTTTTAATAAATTTGGTACTAAATTCACCACACTACCCACCGTTTTCTTAACACGACCCGATAACGGCCAATTATTTGAATTATTTGAATTTTTGCCAATGTTACCACAGAATGAACTGTCAGGTATCTGTCAGGTTCCTAGGTGCGAGTGTATGCGTGCGTCTAATCTACTTTAACATGGCACACATACTTTGCCACATAGGAACACGGAAAACAGCTTGTAGGCAAATTCTCTTGAAGTGTTGAAAGAGCTGACGGTCTATATAATACTTAGTTTATGATTAAAGCTACTCGCACAATGATATGTATGGTTCTTTCAATAATACAGAGCTCAACATGAAAAGGATGGAGATGTCACCCCAGTACAGTAGACATAGAAATTTAAAATTTCCCCTAAAATTTTTCAATTTTTGATGTCATCTCACAGCTGTCTCTCAATGGTCAATGGTGGGAGGGGGGACGTTCAGGTTCAAGTATCTAGTCTGACAACTGGCTGACTTGATGTGTCTCAGTTTTTATTGGCCCAGGTCGGTTACAAGAACAGCCTATTCACTGGACGTTTTTGGCCAACGAATCTAGTGAAGAAATTCGTAACTGAGTACAGTACTAAGTTGACAGTACATATATGTGGCTGAGGTAGAAATAGTGACGATGTTGACCAACATTGTTTTTTCCCTCAGGTTACATCTATAGTCAAGACCAATATACTTAGTCGACTAGATTTTTTCATGTGCCCAGAGTTTTTGCATGGACTGGTGGTGATCGTTTCGTGTGGTGTTGAATTCGTTTGTTGTTTCATTTTTTGTTGCCATTTAAAGTCGGTAGGAATATATAAATAATATATTTATATTTATTTGTCTCCCCCATCCGAGTCCAACATACACGATATGAAACATTTTTTCATTTGTTATGTAATTGTTATATTAAATTACGGTGATTAACGATTTTTTTTTTCCTTACAGCAGCTCATGCAACTGTTTTGCTCCCCTTAGAAGGTGTTTATAAAGCCTTCATCTTTATCTTAAAGTTCAGCCATGATTTTGAAAGCGAATGCAGTTAGTAAAAAATGACTGAAGACTTGTTTTTTGAGAACGTACACTTGCTTTTTGTTTATTGCTTGCTTTGTCTTGAAAAACAAAAAGCAGTACAATAAGGCTGAAAGATAGTTTTAAAGTAGTTAATTAAATTGATTGACAAATATAATCAAATATAAACAATAAAATTAATACCCCTTTAACTAGCTCTTGGCATTTAAGAAACTTAGAACGACATTTCGGAATCAGCTTTAAATTTTTCAGTCGTCGTATTCAGTTTAGTTGATGAATTACGTCCTATTTAACAGCGAATATACATTTTGCTTTCCTGCGAAAAAATTACATCTGCTCCTTTAGAGCATAATTCCAAATATGATCCTGTAGACACACATGTACATAACTACTTCAGCTAAGACTGTAATTTATGATGTTCACTTCCGCGTATTTGCATTTTAATATTTCTTTTTTCTAAGAGTCTAAACAAAGACCGAAAATGGTCCAGCAAACACTTCTGGACCATTTTCTTTAGATCCTATTGTTGAAAAATCGGCGAGATCATCCTCATGAACTATTATTGCTTTTCAGAGGATATATCCTCAACACGCAGGTAATCTTGATCCCTTATTCACGTTTATGGGTCAATATTTATTCAATTTCATCCCTTGTGTCCTAGTAGCATTTGAAATAATCTTCTCCGCTTAGGCTACTGAAGGTCATTCCCTGAGGTGAATGGAATTTCCATTTACATCACACCTTTGTACTGATATGCCCACAGCGAAAAATAACAAAAGGTTGAGAACAGGACACCAATAAATCATGGGAATACCCTGCGTAACTGACAAGAAATCCAACAAAAGGGTAGAGTCTCGAATAATATTTCCCCTATGCTTTGATGATTTTTTTATAAATAATTCAAAGGTCATGGAACGCTTGATGAGTACTGAAATCATAGCGTTTCGATGAAGGCGGGTGAAAACATTTCGATGCATCGTCTTGGTGGATTGGGACTACGAAATAAAATTGAAAAAATAGTTTATTCGAATGGATACTATTTTTTTGTAGTAATCGTAAACTACTTTAGCTGCAAAAACTAAAATTACGGCTGTCAACCTTTCTGTTGCATTTAATGATTTGTGATTGCTGCTCATCGCTCACTTGACGCAATTTGTAGTCACTCCCTGACAGGGGAAAAGGACACGTTCAAGAATTTATTTATATTAATTCGAATAGATTTGTCTGGACTCTATGTAACCTGAACGCAAAAAATAGATTGGTCGGGAACGTCACTTTTTCTACGTCAGCTACATATGCGAACTGTCAACTTAGTACTCAGTCACGAACTTCTTGACTAGATTCGTCGGCTACCCATCCATAAATGTCAACTGAAACAGCTGTTCATATGACAGAACTAAGCCAATCAAAACTGATTTACATCAAGTCAGACAGTTGTCAGAATTACTAACTTACATCCCCAATGTCTTTTCAAGAGGAATAGTTATGTACACAGGAATGACAGTCAAAATTGAACTCTTCAAATAAATCTGATGATGAATACTTAGGTGTTGTTGGTGTTTGAAATAATTAAAAGTCACCGAGGTGTTCCTTAGCAAAGTTATTGTTCTTCTAAGCAATACTTCAAATAATCGAAATTTCCCAACAGAAATTGTTCAGTCAAAGTTTACTTCAAGTGAGAAACGTTAATATTCCTCGTTTTCCTCCATGCGCAGGAGTCAGTACAGTTTGTCAGACGCTCATGAGACAGGTGGGGTGTGGGAAATAACCTTAAAATACATTTTTTTATTTTTCCGTCTGTTAAAACTGATGCCTACACCAGCACACAGCCACGGAGCAAATGGCTATCAATGGCGATTTTGCTTTCGAATATTTGTCATTCGCAAGAGAATACCGGCCAGGTAGGTTGCCTCAAGGGCTTATTATCATTTTTGAGAATTCAACCTGAAGTCTTAGGATTATTCGTTTTCCAAAGCTACCCTGAATACACGCGCTAAAAATATCATCAAATGAGCCATTTCTTGTATTCATAGCGGCTTTTGTACGACGCAATACTGTCGTTGACGGAAACACGCTAGAAATATACGAAGACGAGTAATGGAGTAGTAGCGAGAGCTTACTCAGTTCCATTCCAATCTTTTCGACTGCCAAGTAACTATGGTGTTCTTCAGGCAAAAGTTATGGCTCTTCGTGAAGCCGGTGAACCGCTGAAAGAGAGAGCTATCGAGCTCAGATATCGTCATCTACAAAAAATAGTAAGACCTAAATTGGTAATGCACTGCCGAAGATGTCTAAATTAGATCTCGCTGTGGTTCCTGCTCACAGAGAGGTATCAGAGGAAACTGTAGAGTAGGCGAACTAGCAAGACACGGCACGAAGATGGAACTAGGCACTGAGGAAGGAGAGCCCCATATGCCAATAGAAAACGCAAGAAACGACATCTCAACATTAGCTCTGCAACAGGCTTAACAAAGACGGCGTCATCTAAGTAGCCGCATTCATGCGAAGCAGAGATGGTCAGGGCCACATATAAGCTGACATAGAACAATGAGGCCGCTCAATTTCAGCAGAGCACAAATCGGAAGTCGGAACTCTCGGTATTATCAGGTTGCCTTGTATTGGGTAATGGGTAGAAATGCCGCAATGTTAGGAGTCACCGAAAACTTTTTTTATAGCAGTTGCAGATATCCGAAGAAAGTTTTGCAGATATTTAAAGAAATAAATAAATAATAAGCGCAACAGGTCCGTCGGCCTAGTCTACATTTCGTGTGGGTTTTTAATTTTTTAGGGCGAATGCAAGTCCAAACGGACTCTTTCATGACAGTTATAATCTCGGATGTTTGTCAGACGTTCGCAAGCAGTTTCACAGTGGGAAAAAAAAACCTTAATTGGAATTTGGTATTTTTTTCGGGATTCGAGCCTGGGACCCCTCGCTTAGTGGTCCAACACAGTAACCACTAAACCACTGCGCCGAGAGATATTTACTAATTATTTGAAATGTGTCTCTTCTTCTACCCAAAGCCCTTAAACAAATTGCCCCGAGTTCTAAGTCAATATAAAACAAAAGAGTTGAGCTGCAAACTGTGTCTCCCTGAGTTAACTTTTTTCTGGTTTTCTTATGGAAAAAAAATCAAAAAACAAACCTTTCCAAAATGTTTCATAAATTCAGCGGGCAAATATTTATCAAACCTCTGTCCGCGCTGCTTACGGCAAAAGTTTAAAACTTCAACGTTGAAGGTGTCCAAAGCATTCCCATTTCCAAACCCCAACAGCCATTGAATTCAATTTCATGAGATGAACTCATACAAAGCGAATCAACAGGTCCAACAAAACCGATTACCATCATCTCACACGCTTGTGGATAGAGAAGAGCCATTAAACAACAGACGCGCCCGCTAGCATCCGCGCCGCGTATCCGAACATCATCCGCAAATCACTGATGAGTACCACGTTCGCATCGTTCACTGTTTATCATTCATGACCCATTATGGAAATAAACCTTTAATCTTGGCATTTATGTGCATTGAATTCTAGTTGCAGCATTTCGTTCATCCGCCCATCAGGCCAGGCGGCTCACACAGTCTAATTCGATGGATACTTTCGAGATCCAACTGACGCCCGATATGGCTAAATGTTGTACGTACCTGTGTGAGTATATTTGGATGCAACACCACGTTATCACCACATGATGACGATGATGATGATGAAGATGAGCGGCGTGAAGATCGACACTGTCGATCTCGGGTTATGTGGGTGTACCCAACTACTGGCTTGGCCTTACAGGTACAGGATGCGACAAGCCATCAGAATACTAATTGGGAGTAGGCACCGATCATCTTCAGTTGCCAGAGATACACAAACAAAAATGTAAACGAACCGGAGGGTATGTTATTGGATTTGGTATATATTTTGGTTTGGTACAATGGAATGAATGATTCTTTGATGGTTTCCTTTGCGTCTGCGCGTGCTTCTGTGCGCTCTTCTCAGCGTTTGTCTGTGGAGCAAATCTGAATACAAATTTGTCGCTGCGGTTAATTCTCTTAAAATGAATAAATAATTTAATGGAGCCTCTGGTGTTGTTGTTTTGTAAAGGTGTACCTTGTACTCGTCGTGGGACAAAGATTTGGAAACAAGAGGCCAGCAGAGTAATTTATGTTATGGATCTCTCAAAGTAACCATTTATTAGTTGAAAATGTTTTTTCTCGTCCGGCTTATCCGCCAGTTATGATGTAATTCGGTGGTTACGAATTCAAAGTTATTGCGCGCCATTTGGGTGTATCATTTAGTGTGATAGTATCTTCAAGGTGTTTGCCTTAACAAACATGAGACAAATTCAGGTATACGTTTGAGGATTGGTGTTGATCACTTTTATTTTTCATTTTAATCTCGATAGTGGTTGCTTTTGCCGTAGATGTGCAGTGCTTTTCGTGCTCTTCCCTGGATGTATACAATTCCACATTGCACTCGCAGTGCGTCAGGTTATTTTGTACATCGTCAACTTGTAGTGCGTATTGATTGAGGCCCAAAATCACACCAGACCGTAGCGCACCTTCAGTAAGAAAATAAGTAACTAAGTATTTTGAATTGAAAATACGAATTTTGTGTGCCCATTTTAGGGCAGACTGTCCAATGTTTGATGGCCTAATTTGAGACAACCGGTTCGGTAAACATTAAGCCAACACCCGTACGTCAAAGGAGCTACATTTGGGACGAGAAAATTGCCGCGGTCCCGTAAAATATACAGGAGAACTCGAGGCATTTATATTCTTCTTTTACAGGCTTCAACTTGGGGATTTTTGTATTAGGACTTGGGTCTAAGGCCAAGATCCAACTGGCCCACGAGCTCAAAGTTAAAGATTATACAGACTACGTGGTTTGTTTGCTGACTGGGCTTTGGAGAGTTGCGTTTTTGGATGAATGGCTATCTTAACAAGCAAAACTGCATTATATGGGACCACTTCAATCCACACAAGGCTCAACAGGTATGGCAATTCATCTACAAAAATTTACTGTTTAGTTCGGATTTTGGGCCGGCCGGCGGCCTAATGGAAGTGACGTTGGTGAGGCCATCACCATCAATGGCGAGCGCTACAGAACGATGCTTACCGATTTCTTTTGGTCCAAATTGAGGAATGTGGAGGTAGGCGTCCACGTCCAGCAGGACGTGGCTATGTGCTACACAGCGGACGACACGATGGATATTTTGCATTAGCAATTTGAGGGTATGGTTATCTCTCGCTGAGGTACATGAATTGGCTACTTTTTCTTGTGGCGTTTCCTAAAGTCGCAGGTTTATGCCCAAAAAAAAACCGATGTCCTTAAGGTCAGTGAAACCATAACTAATGTCATCGCTCACGTGCCACCGTGAGAAGCCGCAACGGACAGTTGAACGATGTTATATTTGTCGTACTTAATGGCATACATTATGGGACTTTAAAATAAAAAAGAATACATACACATAGCTTGTTTATATTCGACTTTCCTCATTGAAAAACTTTTTACGTTGTGCTAATTATCCTTTTTCTGTTTCTGTTCTTTTCCATTTGATGGCATTTTGTGAACTGGAATATGCACCAGTGCCCCTTTTATTCAGTTCAGGGTTGCCAGTTTAGGGGATTTCCCCCCAGATTTAGAAGTTTTTAGTGCGAAAGGGTGACTGAAATCTGATTTTTTTTTTAATTCTCTTTTATTTGTATTTCGTTAACCTTTTTGGTAACCTTAAAATGTGCTTTCACTGAAAAGTTAAATTATAGGCATTCTCCGAACGTAAGAAACGCTGAGTAACCTAAACTTTAGACTGACGTAGCGTAGAGATTCTTCGTTCTGTTCTGTCCACAACCAAATGAATCAAAATTGAGCATGACAATCGAAGATGAAATACGTGTGTTAATTTAAAAATGCCTTTAAATACTCGATCGGTCCTTTAAAGCCAGTGGAAATTATTTTTTCTAATATCTTTGGACTGTTCTCGTTTACAAAACAAGTCTTTCAAGAAAAGCTAATGCCAGTTTCATTACGAAAAAGTTATAGTTTTTTTTGGAATAGTTCCTTACACAATTTCCGGATTTAAGCACCACCCTCAATTGTAAATTTTATAAACAACTATTTCATCAATAAGTTCAAGGTGTGGTTTCAAAATGCAAATTGTGCTCTTTTTATTCGGAAAACCAAAAAAAACATGTTAAGAAAAATAATGACATAACAGTTTTTTTTTTTTTGTAAAATATCCAATAAAATATCTTGACCGTCTGGCAATCTGATCTACACATTCTTTCTGAACGAAAAGTACACACAAACAAAGAACGCAGCATCACCTGCAATTGACCGAGTCGGGGCGTAAACCACCACCGGCGTGAATATTCTTCTAAAAATCTGATTTTTATTGCAAAATTATTTTTAAATAATATTTTAAAAAATTAGAACGATTCTGCTTTCAAGTGTTTATCTTCTTAAACGAGGAAGAACTTATATTGTTGGGAAGTTTGGCTGATGAAAACATTTTTTTTTTAAATCATTTGTATGAGAAGAATATCGTGTTTCACTCAACTAGTTTGATTGACAAGAAAATTATTCGAAAATTCTGTAAAAAAAAACCTACTCAATTAGAAAACCATTTTTTTTTACTTTCGGTCCATTTTGTTTAAATTTGCATATTTTCCAAACGGCCAGTCAAACTAAATTCCATCACACAGAACTCTCTACCGCAAGTCCAGTTTCTGAAAACAATAGAAGAAAGCAAACCTTTAAACCACGGCGCACAGAAATTATCCAAATCCGTTAAAAATACCTAGGGGGTAAAATATTCAGCAGATCTTGAAGGTATTATGTGTTCTAATTTATCAGCTTACCTGGAACGTCAAATGTTCGTTATTTTTCCTCTTCTCCAATTTTAGTAAGAGTACATAGACCCAAATGGTCAAGATTTGCATTGTCTAATAAAAACTATGTACAGTGTATAATATATCCCATGTCGTGTGAAATTATCTACAAAAAGGTGTATATACAAAAATACTGACCGAGTGGAGATTATTCCATTTGGCTTTATGAGTGTTCTTTTGCAGGACGCAAACTGCCCAGAACTAGAGCACATAAATTACGCGATTGTATCCTTAATTTGCATCTTAGACTTGATGCGACGAGAAATATTCCCACAAACAAAGGCATTGTATTCTTTCCTTCTAGCTCAGGTAGAAAAATCTGTTCAATTTGTATTCTTCGCGAAGGACGTTATTTTTTTTATATATAATAGCGTTCTCCAAAGGGTTAATTTGTATGGACATTCGGGGTGGCACAGGTAAATCGGAACAGCATCGTTTCTTTGTCTTCCTTCGATCGTAAACCTCTTCTTTTCTGGGACGGTCGACTTGTGTTATAAATAATGCCGGAGACGGAAGAGGGTCACATCTTATGCTGATACTAAAAGTAGAATGGTTCCTAATCCCAATTCGTCAATTATTAATGCCTGCGAATTGTATTAGAATGCCGGATAATTTTCTTCCACCTTTTCATTTCTATAATTTGACTGATTATTGCTGTCATTTTTGACGTATGCAGGTATGTTCAATGAGTTTAAAATAGCTTTGTTTCTTAGTAAATTATTTAATTGCATTACAAAAAGCAGGTAATTTTATTCCCCGGCTGTAAATTCGACTGAGCTACAAAAATGCATGTTTATAATGGCCGGCCATCAATTCTCTTGCTTTTATGGGCTTATCGGTGGTCAATTGTTCTGTGTTTCGTTTTTAATTTGCTGTAAAAAAAAACTCTGTGAGTTCAGGTTTGATTAAAATAGTAAAATATGCATTACGGAATAAGGAATTTTTGTACCAAAGTCCAATTACAGTGCCTGACTTTATGAATTTTTTCGGGAAAACAACTTTTAGACAGCCGCCTTTCTCCGGAAAAGGTTTATTATATCTCTGTAATGCCAGTATTTTTGACAAAATCGATCAGAACTGTCAATGCACGCGTTCCGCCCATGGAGAGCGATGAATCGTCAGTGTTAATTGTGTTATTTTTTTTAGACTTTAGACAGTTCATTCAATAGGGTCAACCCATAGAATCCGTCGCATCCGTTGCGGCAACGTATTTGACTGACAGGTAGATAGAATACACAGCACCTTATGGAAGCTGACCCATAAGCAGCGCCGGATGCGACGGTTAAAGTAAGTTTTCTGTCCGTCGATCCGTTGACGGTTCTCACAGCGAGAGAGGCGGCGCTTTCATTGGTGGAAATATTGAGAGCATGAGAGAAACTGTCATTAGTTTTCTTATATCGTGGGATTTATTCCTTTTTGTGGGAATTTTCCATGGGAAAAAGTAAAAAGCTACAAAAAACATTCAAATTATAATTTTTTGCTGAAATTTCATCAAAATTGGTATCTACATTTCACCGTGATCATTACGACACTGAATTTACATAAAAAAGTGCTTATCTAAATCGCATTTTGGCAAGATTTTCTAGTACCAACATTTTCTAATTCCAAAGTGTAATGTTGGAATACAGTAACACAGAATGTTTTTTAATGCTTAAAAAATAGCACAGCAAGACTTGCAGTAGCAGATTAATCTGAAAAAGGATTCTATGCAATTGAAAACTATATTGAGGTAAAAATAAACACAACTTTAACAATACACAAAAAGCTAACAAAAACCTCTCATTCTGACACTTTTCACGAATCTGCGTCAACTCAGAAGCAGGTGTAGAAAATCATTAGCTAGACAGTAGAGAACAGCATAGTCTTTTTAAAACAAGAAATAAAATTAAAATGAGAAACCATTTTCTACTTTCATTTTCTGTTCTGCTCTGTACAACTCTTATTTGCTAAACATAAATTTTATACAGCTGTGGAGTATTGATTTAAAAAATTGCTGAAAAGTGAATAGGAAGTAAAAAATTTAAGGAAAAACATTAGTTTTTAAAATGTATTGTTTATCAAACGTATTATTTTTGTAAAAGCAGAAAATTTAAGAAAAATACTTCTCTGCCCATAAAAAATTAACTTGGTTGTCCTCTAAGTTATTTTTTTAACTCCAAACAAATCTGTGAAAGGATGGACTTACTGGAATAACCTATAGGCATTATACCCTTTAACTGTGCTATAATTTTTGACAGTTCTCAGACATTTATATTCAGCATTGTTTGAAAAATTTTCACTAAAACTATTACATCAGAAAAACACTTGCTTATGATTTAAACCCTTTTTATTATGAAACCTCATTTGAAAATCGGTCTTCTTTTTACTGAATAATCGTGTTTAGTAAAGAGGCTCTTTTAGATCAATAGTCGTGGGTTTGTGCATGCAAACTGACTGTAACAACTTGTGTGAAATCGTTGCATGGTCATGTTTTAGATGTCTGTCATAATCAGGTTTTTAGTCAACACTCATGGGGAGAAGATGTCAAATCCAGTCAAGAAATTAAAATGTCTCACATTTCCTCTATGCATTTTTATAATATAACGTCCATTCACAGAATCATTTGTCTGTCTTTTAACTACAAACCATAATTTTTCTCAGAAAAACATAAGGTTACAGAGGTGATAAGAAGCAGTTCCATAAATGTGACAAAACAAACTTCAAAAATCACTCTAAATTCAGTACAAGAATGAGGTTATTGTTATTTTTGTGAATCGCATTTTGAGGTCCCAAAACCTTCAAGGCCAAACGAGTCAAAAAGCACAAAAACCGCAAATTTTTCTAATTTCTGATAGCAGCCTTTATAAGTCAAATTCTTTTGACCGAAAATAGTAGGGGATCACTTCGACAACAGCGAATTTCTGTGCGAAAATACGTTATGCTTTAAATGCCATCTAGTGGTTGAAATGAAGAATTACACAGAAAAGGTATTTTTTTAAGAAAACCATCGCGGTTTCAAAAAATGTGTATCTACTCAAAGAAACCCTCTATAGAATGCACATTATGACGGCAACACATTGCCTATCTGAGATACTATTTCCATTTTAGTACATCTCTAAAAATGCAAAAACTAAATGCTCAAGACATGCTTCAAAGTAATAAATAACATCCGATAGTGCAATCCCCTTTTGAACCTATAAATCAAGCCCAAAACAAATTTTAAGCCCATGCCAGAGAAGAGGATTACTATTGTATATACGGAGATACATCTATAAAAGCCAACCCCCTTCGTTTAGCAGCAGAGGTCATGCGTGTAATACTTAAGATGCGTGAATAACATCATATAAAACAGAAACGAAAATTCTTCAAAGATTGCCAACAGATGACCGACCGCTCCTGTTCAAATGCCATGCCAAGATCAACCCCTAAAGATCTTCCATATGTGCATTTATTAAAAATAGCTCACATCCTATGCCAAAATGACCCTTTCAACTGAACCCTACGCACAAAAGGTCCAGCATGGCAATCAGAATAAGAGCAGTTCAGTGTTTGGTTCCGTCCCATACCAGGGGATAGGCTAATATGCAAATTACAACTCGATCTTGATTAACCCGCCAATTTTCCATAGCACAGTGGTCAAGATCGCAATCCCTAAGCCCAGTCAGGTATTAATTTAAGAAAATTGTCTGTTTGACACTAGAGCAATTGGGTGAAGCGCGCAATACCACTACGACGCACCCAAAAGGGTCAGCGGGGTAATGGGAAGTTATGGTCAGTTCCTAATTTGCATAATATTATTTGTATCCCGAAGCATACCGTTTTTTTCTGTGCCTTTCTGTTGGTTGATTTTTAGAGATCCTGTGCATCTGACCGCTAGGGTCAGTTGACAGGATAACATGTCTTCTTTTCATATTCAGTAGATTCCTTACTGGGCCCTTTGGCTTCTTCAGGGATGAGTGGACGCAGGACACCCATTGATATCTTAAGGGGTCTGGGTGTTATTCTTGCGTGTATCTGTCCACGTAACTATGTGTAATTCTCACAAAATAAAAGCACTTGAAGTTTGTTCGTTTGGGACACATACACATACTCGTACAAAATGAAAATCGAATTGGAAATTGCCGGCCTTATATACCTACCTACTGGGATATAATTTGGGCGGGGACACTCACATAGCCCGTATGCAATATGTGTTTGGATTTATGCTTAAAAATCTTTGAAAATGTAACGGCCACTAATGCAAATATACTTCCAAATCACGTCATGGTCAGTACCTACATTTTACATATACCTACGCAGTTTATAAATAAAAAAGAAAACAATTCAACAAATAAATGGACCTTTTGTCGAACAACTAGATTTGACAGAATATCTGTTACAATTTTATGTATACTTTAATTTGATGAAATGACATTGGGCCAAAACAATGAGCGACTGGTATCACCGGTTGCTTTAACGTATTTTTGGCTAGAGATATTATATTCCACAGTTGTTCTCAATGTAAATAGATTTGGCGGGACAAACCTTTTTCTAAATAAGGGCAGATGATCGCCAAATGCATGCTTGCGTTACTTACAACGCCCCTTTCTAAGAAGACATCTTCTGCAAACGAATCCCAAAGTTGACTTTAAACTGTCACCGTGTCTGCCCTAAAGTGGTCGCAACGTTTTCATAAATGAACATTTTGCTTACAAAGGTTTGTCATTTGGACAAGCTGCTGAATTGTGTGCCTCGTTATTTTGATTTGGCATCAGTGAGTGATTAAAACAAGCACAACAGGCTGCCAAAACAGCCCCGTCTCAATTGAAAAACCCTTTAGCAAGCACTTTACAAAAACAGTGAGAGACTTCTATTGCCAATCATCTGGGATTGGGATACCCGCCTCGCTTTAAAATGGAGGGAAAAACTTTTGGTCATCTAGCCAAATATTTTCTGTTAGTTCTGTTTAGTTCTATAGTCAAGTTTTCGAAGTCGTATTTTGAATTAAGTTTTATCGAATTTTCTCTCAAAATATCAATGAATAACGAGCAACAAGTCTGGATGATAATACGTTGGCAACGCTGGCGAATTCGTTGCACTTGGCCAATAACCTTTGATATTAAATATTAGTTGTTCTGTCAATCAAAAACCAAGAAGTAAATCTGTCGTATTTGGTTGAGTTCTGGTCAATTTTTGAGGCATATTAAAATTTTAGATAGAGTATTTTTAAAAGCTATTATTTTGGTGAGATTGGTCCGTTGGGAAGCACTGCTATTCTAGCTAAGCAGACACACCATGATTTTCCCAGATTTTTGCAATCAGGCAAGCACGGCTTGTAAGTGATAGCGAAGGTTTTCACTAATATCGTCAGGCATATTTGTTGATGTGCTACCAAAAGACCATGAATCTCACAAAAATGTTAGAAACGTAACGTCCAAAAAAGGTCGACCGTTTGATATAAGTAGCGCAACCTTCAAAATAAATATTAATTTTATTTTGACCGAATTTCCGATCGTCACTAGTAAACTGCTCCAAGCCAACCCAACGAAAACCCAACCGCAAGTCAATCAAGCGAATCTATTTGAACAAGCTGAACGCTAATCCACTTCCAGTCCATCAGATGTACAAGTCATACCTCTCCATAAAGATGATTCTTTTATTATAAGATACCTTAACTCTAATACAACAAGCTACTACACAAGCTTAAACAAAACCAATGCCAAAATTATTAGACCGACCAGAAACACTGAAGAGCAATGCCATCCTTACGAATGTTCAAATACTGATGTGCAAGGTGAATTATCGTGAGTGTGGGTATACCAACGGTTTCTATCTCTTCGTGATAATGCAACCAGTTTCCTGTTATTAGAAAAGCAAAAATGATCAGTACAGTTCTGTTTGGCCGACAATTATATTGTAACCCAGCCAATGTGGAATTTTAATCAGGTAAACGAAACGACCGACGACAGCAATTAAGAGTACCAACTGCACAGACAATGGTGTAGGTTCTTCGCCTTTGTACAACTCCAGGAAGCATAAATGCGCGCACCCGCAAGCACTCTCTGTCTGGGTTGGGCGAATGTCTGACCATCCACCATCCCAATGATTATGTCTTTAAAATTCCAAATGAACGGATGGATGGGATAGATGGATGGACAATATTGGAAATGCCTACAGAATACGCAATGACTTGACGCCGAATGAAGCTGATAATGATGTACAAGAGTCGTGATAGATAAATATGCACGATGCCGATGCCCGCGAGTATCTTGCACATTTTATTGGAATATTTTTTGACGGTTGATCAGAGCTAAATGATTGCCACTTTAGATTTTCGAAATTTATTGCCCAACATACTGACGCGCCAATGGCGGCTTGTATAATTTTATGACAATTTGCAGGAGTCTCATTATTGTGCGGTAAGAGTGTATGTACTAGGAGGAATTTGCATGTCTATAGCTAAAAACTGCTCCAGAACGTGTCAAATGATGTACGAGTAAGTTGGTTGTATTGCGTGTTCTACGAGTCCCGTAACAGAGCTAGATGAGTTTAGCGGAGGTCCAAAGCTTGCCATATAGATCTATAGTGCTATCATACGCGACTTTGAAGCCGTTGAAAAGTGGCCTGGAATTGTAATTCGTTTAAACTTTCCAAAATTGGGCGTAGTTTACACATGGAGCCTGCGTTTCAGTCCCAGAGCCTTTACCTTTTAACTTTTCTTGCAAAACTTTCGCTTATTGTTGCCATCGCGAGAATCTTCGATTTCCTGGAGCTGTCACCGGTAGTCATGAGCTGTCTTGTAGGCTACGGTGTCTTCGACATTCGACTGTCTGAAGTGGGTCATAGCACCTTCTCACTCGAGAGTTCTGACCATAAACTAAGTATTTAATACTAAGTATTTAATACGTACTTTATGGTTCTGACAGCTCTGGTGTGCTAAGGTGACCAGCGCTGAATTTATTTTTTGGGAGGTTCACAGTTTCCACTGTGGGTAACCCAGCCACACGACGGTCCGGCATGTAATACAGGTCCATTCATAGAAATAGTGACAACTTACATAAATTGGTTTTAGTCAAATGGCAAGGCACCGATTTTGGAATGTGTTTCACGCAAGAGTTTAAGTGCGTGCCGCATCAGTGATGCCACAATGTCACCGATCGGACTATTTGTTTGGCCCTCTGCTTTTTATTTTAGCCCGGGGCCAATAGGAAATGCAGCGCAAAATATTCTGAAAAGGACACTTTTCTTATTTCATCACAAAAATTAACAATGACTCACATATTGAAAGCGACACTGAAATCATTCATTCTGACGGACGTTTCATTTTAGTTTGTTCCCGTCATAATAATGTCTTGTATCTGTCACCTTTCACTTTATATTATTATGTTGCCTTATAGCTGTTTTAGTTTTTTTTTTTAAGTTTTCTCTGAAGGGTAGTAGCCCACACTTTTTGGAAATGGCCCTCAATATTTTTTTCTTTGTGGCATATTGTTCCCCATATTCTTGTTCAGAAAAAAAATTAGAGAGAAATGCCGAATCAACACCTCTCTTATATTATTTTATTATTTTTTATTTATGATCTATATAGATCATTGATTTTCATGGTTTACAACAACAGTTGATAGATCATGTGGGGAAAATAAAAAAAAAAAAAACTCCTACAGATAGCAACAAATTTTCGGATCACGCTCAAACACACACAGCACAGAGTCGGATTTATTTATTCTCACGAGTGCTGAATCATTTTTTAAAGGAAAATATCGCTCATGGGGTTAAGATTTCATAATTGAATTTGATTCCAGGTATCCGGTGTATATTGAATGCCGAATGACGCACGTACACATGTAAAAATTTAATGTAGCAAAATAATGGTGTTGAGTGCCAAAAACTGGCGATTTTTATTTGCTCTTTCTCCTTCTCAATATTTAAAAAGAATGAATGGACAAAATTGATGACTTATTTTTCGTCTTGGCTGCGTAGAGATTTATCAGCGCAACGTAGTCCACAGCAATAGTTACAATATATCGAAATAACTCCATGCCGTAATGCGTGTGATGCAATTCTTGGAGCTGGTGCGGATAATCTGCAGCAAGCGAAACATATCAGCAATCGCGTCGAACGTGATCCGACTGAGCAACTAACGATGAACTCCATTAAAGAAGGGAATGCTCAACGGTTTCTGCATATTATAGCAATGCGTATAGTTTTGGACTATTTATTGGCTAAACTACCTTCGGCAGATCATTATTTTTATTTTAGTTATGATCCTTACAACGTGCTATAAAGCTGCTATTGTTATGCATAATTTATATCTCGCAGATAACTCTGGGCCTGTCAAATGAGTATCTCGCAAGTGTCAACCACAGAAGGGTATAGGTACTTCTGAAGTTAAACTCGAGCTAGGAAATGCACTTGCAGATGCAGTGTCACAATAACAGAAAGAACCGAAAACTCTGGAAGAAGATGAATTTAAAGAGTTTGCTGACAAAAGTGTAAAATTCGTTTGGGAACCCAGTTTGAGTATCAGATGACCATCAAAGAAAACCTCGTCTTCCGAACTTTGATTTGAAAACCCAATAAATTGACAGCAGAGAGCGGTGCATACCCATCTTGATAGACAACAAAATTCTATTTGTGTAAGCATAACACTCCCTGACTATCTATCCGGTGATTCACTAAAAACCCCACCAAACAAAGATAGATATTTTGAAAATAATTTTCTACGTGAAATCTTTTCACCTGACACTGATGCTGATCCGATTTCACAGAAATTACGGCGATGTAGTTGCAAATATATCTCGCAATTATGAGCGAATGCGATGATAAGCAGTTGAACCGGCGCCGTTATAGAAATCACCTTCAAATCCCTAAAAGTTGAATACTCTCGCAGTTTATATGCATAAGCGACTGCGAAAGGGCACGTTTTGTGTTCCATTTGCATTCCCATCTCCCCACCCGCGCTATCATAGTGAACCCACAAAGTGCTTATGCTTAATGCCTTATTTTAGTCCACTGTATGTCATCTTTTGGAGAAAATGCTACCTCAGACATTTTTGATGTCAGTCGGCCAGTTCTCATGATATCTGAGGTTTTATTTTTTGTAACGCTACAATTTGCAGGTTTTTTTTCCAGATATTCATCATACAGACGAGAAACGCTGTCTGGACAACGGTCGCGAGAGGGGATGATTTTATATTTAGTGCGGATTCACTTTGATGGCAAATAAATCATGTATCTGTGGATTGGCTATTCTCAGAAGTAACCTTGGAACACAAAACGAAACGAGACCGCGCGATAAATATTTGTTGTGGGGTGTTGGCAGTGACGGGCCCCTTAAAGTGCAATTCAACATAAATGCTGGACTTTGATAGGGAGAAGTTTGTGTAGGTATTTTCATTTTTGTTGACAATCAAGAAATTACGCACGGAACTGTTATAAAAGAAACAACTTTCCCAATATGAGATATGGACAAGCATTAGGTAAACAACACAAAAGCTAGATGTGCTATAATAAAACGAAAACGACAATTAAAAAAGGCGCATATGTAGGTACTTAGGTGTCTCGTAGACGCCTGTAGACACGTCTAAATGACGGGGCCTAGCATCGAAACTTGTTTGACGAATATCATCATTCATCACATTGGCAAATAGCTGCTCCAAATTATTTTCTCCCATGGGTTTGGGTTTTTATGAGATGTGCGAGGTGCAAGTGTGCGACGCAGATGTACGCTTGAGCTTAGGTTTATTTGTAATCGTTGGCCTGCATATGAGTACGAATTGAAAGGACAGCTACCTAAATCTTTTTTGTTTCAATTTAAAATAATTTGTGGTTATCTAGCAGAGTTTGCAAACAGCTTTGTACATAAGATTAATGTTCACAGTTGTTATTAATGTTTAAGTTATAGGTGCCTGATTTTTGCTTAATTTATGCAGTGAAAGCAACCGAAGCCGCGTGGCTTTTATTTTGACGTCTCACAAAATGTATGTCATCCGGATGTACCAAAATAAAACTTCAGACCCCATCAACATATAAAGACGACAAATGTTTTATATTTTTAAAAGTCATATTCACTAAACGCAGACCCCAAGAAGTAGAAGAAGAAGTATAAAATTATATTCATCCTCAGCAAAATAAGCTGCTAAACTCATCTGAGAATATCAGGCGATTCATGGTTTGTGTAAAATAATTGACGTATTCCTTTATTGATAATCGTTTGGTTGAAAGTTTTTATAAATAGAACTGTTGCTGCAAGCAACTACTGACAGAAGCTCAAAAAATAAATCTTAGTTTGATGTATAGCTCCATAAAAAAAAGAGAAGGAAATATTGAAAAAGAAGAAAGTAATGAATTCTGATGACAACCGGTGGGTGATTCGTTTTTAAGTTGCATCTAACTTGAACACTGACATCTTTTTTACACTAAAAACTAGTGTCAGAAACGCATAATCATCATAATCTGTAATCTGTCCCTTAACATTTAAATTTTACGAATTCTTACTAACTCTAACGAATTTTTATTCGTTCAACTCGAAAAAATTGTAAAAGCAAGCGGCTTCGAAAGTGCAAGAAATTACTCCTCCACTTAGAATCTTATCTATTAGTTTTTAATCAAAAAAAATGTTTGTACAAAAATTTTGCCTCCCATTCAAAAATTTCTGCATTAGCTTAGTACGCTGTTCGAGCTAAACTATATTTTAGCTGCTCTCCAACTTTTCTCTTTAAACATTAGCTAAAATCATTACTAAATTTTGACAAAGGCCATGGATAAGTGTCGCAGAAAATAGCTGTGCCTTGAAAAACCTTCCTTCAAAAATGTAATTCTCTCTTATTTAAAATATTTCCGATTAAAAAAGCTCATGCATCATTACATCCTTTTCCGCAACAGAACGCAACGATCTGTCAGACTTTAGCTTAGGAAAATGTGCCGACATTTAATGGCCGCGCTAAGTTTTGACAGATTTACATGAAGTACATTCTGAAACAAAAGCTTGATTTTTTAGCTCGAGCTGCATAGCGCTCGGCCAAAAGGGATTCGCTTAAATTTAGCTCAGCAAAATTTTGGAGAGAGAATTTTGGAGCTAAAATTTAGCTCGAGCAGTGTACTAAGCTTTAAGATTAAATCTAGCAAAGCAGTATCCTATTTGCACTCTAAATTCTAAACTTCTTATTGATCGGCCGATGACAATTAGTCTCCACGAATAGCAATATGGAATTTGCAGGATAAATTCCACTGCAAATAGGGATTTACGCGACACGAAGAAAAGTGTCGTCTTCTACCTGCTACTTGCGATGTGTCTGAGATTTGAAATTTCTAATTAGGCGTATAATTAAAATGACGTCTGGTAGACGTATAGTTTTTGTCCCAAATATATCGTGTTCAATATTTTCGCGACTATTTGTCTTTGGACGAAGTGGAGGCTAGAGATAGGGGCGCTAAAATTTAGCGCCAGCAGGAGACGAGGCATTAGCATTGAAATAGTTGTCCATCACCAGACAATTGACAGATGATTTGAAATTGATTGTCCTATTAGGCAAAATAAAATAGTAGCAACAGACGGTAAAATAAAATGTTTGGCCATTCGTTTGTTAGAACGTAGCGTCTTAAAAGCTTTACAGTATTCGAATGAATTTTCGTGATGATTTTTCCTCGCTCTTAGAAGGAACAATCTCCTCCGCGTTATTTTCAATGCAGTGTCAGTGATTGTGATATGATGGTTCTATACGGATGAGCCACAACTTTTTGGTGAACCGAATTTTTGAAGTAGAGATAGGTTCCGCCTAAATCAGAAAACATGAAGAAGAAATCTTATGACATTGGCAATTGATAGGTAACCAACCTGCTTGCTGAGTAATAAATACAAAAACAATGAGGTTTGGGTATCTAAACATTGTTTACATTGCTAAATAGCGAATTCTTCGTTTATAAGTCTTTTTATGTTTTCCTGATTAGTTTGATAAATTTCCTTAACTAGTATTATTAGCGAATTTCATTCGAATTTCAAAGTCCAATTGATAACAAACTTCAATCGAACAGTGAAACATTTCTTTTTTATCCGCCTATCAATATCCGCAAAGCCATATACAATGAAATATTTATTTTTTTTAATTTCTCTGACTCATTTTGCGGCATATGATGGTGATGGACTATGAAGTTTTATTCTATCAATACAATTAGCTGTACCCCATAAAAGCAATACGTACACGGTATTCCTCAACTTGAAATTAAAATCGACAAGTGTATGCATCGAGTTTCTAAGAGGCAAACCCATGAAAACCTGTGTAAATAGATTCGCATCGTGGATGTCGGATGTCGTCTTTGGGAAATCACATAACTGGTTCCGCTTCACTACCATGCAAAACAAGATTTTTAATGGGCAACCGCAGCTCTTCCTAAATGCACTCATTAACTTACTTTTCTTGTCATCCAGTGGTTTTGGGTAATTAACACTTCTTGTTTGGTTTCATCAGCGCACAGTTGTCTCGTCTCCCGTCGCAGAAGCCAGTCTCCGAATGAGAGTGGGAACAAAATCATTGTAATCTACCTGACACGGCCGGCATTAGTTTCGTATTTGCTGTCATATTTCTCTGGCGGATAGATTGGTTACAGAGTGGTCACTAAATGACGGAGACAAGACAATTGTGTCGCTGACGAGACTATGGTTGAGATGAATGGCGCAGACTCGGCAAAGACATTAAGCTATGGTCTACAGGCGTAATTATCTTAGATCTGTGAAGATGCGCCAGTATGTACTGCTTACACAAACCGTGGGTTGTTATGCAGACTCCGTATAGTTCATTATTTCTTTACTAAAGTGAAGATTGAAATTGAAGAATAGAAGCGCTTATTTGAAAAAGTAATTGTGGCGCGACAAGGAGGCGAATTAGGCTTGAGAGTGGAACCAAAGTAATTGTCTGCGTGCGGGCAGAGTACATTTAGAATACTGGGAGGCACTTCTCAGGCAGGTATCAGCCAAATGTTTTAACAAGTCAATCCAGCAGAAACCGTAACGAAGCCTCTATCCATATGAAACCAAAAAATCTTTGCTTGGCAGTGTGAGTCTTTTAACAATCACAATCTCAATCCCTTTCACTACGGCAAGGCGACACAGGGTCCTAGGAAACAACTGGAAAAAGACCAACTTCTCTAAAGAACCAATATTAGATCTGTGGCCTATACTTCTCACCGAAGCTCAATTTCGGAAGATAGTAGCCTAGCTTTGTCAGAGGGAACCATTCTAACCAGACTTAGTCAACCTCTTTTAGGGGGGGAATAGAGCTACATTTATTTGCAGCTCTTTAAAATAACAGGCATTTAAGCGCAATTGTGCACAGCCCTGAACTCTCAGGGGAGATTTGACAGTACCAATTTATATAGCTGGATGTGTGCGCTAATGAGACCCTCAATTACCGTCGGAAAGGATCAAAGTAGATACAAATAGAGACCGTTCATAGGGATGGAAATTAGCTGCCTTAATATGAAGCCCATAGGGGAACTGCTAGAAAGATTAACCGGCTTTGGCACCAATTTAGGACAGATCAAAGTCATCGCAAAAATGCTCTTAACATATGAGAGCTGAACCGACAGATGTAATTTCGAATTGGTTTAAGACTTTGTCTACCCGTGGATCAAATAATATGTCGGTTCATACATCAAGCGAAGAAAAATCTCGTCAATCGCTGTTACTTCGAGCTACGCAGATAACGGAAGGTAACCCCTATCATGCGGGCTCTGATGTATTATACAGAAACAAACAAATTTTCGTCATCGGGAGAAAGCCATTGAGAGAAAAATTCTTCGGGTGACATTCGGTGCAGTTTTGGTCGATTGAGAGTTGCAAATAAGATTTTACAACTGACTATACAGCTTAAAACAGCCTCTTGAAGCGACACAACGCACCAGGCCCATGAGTGTTCTTTAAGCCATGATGTCGTCCCAGCTTGAGGGAAAAGCGCCAATTTTGCTCTTTTTTATTATGAAAAAAAGGGGAAAACGAGAGACAAGCTTATAAAAAGGGGAAAAA
This sequence comes from Cheilosia vulpina, assembly GCA_916610125.1. NCBI lineage: Eukaryota > Metazoa > Arthropoda > Insecta > Diptera > Syrphidae > Cheilosia > Cheilosia vulpina. Next base: position 63,840,664 of record OU744277.1, read on the forward strand.
CTCAAAAATCTCTGTACAAGTTAAATTGTTCAAAAGAAAAATTAAAACGTATTTTCACTACAAAGAAAATTTCAAAGTTTACTCAGAATGAAATTTTCACACTGAACATGAAAGAAAACTGTACATCGAATGTCTAGATACATGTAAAAAAAATTAAATACCTTACTTAATTTAAAGAACTTTGTGAAGTCTGAATTTCTGTTATAGAATTTATGATTTTTTTTAAATTTTGTTATATGAAATAAAAAAAAAGGGCAACTTTTTTCGAATGAAAGCGGGAAAATAATGCATTTGCTGATAAACAAAAAGCGGGAAAACAGTCTTCAAAGTCTGTGAACACTAGAGACAGCTACCTAACTTATTGAGGACTTTGACGGTGCAGGCCGAAAACCACCTCGGACGCATGGAGCCATTTAAAAAATGACATCAACTGTCAGCAGTGATATCAGTCTTTTCCAAAAGAATTATGCATTTTTGGAAAAAAAACGATAAAAATTGCATATTTCACTACAAAGTGATTGAAATTTGTTAACAGAATGTTGGTCGATCGATATGTAATCAAACCTTTTTTTAACCTCGGTCATCCAAGGTTTGGTGAGTAAGTAAAGTAGAGAATTGGAAAATAGTCATTTGGCACAGTTTTAAATCAAAATAAGTGGTCCGACTTTGATTCAAGAATGTACCAGATTTACCAATTTCAAAATTTGTTTCCATGAATTGATTGTAAAAAAAAAACAATTCACAAAAAACTATGCCGTTTTTTTCTGAAATTAATTCCTCAATACTTCAAGCATCGGAATTATGCCTCAGTTGGCATCACTGACTGTCAGGCATGTCTCGATGACAAAGAACTGATTTTGGCAATCAGTGTCAAAAATTACGCGGATAAGATATCGAAATCCAACCGCGTGGTTTCGTAAGATGTAAGAATCTTGAGGAATAGGCAATCTGATGCAGACCTGGTATTGATGTAAAACAACCTTTCTATACAGCAGGGGTTCTCAACGAACTATAGAAAGTTACCCAAAGACCGCGCCAAATAGCGACTGACGAGCTCGGTGATCAGTTCCAGTCTGGACTGTAGAGCACAGCCTAATTACTAATAAGAAACAAGCTTGACAACACAGGGACCTGACTTGGACCGCCGAAAGTACTACAATATGAGTTTGTACTCATTTTTCGTCCGTCGTACTCCCAAAAGACAAATTGTACTCATATTTTTACCCGACTGGTTAATTTCGGATTTAACTATTTTCACTTGTCTTTACATTTCTCTATAGTAAATTGCAAAGCAAAGTTTTCGTTATTGGTGCTTCATTAAGTTTTTGTGTGTTCGATTTTGCTAAAAAACTTGCCGCAGCTTATCACGATGCCTCGGATCCGTTTGGTCCAATTTATGGCTGATTTTTTTACCGAACCGTCGAATATGGCTACCAAACGTTGGAGAGTTTACATTGAAGGGCCACCACGTCTGCCATAAAATGGATGCAAAGCGCCCAAAGTTTTGCACATTTGTCATAAGCGACTAAATAATAAGCACCATAGGTTAGACGGATGCCACCAAAACAACATGGCCGCCAAAGCCTGCCAACTAAAAACCTGTTGTAAAGTACTCCCCGGTACTCCCCAAGAAACTTCTTATATACTCCTTAACGAATGAGAATGACAGTCCAAGAGTAGAACTGTCCAGAAAGAGTTTCTCAATTCGCCGTTTGGACTCGGCATACAATTTTAGATCCCTTTCAATCGTCGCAAAAACTAAAACCTCACACAAAGCGAATGGTTGTGACTAGCTAGCTAGGCGAAATATCATTATACGGACCTTTTGAGCCAACTATTTATTTATTTAATAATTCTTTACAGGACTGAGCTTTGTCAAACTCGCTTGATTTGGCAGCATTGTGTATATAGGCAGGCCAATATTTTTCCTAGACTAGAATTATGGTGAAAGGAATGAAAAGGGTCCCCTACCAACTGTTGATAACTAAAGGGCGCGTCACTCATTTTGTCATTTCATTGTAGGTTGCTAAGCTTCAAGTTGAAATGATTCAGCAGGCCATATCCCTGCTATCTAGGTAATGGGACTTTTCCGCATCAATTTTCAAAAAGAATGTATTTCTTAGTGAACTCAAAGCAACTAACGAAATGACTCATGATCTCGCAATAGGATCACTACAGTCTGCTGGACGTGACTTTGTATCGATAAATTTGGTATTGCGTATTAGGTCTTCTCTTCTGTTAGTGATAGATGGTGATAACGTCGTTATGGCCGACCCTCTAACAGGATAGGATGTACTATCTACTTCCGCATGGGAGGTTATTCCATGTAGCAGGGCAATTATACGCACATTTTTAAATAAATCTATTCCGGTATAGATCCTTTTCTTATGAGAGTAGGTACAGCGTCTGCTAAAAGGATCTACTGATAAAAACTGCACCTTTTTTTGTACATTTCCGGCGGTAAAGGAGTTCTTCTTCGAATCTTCTCGAAGTGCGCAAACCAAATGCGCATTTTTAATACGCGCACCTTGTGCCAATTTTGTTATCTCTGCGTTATTTATTATGTACCTATGCTAGGCAGGCGAAACAAGACTTTAATAGAGAACGAGAACAGTATGCCTCAGTAGCCCCACTGACTGATAACGCCGTACTCTATGGGATATATGGATATGGTACACAAATTCAATTTAGCAACTTTCCCACGGGCATACACACCACCACATGTATATTCACAGGCAGGCAAATTACCACACACCGCAGCGATATGATAATCCGTCGTCGGCTGCCCGATTGGGGTGCAGTCTTTCCTTGAAATCATTTTCACATCCATATATAGCCCCAGCATGGAAGCAGATACGACCGCACCGAGCACACTGTACAGAATCATTCCTTTTATATTGTAATGTGAAGAACATGCTCAGCGGTTTGTCACTATCGGCGTAATTTACCGAAATGAATTCGTTTGTTATCGTTAGTGGAACTGTTTCGGTCGCCACCTTTTGACGTTGACGTTTTGCGGTATTACGAACCACACCAGCAGCAGTGACTTCGGCACAATTAACTCTGGGGGTTACTATGTACTACGAGAACGGGTGCGAGTACGAGTCTACGGCGTACGTACGTGTCTTATCAATTCGCATAGTGGAATAACTTACAGGCTGGTGGTGGTTAGGCGAATCTTAGATAATGTACGCAAAGGGGCTAAGACGGCGATAATTATGCATGTTTTTGTTTTTCTTTTTTGAAGCGATAAGCCCACGGTGTGGGATCGTTTTATTTTCCTTCGACCGAAACCCTTTTACCTCAAATTAACGTAGCGCAATCGGCGATGCAATTGCATCGGATGCGTCAATCATTGGTCCGGATGTTCCTGTATAGACAGCAAACCAGGTGACCTCAGGTGGAAACATTTAACCTTGATGCCAGCGCATTACTGCGCGCCCAAGAGGAAGCAGTCCAATCAGCATTTTATTTTGTCGCATTATCTGATTGCCCTGCAAGTAAATCTCTCTACCTGTACCCGATGATGAGACACCCATCAGAGAGTGTCCGGACTTGTTCACCATCAGCGCACGCAAAAGAGAAGGTAACCTCATAAGTTATGTCACAATGTACCTTGTATTTGTAAATTGTGGAATGCCAATGGCTACCGAATGATTTTGGATCGCATCCATTAGAAAGCAATCCGAAGACCGACACGATGGAATTCGAAATTGTTTAGGAAGAAGACGCCAATCGTGCGGATAGGTATAGGGAAAGGCAAACCACTTTTGGTGTTGTGCTCGATAATGACATTGCGCAGCTGAAATCCTCAGGACAGATTTATGGTTCCGGACTGCAACTGCAGGAGACGAGCAATCGGAAATTGTACTTATTCTTGTTCTGTGGTCTTTAAATGATCAACTGATGACACTGGCACATAAACAAACTAATTGATGACCTTGTGCCTAAATAGAGACAATATCCGAGCCCGGCTCGGATGGGAATGCGTAAAGGGAGATTTATTTGTTGTGACCGATAGTAGTTACGGATGTGGTACGCATAGATCCGGGAATTTGAGGTGAGTGAAAGTATGACTGGCTTTGGACTGGTATAGGACCACTTTATTTGCATTAGTTTTATCAGCGTTTAGAGGGAAGGAGAGATAAGTTCGGAGCTATGGGCGGAGGACTAATTTATATGTGCCCTACGATGAGTAGGATTTAGTCTTTTTTGGGTAAGACTATTGGTTGACTGAATGATGACAAAAAATTGCTTGACACCATTGCAGGCAGTTTCCCATTTTGGGGATGAACCTGAGTTTAACTTGGAATAGATTAAGCGCACGCACCAAAAGCGACTCTCAAAAGTATGGGCAGCAACAGAGAATGACTCCGTTTAATATAGGACGACATTAGATATCTTCGTCAACATTTCTCCGATGATGTGGTATTGAAAGGTTCTAGCGAGCTTTTGGGGTCCATATTTTGCACTGCATATTTTGCTCACTTCCGTTCTAAGGATGCCCCACAGTCTTAGTTTGGACCTAATACTCAAACCAATAACCCTCCCCAGTTAGTGCGCACTTTGGCTAATTGCCTTCAGCTTCGCACTTCAAATTGGTTGAGGTCCTCTTTAACTTTGGAGCTTAACGTAAGGTTAGGTCTTTTTCTACTGCGTTGTACCTATGATGTGTTCGATTCCAAGGGCTCTACATGTCTCAGCCATCTTAGGCGGCTGACGAGCAATTTGTTGACTAAGTCCCTGTTGTTGTACAGCGCGTATACTTTTTCCTTGAATCTAAAGCGCATTAATTCAAGCGGGACCGAACACTTCAGGAAGACCCATTTATTCGCATATCCAAAAGCAATTTTTAAGGATATTTTAATTTTGCTTATCACCAATGAAATTCATATTTAACTTATTTTTATAAACTGTATTGTTTTTCGAAATCTGTGGATTATAAATCGTAGATTGAATAAATGAAATGAAATCAATTGAAATGAGGGATGCATACTTAATTTATGCAGAGGATTTAGGAAGGATTTTCTAATCAAATTCTGGCTAACATTAGCACATTTTAAAATTGTTTAACACTTTTTTAAGAAGCGACCGATGTACAACTGACCTAACTGAGACTTGTTTTTTTTGTTTGTTGTCAGATTGAAAATAATTCAGAAACCCTTCCACTTAAAATATTGTTTTCAAAGAGCGTTTTTATCCTTCTTGCTTAAAACTTCTGAAGGACTGATCGAAATCCGTCCACTTTTAGCTGCGAAAAAAAACTCACACCCACCATCGAGGTATACCATGGGTACATTTCTAGACATTGAACCCACTTTTATTATCCTCTCCAAAACACTAGTGCATTGTCAGCTGTGAACGTAGATATAGATCAGTAGTCGAAATTATTAATTTTATGTCAGACAGCTTGATTATCAACTCTAATCTGGGTGGGGCATCTGCCAGAAGTATGTTCGGCGACTAGAAAAAACACCGACAATTTGGCTTCCAATTTCTGTTCTCAGGAACTTTGGGTTCAAGAAACTGATGCCATCCCAGGAAACGGAGGGCTAGAAGGTAGTTGCTTACGCAAATAACGTGAGTCAAGAAATCACCTCAGTTTCTTCAAAAAAGACTCTTATAACAAGCTAACAAAAGGGAATCGTTGTCAGCGTTGCCACTTTGCTGAAATTGCAGTAGGCCTACTGCATTTTTTCGAAATTTGAATCTACTGCTGGAAAAATTAAATGTGCTGCTGTAGTACACCTGCATGAACATCTAGATCAAAGAAATGGATACCACTTTTAGCAGAAAACATAACAACAAAATTAATGATTTTTTTCGTTTTTATTAATTTTGTATTGTTTATGGTATTTTTTTCTTTATTTACATTGGTTTTGTTCGAGAAAAAACGTTACTGCAGTAAAATTCAATCTATTGAATTTTTTTTTAAAGAATCTACTGCGGAAAAATAATCCTAATGTGGGAAAGCTGATCATTGGCGGTAAATCTTAAACAAAACTGAACTTATTTTATTCTCCAGGAAATAAAAAAAAATTCCACAAATCCATCTATATGAATGTTACAAGCTTGACATTTTCTAATAAATCTAAATAGTTATTTGGGTCTTATACAGAAAGTAAATTTGAAAGCCTAACACAAAAGAAAGACTTAAAAATAGTTGCAAAACACGCCATCCTGCATGAACCAGAGGTCGTCCAAATACACGTCTTCAACTTCAGGGAAAAAAAGTCTGTTAACATGGCTCTGTAACGGCCACTATTGACCGAAACGTTGTTCCCAGTCTCATTTTCGAAGAAAAATGGTCCGATGATGCCCCACTCCACAATCTGCACCAAACTGTCACTCTCTGTGGATGTGGTTGTATGACAACGGGGACATTAAGTGTTGTCCGACTGCATACCTGTCTCACGAACTTTTTGCATAAACATGCGTACAGCAGGCTCGGTGGGTGCTTCATTTCGGCCAAAAATTAATTTAAAAAAACCCTGTTTCGGCTACACAGCACTCACTTTTGGAAAAATATTTCCCTTCCGCGGAGGTATGATATTTACTTTATGTCAAGATTTCGAGCGGGAAACAGCTATCAGTGTCAAAATAACATATGATTTAAAAGAGCACTAGATGGCCCACCCTTTATGTTATCTTAAAAGATTAATCGATCCACTTCTTGATAGATGAATCATGAACTGTGAACAGGGTTCATGTGAATGACCTCTCCGATAGTTCCAGGTCACTGTAGCCTTATTCAGGCGCAAATACTAGCAGTAGAATAAGTCTGGCCGCAACTTCTCGGCAATACAGGCGGCAATCAAGTCCTTGGAATCCGTCTCCTCCCACTCTAAGGCAGCCGTTGATTATCGCAAAAAGGTTTTACGTATTTCCAACCAGTTTTTATAGAATCTGTACAGACGAATGTTTAGACGACCATTCTTTGTTTTTTCTTTACTTGCCCGTCTCTCTCTCTATCTATCACTCACTTTCCTCTCCCTTTAAACTGAAAAATCCATCTCCTAGCCTCCTATACTATCACGATCTAATAAACATAGCGACGGGAAGTTTCGTCCACTTCGTTGGAAACTCAAACTGCCATGATTAGAGGAAAGCAACTTCCTTTACATAGGTTCAGGGGATCTTCTAATGGGGTAAGTGTGACTGCTTTTTATCGACAGCCTTACCTAAAACCAGTTCACCCGCATACACCGCCTGAAAGCAAAACATACACCCCTCTACGCATTTAATGCAAATCATTGAGTCAATTCAAATAATGCAACGAATTAATATAAAGATTCGCTTTTAAATATTCCATATGCTTAATCTCTTAAGCCAGAAACGAATCGCATTTAAAATACAACACATTCCCACGAGGGGCGCACTACTCGTATACACTTCAACTGGCATTATATTAGCCTTTTGATCTCTTGATCATATACACACGGCAGCGGCCAGCTAAATAGCGTTCGAAATCCTTTGAGTTTCATTACGATTCTCCCGGTCGAATGTTATGAAATTAAATCCACAATTAAAGAGCAACAGCAGCAGCAACAGTGTCGATCATCAATATTCATCGCGATTACCAGTGCGCGTCTACTGTTTATGCTGATTTTGACCCAATTGAACTCATGAGACAATCGCACCTCGCCGCCATCGTCGTCGTCAGAAAACCCCAATCACTTATAGATACACAGAGACTATACGGATCATACGAGTATGCTGTAGCTCTGGGTACGTTAATCGCACTCTCGACCGATTTTATTAACTGAAATTACACTTAAAAGCAAGGACAGCAATTGGAGACGCAAAACAATGAACCAACTAAATAAGCAAATGAAGAAACCAAGACGCAAACGAAGAAGAGGTAACTTACCAGCAGTGCGCGCGCTCAAGCTTCATGTGCTGCGGCTGCCCCTGCCCCATCAGGGCCGCACTCGATTACCAATTCGAATAAATTTCCACCCGAGGGTGACTTTGATCTCTAGCTGTTTGTTTTTTATGTTGAATCAAATGCGATCATTCGCACGATCAGTCGCAGAGGTGAGCAGAGCAAGAGCAACCATCAAGGCACCTCGCACTCGAACTCGCACAAGTACGTAGGGAAGTGAGTTTTCGTCGTCTGTGCTATGCAGTTGGGGTATGATTTAATTTTCAGATGTTTATCGCGTTTTTGCTGTTTTTTTTTAAGCGATTTCCGAAAATGAGTTAACCTTGTGTATCAGCAATGCTACATACGTCGCATTTTGAGTTGGTACTGTAGGTTCTTGTGTAATCTGTTGAAGACTCGCCGCCGATGCCACTTAAGATTCGGAATGCCTTTCGAATCATATTTTTGCATTGCAGCGCTAAAGCGGGTTTCACTGGATTCACTGTACTGATCCCTTTTGTGTGCGTTCACAAAGTTGATTTATTGTCTGGCGAAGCAATGAGTTGGTTGCTTAAACAATTTAGATCAGAAAGTTGTGAAAAGAAATGACCTAACTCTGGTACACTTTAAAATTCTTCACATTTACAAGGGGCTGCGGCAAGCCATGAAGAACGCTGTAGAAAGTAGGAGTACTGTTCTAGCTGGTTACCCAACGGCTGCGGCCCAGCGAAGATTTTAATGGGCCGTCGAATAAATTCAATACAACCCATCAAAAGCATTCGTTCCAAACGATGGAAGAAGCAAGAATGATGCTAGGACCTGGGAGAGTGAAACATTTATACGAATCTACCCCCTCGAAAAGAGGACACACGTCGGATTTACTAAATTGAATGAACGGTGTATTTAGCTGTCAGTCAGAATGACAGATGCATTACCTGAACTAACCTCAAATATGTGCAGCTAAGGAAAGGAATGGTTTTTCAGAACAAATAAGGGTTCTAAAAAGATAAAAAATATAAATGAGCCAACGGCTTTCCCAATTCCAAAGGAGGTATATATGTACCTAAGCATATTAGGTCAGTTCCTTTAATTTTGAATTTTACGAATTTGAACTAACTCTGATGAATTTTTACTCAATTCCATTTGTTAGCCCGAAACATTCTTAAACTAGGGCGGCTATGAGAGAGCAAGTTATTACACATCCACTGAGAATCTTACTAGTTTTTACTCAGGAAATTTCTTAGAAAAACTGTCAATCACCGGACAATTGACAGATGACTTGAAAATTTGTTTACCTATTTGGAAAACGCGTGGCAAGTTTTTTTTTTAATTTTCTGTGCATTAAAATACATAGTATATGAACATTCAACAGGCCGCAAAACAAATATTGAAAACAAATGATTTCGATGGTCATTCGTTTATCAGAATGTTGCGCCTGAGTCTTCAAACTATTTGAATTATTCATTTAGATTTTTGTATAAAACTCCTTGATATAGGAAAGTGGCGAACCACTCGCGAACGTCTGACAAACATCCGAGACTATAACTGTCATGAAAGAGCTTCTCAATTGTCCGTTTGGACTCGGCATAAAACTGTAGATCCCTTCCATTCGTCCCAAAAATAAAAATTCACACAAGACGAATGGTTTTGAGAAACTAGGCCTAGGGTCTCGACGGATCTTTTGCGCCAATTATTTATGGATTTTTTATACGAAAGTGGCGAATGGCGATTCTTACTCACTCTACAGGACTATTCACATGAGAGCGAATTGCAAACAAGCGAATATTCGTAGTTTCTGACACTTCATTCACATGAAAACTTTTTTAGTCGCAGATACCCGTGATTCAGTTACATTTTAAAAGATAAAGTTCGAACGAATTTTTCATTCGTGATCGCATCTGTATTAAGTGGATTGTGAATAAAGTTTGACAGTTCGCGGCAAGAATTTTCAATTCGCGGGAAATTGCTGTAATTGTAAATTTCGCTATATAAATCAATTAAGATTCAGGTTTTCTTTCGATTAAGCTTAGTTCTCTGCTCGAGCTAAATTTTATCTCCCATACAAAAATGTTTACAAAGATCAAATTTAGCGACGCAGTTTAGCTAAGCAGTATCCTGTTCGCTCGCTAAATTCTTAACTTCATATAGATGGGCCGATGACAAGTCTCCACTCATTTAGCTCGCGAAATAAATGTCCGGTACATTAAATCGAAGATAAATTTTGACATAAAAATCGGAGAAAAAAGTTTGTGTTGTGTACTTTGGATATTATTTTGGAGGAACCCGAAGAAAACATTTGCGTGATAAATAAAAGAAAACGCAAAACCAAAAATTCCTTTTCATGCGATTAAAACACAATAAAAAAAACTTGCGGGGCTTGTGGAGGAACTATCAGAAATATTTAGATTGCAGAAAAATTCCAATGCAAATAGGGTTTTACCCGACACGAAGGCACAAAGGAACGTCACCTTCTTCTTCTACTACAGAAATTATTTAAGCTGCTGCAGCAATAATAATATATCTTCTTCAACTTTCCTCGTATCCAATGTTTTGGAGATATTCACATAGTCTGAAATTCGAAATTCTAATGAATTATGGTTTTTGTCCCATCTATTCATATCTGATGATTAAGCTACCATTTTTTCTGTGGTGTGGAGAACCGAAGTGGAGACTTGAGACGCTAAAATTTAGCGCGAGCAGGATACTAAGCTTAAAAGTTTGCTCCCATACAAAATTCGCTCCAAAATTTAGCTGAGCTAAACTTAAGCGAACTCATTTAGCTGAGTGGTACGCAGCTCGAGCTAAATAATCAAACTTTTGCTTCAGAATGTACTTCATGTGTCTATCAAAATTTACGGTGCCCATTTAATGGGTCGGCACATTTTCTCAAGCTAAATTGTGACAGATCGTTGTATAGGTATTTGTTGTGCTGTTGCGGAAAAGTATGCAAGGATGAGCTTTTTTAATTATTATTTGGACGAGAAGTACGTAGAATCAGAAATAGTTGAAATAAGAGATAATTAAATTTTTGAAGGAAGTTTTTTCAAAGAACAGCTCTCTTCTGTGACACTTATTCACGGTGTACTTTGTGTCAAAATTTAGCTAGGACTTCAGCTGATGTTTGGAGAGAAAAGTTGGAGACCAGATAAAATTTAGTTTATCTCGAGAAGCGTACTATGCGTTAGATGTTAGATTAGTTGTATATATAATGCTTTATTGGTAGGACAAAGAACAATTTTCAATTAAAAAATATATACAATTAAATTGATTTGTTCGCAATTCGTCTATTGGCGGATTCACAATCCGCCCTCATGTGAATAGTTATTAAGAAGGGACAATATCTTCCACGTAATTTTAAATGCAGTGTTCCCTCTTCTCGTTTATCAGACATTTTAACGACTTTTCCACTGCAATTTATGAATTATCTGTCAATTTTCAACGATTACTACAAAAGCGTTCGCCAAGACGCCAACTTGTTCGTAAGTCTCTCTTTCAGAGAAAGAGAATTTATTTCCACCACTCCCAATTTGATATAGCCTTTTCCATTCTTACTACAAAAGTAAAAGAGTATAGGTAAAAGAACAAACAAAGTAAAATAAAAAAAAAAAAAACAATGCATAAATCAGAAGTCAGCTGTCAAATTGGTTGTTGCTGAAAAAAGTGTTTGCAATTCGGAAAACAAATCACCCTCTATAGGGCTTCTTCTTTCCGACTGGTTGAAGTCAAGTCTTTACTCATCTTGAAATGACAAACCAAAATCAGCACTGTCCAGCTGTCAAATTTGTTGCCGTCAATTAGATATACAAAAATCTCGAGCCTAGCTTGATATTCTTCCTTTATAACAAGAAAATATTCGTCAAATTTACTCAAATACGAGTAAATATAGGTTAAGCTTTAAATAAACATCCATCCGAATCTAGTTTCAACACAAACTCTTATCTAAAAATATATATAGATGATTTAACCAATTATTAGTAAAAACCATCCGATACAAGCACACACCGCCAACCACAACCCCTCAAATGCATCATACCGATTGCTCACTTAAACTCCAGCTGCTCATTGTACCTATCTATATACAGACATATTCTCTGAGCTTTCTGTTATCAATACAATACAAAAATAACTTCAACAATTACTCGGAAAATGCATGTGTATAGTCTATCCCACACAGTATCTCTCTTGATCTGCTGCAATACATACCGAAGTATCTCCAACTTCACCCGCCTTGGAACTGATATGTCAACAACCAATTGAGGATAGTTTTGTTTACATTTTGACAAAAAGATTGATGATTAGTCGGTGAGACCACGTGGAGCGCCATAAAACTTGGCACTCATCTAAAATAGGGTTGTGAATACACAGAATAGAAATAAATACAAAAAAAAAAAGGAGAATCGAAATCGGTAAAATGTTTGTTCAACACCGAGTGGATTTGATGATGTTGTAACCATATCCATATGCTGCCTGCGCGAGTGCGGAGGAGATAAACGCCTGCTACATTCTCGTTGAAGATTCCAGCTGCCAAGGGACGCGCTCTTATCGCGTTTGTGACGAGAACATAAAAAACTAAATAGCGATCGCCGTGTGATTATTTTCAGGTGACATACTGACGTGCCACCATGTGCGCGAGAGTATGTCTTTTCGAAACGAAGCTGTCGAACACACATCAGTTCAGCTAGGTGTGTTCGGTGTTCATCCCATGCAATGAGTGATAGAACAAACACTCGAATGACGTTTATCTCTGAACGGAAATAATAAACGCAAATGGTGTTTATTGATACATGGTCGGCTTGGGGGTTTACCTATAGCTTTCCAAGGCGCAACGATGATCTTGTCGATGCTGTCACACGCAGATAAGAAACTATTGGAAATCGGTGTATTTTGTACTCATTTCCTGGGATATTCTACTGTAACAAATATGTACCTTTGGCAATGGTACTGCCCATTTCCGATCAACAGTTCAACAGCATTAAAAGATGCGATTTCGCCTCACTTAACCATAACCATTCGATGTGAGCACCGGGCACCCAAAACGTAGGTATATTAGCATAAATTCTTCTTTTCTGCGACGCACGTAGACGCCGAGAGGAGAGGCAGCAGAGACCATCAGACAAACGGCCTAAAGAAGACATAAAAGTGATCGTGCCGATAAACAACCCCACGACAATGGTCGACGAAAATTTCTCGCATTCAATAATTTTCTTTTGAAAAATAATTAAAGATTCTAAAAGTGTAATCACACGAAACGAGAGCCGTGGACTGGCTGTGAATGTTTTGGGCTCTCCAACGCAACGGATGGATGGATGGTCGGATGACCAACTAAAGACCCCGAAATGAAGACGCGCTTTCATTTTGGCCTCCGACAAAAATTGATTGAACCATGTACCGACACGACACACGGTATATATCGTTGTTGTAACGTCCGTCGGTCTTCGTCGTGCCCTTCTTTGGTGGTGTATACCGGTGCGGTTTCCACTACTATATAGACATTCTATATGGAAACTTGAATTAAAATGCTGCACGAGATGGTGATGGTAAATGGGTGGATCTTAATCGAACGATTTCAATGATTTTTCTGATGATGTTCTTTGTCGGTACCGGTGGCTGAAACTTTCATTTGACTGTTCTACTTGATGGGAGAAAATAAATTCCTTGAATGGTTCCAATTCAGGATTGGGTTCTATTTTCATATTGAAAGACTTCAATACACTAACAACTTGATACAAAACGAATTTTGTGTTTTTAATTAGTCTTTTCGTATTTAAAGTTTTTTATCAATAATGTCGTGTCTTATCACTTTCAAAGAATCTAGATCTCCTGTAACAAACTGGGCTCAAAATTTGTCTCGTGAACTAAAATAAAAACGAAAACGGACACATAATTTCGATATATAAAGCGATTTCGCCTGAAAGACCGTTCTAATGTTAGGACTGTCTTGGTAGCCAGTGATGCCATTGCGGCATTTTTAAGAACAGATCTAGCATTGGGCCTGGAAAGCATTTTCCTCATAAATTAATTTTTTTTGCATATGTTAGTTGGTTTTTCTTTCACTAAAATGTTGGTCATAAGTTGTCCTAAACTGAGATGCAGTGCAGTGCACTTTCCCATGTATTAAAATTTGTGTTGCATTGTAGGGGAGAGCGGAGCTAGAAGTAGGTAACATTTTCGACAAAATTTTATGTTGATCCAACGATTTGCAAATGATTGAGGCAAACTTATTTTAAAGCAGACAGAAAAATTTAAGCTACAAAGTTCACCAAAAAAAGTCCTATAAAGTCTGCTCAGAAGATGTCAAAATATTGCGGGGATAAGTTATAACAATGATTAAAAAAAGTTGTGTTATCTGTTTTTAAGAAAACTCATTTTAAAACCATCATAAAAGGACAAAATCTATATTCACTTGCTGAAAAGCTCAAAAAAAATAAAATCTTTCCATACACCTTTTTGCTTTTTGATTTAATTTTGGCGACCCTTCTGCCTATGCTTTTATTTTGTTCCTCAAGAAACACTCGTTTCTCTCGAGTATATCTTTTTTAGACCTATGATGCATTCTGGATTCTACACTCTATGTTACAACTGGCCACGTCATGAAATTTAACACTAGATATATAAGGGCAACCCTTAAACTTTTAAATGTTGCAACTGTTACTTATAACCCCGTTTTCCCGTATCGTATTCAAGTGTTTCTGTTAAAACTTTAAGCCCGACAAACCCGAGTGTTATCTCTCTTAAAGAAAATTGCGTTTCGTCAGCGTTTCCATTTATGAATAATGGGCGATAGATAATGTATTGTGTGGCGTAGATGACGCCGCAGATAATGTCGCTGGCGATTCGCCAAAACCTACGCGAAAGAACAAAGCTCGAACATCTATTGGAAGTGGCTCAGAGCAGCTTTCCTTTTTGTATTTGGCGCAGTAGTCGTTTAACAGCCCAATTCTACCGTTGAGAGGCCTCACAAGCTCTTGTGAGGTTTGTTGTGATTCGATAACATTTTTCGTATTCTGCGATAATGCTCACAATAAATTCAGCTCATAATGGTAAGATTTTAACTACACAAATTCTCGTTTTTTTATGGCGAATTTATAACACATTTTTTTAATAATGTAAACCAATGTTTTTTTTTTTGACAAATACGCGAATTTCCCACCACAAATACGTTTTTGAAGAACGCAAACATAATATTAACGACATTGAATTCCCCACGTTCCTTAATTTTTGTTATAGAAATATTTATTTTTTCCGAAATAAGCGCTTTAAATAATGTGGAAATATGGAAATGGCATGGAAATAGGGAAACAGTGTCATAACAGCCTTTAGGGATTATGACTGATTTTGAGTGTTGTGACCGGCTCCATAGGAGATCACAATTTCGATTGTTTTTGTGAGCCTCACAAGTTGTGAGTTTGCTGCCCGAATTCGAAAACCTCACAAAATCAATTTCACCTCACCTTGTGAGGATTTTGTGACTAGTGAAGTAACCGCGAGGTTTGTCAGAATCGGGCTGTAAATCTTTTATTTTATTTTTTATTAAGGTACTTAGTTAGAAATTTGATTTTTAAAATACTTACACTGCCGCAAACTTGGATTGGCAGATTCGATCTTGTATCCTATGTTATGGAGATTGATTTCTCTCAAAAGTTGGCACAATTTAGAAACGTTGCTGAGGTTTCATTCATCCACCAAATCACGTCACGCGCTGCCAAAAATATTTCGGCTGGTAGGCTGAGCGGACTGCTTGAGTTAAATTATTCTCCTTTTTTGTTTCTCCTTCATTTCCTTGGATGTGGTGGGATGCAAAACTTGTTCAGGTTGAATTTTGATTCTGTCTAATAGCGGTATCTCGCGCGCTGTTTAAAAAAAAATAAGCAGAAACGATTATTCAAATGGTTGCATCAGTTTAACCCCAAAAGTGATGAAACCTGATTTAACTGTCAGAAACCAACTTTAAGTCTTCGATTTTTTTAAATTTCCAACGTTTACCAAAAATGTTCCTCAAGTAACTAGAAATGTATACACCGATGTAGTTCTATAAACTGATGCAAATGAAAAAATTCTTCACAAGATTCATATTCATTTCTTTTTGTCTTAATCTGGTGTGCGCAACATAAGTTGCAGAGCAGACCACACACCGGATGCTTGTGTAGACTTCACCTTTTCTTCACCTTTCTCACACTTGAAGTTATACGTTCGGTGCCTGACCGTAAAACTGTTACCGAAGAAGACAATTCAGATTTAACAAGAAAGAAAAAAAAAAAAAAAAACACGCACACTCAAAACCGAAATGGAAATCTCGTTACAGTCTTACCAAGATTTGGCAAGATGAGTAGCGAACATCAACGCACGCAAGTAGCTGTTCTACAGCACGACACATACACATGTTGTATATGGAATGACAATGACAACTGCTTTTGGTTGAGGACCCTCTGATGCCGAGCACAGTTAACAACAAGTTTGTTGACCAAAAGATCAAACTCATTTGACTTCGAAGCCAATAGCCGCTCATATTCATCCGAAACTGTGACATTGTGTCAACTAGATTCTCTTTTATTGCATTTCAGTGTACTTGGGCTCTGGTTAGTGGTTAGGTTTGGGGTACATCAGTTCACATTGGTGCTTCTTCTTTATTGTGTATAAATATAAATTTCTGGGGAGCTGTGTGTTTGGATTACTTTACCATCTTGTATGGGGAAATTGTTTAATTATAGTTGGCTTTTAGGTAACAAAAATTAATTTCGGGTGATGCCTTTAAAAAGACACGGGATGCTGGAGAACGCAATGCTAATTATTTTCCCTGTGGATCTTAGGATCTTTCAGGAATGTTCCTATTCCACTATTCGATCCACTACCTAGTTGCTTTAATGTTGTTTGCTAACGTCATCTACTTCACTTAACGGTAATGGAGTATAAATCTGAAAGTTTAACGATATGTTGTCACTTTTGCCCAAATTTTGTTGAACAATATTTTATAATACGACTTTAGCAGATAACGTGCTTTGTATTCAGTATGCCTTGACATTATTCACCTGTTCAAATCGAGAAGCAGATAACTCGACAAACAACAACATTAACTGCAACTTTGGCGACAGGAACAACTTTTCTTATAAGTTGGGTACAATCAAAATTCTATAGTCGCCTTAAGTTTGTTTGGACTAGATTTCCCCTGAAGGTAAAAACGTCACTTTTAATACGTCACCCATACAATCGGAATGACAACTTACTGTCAGATAACCGTCGATACATGTCAACTGAGAAGAATATTAACACGATCAACATCAACATAGGACAATAAAAATTCAGACATACAACTGCCTGCCTGTCAGGCTTAGTAAACTGTAATTCCGAACGTTCCCCTTGAAAACTTCAACAGCAACTTTTAAGGATGGAAAGAAATTTTTTGTCTTATCATCTGATTGCGTCACGTTACGCGCCAAACGAAATTTAGTGTTTTCAATATAATTTGGCATATTCTGATCCCTCTATCGGCGGGAGTCACAAACTAGATCGTCAGCTTTCTTTTGAATTAAGAAAACAATATGAAGAATCTCTGTGCAAAGTCAGAAGGACCTCTAAACTCGACAAACAATTTTTGGAACCAGGGCAATTTCTATGGACAATTTTGAAGATTGCAACTACTAAACCAGTACGCACTCATAAAATAATGTTCGTGTCGAGAAGCCTTGTCAGTTTATTTAATTCCTACGTTTTCCATCACTTTCTTTGTTTTAATCTACAATGCCTTACACCTGAGACACGTATACGAGTATACATGTAGCCACAGTCGAAACTTGCGTCCCCTCTATCTCTTTTTTTTTTTGAGAAATATCCTTATAAAAGGAGAAACGACAATACGGACACAAAATTAAGACGGGGAGGAGGAAATACTCTCCACTTCCGAAATGTCGACTCAGTCAAGCGTTCAGAACAGGACGACGAAAACGGAAAGTAACTTGTTTAACGTCATGCCGAGGCCAGCCAATGTCATCTCATCCAGGGCAGCCCGCTTAGAGGATATCCCAATCCCACAGCATAGCACAAAATTAACTTTTACTATGCATACATACATCGCTACACCCCAATTGCCGGAAGGGAAGTTGGTTTGAAATCGGAGAAGGTTGCTCGGTTTTATCTTCATTCGATTTTTTTGTAGAGCTTCTCCCGTAATCGATCGATACTTGGATTTTCACTGTTTGGTCAGTTTCACCCTCGTTTACTCGCACATCGCATCGCCAACGCGCCACCAGCTCATCCAAGAGTATTTCGGAAATTAAACATAAGAAGTCACCATCAGGATGACTGAGTGTGCATGTAATTTCATCCGCTGCAATGATCCTTGTCACTCTTGTTCGTTTTTTTTATTATTTGTAAGGTGCGGACCTACGTACATTCCTTGCAGTGCCACCACACCGTTCGTTCGGAGACGACAGGTGCACCAAGGATCCAAAGAGGATGAAGGTGAAGGGGGGGAGTTTTTTTTTTTTTTTCTTTTTATTAACACTGCTGCAGTTCAACGAATGGACCAAACAAGTGGATTGCCCTGAAGGCAGGAGGAGAAGGGAGCTCCTGCTGCTGCTGGAAAAAATTGTCTGGATACATTTTTTATGATAATTTGAGTTTCGTCCTTCTTATATCTCTCAATAGGACAAGCGAGACTCATTGTGCTGGGTTTTTCTTAAACCGGTGATCATAATGATGATTTGGTGGGTGCAAGGAACCCTTATGCTGTAGGTATAAGGAGAATGACTTGTGTGCAGCCTTCACGTCTGTCGGACGATGAACTCTTAATAGGCAGACGGCCAGCTGATGGCGTTGACATCTCATTTTTTTCATCACACAGCAGTTGTAAAAGGTGAGTTTTTTTAGTTTTACAGACTCCTGGCGCAGGGGTTAAGTGAGACTGGCTTTTTTCATAACTACGGCGGGACTACACTCTACACAGTGAACAGGAAGCTAGACGTCTGACAGTTCTGAGAAATGCATTTCTATTAATGATCAAATTGTGGGGAATAGAATTAGATATACTGCTCAATTTTATTCGAAACCGCAACAACTCTCTAAAGGATATCCCAAATATATGGGGGTATTGCCCCCACTAAAACTTCAAAACTAGTCGGCCCCTTAAAATGGATGAAGGCAACTTTGTTCCATCGAATAAAAAACAACTTAAGTGGAGCTGGAGGTCGTACTTATCAGTCGAGTGGAATCCGTGCTTCTTATGATTTTATTCGAATTCAGAATAGAAAATTCCATTGCTGGTCCCAAAGCATTTAAGCGACAGAGGACCTATTCAAAATGCTACCACAAGCTTGGAATTTGATTCCAAAATGCATTGGTAATGATAAACTAGCTGTTGACTCGGAACTAATTTTCCTTTTTCTTGACATAAGACTTCAGTTTTTTTTTAAATTTAAAACTGTAACGTATGCGTTACAACCAAGTAAGCTTGCATCGCATACAGCATCGAAATATTGTTTGTGCCGTGGACACTTTGACAGCCGCCACTGACTCTTTCAGAAAATTGTGAATTCAAATATCTTTTGAATGAGTTGACGGATCGAAATAAAAAGCGAAGAAGTCTATTCGTGTACTTTTCCAATGCAAGCACTAAAAATCTGTCAAACTCGGAAATTTAAATCCAGCTCTCAGAGAGTTGGAAATAATACTCCAAAACATAAACTTACTATCAAACAGACCGTCAGCTCCCACTCACCTACTCTTAAATGTCCTATCTGTGAATGCATATGAAGCAGCCTAAAAAATGAAAGAAAAAAAGTCATCAGGTTACTATGTATGCAAGTGTATGCGTGCGGCTAATTTACTTTAACATACTTTCCCAAAGTAACACGCAAAACAGCTTGTAGGCAAATTCTCTTAAGTTGCCTGAGCTGATGGTCTATTTTTTACTTAGTTTATTCTCCAAATTATGGGTATAGACTTCCTTGTCAGCTTTGTGCATTTGACATAGTGAAAGTATCAAAACTTCCTAATTGCGTGTTGAAATTCTCTGAGCTGTTTCTAGTCAAGAGAGGAACTGCACGTTACTCGTTATTTTGTAAAATGTTCTCTTTTTCTGACATTTGTTATGAGAACGTGAATAGACTTTGTGCGATAGCGATCGATAAATGTCGATTGCGTTTATTTTAAGCCGTGTACCCGAATCCACCAAATCGTATTCCATGTTAAGCTTTATTTTTCTCCGAAAGGACTGGGTAACTGAAAGAAAGACTTTACAACATTATATGTAGTAGTTTAGAAGAAGATTTTAAACAAAAAACGCTAACAAAATTGTTTTTTGCGGAATAAGCACATATTCGCTTATAAGTTTCATTGATGTGAGCATTTGGCTCGTTCGGGTACTTTTTTGCAAACGTAAAATTATTAAAAATTTAATTTGCGAAGAGGAAGAAATCCATTTACCCTCTTTTAATTTTTTCGTAAATTTCTACTCGCCGAATTGCGACTTACTGAAAAATGAAAACTGACAACTAAGTGACAGCTCAAAAGTTTGACAACTAAAACTCTATTTATTTTTGTCTTCAACGGGGGAAAAAATTATAATTGAATGTTCTCCCATAACATATCAGCGCATTCAAAATGGTAAGTTTAATAGGTACCTACTAAGCTTATAAAAAATTCAATTATAACTTATGCTGCATTTTACGATAATGTCAAAATGACATTACTTAAACTTAAGAAAACCGGTCAGGTACTTCTCATGAAATTGAGAGATTTCTCTCTCGATAGTTGATATTTGAAGTTTTTAATTTTTCTATGCTGAAAGTACACGTACGAACCTATTGTCATAACCTGTCACAAATCTGCGTTGCGGTTTAACTTAAGCTGGCAGTAATACAGTAATAGCCACCGCGAAAGCTGAGATAAATTGTCAATTTCTTGGCTATTACTGTTGCTTTGTGTATTGCTCTTAATTGCCGTAATTTGTTCTTGTTGACCGTTTATTTATACATAAATAATACAAAATATTGAGGATTCCATTGTGTTCCGACAGTTGATGATAGACATTGATGTTGCAGAGCTAATGAGTTCCACTTATCCATAGTATGTAGGTAGGTACCTTGTACACATATAAATTTATAACAGGAAGATATGTACAAAATATACATATTTAGAGTTCCGAAAATTCATACGTAGGTACTTTTTTTTCGACAGGTGATCATCTTTCTAGTTTATAATCATAAAACAGAACAGCATTCTCATTTGTAACATCTTCTCTTTATATAAATGGTTCTGGGCGGCCGTCTGCATCAGAGCCGCCCCCTATGCCTACCTCACTGTGTTTAATTTTATTTTGTGAATAAATTATGCTACCAACGTGAAAGAATATCAAAGTGCACATAAAATGCATACCTACCTACCTATTTTATGTGCACACACGTTAAGCTGTCATTCAACTTTTCTAAATTTCTTCAATGATCACTGATGCTATCTATCCGCAGACTTCAGCATCATGAAGCCTGACACTCATCAGTTGCATTGGAATCAAAATAGATTCAGCGAATTGACGTGACAAAATTCCATCATGTAGGTGGTGTAGGTACCTGTTGCATCGGCTGAGCAACCTCAAAGTGATACCTTGAATGATGTATAGGGACATACGTATATAGATTCCACTTCAAAAAAAACGCAAGTGTCAACATTGTAGGATGAAGCGATGCAAAAGTAAAACAGAACAAAAAAAATATATTTTGCGTATCAGTCGCAGCAGCAGTAAAGCAAGCATAACGACAGCCGTCAGATCGTGACCTGAATTAGGAGCCTATAAAGATGCCACTGCCAGTGCCACATGGTATAGGCTCAAGTCTCTTTCCCTCTCATTTGGCTATAGTACACGAAATACGGCGACCATCGTGTCAGCGTAACCGTCTGCAGGGGCAGATGGAGAAACCAATTTCAATTGAACGTAAAACAATTCAATCAACAATCACCATCCAACATTAATGTCGGCCAAAATGAAGTCTTCGACACCGAAAGGCCGCCGATAGCGGCTACATGGCCATCTACAGACATATTTTCTTGTATTTTGGTTAATAGCAAAGCAAAGTCCGATTCGAAGCTGAACATTCACCATCGCCACACCGCACGCTCATCATGTGCATGGCTGTACAATAAGTATGGACACTGTCGAAGAAATATGATGAACGGCGACACGGCTAGGAATGTGGCAGCAAAGGTGGAGCGGGACTGGTAGCGCAGAAAGATACAATATCTGCTCGCCCAACGGCTTCGGAGCGCGGCAAATGTGTGGCAATGATAACGAAATCTCTTATTGCTGATAGATTTGGAGTCACATGCGCGTTCACCTCATCACCGAGCTATAAATTCGTTGTCGGTTGAACGAAAGAAAAAAAACAAAAACAAAACTGTGTCGTCGGACGTTTGCTCAACATGATAGCGATTGTATACACACGGCTGGAAATCAATACACGAAGGTAAACTCATAGACAGATGGGCTCAAAAAAAAGTAGTAACGCGACGAACATACGTTAGAATATGAGCCAGAGTTTGAGTTATCCAATGCGCACAGCACATAGATGATATATTATATCTCTACTAGCCGCACACCTACACAAATTTGTCTATAAGCGATGTTATCGTGCGCCTTATTCATCCGTAGCTTTGGCAAAGCAGCTTTCCCACCGACCGAATTTACGAGCATTCCCATGCGACACATGCGAGTGTGAATAAATAGAGATATTTCTTAAGCTTTAAATTAGACTTCTTACGTAGATACCCATACCGAAGGTATGCCTACTCCTACCTATGTTTATACCAACTCATGTTGGGATAAGATTAATTAGAGGAAAATAATATTTTTATCGATACTCTTTTTGGTGGCTAGTGATGAATGATGAAAATAAAAGTGTAGCCTTTAAATAGAATTGAGATTAAAGAGTTGGTAGGTAGCCTAGATTACAGTTTTAGAATCGAAAAATGTGTGAGTTATATTTTTTAGGGCGGAATGTTATTTGTCGAGTAGTTTTTAAAAATTCAGCATTCGATTCTATTCTATTCGTCACCATCGCAAGTTGTTTTCTATGTGTAAGGGGAGAAATAAATTAGTTGGGCAGATGACACAGTCAAGAAAATTGGCCAACTATTGACTCGCCAACCTCTAACGTGCCACGTTTATCTTGTCACTTCTCAGCGCTTGCAACACTGACGACTATGCAAACGTCCATACATTTCGTCAGCTGTTGTTAAATCTATTTTTGTCCGGAACCTTCATTGAACCTTGCAATTTCATCGTTTTCTTTGCATTAGATGCCAGTGTAATCTGCTGACACCCAAACCAAAATTAAGGGAACCCCAGTTAAGGGGCTAAGGAGTGCCTAAAGTACAGATTGGCTGTGACTATATACACACGTATAATAAGTTGCTTCTCTTCCATATATTTTTCGAAACGTGGCAGCCATAAGGATTGCATATTATAAAGCTTTGTTTGAAAGACAGTTGCCAGTTTCACTCACGGTAGATTCAGTCTGCAGTGTCTCGTTTCTTGTTGTTGCGTTTGAAAAGTATGTTTCGGTATTAGCGTTTATGCTATTGTAATTGCCAAAGTTGCACTCTTTTCCTCATTTGATACTAAATTTGTGGAGTACCTAGGATTTGAATGCTCTATTTAATGTCGACTCTATATCAGTGTGTTAAAGCACTGGTTGCCAGTGTCGCATCTTTATTCTCCGCCGGCCCGTAAACGGAAGTTAACGAATTAAGTATTGAAACGCTCTAGAGTGCAACACTTTTCACTTGAGTACAAAATTTGCATTCAAAGACTTATCCTGTACATGCTTTTACGTAAATAAATAGGTTCCTGGTAAGCGCAACATGTTGGTCTAGCTTCTCGTAACAATTCGTTTCGTGGAAATTTTGGCTTTTAGGACGAATGGAAGGCTGTTCTATGCCGAGTGCGATCGGCTGATGAGGAGCTTTTCAAGGCGGCAGATCACCTATAAAAATGATCGTCTGGACGATATCGATTTTGGAGTTTTGATTACCATAATAAATTACATGCTGCCCTCGTCAGTTTCCGTTACGCGTTTGTGTGAAGAATTATTTGGATTAAGCTCTGAAACTCATCATTTTTGCGCTTAGCTGCTAGTTTTGGAGGACTATCGTCTCAAAAAGTTATGTGCTTACGGTTCAGGACAGTTATACTTTCGAGTGTTTATCAGACGTTACTTTAGAGAACGTTTAGTTAAAAAACGAATTGCACAGCCTTATTTATTTTATTTATTATTTATTTTATTTAGCAAACGAAACGCCCCTAAATACCTGTATGTGTAGAGTTATGCAGTGTATAAGTATTTATACAGCCTTTATACACTTTCCTAAAAAAATGTATTTATAAAACATTTTCCCGTGCATATTAGTTATATACCTATACAAAAAGGTACTGAAAAGGGTAAATCTATAACATTTATAGTCCGAAAAGATAAAACAAAAACTTTGTAGCATGTAAGAAATGCAAATTCATATGAAAAACAATTTAAAATAGGTACCTATCTCATAGGTATGTGCAGATACCTATTTCTAAGGCAACTTATCGAGGATTCCTGTAAAATCTTGAAAATAAAAACGTCGATACCTACTAATCTATCCAATTTATATTTGAGTACATTTAAAATAAAATGCGACGGATTTTTTTAAATCAAAATGACATTTCAAATCGACTCATTTGGCTTATACAAACTCTTTGTAAAATTTTTATAAATACGTAAATTGTTTGCGTTTAGAGCCATTTTAAAGAGTGCATAACTTTATACACTGTTTATAATACGTTTCTAAATAAAGCTGACAGTGTACCTATAGTTTTTTGTAATTCGAATGTCTTTAAGATAGGTAGGTCTAGGTACATACCTACCAATGCCAGTTGACTTTTTCTAGTAAAAATATGAATAGACACGTATGCTTTTAAATAAAATCTAATCCTAATCTGTTTTTCTCTTCGAAATCGATGCCTGCCTACAAAAAAATTGACTTTTGCAGTTTATTAACTGTGCAAACCTAACCTAACCTATCAGCGCGCAAATCTGAACATCATCATAGGTAAGTACTTTTCCATTTTTATTTCAACAGTGCAATCAATGTTATCCTAGGCTGTTTTTTGTTGTCATAAAATAGGTACCTATATAGGGTAACTAAGGTATCTACCTATACCTAATGAAAAGCTCAGAATTCCAGGGCAAATTTTAAAAAGTCATCTCAAATTTTTTTCCAAATTTACACGTACTTTCACTACTGACGGTTGCGAATTGTTTATCGTTTGAATATACCTAGGTAGGTCTAGGTCTGTTTTTTAGCTGCATTTTTCATTTTACTCGTAGGTATAGGTACCTATATGGAAAAGAGTTTTTATAAGTAGGTACCTGGCACCCATCATAGGCAAATTGGTAAATTGTTCGAAATGCGTTGACATAAAGGTGTGCAAATCAATTTGAATAGATTTTACCTAGGTACCTACTATTGCAAGTGAATAAAGAGTGCTTCTTGCGCCCAAACCAATACACACAGGAACCAATAAAATTCGGATTTAATGTTCGATTGAGCAGCAGCAATCTAAAATCTCAGATCAAAATCTGAAATGACAAATCGAAAAACATAGGTTGGTATATGTACCTAGGTACTCCTACCTATCTAAGAACTAAGCGATTGTTTGTAAAATTTTATGTGATCGTTTGTTTATTAATGAACGACCGTTTTGCTTCCTAACCTTTCAGCATAAGGTATTAGGTACCCATCATCTACAAACAAAAGATGTGTTACTCGATTGTGTTCGGTTCAGTGAACAGTCTAACTGCATCAAATATTCTTGTGGTAGCCTGCCAAAAGCCCACATCACTCATACATCTCACACCATTTACGAACAGATACCAAAAACAAATCTAAAAAAAAGAGATTGATAAACAATTCCATAAAACAAATATTGATGTGTTTGTTACGACGATTGCCATTGGCAACCCTTGTAATTCAAAAGACACCTACGGCTACGTCCTCAAAATGTTAATTTCCAAAAACGTCTATAGCGCACGCCTAGAGAAGGCATATAGGTATCGCGCTATGTTTTTCTCGCAGATTTTCTATCTAATCGAAAAGATGACACCTTCCATGAAAAAAGTCTGCTGTACATGTACAGACAGTCCGATGTAAATAATTCACCCCCCAGAAAGAACTAGAATTGAAACTTCTCAAATTTACCCCAAAAAAAAACTGTTATACCTACTTAAGAAGACTGGAATAAGGCATCAAGTTCGGGTACAGCCAACCAACTACCCCTATTTTCAGTTATTCGCTTGTTTTCTTAACCACGCACACTGTTAAAGCCCCGATGGAGAAGCTTTCTTCTCATTCTCATTTACATCTGCTCTCCTCTTCGGCTTTGTATATACACATTCTGTATGTACCAACCACCGTTGTATCTGCAGAGATTCCTCTCCGCCGTCAAGAGTATCTCACCAATAATCAGACCGCAATTTATCAGTTTCTTTTTGCTTGGCTGCCGAATGAAATGTGTTTCTTTTTAGTTACGTTATTCACACAAAAAAGAAACACACACATCCAAAATCAAATCACCCCAAATGTGCGCAGCGAACAGAATGAGAATTCGCTCTGACAAGAGAGCGAAAATGAAATAAAATGAACTCAAACTCAACTAAGTGAAAAATTCATTTTGCCGTGAATTCGCCGCAACTGTGGGGCCTGGGGCTGCTCGTTTAGTTGGCTCGCAGTTGGATTGTTTGAAATTTTGAAGAATACAAGTTTGGAGATATTAGGGAGAAGTGGCAAAATGTCACGAGAATCACCCTCTGGACTTTGGTGTAAGGAATAGCCAGGCCAAATGGAAATGAAGGGAGCCTGGCTGATCAAAGCCAAACCACTTGAACCCTCTGTCAGATGTATTGTATCTATGCGAAGGCGAACTCGCGATACTGCAAAGTGACGACTGCGAAACCAAACAACAGAACAACACAAGCAAAAAAACAGACTTTATCGTTGGCTTTTGCGCGCGCCTTTGTCATCTCCTCGCTCGATTTTGCATAATTCATTGGTAGTTCTTCTGCTCTGGTGTAATTGTACTCTCCGTGGATTCTGCTTCTGCTCCTTTTTGGATACGTTCACGTTGTACGCGCGCGTCGTCTTCGCAATTGTGTAGTGGTTTTAGCATTTAGCCCCAACGCGAAAGAGGAAACGCGCCACCAATGCCCAATGGAACATCGCACGAATCACCGTCACCGTCACCGTCGCTGTCAGTGTCACATCTATTAAGACTGTTGTAGGAGCAACATCTAACGAATCGGTTGATCCGCTCCGCTTTTATCGATTCTGGGAGACTAAAGACAGTTTTTTTTTTTAAATAGTGGGTGTCTTGTACAATGGACATATCCCTACATACGATTTCGTTATACAAGTGCATTTTGTGTTCACCAGTCCACCTGGTGCGTATCAGCGTGTGCTGCATGGTCGTGTGTTTTTTTATCTGGCCTTAGCTTACACCCATACAGACACACATTTATACGAAAACTAGTGAAAAGAAAAAATCAATTTCACCTTTAGTGCATAATCTTCTGCAATTGGAGTTTTGTGCGGGACTTATGTTTTAATGTTTCACACATGCATACTCGTACGAATATCTAATATTTTTTTTTTATTTTTTTTCATCGGAAGAATTAAAGACTAAAGAGACGTTTAACAATTGGTATGCATCTCATAAGCATAAATATTGTAGTTGCTCCAATTTGTTCAAAAATTTCGTTTTGTTTTCGTTCAAGTGAATATAAATTGTAAATAAACAAGAAATGCAGTAAAAGAATTGACAATGATACCTATTCAAGTGAAAATGTTGCAGAGGACAGATCAGTTTTTGACCCGACAATGGTGAGTAAATAATGCCTAGACTAATGTCCTGATTTATTGACTATGATTGCTATAGAATATGGGGGTGGGCGTATGTGCAACATAAAAAAAAAAAAAATGCGATCATATTTCGCTTCAAATTCAAAAATCAAGGTGAGTTATTCTTTTAAATGAACTAAGCTTGTGGTATGTATGGTACGATAACCGATCGATTGATTTTATTTCTTAAGTTGGTGCCCATGGTATGTATTTTAGGTGTCTATCATCATTTGAAATTGCATTTAAGCAGCAAAATTCGACATTTGGAATGAGAAATCAAACTAGGTACCTACACTCATTATTATGGAAAAGTATTATAGGTAGGTATCTATACACCTAGTTAAAAAAAAGGTCATTCTTACATTATTATTGCTGACAACTTCAGATTTTTTTTTCATCTACATTTCCAGAAAGTGTTCTTGCACAGGTAGATAGAAATCGCGTTTCGGGGTAAATGCTTCGTTTCATTTTAATCTAAGTTTTATTTTCAAAATTGGCAACACTTTTTCCAGCGTTAACCAACATGGTAGCTCTCCACAGTGCCAACTGATAAGAAAAAAAAACACAAGTGACAACTGAAAAACTTTACAAACAATACTTTTATGCAGAAAAGTTTGGAATAAAGTGCAAAATACAGAAAGAAAACATTTTGGAATTGTAATGACATTTAAGCTTAGTACGCTGCTTAAGCTAAATTTTAGCTCGCATACAAAATTCTCTCTAAAATTAAACTGAGCTAAATGTAAGCAAATTCCTTAGCCAGCCGTGTGGTACGTAGATCTAGCTAAAAAAAATCAAGTTTTTATTTCAGAATGTATTTCATGTACCTACCTATATCTGTCAAAATTGATCACGCTCATTTAATAGTTTGGCACATTTTCTCAAACTACATTTTCACAGATCATTGTAATCTGTTGCGGGACGAGCTTTTTCTCAAGACTGTAAAGTTTGAAATAAATAGAATTGCATTTTTGAAGGGAGTTTTTTTCACAGAACATCTGCCTTCTGTGGCACATATCCACAGCGCCACTCTATTTCTAAATTTAGGTAGGATTTTAACTAAAATTTGAAGAGAAAAGTTGCACGGTCAACCTCAGTTTGGTTTAGCCGGACGGCAAAATGCAAACGGCGACATTCTTTTAGTGGCGGAAAGATATGCAAGGATGCCACAAAATTAAAGTCGTATTAAAAAATGTTTATTAGTGGAGCTTATTGTGATGCTGGACAATTAAATTGGTATGTACCTACCTATCTCAAACCGCCTACAGCTATACGATTTTCAGATTTGTTAAGCATTCAATAGGAAGGTATATCTACCTAAATTTATAAAAAAAAAAAACTTAAAGTGAGTAATTGTTGTCGCCCATATCTCAATGCTCAATGTTTTTTTTTATCCAAAAAATGTACGCCCATTGTGTTACCTTAAGAGTTTTAAACAATATTGTCTTATTCTTATATTAAAAACATAAAACCACTTTATAAGCATCATCTTCCAAAAAAAAAGTCAAATTGTGCCACTTCTCGCGAACTTCTGACTGTTCTGAGAATCCCCGTATTGGGATTGACCCGGTTGATTTACAGCCGGTGGCGGAAGATCGAGAGTTATTTAAGATGCGCTTAAGTGTCAAACACCTGAACCCCCTAGAACGGACAGACGGTAATGAATAAAATATCACAGAAACAATACTGTAAAGAGGAGATAAGCCTAAAGACTTCTTGCGCCAACTATGTTTATAGTTATTGATGATGCACCCTGCAGTAACAAACTGCTCTGCCACTGCCCAGCTATAGCGATGTTATGCAACAAAATTCTGCGAGTGCATTTCATACCACACGTTACACGCCTCGGCAACCTAGACCTAGTTCTCCAAGCGAACAAACAGACAACACATACAGTGGCTACCCATCATTGAACTAACCCCCCGTCCCCTGTCCTTTCACTCGTCCTAATACAAAAAGATCCCGACGGTATAAACAAGAGGAGACCTCAGAAGAGGCCTCTGATGGACCACAGATCCATCCGATGCCTCAGTGAAGAGCGGAAAGATCTCCCTCACCAACCAACTATCCTCGGCTTAAGGTTTTTTATCGACCAACTTTAATCCTCTGCATCAGACGTTTGCCTCGCAAGATCTTCGTAAGCTCCAAGATATTGGACCCGTACTAAAAAACATTTTCAATCTCCACCTAAAATAATCTGAAGGTCACCCCAGCTTATTTGGCATAATACCATTGTTCCTTCATAAAATTGCTGGTAATACCGCATGCTGAAAATATCAGAAGTTTTACCATCAGGGCCGGTCAAAAAAAAAAACGAACCTCCAATGCCAGCATCAGCATCCATATTTAAATAAACTGCGTATTCAAATGTGGGTCTGGGTAGTGGGTGCCAATGCATAACACAGCGGCACACACATTTACATATTTTTATACTCAGCTAGGTGTGCGTATATTTTCGAAATAAAATATCTACTCGGCAGATGCCCCAAATGAATTAGTACACAGAAACACCCACAAAAGTCTCTGTATACGTAGACGTGCCTGCATACATTTCGAAACAGACCTTGAAACAGTTCAAAGTCGTAAACGGTTCAGTGAATTGATGTAATGGAGGAGATAATAACTGCATCCCTCCACTGCAATCTTCTGCCACGGTGTTTGGCATCATCGCGCACACTCCAGCGTCTTGTCTCTCCATATACATAAACTACTTGCAGTCGCAATAATCACCTGTAAAGTACCCTGCCAGTGGCTGCAAATAAATACTCAATCGTGCCGCTCCGGATAGACAAAGCGCGTGCAGACAAGCGATTCTAGACGAGTGCGCATTTTCGAATAAATTAGAGAAAGCATAGCGCAAAAACAAAGCCCGAGCAATAGAATTTGATGTAGAGATACCTACTTCTGTATCTGTAGACAGTGATCGTGCCTCTCCAGTTTCAATTCATCTGCTCATCTTAGTTTTTCCATATAAAACAAAAGAAAAAACGTTGAATTAGCATTTAAATGGTTTACTATATAGTTCTCATCTTGCTGGTTTCAAAAAACAGACATGACGCATGAGATGCATTCGTAATTAATATTATACACGTTGTATCTTTGGCTATAAATTGAATTTATTTGACTGAGCTGAAGTTCACTTACTACATCTCCCATTGAGTATGAATTCATTTCAGTGGAAACTGAATTTCAAAGGAGAATCCAAATCCACCAAGTCCCCCCAGACAGAGGAAGTCAAAGGAAGTCATGCATGTCGGTTGTCAGGTTTCATTGTTGTATCTCTGTGTGAATACCAGCGTGTGTGTGTGTGTGTTAAATTGGAGACATTTAAGGGTCCGTTCTCCGTTGACCGCTCTTAGTAGTCTACTATCTCAATGAAAGGTGTTAGCGATGATGAATCATTTTTCAACTGCATTAGTGATTCTCATTTGGGAATTTGTTATTGGTTTACTTTATAAAACTTTAAACTACCTTACCTAGGCCTATACACTCATCGCATGGAAAGGATGCTAACTTAATTTAAAACAGAAACAAAAACAAAAAAAAAAAAAAAACCCAACAACATCGGAACACGACCGAGAACTTTATGATGTGGTGGAAATGAGTTGAAATTTAATACCGACCGGGATATCGGTTTCACATCTTCTCGGGGAACAGAGATAATTTCTCAGTTTCCCAGTGGATCATGTCTCGGTGTGATGATGGAAGTCGGAGTTTATTATGTTTTCAAAGTGACACCCGTTTTGTGCAGTATTATGCATCCGCAAGTCAAGTTGCTGACAATTTACGCACAAAATTAGTTTCCGTCTTCTTTTTTGTTTTTATGTAGACAATTATGTTATAGGGAGGCATCGAACCGGTTTAAGAAATGTGTTACCGTGACGTGCTTCTCGCTCTTGCTTTATCCTTATTTGGCCAGATGTTTCTTATGAATTCTCAAAGTGATCTTTATAGTTGGACATTATTTGTTCTTTTAATATCGATTACTGGTCTTTGATTTTTTTTATCGAAGGCTGTGCTTTTAACCTACCCAAGCGGATTTTGCTTTGACCAAAAAGGTGAAAAAATGATGCCCCAATCTGATTAGCACAAACCTTTTATGCCTATCGAGTCTTTCATTGAGTGGATGACTTGATTTGACATCTCTGTACGAAACTAATTCACTGATTGATTCCTTTGGGTACCTACTTTGAACAAATAAAAATTCTCTAAATTTAATTTGATCAAGTTAGATTTTGATCTAGGTATATAGCTTAGCTTCTGGATGTGGCAGAAGGCTTGATAATTTACCAATATTCGAAGAATGAAACAACTTGATTTTAGGCCATTGTAAACTTAAAATACACTTGTTTAATCTTAAACTTATCGCAATGAAGGATGTGTGAGCTTAAATTAAACCGGAAGTTGTTTCAACTTGATTTCAAATCATTATAAACTTAAAATAAGATTATTTATAATGAAGAATGTGTGAGCTATTTATCAGCAGTAATAATATTGCTCCCTAAAGCCCAAAATAATTACTCTTGAAAAAAAAACTTTCAAAAATAAGAAAAAGTTATTCTTATATTAAATTTTTTGGAATGCTTCAAGAATGTCTTATCATAATTTAAGATTGCACAGTTTTATTTGTCAAATTTATTATCAACTCCGTCACTTTCCTGTTTAAGAAAATACAACAAATATTTATTTTTTTAAAACATATTTATTTATTAAAAGAAAAACGCTTAAGTGGACTTAAATCTAAACTATATCTTTCCATTATTTAATTTTTCGAGAAGATTCTTCAGTTGTTTTTCGTCGTCATCTTCATCAAGGGCAACTTGTTGCAATTGGTTAGTATATAGTTAGTGATAATAATCACTTTAATTTTTTTTCAATTTTTCACTCTTTTATTTTTTTAAAGACTTAATTACGAAATCAATCGGATTAAGATTAAGATTATTTCAGCTTAATTGGAGAGTATAATTCTTATTCGATCCTGCAAAAAACATAATTCAGGTGATATGGTTCAGATTCTATTATTGCATAGGCTTGATTTAAAATTAAAAGGCTTTAAAATTGTTTTAGGAGTCATTCGACTTATTTTGAGATTGAGCACGAATGAAGAACATTAAGAATAAGCCTGATCGGACTAGAATTTAGCTTGCGATATTTTTATGAGTAATATATAATACCAGTGACGATTACGCGGACTTAAGCTATAGTATTAAAAGAGGCTGTTTAAATCAATGGGACAATTCCAACATTAACGCACATTGACTAAAGCTAGCTTACTCCGTAACAACTATATATATTATAATTTTTCTGCTTTCAGAAAATTGCGCACTTGGCAAATTTGCAACTTTGGTGTGGCAAATTTTTTTTTCTTTTTTTGAGATAAACTTTTAGAACATTTTATCAAGACTCAATTCTTTCTTTCTATCCTAAGTGGACAAAAAGTAGCCTAACAATATACGCGAGACCTTTTCCGGTCCTAATTTATGTCACCGTCATCCACCTCTTTAGCGTCAAAAGCTACGTTCAGCTGAAACATTTTTCTAGATAAGTTCCAAACTGTTTATGAAAAAATTAGGTTAGGTTGGCCCAAGAAAATGTTAGGTCTATAAGTTTCTCTGCAATTAAAGCCAAGCTTTTATAGGTTCTCCAATCTTTGTCGTGTCGCTTATGAAACAAATAAAATTAGGACACATACCTTTCTACCAACAGATTTCCACTTAAAAATAACACCTATGATCTATTGCAAAAGATGCCTCTTTGTCAACACAACATATACAATCATGTATAGGCTTGCGTAGCTTATACCAACATCAACAACTAATTTTATGGACAAATTATGTAAATTGGGCAAACATTCCTCTCTAAAAAACACGTGTAATGACTCCACAAAGCCAAATTCGAAATAATCCAACGACTAATACCGCACAGCATCTATATGTGCCCACCTAATCGATTCCAGTTAGGTAGGTATATACCTAGGCATACTCAGCCGCCAGTAGATATCAATTTATCTATCTCCACTCATCTGTCTATCAGTCCGTATCCGACAACATTTTTGCCGTTGTTTTTCAATTGCGGCAGCGCGCAGACAGAAGAGTGAAAAGTTGTTGGTCACCGCAAAAGTTGAATTTGATTAACTCTACCCTCGACGTACTCATACAAACACATAGATGTACCCCTGCTCTCGTTTAATGGCCACAATCCAGAGCCAGCGTCAGAGTCTGAGACCCGAGATACTCAAACTCGACAGAGATAAAAAAAAGATGGCCATACCAATCCAACAAATCAGACGAAAACACAGACAGACAGACAGGAAAAAAAGAGAATTCCTACCAACAGCACAAACAAAACTTCAATGATCACTTTAATGGAAAATGGAGAAGAATCACAGCTCTGTAAGACACAGACAGTGATTCGGATTTAGATTCGGCGGAATCACAACCATCATCATCTTTAGAGCGGTGATAATTTTCAACAGCGCGCCGCCACCACATCGTGTACATCTACATCGCATAGTGCTTATGTACAGAGCCGAGATTGGTCGCGCTCAGCATGCCTAAGTTGGTTGGCAGTGGCAGCCAGCTATACGTATTTAAATAATATCAACGAACAATTTATCTTCTTCTCTGCAGATACATTTTGAGCGAGTATCTGCTGCGTATACATAACTATATCTCGTTTTCTTCTCCACTGATCATTCATCGTGTGGCTGTGGATATAGCTATCTATTTATTCGTTGCTGCTGCTGCGCTGAGCGATGATGATGTTGTTGATGATGATGATGATGATGGCGATGGCGACGACGACCGACGAGAGCACTGAAAACTTTGGAGATAGCTGCTGCTGCGGCCACGTTCGTTACGATTGGCTGGGCACCATCACCGCAGTACCTAGCTACGGGTTAATCACAATGGTGATTCGATTCGGTTCTCTTTTTTTTTTAGTCTGTAACCACTGGCTGTATATGTATAAAAAGCATTTAGTCCTTAGGAGGGTCAAGAGCAAGAGCAAGAGCATAGGCGAAGCCGACCAGCAGATACATTTATTCTTTGTTCGAAAAAATGTACATAGCTATTGGTATACGTTGAAATGTAGCGAGATCAAAATTTGAGAACAAAAAAGCAAAATCGATTCGAGATATTTTTAGAACACGAATCCAGCGACAGTGAGTGATTCAGGGAAAACTCCCCCGACCGTAGATACTCGTACATGTACATAAGCGCGGACATGATTTAGGGGAACTGAAAGGTAAATATACATCCTCGTGTGTACATTGTTATTTCCATTTTTATCTGCTGCTGAGTTTATGTGGAACGTGTTTGGGTTTGGTGGAGGAGTTTATCCCACCTGTGTGTATCTACGCAGAGAGCACACGAATTGGGGTTGAACTCTTTTAGTTTGCCTTTTTTTTTTTTTTCATTTTTTTCGTTTTCGGGGTAAATATACCCGCCGTTTGTAATTAAATACGATTGCACATCCCTTGCGTCAAGTGTTTGCCTGTGCAGTCAACAATAGATGGCCACAAAGTTTTGTATCTTTTCATGTAGGTACAAAGGGGCAGAAAAAATATGTGCACAGATGTAGGCACTACAGGGAAGCCCAACCCTTAGGAAAGCCACCCACGCAATTCTATCTGGATATACATATATGTATCTATCTTATTTTGCAGGGAATTATCATGATTTCTTCTCTTATACTTTGTTTGTACCTTTATGCGTGCGTGACTTGCGTGAGTAAGCTTTTTTCTTGAGAAGGGGCACAACATACATGTCTTCTGATTTGTGATTTTGTCGCTTGGTAGTGGTAGACAGTAAATTCGAACAGTTTTCGGCCGATCTAAGTGAAAATTTCATCCGCACTTCAAATTTGTATTAAATAATATTCCAAAAAGTATAAATAACTAATATAATACCTAGTTGGCGCAACAGGTCCGTAAGGACCCTAGGACTACCTTTTTTTGGGAGGAGCGAAAGGGATCTACGATTTTATGCCGAGTTCAAATGACTAATTGAAAAGCTTTTCATGGCAGTAGTACTCTCGGATATTTGTCAGACGTTAGTGAGAGGTGGCGCAGTGGAAAAAAACCTTAAGATGGAATTTGGGTTCTTTTTTCGGAAATCGAACCTGGGATCTAACACACCAATTATCACTAATCCCAACCACTGTACCTGGCTACACATATTTTGGAAATGAATTTGAAAATTTAATAAAGAGATTCACATCACACATGCCGTGCAAAACGGTGAACTGTTCATTTTAGTATCAGCAAATGTCTTCGTTTAAATATGCACCTACCTTGATTTTTGGTTTGGTTCCATCTAAGTCATAGCTTTTCAAGCTTTTAATCTACTCGCTCAAAATTAGTTCTAACCGAGTGCAATTTTTGCAATTTTTTTATTGGTCACCGAGTCTCTGTTGAAAAGCAACGAGTAGGTATTCGTTATTAAAAACTACCGAAACATAAAATAAGGTTTAATGCATACTGTTGAAAACAACAAACTTTATCAGTTGATATCAACAAATTTTATAGATAAATGTCAACCAGTTGGCTAAATTCTGCAGAGTTAGTTTGTTATATTTATTTGCGACCAAAAAATTTTAAGAGCAAATTGATAAATCGTTTATTTCTAGCCGAGTTCCCTTAAACAACTTGATTCGGTTGTTTTTAATCCACTAACTCTGGAGCTATATAAACAATATTAGTTGGTAATTTTTAACCGAAAGAAAGTTGGTTGATTTTAAATTTTTGATTTTTCTGTGTGTACTCGTTGACAAAATAGACACGTCTCTCTGTTCCTGATGTGACCCCAAGATGGCGCGGTTTATGCGATTGCTAATATCTTTTAACTATAATTGATGTGAGAAGATAGACACCAATATTCTGTTGCTTGAATTATTTTATTTCATAATATAATTTATTTCATTCGACCCTGTGAGCCTTGGCTCGTACGCCGTAGGTATTTGTTCTTTATTTTGAAGGCGGAACTGTAGGTATGAACTGACTGATGCATAATATTTGTGAAAAGGTCTATGTTGCTGTACAGCTCTAAGTGTTTGCTGAATCTTCTCCTCCAAGGCCCGGTCAACGCAAACGGGAACCGCGTTGAAAGCGACTAAGAAGATTTTTTTAATATGTTCACGTCGCATAAATTGAAACTTTCCGTCCTGCTCATTTTTTCCATCTTAAATATTTCTAAGGCTTGCAGTACTTCTTCCAATAAATGATCATCTGTAGGCGTGTTTCTGTTCTAGCTTGCAATGATTGTGACGTCGCTGCGAACTAAAATATGAGACATGATGCGAGATATCTGCGACACTAACCTTTTAAGGACTTACTCGCCGTCATCTCTATTCCTTTTGTCAATCAGTTTCTACCTTACTCCAAATGTGTTGATTATCGAAATTATTCAAATAAGGTGCCGGTCGTGATACTCTGTACTGCGTTCTTTCCTATCTATAGTAATAATCATAAATTAAGTATTAAATAGACTGACAGCTTCAGCCAAAAAATAGGCCTACAGCGCAATGTGCAGTAACTTTGAGCGGGTGTAATGGCTCCTCGTGGATTTTCGGTTCCCCAGAAGCGATAGTTTTGCTTGTTCACGTACCCGCTGAGGTGGAAATGAGCCTCATCGCTCATTATGATTTTGGTCGAATAATCGTCCTCGAGATTGAGGATAGCTTGGGCGTAGGTTACGTGCGTTTGGCGCTCGACAGGCAGCAGCTGATGCACGGACTGGACTTTGTACGGGAACATGCGCAAGTCTTTGACCAAAATTCGCCTTAGGTGGCTATTTGCGAGGCACGGCGTCTGGTCGATGTTTCCGCCGACAGATCGACATCCTCGTCAACAGCGGCGATATTCCCGGCACATCGGGCGCTCCGGGGCCGGCCTCTCTCGTGTGGTCCCATACTCTTCAAGGTTGGTGGCCAAACGGCGCAGTGTTTGCGCTGTCGGTGTCGAACGGCCGTGAAATCTGTGACGGAGTTCGTGCTGCGCCAACACTACAGACGAATTGTTACGCAAAAAAATAGACACGATTATTCCGTGTTCTTGAGGAGGGTAACGCTCCATGGCTTGTTCACTTGTATTCTACATCTGTCTAGTCCACAAATGTCAAAACAGTTTTGACATTGGCGGACATTTGCAAAAATAAGAGCATCTTCCAATAGGGTGATCTCTTTTGGCCCACCTCATAGAATTTATTTTTTTTGTTGCTCCTTCACAAGTATTCACTTTCACAGACAGTAAAATTGAGAGCGAGAGGGTATTATTGAAAAATTTGCAGGGGGAATCGGGGAGACGTAGGAAAGCCGTCAGTCTATTTCATACACCCAGAGAAAAAACAACGTAAAATCAAAGAAAACCACTTTGATTTAAATATTTTTCGGAATGATTTAGCATTGACTACGAAAATTTTGAAATCAAAGTGGCATAATATTAATTCACAGGGTTTCCCTACTCTAAATATATATATATTTTTAATTTGATCTAACCACGTATGCACCTTGATTTGACGTGGAATCGTGCTTAAATGTAAAAGTGAATACGTTTCACTTTGAATATACGTTGACTTCATTTAAAATTACATTGCGTATTTAAATCAAATATGTATTAACGTGAAAAGGAATATTTTTTATTAAAGTTTATTCAACGCAAAATCAAATAGAACATATTACATTTTTGTTTACATTTTTTCCCTGAGTGTACCTAGTTTATGGTAAGAATTCACTCCCTTCTTAAATGAGAATGTTTTCCTAGTCTAGTCTTTTAGTTATCTTCCTCTGTGGTCAAGTCCGTTTTGACTATGCCAAAGTAGCCCCTAACCTAACCTTACGTAGCCCACTTAAAAGTAGCTCATTCCCTTACACGCTAACTCAAAGACGAGACCAATAAAATTGTTGACCTATCAGATCTCAACAACAAAGCTAAATTTAACTTAGCTGTGCGCGAAAATTGCATCATTATATTAATACGTGAACATCCAAAGTTTGCGTACACTTTTTTAGTATTTATTATGAAATGAGTAGAATGATACTTTTATCATTATGGGTAAAAGTCGCCATTGAGGGTGGTAAAATTAAGTAAACAATTAATTCCCCATGCAAAATGAAAGCATTTTGGTGGCATTCGATTTATTTTTACCATAGTAACGCATTCATTAGGTATACCTACAGCTACATCACCTTAGATTAGAACCTATTTTCGAACTTGCCTTTCCCTAAAAGTAAGCTACAGTACGTACAATTTTAATTCAGGGACATTATACATCTGCGAGGTTTTTATGTTATATTACTATGGAAAATATTTTTCGACAAATGTTTTGCTCTAAATTTTAAACGTGATGTAGTAAAATGTAAATCATGGGTAGACCTTATTTTCAAAGGGAAGTATTTTTTCTATATCTAGATGTCGCTTTTTCGTTTATAAAAAAATAAATATCGAAAATTGTGGTACGTGTTTTAGTAACATACTTAAAGGGAGGGTCGATTTTCGACCACAAGTGAACCTAGTTTATATAATAGAGCTGGTTTTTATAAGCAAGGCATAACTCTCAACACAACCTACTACACAAAGGTTAAAGCGAGTATATGTGCAACTAAAAATGTTGCTGCAATCAGTGCACCATCCTTGCGCAAGCCGAGTCGAGTGAAGGTGTAGAAAGAAAACGTGTTGTCTTGACGGAAAATAACTCTTGTCTTGGCCCGCTATTCCAATATTTAGTTCGGTTAACAAAAAAATCGCTCATAAAAGCTCGAAGACACGTGTTTTGTTTATTTTTTATATTTGATTTACAAAAATCGTGCGTCATGATTCATTCGACCATCCGCCGCGCCTCTACCTGTATCACACTTTCGGCATTTCTATTTAATTAACCAATAGTTATAACTGAGCAACTACACTATTTCGAAACTCACTTTTCGCTTACTCAGCTAAAAATATCCACAAAACATTACAAACAATGCAAGGATTAATGACCTCTCTTTATGTATCTGTATGTCGACCAGACTCTGATACAAATTATTATTTTGAATATCCGAGCGAAATTGTATAGAGACGTCAAATAACAAAGAGATAACAAAAAAAATATTTGCCCCCGTTGATTGCAGTTTTTCGCTTAGTCCGCAAAACCGCAGAACATATTTCGATATTGTTCTGTGCAGCTTTGTATCTATATCTAGATTTCAATAGCTTGCACCGTCGTCATCAGAAATACCGTCATATTGTCCGAAAGTTGAACGACATAAAATTATGTGAACGCACTGGCAACATTTTTGGGTCATACCAGTTAATGTTGCCAGCAATTATTGTGTTTTGACAATTAATAGTGTTTTGTTTGTTGCATGATGTTTTGCATCGTTCTGTTTCAGTTGAGTAGGGAGTAGTTAAAAGTTAACTTCATAAGAACAGGTTACATCTAATAGCAAATAGAAAATCTCAAACTACCTAGATCAGTGGTTCCCAAACGGTAAAAGGGAGACGTATACACAATTCGAATTTGGAATGTAAATAAAAAACAAGAAACGAAACAGATTTGACACTTCAGCTGACATGAGCATTGCACTGACGAAAATTGCACCCACAGAATCTCAGAGCTGGTAAAGTCGCATTGAACATCTTAATTTACTAATAAATAATAAATAAAAATACGTTTTACAAAATCAATTTAAAAAAAAATGTATAAACAAGAATCTTTAAAATTCTCGATGCATTAAATATATTTTTCAACATTTGGAATTTTTATTTAACTGGCATGCGAATTTCAAATTCGCCATGAGGTGGCAAGGTTGGGAACCACTGACATAGATACTTATTTTTTGCAACATATTATGCCGACCTATTTAGTGGAGAGCTATCTCTACTATGACACTGAAACTAGAGATGCCCCATTATTATTTTTAATTATTTATTTCAGCAAAAACAAAACAGAAAATATACACATTACACCTTAACTTAGAGCTTAGAAGCAATATCAATTAGGCAATGATCACGAAGCCGAGATAAATTTGTGAACGTGACTAAGATTTCGATAGACAAAAATGCGCGACCGTTTTATTGCTCTCGGCGGCAGAGACTGCACGTTTGGTTGTAATAAACTAAAATGATTGTGCCTTTACTTCATAATAATAAATTGAGTCGTTTCAAATGCTCTAACTAATATTTTTATTAAATTTGCGCTTCAACGATTTAAGTTATCTCACTTTAGAGTCTGTATGCAAGCAAGAGTTCATTTGCATATAAAATAGGTACACGTACTCGTATGTCAGGTTCAGGTCAGCGCACAAATTCCACCCCTATCTCGAGTGAAACGAAAACATTCGTCTTTTGTTTATACGGTGCCGATCATTAATCGTTTGCTCACATGCCACAGAAATGAAACCAACAACACAATGCCCAACTACTGGCACAGCACCTGCCTTCATCATCTCTGTGTGCAGATGTAATTAGGTAATAAAATAAGAACAGGAAAAAAATAAAATGCGCAGACGGTTTTTATTTTTGTTGTTTTTTTTTTTTTTTTGAGAATAGTGCTGACGTTTTAGATTGAGGGGAAAAGCTCCAATTTTGGCCAATTTTGACGCATTTTCAATGAAAAAGGGGAAAACGAGTGAAAAGCTAAGAAAAACGGGGAAAGAATCAAGAATATCTTTGAAACTTAAATTGCTTAGAAGTAAAATTCAAAAGCACTTCAATTACAAATAAATTTCAAAGTTTACTCAGAATGAAATGTTCACACTAAATATGAAAGAAAATAGTCCATCGAACGTCTACGTAAGAATTTTTTTGATTTAATTTATGAATTTCCTTATGAAGCTTAATATCCTGCTTGCGCTAAATTTTAGCGTCCCTAGTCTCCACACTAAAGATAAATGGTCGCTAAATAATTATTTTGTATTTTGTTTTTGTTTTTTTTTTATTTATCACGCTAACGTTCTTTGCGGTTTCCTCCGAAAAATCCATAATAATCACAACACAAACTTTTTCCTCTCTTTCCTTCTGTCAAAATTTATCTTCGATTTAATGTACCGGACATTTATTTCGCGCGCTAAATGAGTGGAGACTTGTCATTGGCAAATCAATATGAAGTTAGGAATTTAGCGAGCGAACAGGATACTGCTTTGCTAAACTGCCTCGCTAAATTGTATCTTTGTGGACATTTTTGTATGGGAAATCAAATTTAGCGCGAGCAGGATACTAAGCTTGAAGTTTTTATTTTATTTTAGGTTTTTATAGAATTAGCTATCTGATCCTTGCATAGAGTGTATATTTTTATGTTATAGCTTGTTAATAAAGACAGTTATAAAACGACTTAATTTTTTTTAATTTGTTCATATAAAAATAAAGGCAAATTCACTTAGGGGAAAGAAAGGGGGAACTTTTTTCGAATTTAGGGGAAAATGATTGGCTTTGCTGATAAAAAGAAGGGGAAAACAGTCTTCACAGTCTGAGAACACTGGGTCTACCTATTGATGATATGTGATATGTGATGTCTGAAAGAATCCTTTCTATTGTGAAATTTGGATCGAAAATTATTCGAGTTAATTAAATCGATATTCCTACGTTCGAGTTGGGGTAGAGATTCTGTTTTTTTCCTGTATTCTCTGGCTTTGTTCCTAATGCCTAAGCCTAACAATTTATTCGAGCAGACATTCGTATAGTTATAACCAACGCACGATAGTCTAATAATTGCGATTGGTATCTAGTGGCTATTTAAAAAACAATACATCAGCTAAATTAAATTATATCTGATAATGATCGGGTTTTCATCAAAACTAGCTAGGTATGTTTTTAAAAATGAAAAAAAAAAGAAGAAGTTAAATGCATCATAAAAATATTATGAACTATATAAACACTACCGGCTTTACCTAACAAGTATATTTTCTACATTTTCCCTACACCTATGTCTTGTAGGACAAAATGGCCCCTCAATTTTTTTTCAATTCCGCCGATAGGAAACGGTGTTATTGTTAATTTTTCATGAAATTACACTTATTCCTAAAATAAAACTAACAACAAAAAAAATACTGGCTGCAGCCTTGCCACATATGTAGTCAAAATATTTCCCCCCTGATTTGGATATTTTTTCAAAAACAAAGAAGAATCCAATTTCTTGCGATTATTTGTTAAAACTTGAAACCCTAAATGGCTAATAAGACAACTTGAATTCTGGTGGTATTTATACTGATTGAGTGTAATTGTTCGCCCAGTGTTGTTTTGTAAAAAAACGCTCCATTTTGTCTGGGTCTCGTCAAGTTTAACGAAAACCTGTTTCATCATACAATCGTATTTTTTTATTTATTTGTTTAGAGTTCAGAGGAATCGACAGTTCTTTTTTTTTTATATACCCATGCCCAGCTGGCTGACACTGCCTGCGACCTGTAAGATCTATTGTATCAATGGGGAATAGTTAATCTAAGAGACGTGCGACCTCCCTAACGAAGGTCAATAAGTCTTTAGTAGCAGCGTGCGTTATATCTGCTGGCGTACGAGTCTCTCTATTAAAGACACGTTTTCTTAACCAATGAAAAGCCTGTCCGGCTTGCTCAGAGGACTCGACATCCTACAGACAGAATCTGCATTTTGTTTCCGGACAAAGGTTCATTTTGTTGAGGTGATATCTAAGGCCACAGTGACCTGTGAGGAAGCCCGTTAGCTTTCTTATGTTATCCTTACTGAGCCTAAGGATTCCCTTATAGGAGTAAGGCTGAATTAATCGCTTGGATTGTCTTAGACCAGGGACATGTTCCCAGTGATCAAGACGAAGTTGGTTCCCCCAAACATTAATTTGCCTTAGCGCAGAAGTCCAATGGACTGTGCAGTAGGGTTCTGGTCCACAGAGAAGGGATTCTGAACCAGCCCTATCTAGTTTGTCTGCATGTTGGTTGCCTGCAATACCCTGATGGCCCGGTACCCACCCAAGCCTTACCTTGTTGTGTTTGGCGAGGGTTTGCAGAGCATCGTGACAGCACTTAACTGTTTTGTAGTCCATTGTATTGGATGCCAATGCTTGTCTGAAAAAATTTGAATGATTGCGCCTTTCATATCTTTTTTGGAGATTAGATCAGCGCAAGTTTCGATCGCATGGATTACCGCTTGAAAAACCGTGGGACACGTCCCCATGGGTATCGAGACTTTGGTGTTGGGTCCAAAGACACCAGCTCCAACTCCGGAGTCCATTTTCGATCCATCGGTGTACCAGAATAAGCTTTTTGGGTTCAATGTTGGAACACCATTGGCCCAACTAGCGCGTTCTTAGAATTGATTGAGAAATCTTTATAAACAAATTTAGACCGGAAAAACCCTTTCGTAGCAGTTAAATTTATTTTCGAATTCGGTCTTCATTGGGACTTGCCTGATTGTGTAATATTCAATATTATTGAAAATAAAAGTTGGTAATATGTATTAGCTAAAAAGAAGTTTTGCCTGTACTTTCATAGGAAGTGGGCCATTGTAATTATTTCAAAAATATACCGTAGAAATGTGAACACAGATCGAAATTTAGGTACTAGAATTAAAAAAAAAATAAGTACGGGATCTTATTTCGAATACTGATTTTATCTTTAATATGTATTTTTATCAAAAGCGTAAGAGCGGTTTTTCTAAAATTGGGCAGACA
Source organism: Cheilosia vulpina (assembly GCA_916610125.1). NCBI lineage: Eukaryota > Metazoa > Arthropoda > Insecta > Diptera > Syrphidae > Cheilosia > Cheilosia vulpina. Next base: position 63,885,055 of record OU744277.1, read on the forward strand.
AAACAATACCAAACATTGCGATGTTTAGTTCGAAAAATACTATTGATTTACTATTTAGCTGAAAACCGAGTACAAATTATGGTTCGGGATGCAAGAATTATGTACTTGGTTTTTAAAGTTTTTTCGAAATCGAAAATGGGGTTTTCGAGATATGAACAGTTTTTAAAATTAGCGTTTTCGGTGGTTTGAATTGAAAATGAAGGACGCAATCATTTTGAAAACATTAATTTTACTCTGAGTTTGCATTTTGGTCAAAATCGTTATTGCCGTTTTCAACTATTAAACTAAAGAAAACGAAATTCTTAAAAAATTACTTTTTTACTTTTTTTCAAAAAGCCATTTTACGATAATACAGAGAGAAACTGAGTGTGCCATTAAGTTAGAAATGACCATATTAACTTAGAAATTAATTTTTGTTGCAATCGTATGAACCGTTTTCGAGATATGTATGTCCAAATTTCAAAAATTCTGTTATTCGACTTTTCAACGGAAAACTGAGTATGCAGTCATGTTAACCTCACCTACTTAAGCTTAAATATTAATTTTGGTTAAAATCATTACTGCCGTCTTCGAACAAATGAACTGGTATGAAAATTTTATATGGGAAGTACCTACCATTAATATTGGGGTTACCGTGCAAAAAAAAAACTGCCCCTAACTGTAAGCCTCCAAACTCCAAATCCGAAGGTTGAACGAAATCCGGTAGCCACTTAGGCTGTAGGCCCCGGGACATACAGACAGAAAGACAGACGGACTGAATTTTGCCACCCAATTTTTTTGAATTCCTATTTCATCGTAAATGTCAGAATTGATTGTACGAATAAAATATCTGTCTCTTACTACGTAATAAAAAAAGTTAAAAATTACTGAATTGTTTATTTGTATCGAGCGCAAGAGTTTGGCATTTTTATTTCCACTACAATGGAAGATTTTAGAAAAATATCTCGGCCCGTACATAAGATCCAGATTGTATACAGGAATTCAAGCTACGAAATCACGGTTTGCGTTTTAAATAATAAGGTTTATGGCTCAAGGGGTGATGCGAATCCATAAGACAAACCTGAATATTTTTACTTTGGACTCCTTCATAATTTTTTTCCGAAAATACAGACCACATTAATTATTGAAATATTGTTGAGACTGCATACCAAATGGTCGAAAGAGTGGCCTAAATATGTCATACCTACGGTCAGAAATATGAGATCGTTGTTGAGAAATTTTTCAATGAAACGCAATTCCTTTCGTTATTATTGGAAAAAAGTTCTAGATCTTTCAAAGCACACCTTGAGTATACGACTGAATTTCTATGCGCTAAAAGAGACTCTTTTATTAACAAATATGTAATTGTCATGCCTTTAAAGTTCCATTTAGGACCTTAGACATATACTTACTTAGGTACATGCATCACTAATGTAGTAATGATGTTAGAAAATATTTATGGAGAGTAATATTATTTTTGCGCTGAATGGCTTGGTTCTTGAAAGCTTAAAAACGAGTTCTTGTTTTGAAAAATAATAGGTTAAAGCAAGTACTTTAAGCCAATTTAAAAACAAAAACTGAATATTTTTCCTGTTTTTTTCTGAGTGATTGCTGAAGCCGAACGCAAACGGCCGAGTTAGAAAGCGACTCTTTAAACTCCGAGAAATGTTGCCTGAGGAACTACACAATATATCCACTAGGTAGGTATTATCTTTATCCCCCTGTGGGCAAACCCAAAATACACTAGAAAATAGTCAAACATCGGGACTAAGCAGGTTCTCGCAATAACTCGTGCGTAGCTAGCCGTAATTTATGCCGTTGAGCCCTTGATCCATCACGGACTGTAAGCGTGAAACGTAGATAAGTAAGCCTTCATTTAATTTTTTTTTATAAGAATTGACACTTTGAAAATACAAGACTTTATGAATCTAATGGGCTAACTATCAATTTCCATAGATTCACTCGGCTTCCTACCAAGAAAACTGCAACACCGTCAAAATGAAAAATCCATTCGAATACCTATTTACTTAGAGTGATGAAAAACACAAAGTAAACATAACTTCACCAAGCAATTCCATAATTAAATCTGTGTAGGTAGATCTGCAAAATTTCCCCTAAAGCTTTGCACTCACCTCAACCCTTTACCAGTGCCTATCTATCATTTTAATCACCACCTTCACAAATCATAGGTAGGTACAAATCGTTGGAAATAATATTCCCGCTATATACCTACAACTCGCAGATGATTACATAAGCCACCCCACCGTCCACCAAGTGCCACCCTCACAGAACTGTATCTACCTACAAGCCCTCTGTAAAAGTTTCTTCTTTTTTTCCAATTTGGATGCGTCATTCTGCAGATGGCTTTGTGTCTCAGTATCACAAAAAAAAAAAAAAAAGACAACATAGAACTACCTACCCGCAGGTGGAATAGTTCCCCCCTAATTGGATTTTCCACATCGATTCTAAGAAAAAATCTATGGCGTTTCTGTTGGTACTAGATACGAACGGCCAACGTGTGTGTTGTTTCTGTATTTTCCGACGAGAGAAATCGATCGATAGAGTAGACAGACACACTCGGTCTCTCGCGTCTCACCCACCGCCGACCGGATGGCAGCAGTGGGTATACATTTTTTTTTCTGTTTAGTATATTCTCCCCCAGAAGAGAACTTTTATCTGCAGATACATATTCTATGTCTACTGCCGACTGCCGAACTGAGAAGGGTGAGATACATGCTCCCGAACGCCATCAGCCAGCAATAGACCAATCGTTGCTGGCCTGCTTTTTTTCTATTTCCTGCGAGATACTCTTCTGAAGCCCAATGAGAGATTGTTTCGTTATTCTCAAAATATATCTTCTTCTCTATACTACACAGCCGCCCATGTGCTTAACTCTAGGTATATAATATGTAACTGCTCTGCTGGTACTCTGTTGAAGTGATTTTTGCGCATTTCCCAAAAGATTTCCTTCCATTCTTGCATCCTTTTCACTCCCTCATATTTTCAGATAGATTTTGCCTCACAAAACGACAAACTAAACCAAAACAAAAACCAAACAAACACAATCAAAAGTCTGGGAGAAAAATGAATATTATCCTCTCGTTCGCGCGCACTTCTCTTCTTCTCGTTGCAGGGTTGGTTTTGGCAGAAATTCAAGAAAATCACCCTCTAAATTTACATATTCCCTCTGAATAAATGTATCTATGTATAATTTGTCCTCCATCCATCTACAGAAAAACTCTGCATTGAAATTGTTTTTCATTTTTTCTTTATTTTTATTTTTTTTTTTTTTTTTCATTTTGAGTCGTTTTTATCTGTATTTCCTATGCGATATTGTGAGTTAGCATAAATATCTTTCAGTGCTTTAAGTAGAACGGCACAGTGTGAATTTTTATTGCGACGACGACAAAATGACGACGGTCGAACTCTATGGCGACGACGTGTATTTCGCAGCGACCAGAGAACCATCAGCAGAGTGCCTCTGCCTACTGGGAAAGCCCCAATTTTTCGTTTACCCTCGATTGGTCGCCATGGTGATGGTGATAAAATAGATTTTCCCACTTTCCCAGACCCTCTGCGCTCTGCCTCTGCCTATAGATACAGATACACACTTTAGATACAGAGCAGGTGGTGTGCGCTGTGTTACATACAGAGGCAGAGGGTGGAAAACAAAATATGTCCTCAGCCCGCAGGCATGTAGTGCTAGATAAATATTTAGTCACTGCCCACCCATCCACCCACCCGTGCAACCCATCGTTGTCATCCAGCGACATCGTTGTAGATGAATTACAGCAGTGCTTTTCACTTTGTTGTTGTTTTTTTTCTTTTCGTGAAGGATAACCGAAATAACAACATGGTGGCCGGACGAACGCACACAGCAGGTGAAATGAAAAATCTTTGGAATGGCCGCACGGCAGCAAATACTACACCCAAGGACGTGTGGGGTGGGTGCATTATTATTGCGATGAAAAGATCCATCAGCCACGTGGGAGTGGGTGGAGTGGCTTCCCGTGTATACCTACACTCTGTCCCTGGAGGGAGTATTATGTATAGCTACCAGTCAGTGGGGAAGGGGGTTGAATATTAGATGACATTTTACTTCCTCGCAATCGTAATGATGGTGTGAGTGCATTCCCCTATAATATATTCCATTATCTGTTAATTTAGATGAGAAACTTTTAACATACTCGTATCGATCGCATGCGCAGCACATTCAAAGAAGATAGTTTGTAATTAAATCATAGAACATGTATATCTTTGCGTTGATAGATACGTTTTTTGTTTTCACACTTTTCCCCATAATTCTGCTGGTAGCTTATTGAAAACAAAGATGATGTTTCGGCCAGAACACCTGTTCTGACTTCTGACTTGCTTGTTCGGAGTAGAGTATTTCTGTAAATTGCTCTCTGTGTTGGTATCCTCCTCTTACACGACCCTGATGGTCGGTATGACATATGAGTTGCGATGCGAGTTGCTTTATTCTTTTGTTCTTTGTTGCGCGGTTGTTTTTACCTGAATTTTGATGCTATTTCACTTCATTTCACCCCCAAAGCATGAGTCTCAGTCTCTCTCTCTCTCTCTGGCTGGTGAAAGTATCTCTTCCCTTTGTAGATGTAGCGTAAAATGTTGTTAATTTTTTTTTTTGTTATCACGGTCACAACAGCGATTGCTATGCGGGGGTGATGACAATGTGTAGGTAATAGGGTGGAAAAACAAACATGGACACGATTGGGAAAATTGATTTTTAAGGCAATTAGCCAGAGGTATAGTCATCTGATAACTAAATCTATGCATCTGTACTGTTCTGCGGGGATTTTTAGTGTCATACCAATGTAAACTGCTGCGTAATCAAATATGTTGCCCTTCGGGGATTATCGATAAAGTAGGTAAAATAATGAATCGGTTGTTTGGACTCTAGAACTTGTCGATTTTTTCTTTGTGCTGTGTCCGTGACTCAAGAGTTTATATGATTAGACGAGCTTTTTGAGTGATTCTGCGGACTTATCTAATGCAGAAGACAAGTCATGAACTACCGCAAAATATAAGATTACGCGCCTTGTGCGTCATACGATCGAATATCATTGGTAAAAATAGTCAGCTGAGATATTAGTTTATCATTTTGTTTTTTTTTTTTTTTCTTAGATCCAACTGTCTTGGTTGTCAGTGTGTTGGACTACTAAGCGAGGGGTCCCAGGTTCGAATCCCGAGAAAACCCAAATTCCAACTTAAGGTTTTTTTCACTGCGCCATACCTCTCGCGAACGTCTGACAAACATCCATGAGTATAACTGTCATGAAAGAGCTTGTCAATTGGCCGTTTGGACTCGGCATAAAATTGGAGATCCCTTCCATTCGTCCCAAAAATAAAAACTCACACATGACGAATGGTTGTGAGAAGCTAGGACTAGGGTCCATACGGACCTGTTGCGCAAATTATTTTTTTTTGTTTTTTTCTTAACTGTGTTGGGGATTGACTAGCTATCTATTCTCCGAAGACGAATCGTTGCGATCTCCTGGAACATTCGAGGTCTTCTGCATTTCAGGAACGAATGTATATTTTGTTTGTAGAAAGAGATCACTATGATGGACTTGTTTGATTTTCCCCCAAAATAGGTATAGGTATACGATCATCAATTTGTTTTCGAAACAGTGTTTAGAACATGCGTGTTAGTTGACACATGCTTAGGTGGCAGGTGGCAACGGGGGGGTTGTCTATGATTGGACGCAGTTTCGGGTTCACCTACACTTCTTACATTTAAATGACGGCCAAATTCTCGCTGTGTCCTAGCAATTGAGAAGCTGCTCCTGAGTACAAAATAGCAAAAAGCGAAAAATTGAATTACAGTCAACCTTCTTTATTACGAACCTTCAAGGAAACCAAGAAAAAATGCTTCGTTTATAAACAAGTTTTATGCTAAATTCGTTATGTAGAAAATTTTATTTTTACTTTAACACTTGTAACATGTGGTGTGTCGCACTTCAACTAGACAAATATTTTTTTCTGAAATTGCCTACCTATATGAAAGAAAGAGTACAAAAAGCAAAACCAAAGACCTTTAAATTCATTTAAAAAAAGCATAGCACACTAGACAAGAAGTGTGCACAGAACGCAACTCGACCGGCTTAAGCGTTCCTTTACGTATCACCTATTCCACATTAAAACCTGACTGAAAAACAAGGCCAATTATTACTGGACCGGCACCGAAGGTAACAGACAAGCCACAATGTTTATGCCAATTATCTCCTTCACAAGAGCAAAACAACTCCTAAACCTAACTAGGAGTCAGATTCGTAATCGTAATCGTAATCGGATTCGGTTTCTCACTGGACATTGTCAAGCCAAAAAACACCTCATGACTATGGGAATAACACAAGATAACACTTGCAGACTATACAACTAGGACGAAGAGTGCGGAACACATATGCTGTGTCACTGTGGATGTCTAATCAGACTACGTCAACACCATCTAGAAAACCCTTACGTTGAGGCAGGACATATGTGACAACTGACAGCCCACTCAAAGATCTACTAGGATTCATCGCCAGGTCCGGTATCGTGAGCGAGCTCTAAATAGAGGAAATCACAATAGGCCCAATTGTGGCCGCAGTGATATAAGCCCAAACGCAAAATAGTTGGCCTAGTATTGTATTTTTTTATGCATAATTAATAAAAAGTAGATTTTTTTTTCTTAATATTATCCATGAACATGTGTTCTTTACAAAGCAATCAATAGGTTAAAACAGTTACATGTTTGTTGCCACAAATTTCAACTGTTAACCCATTTTTTTCTTTGCAAAATAGTTGGCCCATTAGTTTTTCGCGGCAAAATAGTTGGCCTAAGCTGAATAATGTCTTTCTCTCTTGACATTTACCGTTTATTGTTGCGTTATTTAAGTGCGGATGTCTCAAGTCAGGCATTCACTGATTGCAGTCGCAATCAAAGTTCACTTTGGCGCGTGGCAAGTGTTTATCGGAAGACATACGTAATTTAATAATAAAAGCGTACAAAAAAAACGTTACGGCATATAACATCGCAAAAAATTTGGAAATATCGAGGTCCTCAGTTCGAAACATTATTAATTTATTCAAGAAGACTGGAAATGTGAACCCACTGAAGAAAACTGGAAGACCATCAATTGCTAACGATCGTAACAGAAGAGCTTTAAGAAAAATTCTCAAGAAAGATCGAACGGCAAATATCACCTTAGAGTGGAAAAATGTGATTAAAAAGCAAGTTTCAAAAGACACCTGCATTCGAGAAATGAAGAAAATGGTATACAAATTTTATACAGTAATTTTTAACCAAATTGTTTTTTTTTTATTAACTTAGAAAATTGTTTCTTCTAAAAAACCGTCACTTAGGCAAAAGAAAAACCACTTTTAACTCCTTTGCAAAAAAAGAAGCGCTTAAGGTGGACTCGTGATCATCAAAACTGGACGCTAAAGCAATGGTGGAGTGTAATATCGAACGATGAGTCTCAATTCGAACTTTGTGTTGGAGACTCACGATCAAGAGTTTTAAGAACGCCAGCTGAAGCATTTCACCCAGACTGCTTTAGATGAAAAACTAAATTTACCGCTTCAGTAATGGTATGGGGATGTATGTCAGCTCAAGGAGTAGGTGACCTTCGCTTCATAGATGGTACTGCGATGCCAGTAGGTATCAAGACATCCTAGAGCACCGACTTTTACCTTCGATTCCGAGGCTGCAAACAGAAGATGGCAGTTTTACATTTCAGCAAGATGTCATACAGCCGAGCAAAATATGAGCTGGCTTTGAGAACACACCATTCCAGTTCTAACGTGGCATCCAAATAGCCCGGATCTGTCTCCAATTGAGATTTTGTGGGGAAAAATGAAAAAAGAATTAAGAACAAATCCGGATAAAAACTTGAATGAATTGAAGGAAAGGATCCAAGAAGTTTGGAATGGCATAACTCCTGAATACTGCTTTAATTTAGTGGAAACTCTTCCAAGTCGAATTAAAGCCGTTATTAAAAACAAAGGTGACGTCACTCAGTGGTAAAAGACAGTTATTTTTGTATTAGGCCAACTTTTTTGCATCGATAAAAGAGTGGGTCAACTATTTTGCTTTATATGAGTTGCAATAATTTCGTTTATTTAATAATTTAATTATTTTTAAATGTATATGTCTAACACTTTCACAATATCGAAATAAATTTTGAGTTTGTTTGTTTACTTTGGAGTGCCAATCTTTTTTTCGAATTTCATAACACGAAAGTAAACGGGCCAACTATTTTGCGTTTGGGTCGTAGTAACTTGCTTCCACCTCCCACAAACAATCAAATCTAATGCCCCACAAGAAGAAATAGATTGTATTGTATTGATATGCATTTTTTTTTTTTGCGAAACTTAGCAGACGATTTGTACTACCAAACTTTAAATAGAATCATTAAATGAAAAGAAAAAATATTGAATAATTGAAAATTGTGTCGACGTTTTTGTCTTTTTCTATTGTTCATGATTTGGAATTCTAAAATATGGTCACCCTGCTTTACCTAACTATAAAAACTATTAAAAAATTCGATTGAAATACCTTGGTTTGACACTACAAATTCGTCACTGTTGCCTCCTGGTGATTCTCCAAAGCCCCATCCACTTGACGACGACTTTTCGAAATGTTTTTAGACGTTCATCGAAAATATTGGAAAACAAATCGCAGAGCAAAAAATCGCACCGTTCGGAACAATATCCCATAACAAAAAACATACTTGGTGATACATTTTCGACATTTATACATATTTTTTTATGAAGGACAGGTGGCATGTTAAATTGATTAGATTTTACCAGTAACATTCGAAGAACCCATCGACCGGAAGGCTTTTATCCCAAGTCTATCAGCAATCACGTCGAAAACGTTCCACGTTTTATTGCAGATAACCCTAAAACGCGCTATCGGGTGCACAATAAATTCGTGAAACTATTTCAGTGTCGCACCTTTAAATGAAATACACATTTCAGCGTACAGTCAAAACGGTCATCACAGGAGACAGGACTGCTGCATCATCGCTGATCTACAATTCTGCATCATTTCTCAATTAAAATGAAAATATCACACAGACGCCAGCAATATAATATTTGCTTAGGAGTTGTAAAGCTTTTGCGGAAATTGAGCAATATAGTCTGGTAGAACCCCGAACCCCACCTTATATCGATATCCAATTGTATACACTGAGTTATCGCTATAAATGGTGTGAAAACAAAGTCGAATTTCTCAAGAGCGTTGACAACTTTGTTTATTTCCGTTGAACTCGAATAGTCAGCAGTGGTGCTTAATCTCTTCGATCTTACAGCAATTTGCCAGCTGAATTTAAGCTCATCGATAAGAAAACTATATATACGCGCGCAGTATTCTCTTGAGTTTCTGTCAAGGAAATAGTGATGTTCTACTTACTGGCCCCCTAATCGAGGACATATGTCTTGTCTATATCTACTTGGACACAAATTTATTGGTATTATAAGAGCAAATACAAATAAAAGATGCACATGACACGGTTGAATCCATTTTCAAGTACTTGCACATCATGAGAGTATGTCTGGTTGTGCTAATGTCATCAATATTGTCTATATTTTTATGACGCTCGTATATTCCGATCAAATTGTGCGGACACCATTAAACACTTGACGAACAACACGTACTGTACGTATATGCGGAATCTTTTCAATTTTCTATCTTTGATTCTAATGACACACAGAAAAGATTAATTTTATATCTTTACAATTTTATTTGTTCATTCGAAAAGCATCAATCACCTATAGATACACATAGAAATAGAGATAGATTACTTTGAATTGTTTTACTGTCTTACACAAGTGTGCGCGCAAGACGTCTTTCAGAGTTCCTCAATAATAAATATAATGAACATGAGTTTTGCAAGATTACAAGTACAAATCGAAGGAAAAACAACTCAACGGTCAGAGTCTACAAACTACAAGTATGAAGTGTGTATCTATCTCGTCGTTGTATCTATTTCTTTAAAGTTACTTTATCAATTCCGCGACAATTTCATCACCCATTCAATAATGTTTGCAAACGATTTAGGCATTCACTGGCGATAAATCGCTGACTGTGACAAGAGGTTTTATCTACTGATTTGGGTGGGGATTTTCAAGATATACCTATATATTTCGAGATGGAAAAAGTAGTTTCATCATCGACTTTGACTTTTCTAGGACAGAAACTGAGTTTTGCTAATGGGTTTACATATCACCAGTAACTGAAGTAGATAGTTCTGAAGAGTGAAAATGATCCCTTCCTCTTCAATCACACAAAATTGACACATACGTGGTAGTGGTTCGTGGGTCGTTTTTTTTTTTTTAGAAGTTAATGGGTAAGCCCCAGTGATGAGCTTTGTTCGGCTTTGAAGACGGTTTTCTTTTCTGTACCCCTGTCGGTATTTATGTTGAAAATATTCTTATTCGAAATTTTAACGAAAATCAATGCGCCTTAAACTGACCTCGGTCTCATAACCCGTAATAGTCGAAGCTTGTGAAATGGTGTCGTGACAAAATCAAGGTACAAAAACCGACGAAAATCAAAACGATCAAAATTCAGGCCTCAATATTTCATCGGCCTACTTTGAATGCAGCACAGGGTATCGCGCGGCTGAGTCTTTGCGAACATGAAGACATTCCAGGCAATGAAAAAGTGTAAGGATTTACAGGGAATAGACAGCTTTCCATGAACAAACTGATCCCTTTGTTAATATACCGTCTTGCTGGCACAAGTTTTAAGTGAAATAAACGCAAACAATTATGTTTAAGAAAAACTGTATTTGTAAACTCACCGCGACACTATTGGAATCTACTACAATTAATATTTCGATTGTAAAAAAATACGTATAAACAAATTGTAATACTTTCGACTCCGTTGAAAGGTTTTCTTTTAACGTTTATTTAAAAAAAAAAAAAGGAAATATATATGAAATATCACCTGAAGTGTCTAATGTGTCCAAATATCAACAATTTCAAATGGTTTCCAGTGCTAAATAGCAACGCTATTGTCTGACACAGATGTTTTCGAGAAATTTAAACTTTTAAAAATGTTGGGGATTTGCTATGGCTATGAATAATCCATTTGTTGTTTATGAGTTGGTTGCAACTCAAAATTTAATGCAGAACTTAAGAAAGCAGTTTTTTCATTACTAAAATCTGATGCTTTGAGTTGTACAGGAATCTATTACGTTTGTGTTGTCAAAGCAGCTGTCGCGTAAATGTGGACGTTCAACTATCTATAGATGTATCTGGGTTTTGATTGGCTGAAATCGGCCATATGAGCAGCTGTCCCAGTTGACGTTTATGGAGGGGTAGCCGACGCATCTAGTCCAGAAATTCGTGACTGAGTAGGTACTAAGCTGACAGTTCGCATATGTGGCTGGCGTTGAAAAAGTCACGTTTCCGACCAATCTAGTTTGTGCTTTCAAGGTTCATATATTGTCCAGACCAATATAGTCGACTTAAGATAACTATATTGGTTTTTGACTGACACAATTTTATAAAACTTTCGAAACGAAACAAACCGAGAGCGGTTTTAGAGCTCGCATCACTTAAAATTTTATGATTGACACAAGCGTCGGAAAGTCGATCAACAGTTTTTAAATGGCGTTAATAATTTATTGATCTTGGCTGATGTAAGCTGAAGAACGGTATAATATTACAGCGCAGCTATAAAAAACCTATTTATGTCTAAGAACGTTACATGATCCGTCAGAACGCAACTATCAAGTATCAACTAAAACAATGGTTTATTAAATTGTGAGTTTGTTGCTGGCAAAGGGCAATGATTGCGTGATATTTAAAGATTGTCAAAGTCTCAGACTTTGAGAGGACCTCATTTTGTATTCCTAGCTTGTTTCTTGAAATAACACAGTGAGGGCTTGATCGATTTTAATGAGTACTATGTCATTATTGTCAACTGTTGGTGTTGGTAGAGGGATTTTGATTAGGGTTCAGTTTTTAAGTGCGCAGTGTCCTTAACGCAAATTTCTTTCGCGCATGTTCTGATCATTAGTGTACATCTTTGAAGGGCAACAGCTTTTTAAACACCAATGCTGTGTTCTTAATAGTTTAGTGAATTCCTTGCCTAAAGTCAATATTGCGCGCCCTCAACCACTGACATCAGTGGGCGATAACACCCACACCTATGTAAACCTCTCTAATTCGTGAGGCGTAGTATACTGCAGAGACGATTTTTAAAAACCTCTGCTTTCTATTAACGTCTACCGCCTCAGCTTATCTCCTGATCTCAATCTGGTCTGTCGATGATATGGCATTACCGTCTGGCCACATATTAGTAATAAAAGCCAACACTAACAACTTTAACCGTCTAAATCCACATAAGTATCCCTTATCACAACTGATGATTTCTCTCGACCCGTAGGTACCTACCTGCTATACGCCTTTTCTAAATCAATATATTTTCCATTCGAAACGGGGGCTTTTTTCCTTGTTATAGGTATTCTTATCATGAGAACGTGCAAAAGCTTATCAAATATTCTCTTCTCCACTTCTTCGTCTTTATTTTTCGACAATTTCCACAAAAAAGTAATCATCACGATCACGCCTCATCACATCATCGAGCTAACACACACCGACACCGCACTTAACTGACGCAAGATGATTGATAAGTTTTTCTGTCGCATTGTTGTCAAAGAATTTTCAAACCAAGTCCGGTCGGTGTATTTATTTGTTCACCCTGCCCATATGTGTAGAAGCGTAGACTAATTTTTATTTTTTTAACACATTTTTAGATAAATTGTTCGTTTTGAGCGGTTTTTTGCTGCCTTTCTGTGAAATCACAAGAGCTCTAGCTCTAGAGGAATATATATAAAAATCCGATAACGACATCCAGTCATCAATAATGATTTAGCGATTTCTTTTGCCCGCATACCTACATTTCAAATTTAAAGCTACCCGCTAGTACGGGTAATTATACTCTGAGACCTGTAAGGCTGCGTTAGAGGTTTGTTTTGAGGGCGGTACTTGCTGTATATCTGGTGGGTATAGATTGTGGGATGTTTATTTGAAAAGAGTTAATTTCTTGGTCGTGATCGGCGGCTATGGGGTACCTATATATGGTAAATCTTGTATTTTGTTGGCAAGTGTGGTATCTTATCTGAACGTGGCTTTATTTCCTGCGTTCTTGTTTTACTATAGGGATTTTCATTTAGATGAATGGGAGACCCATTGTTTAACTGATTGTAGGTGTATGGAATTTTTCTAAATTTGTTGTTCTCGCAGTGGTTACGGTTGGACGGATCTTGTATCGTTTTGACAGAAGTTCCTTGCGTTTTCAGAATTTAGGAGGAGCCACTGATGTCCAACATCCCAGATATTTAGATGCGTAAACACTTTGTCTTACAGTGAAAACCAAACTAGGCTTAAATCAAATAGTATAAGTCCTTCTTGAAAGCCAATCTTTGCTTAGAAATAAGAATATCGCCTATCGTTCACCATGTCTGCTTAGCCCTATAGCCTGCTCAAAATGTGTCTCAATTCAGACTACACCAATGCTCAATATTTGCAAGTAATAAAAATAAAAACAAATCTCAGCAACTCACAAATGCCAAACTCTATATAACAAAACCGCACCTGTATAAGGTTATGATGATCACAATTACGGCAATGACAAAACGTGTCATCCTCCAGAAAGAACACCGACAAAACGAATCTTTATTGAAACTCTTTTCACAATTTCAACGAAATATTTGCACAAAATATCGATAAATACGCTGTTCTTCTCCTCCAAGTTGTATAGTCTTCCGCAGCTCCATCAATCGCGGTACAAAAAAAACATCGAAAACAAAGAAGATAAATGTGAACACCGCTTTGTGAAGAGTAGAGATATCTCGCCAGTTCTTCAAGCAATATTATCAGTTCATCATCAACGTCTACATGACAAACATCTTCTTTATCTTGTGTGCGCATGTGTAGTGTTTCAATCGAGAGGCGATCCAACAAATTGTTTCCTGTGTACTAAGCCCGATTTGCCGTGCAGACGCGCAATCCCCAGACTAGCGCAAAGGTATAGTATTGTTCATAGGACGCAAGTGCGAGTGTCATCGCATGAGCAAATAAAGAATACATTTTTTTAACATCAAAGAGCATCATCGACATTTCCGTTTGTTCTGGAGAAGAAGATGACGCGACAAGGCATCAAATCAGTCGCAGGTATCTCTTTGTACAAACACAACAGTCGATACCTATTTAGAGAAACTCATCATGGTGTATATGATTTTTCGAAATAATCTTATCAAATTGTCAATGAGATTGAATATTTGTTTACCGCAGACTCTTCTCCATCCGTGGAGACACCCAGACAGGGTGTTCCCTGCATATGGAATGCAAAAATACGTTTGGCGGTATGTTTTTTTATGAGATTTATACTTACGGTCAATAAAGGCGAAAGATTGAAGAATGAGAAAACGATTTTAGTTCTTGAGAAACTATCCTAATTATTATAAATAGGTAGGGTCTGTGCAACACATAGTTATACCTGTTACTGCAATTCATTGGGGGAAATTGCATGAGAGTAATCTAGCTTAAGCGATAACATCGAAATTGTATGTCGTGATCGGTGATCGTCACTCAAGTGGATTTTCGTTTTAATTCCTACTTATATATTTTGCTTTTTAATTTCTTACCGTAGGTGTAACAAGAAAAAAACAAGCTTCAATAAAACAAGATGACCACAACTAGAAGGCACAGGGTTTCAAAGGCACTGTAGCCCTTTTGAAATCGAAGAACGCCTTAAGAATTATCTCAGTAGAACAAAGTTAAGACTAACTATAGGAATACTCACTGGGCTTTGTCTGCTGAGGAAGCATGCAATGAGACTAGGCTCATTAGGATACGGATATATGCAGGTATTGTGAGCGCCTACAGTTACGGAAGACGTGTCTCCCACCTTCTATGTGAATGCCAAACATCAACAATGTCTTAAATTGCAACTTGTCCTTCTTGTATTCTATTATCTCTGCATGCATTTTTATTAATATTATTTTCTCCTACTATCAGATGGTTAGGGCACATTTTTAGCTAACTTTTGTAAGTTAAAACCTACGCTGATCAAGCTAAATTACAAAAGTTCTCTCCAAAATTTAGTTGAAGCAAATTTAAGGTGTTTTTCTTTTTTAGTTCAGAGCTGAGCTCAGATCGTTCTGATGTATTTATGAAACACACTTGAGCACGTATCTGACATTTTTGATAAATATATGTATAATTTGAATATTTATGAATTTTTATTTATTAAATTGGTTAACCTTCAGTTCCAGAACAACAAAGGTCGTCCACCATTTCAATTATTTTGTTTATCCTGTTTTTTTTTTCTGTCAAATGTGACTGTGAATGTGTATTCAACTTTTTACTCAGCCTGCTCAGTCAATTTATTCTGAGCTCATAGATCGCGCTCTGATTATGCTCAGATCGAAAAAAGAAACTCAAATCTGAGCTCTGATGTATCTGAGCTAAAAAAGAAACACGAATTTTTTGTATAAAAGTTCAGGTTGCGCTCTGAGCTAAAAATGCTCGAGCTCGGTTCAGAGCTCAGCTCTGAGCTAAAAAAGAAAAACGCCTTATATAAACTTAACGAAAGACCGAGAAGGTTCTGAGCATTGTATGACGAAAGTCAGTCCTTCAGCAGAGACCAACGAAGCAGGTTGGGTGAGCAGGTTAATAAATAAGAGTGGTTTTTTAATAACATTTTTCCACTATAATTGCGTTGTTCTATTATTTGTTCTGGCGGTTTATATTTCTAAATCAGCCACACGCTGATTGAAATGGTTTGCATTTTTTTGATCTTTAATTTCCCACGATACAGGTGGTATACAAAGCTCTAAAAAATCAGATTTTCGTTTCAGTATGTGTACTTCACGCATCTGTCAAAATCTAGCGCGCCCGTTTAATTAATTAAATTTTGAAAGATCGTTGTGTTCTATTGGTTTTTGGAAAATAAAGCAAGCATGAGCATTTTTAATAAACTACCTCGACCAGGAGTACTCGTACCTAGAATCTGAAATGGTTCAAATAAGAGCGAATTCATTTTTTTCAAGAACAACTGTTTTATGTGACATTTATCCACAGCGCAGTGTATGTCAAAATTTAGCTTGGATTTTAGCTAATTTTTTAAGAGAGAAAAGTTGGAGAGCATGTTAAATTTAGTTTGGCTCAAGCAGCGTACAAATCTTAAGTAAGAGATTAGAAAATGAACACATATTCTTCGTTCTTGTATATCACTCCCTTCATTCCTTGTTTACATTGCGTGCTATTTTTTGAATGCAATTCTATTATAAAGAATTGTAATAAATTAATTTTTTTTTTAATTTATGCGGCAGGCTTAGACACATATTTTGATTTGGATCCACGGATTCATTGCGATGCTCGTGAAAAACTGCGTTAGTTTTCAGACTCGTCTTTGTGTTGGTAAATCTCGAGCAACTCGGAAAACAAATCAAAATTTTTTTATTGACCTAGAACGAGTTTCTAGGTAGTTGATATTTCGATTGTGAAAAGGTGAAATGCTGACGTAATAAAAGTGATAAATTTCATTTGTTCAAGCTCAGACAAATAAAGTCGGCCTAAAACAACTATAGTTTCAAATGTACCTAATTTTTTCACCAAAAGCAGCGAACATTCGCGCGATCAATGCTTGCAAATCGTTCTGTCAGTCGACTATTGGACATCGACTGAGCATTCCACGTCCCACTGGTCTAACAGATTTTTGTGACTATGTGAATTGGTACTATTATTCGCGCAGTCACGAAGTAGTGTGAACTTTAGTGCGCATGTGGCTGCGCACGACAACAAATAGTGCACCCTCGACAATACGTACTTTAATCCCTTATTTTTTAGCTGTAATAACGAAACTATTCTGAGACTACTATTCCATTCAACTCTAAACTTCATATCACTGGGTAATTTAATTGATTTGTGTATGCAGTGGGTGGCTGCATGCGATAACATTCATATCGCATCGGAATAGTGCAGCTTTACTTAAACTAGGAACATCTATCACAAAAGTAAAAACAATTGAAAAACAAATACAGTTCAATAACCTGTATTGCATCTGTTATTGCCAGGTAATAGTTATGGGTAGGTAGTAATAATTTGCGAAATCAAACTTATAATTGCAGTCTAGCACGCATAAATCTCTCAAGCGTTTGTATTCATAGGTGCTTACTTACTACCTATGCCGAAGCTCGCCAAGATAATATCATGATATCCACAAAATACACACAACTAAGCACGAGTATTGCGCTCCACTAAAAACACGAAACCACCAACAATAAGAGTAAACGTCTTAAAATTGACCTTGGAGTAATTACTAACCAAAGGAACAAGGCGCTCGCACACATATTACGAGCTAATGCAGTGAAATGAAAGTGAAAACGATTTTTTTGCCCCCCATTTTGATTTACATGGCGTGCCATCGTTTTGGTCTCCCTGTATTGTTTATACCAATCGAAATGGAAAAAAAAAGCAAAGGTGGACTAAAAAAAATAAAGAATTCTAAACAAATTCTGCACCCATTGCTCAAGAAGTGTGATTATGTATAATAGCACAAATATGGAGCAAAGGGAACAAAAAAATCTTCGAGATCCGCTCTACCCTCCACCGAAGAAGACCCGGTTAAAGTTAGTTAAAGTTAAGAAACAAAGAAACAAATAAGAAAAAATGAATAAAGGTAAACAATAACAAAGGAACGAATACATAGCACGAAAGTGTTCCCACATTAATTTGTTTCGTTTATATTTTTTATTGTGTCTACGATCGCTTCACATTTGCGCTTCAATTTGACGTGTTAGCTAGCATCTATACATATGCTAGTAATGAGAGTGGTTAATCGGGGCGATTAACCTTATGGCCATTATTACAAGTTATTGTAATAGATTTAAACTTTGTTTTAATCTTATGAAGCAGGTAGATGGGTTATTATTGCTTCTACGGTAGTTTTGTCGGCTTGAGATGGTTAAGTGATTGGCAGATGAAGTCACATAATTCTGAGTTCTTGGACTAAGAGCAGAAATAGTGATCAGCGCCTTGAAAGTCATAGAGCCTATAGTTCACACGATAGCAAAAACGATGTCAAAACTTTCAAAGCCTGATGTTCTGAACGCACTCATAAGTCATAGGACTTATATGATTCCATATAGTCCTGACTAAATATTTATTAACCGCAATATTTGGTGTCATTTTGTGCATGTCACTTATATTTAAATTTTTAGAACCTTCGCGTGCATCATCAGGCCTATAGCTGTTAATTTGACTTAGCCAAAGAGCCGCAGATTCTTGCATAAAGATTTCAAATTATGTACCTTAGTGATATTTGTCAAACTAGCAACCATTTTTATTTAAACTCGCTGGTTGCATTAGTGCAATTATCTTTGTGCATTGTGTTGACTTATTTGAATGTTCTGCTTTTGTTGTTTAGTGTGGTTATAGCTTACGGTAATTGTTTAGTTGCACTTTTAATGTGATTTTTCATATTATCGCATTGACATATATAGCAACGGTTATCACAAAGTAACCTTGGATATTTTATGAATAAAACAATTTGCCTTTTTTTTATTTTTTTGTTAAGCAAACTTATATTGAGAACGTTCAAAAGCCTAGTTTAAGTAGGTACCTACTAAGTCTGACAGCTGTCTGATCTTTTTGAATTGTTATTAGCTTTTTAATTAAATCCCATACCCTGATGGCTGACACTGCGCCCTGAAAGATCTATTGTATCAATGGGGAAAAGTTATTCTAAAAGACGTGTGACCTTCCTGATGAAGGTCAATAAGTCCCCAGTAGCAGAGTTCATTAGATCTACTGGTGTACGAGTCTCTCTATTAAAGACACGTTTTCTTAACCAATGAAAAGCGTTGAATTTTGAAAAAGTTGACAAATGACAACATAAGATGTTATAGGTAGGTATGTTAGTTCGAATTTGTATCACAGATTCAAATCTGATATCGAAATCAATAATACATGGAACGGTATGTAGGTAGCCACCTATACCAAGATTTTCTGGTGCTTATTTGACCTGTAAGCACGCAAATCTACACGTTTCCGCTTGGAATCAATTAGTTATGCATTGCATTGCTTCTGCGGCGACCCCGGTTTAACGTCGAATCAGAGCACCTAACGTCCGCGAGCTCCTTTTAATGACATCTACCTCGTTTACTGAAATCTGAATTTACGTAGGTATGAATATGAACTTAATTCCTGTGTCCTGCTCCTGTCCGCATACGTACTTACTTAAATGTATCTTTAATTAAGCACCGACCAAGCCAAACCGATACGCACTGTCGTCGTTATCGTTCTCCCGCACTTTACCTTATCTACATATAAGAATATGTACGCATCTACTAAATACAGTCTTCTCCTGAACTATATGACCCATTGAGGTCATCAGACTCTCAGACTTCTCCATCGCTATTCTTTCCATCTTCGCCGAAGTGTGCGTCTTCGTCGTGCGCCCTTATATAACATACCCAATACGAAGTTTCGTCGTTGATTTGCAGGCAGGCCAAGCAGCGCACCTATCCGACATCCGCTGCTTATCTCACCTCAGACTCTCAGACTTCTCCAGCCAGCACCACACAGCCACACACACAATCAAACAGATCCAGATCAACGTCGGTCGTCTCTCCAATTCTGCTTTATCCAATTTTTCGGAGTTACACAGGTACACACAGATTCTTCTGCTTGGGGTGTGCAGCCTGCAAAATGAAATGAGTCGCCTTCTCTCTCTCTCGCATCTACGGCTTCGCCTTATGTATTTCATGGGGACAAGACCATTTGTGTGTGTGTTATATGACTACCTAGTGCCTGCCACCACCTGAGCGTTTTTCTGAGATACAGCTACAGATAATTATTTTCTGCGTGTTCGTTGTTATTTTGTGTTTCATCGGTTTCGTCGTCCGTTGGTGTCGGTTGAGTTCGGTTCGGTCTTTCGATTCGGCATTGAGAAGAGTTCTTCCATTTCGTCTTTCTCGTTCTTCTTTTGGTTTTCTCAAATTGTTCATCGTCGTGTGGTGTATTTGTAGTGTGCGCGCCACCCTGCCTGCACTGCTCGCCTGTGTATCTTTTTTTTTTTAACTGTTCTCGTCTCTGATTATATTGAGAGGGGAAATGTTTTCATTTAAATAGTTGACGTGCGATGGTCTATCACATCAGTTGAATTTCATCTGTCGAATGGGGAGGAATGACGTCTATGGTTAATACGAAGACAAACGAGAAAATAAACTTTAGTTCATACAAGCGGAAACGGAAGCAAAGAAAACAAAAATCTTAATTTTATATCAGTTACGAGACCGGATGGTGCTGCTTCTTTTTCAAATTCTTTTCTTAAATAAATCATTTCGTGCGTCGGTATTGTGCAGTGCGGTTGACAATTACATCTCTTATTTTTAATAACGAAGTGCGATATGACATACAAAAATTCAACAATAACAGAAAGTGATCAATAATTAAATTTAAAAAGGTAATAAAACAACAAAAAAAATAAGTAAAATATTTCGAAGATTTTTGTGACAATTTTGTGCCTGAAAAGTGAGACAAAAACCAAAAAATTATTCACTCAGTGCAATAAAATGTTAACTTGAGCTGATTAGCAAATTTCATTGGATATTTTGATGGATTATTAAATATTGTTTGTGATATGATGATGTTATGCTTACATATAAATTGCATATGGATATTCAGCGTTTTTGGATAACTTACCTATTTCGCAAATCGTGTTGGAAGTTTCAAAATTTGACAAGTAAACCTTGGCGGTTAGATAACGTCTGCAGTGAAAAGTGAGAAAAATATGTCGCTAAGGTTTTTTGGCCATGTCCTTAAATAGATTTATGTTTTTATGAAAATATAGCTAGTGATGTTGGTAGAAGATGACTTTGTTAGTGACACGTAACCATAATGAGAATGACCATGACTTTGTGGAATATCCTATCATTGATTTTCGGAAAAATTATTTAAATAATGTGCAGCTACCTACCTGCAGGTACTGATGTGGGTTTGAGTGCAGTCGTTTAAAATCGACCTTTAAATTGTCACAAGGTAATTCGATTGAATTGTGTGTCATTCCTATTTTGTTGGTGTCCCTTCCATTTAACCAATTTTTTGAATATGGCAAGAATCCAACTCTTCTCCTGAATTGGAATTCCTTCCATTGTTCACTGCAGTTTAACTGAACGGTATATGGTTATCATTTTGCATGTAGCTTATAAGAGCTTAGAATTACTGTTGCAGTTTTTGTTTGGAATTTTTATTTAATTCAATGATAACGTCTCTGGCAACAATTTTTTTTTTAATTTTTGCCATCTGTACATACTTACCTATAATAAACAACGCAAATCTTTGAAATATGTAGGATTGTAGGTATGTACTACAAAATGGCTCACTCTGCGCATGTACCATACCTACATGAGTATGACTGTTGGTAATAACTTGTGATATTAGAAAACCAAGTAGTCATAAGTGGAATAGTGCGTTTTTAAAAGAATTTCGTTTCATGTAGAAGACTTGAAACAAAACAGTCCCCATCAAAGCTTTTTTTTATGTTTAATTGTGCATAAGTGGAAATGGGTTAATAAAAGTAGATGGGTTCGGCTACAGCTAATGAGAGCTGCATAATTATTGTAGGTACATATACGTAACAAGGATACGTATAGGGGATCCTGTTATGAATGTGGTCATACACGTACATACGAACACAACCGTGCTTAGGGAGGCATTTTCTTCTTGTCCAATGCGTATTGGACACGTATGTTGGGCCAATCGCTTTTAGTAGGAAATAGTGAAATTGCCGTCGGAAAAAACATCATCGCACGTAACATTGTACAGCGGATGTTCGATAAATTTTGACTGAAGTTACTTTGGAAATTATCGTTTATTTGCATGTTTTTAACTTAATGTACTTACAAATAGTTTGTGTCCGCATTATTTTAATTGCCAATTATATTTTA
Source organism: Cheilosia vulpina (assembly GCA_916610125.1). Classification (NCBI taxonomy): domain Eukaryota; kingdom Metazoa; phylum Arthropoda; class Insecta; order Diptera; family Syrphidae; genus Cheilosia; species Cheilosia vulpina. Next base: position 63,907,005 of record OU744277.1, read on the forward strand.
GCTAGGTATACATTTTAAAAGGCACCTCTAATCTTAAGCTCTATTAACTGAAAAAGCGATATCTCTTAGGTACCACACAAGTTACGAATATCATTATACATCACCATAACAAATTCGAACACTTTTCATTCTACAATGACAACATTTATTGTAAAGGTACTTGCTATAAGATGTAGGAGTTGTTCACGTAAGGTAATTGCCACCGTTCATTCAATCAATAGTGAATTCATCACCCTCACGCAGTCCTTCTAAGGGACTCGTCTTGGACTTCTGAGACTCATTTGTCCAGTCAATTCCGAAAGAGCACAATAAAAGAGTTGCTATTTTTTTCGTGCTCAACATTAGCGCTTTTTAGTTTAGCAACTCGAGTGGAAAACTAAGGCTCTCCGCACACGAGACAATATGAATTGCACATGCCTACAAAATGATTTCGTTAAACAGCGTTTGTCCACCAGAACACTAAAAGTGACAGAAGATGTGAATTCGCAAAACACGGATTCACACCGACTACTTTTTAATTGTGGGCACTATTGTCGTTTTCCATTGGGACCACTAAAAATCTTTTTCGAATCTCAGATTTTATGCGTCTCATGGAACATGCAATGAAATTTACCTGCTTTTGTAAATGGATTAGTGCGTAATTTGACAACAATATCAGCTGTTCAAATTGCATTTGTTTTTGGTAAAATCAGCCATGGATATCGACTTGAAAAATGTTTCCTCTGTTGTAGATACAAATGAAGTAGTTTGGGTGATTCGTAGTTTCCAGGTGATGGGCAAAACAATGAAGGTAATAATTCCTCCAAAACTATGTCCATTGCTGTTTATGTATTTCTTTATTTTGGTTTTCACCAAACTTTGCACATTTGTTTTAAAACACACTTCTTTAAATGATATAAAACAGCTGTGCTGTATTTGTGGTAGTATGTGTATATCTGAAAGAATATCGAGATCTGCAAAAAGAGATCCGAATAAAAAATAAAAATTGATTTTTTTACCCAATGGAACGCGAAAAGTGATTTAGATCAAAAAAAAAAGATTGATTTTTTGTCCCAATGGGAAACGACATAAATGTACAGTTCTATTGAATCTCCGTGCACTCGTAAATACTCATGGAGCTAAAAAAGCAGCTCAAGCGACATTAGTATTAATTTACTAAGCTGGTGACAGCCACGCCCACTTTAAATATAGGGACGATCCATTTCAACCTGCTTGTAGCCTTTATCTATGTAAGAGGTTTTTGATTTCTGAAAGTACAATAATACCCGGTGTCATTTATTTTAATGCTGACTAGCGGTTCAAACTCAGCCAATACCTAGTAAGTAGGTTCTTAAGAAATTATTAAAACGCTTTAACGCCCAGTTTTAAATGAATGAGTAATGAACAAAAAAACCAACCACCCCAAAATGTTTTTGTGTTTTATAAATTGATTGACTGCAGTTCATAAGCCAACTGGTTTAGTTGCAGAGGTCTTTTATTTTTCATTATATACTGAGTGGTACGGTAAGGGTCAACGTTCAAAAACAGCACGATCGGGGTTGATCTAAGGTGATATCCAAGAAGTCAAAGAACTGTAGGTTTGGATGAAATGTTGTTTTGCTGATGTTTGCGTTTGCATTTGGAGTAAGCGTTCAGATTCAACGAAGTACGAGTAAAATGATATCGGGGTTAATCAGATGTAATGACAATAATCAAATAAGTCCGCTTTCATCTTCACCCTTAGCCTTTAAGAACTGCGTGATCGATTATTACAGAGAGCTTTCATTTTCCTACATCTGACTTACACTGACGTGCAAAAATAAGCATAATCGTCTACCGGTAACTGGTAATCCGTGAAAATCTATTGTTTTTTTTTTTACAGCAAACGCAATCGAAAATTAACATAGGTGCATCTTTTGTACGCAACTGTCGGTCGCAGGTTAAGTGCAGTCTAATAAAATTCCATAAATTAAGTCTCAAAGCTAATGCCCTTAAAAAAATATGCAAATACAAAAGGTGAAGGCGGGTTGGATGGTTTAATGAATTGCTATTGAAATTGGTAGCGTACTCTAGAACCTTTGATCGTAATGGAACAACATTTAATTCTATACTCTAGATACGTCTGGAAAAGTCGATTTGCACAGAGTGTGGCTGCAGAAATGTGTCCTAGCGCAATTTGTCTACACAATGACACAATACTCAGAGAGACCACAGACCAATATACGATTTTAAGCATTTATGGTTGGGTTAAATTTTGGTCCAAGTGTGTCAAATTTGCAGCAACCCCTGCACGCGAGATAAAAACTTAAAGAAGATTCATAATTTCGTAATCCACAAGTCCATTGCACGCTACAAATGACCCAGCGAATTTAATATTTAAACCCAATTAAAAATCCATTTGCATCGGTTTGAAGAAACTAAAGTTTCAGCAAAACAAACAGGCCACAACTATTTTCGCAATCGATCAAATGGGTACACCTACGTCTGCCATTTTAAAATTTAAATCTCCTCATACTCAGTATAAGATACATGTATGTATGTACATAAAATCAAATCCAATCAAAATTTGTCCACTGTCTCATATTGCCAAAAAAAAAACAAAACCCAAATCCAATGGTATTGGCAAATTCGTCGAAAGTATTTCACACTAACAACACTATGATTAACGAGTACGTAGAGCGAAAATCAATTAAGACACAAACGCAAAACAACGGCGGATAAAGGTTCAAAATATAATTCAAAAAAATGCTTGCACATTTCCGATTTCCATATCATGGAGTTTTTAGACTCCACATACATCTACATACCTGTCTGGGTTTGGGCACTGCACTTGCTTCATTTTCGGCTTTTGTTTCGCTGACTTGGCTTAGTGAGTAGTGTGCTGGGTTTTTGAGATTTTTTCCTGATGAGTTGTTGCCTAATATCTTTCTAATTTTTTCTTTGGTACTGTCGAAGAGTCCCCACCGCTTTGGCCTTGTCATCATTATGATGACTTCAAAATAGCTACCTATGTGTGATCTTAATTTATTGTGTTATTGTGTTTGAATTTCACCAACTTTTCGCTGCATGAATGAGGATGAGTTGAATGAATCTGTTTAGTTGCCAACTTCCCTAAATATGTACTCGTAATTTGCCGGATCAAATCCCCAACAAGTCCCAAAGCTGCGCTTGTTAAAGATTTAAAAAATAATTTCTTTATATTTAGCTTAACTCGCTAACATCGCCCCAACTAATTATTTTATCTCTTACCCTTGCAGACTTAAACCGCAATCCCGACTGAGTACTTCACCCAAACAAGAGACAATGTTGAAGGCACCAATTAAAAAGCAATTAACAGACATTCCACTGCGAAAAATGGATCGACGCGACTCAACAACATCAGACTCATCTGTCGAACCGATGGACTTGGGACGCACACCAGAAATGAAAAAACAAACCAACACAACAGCATTACAGATGCCAACAGCAGTAACACTTAAAGATGCCATTTTATCAGATGCCAATACAAAACACCCCACACGTCATGAATCTGATGCCGACGAATCAGATGACAAAGACAGAGATCACCATCAGCGGCGATCACACAGTCAACATCACTACCATCATCGCCGGCGCGGTGGTAACAGTGGACGCGATAAACGTACCGTCCACTTGGAATGCACCGACACTCCACATTCGTTGCGAAAGAAATTTCGCTTCAGCAGCACGCAAAACCAATCGGTCCCAGAGACTGTGATCAATTTGAAACAACAGAAAACATCGAACAATGATTCCACGTTATCGGGGAAGTCAGCAAATCTAACCGCTACAACGAACAACAATGAATCTGGCTTTGTGGACGCCAGCAGCAGTCATGTTTTAAACACATCCGCTTCATCGGCGACATCCTCCACATCGTCATCATCGTCGTCGCCGACCTCATCATCGTCGGCGGCGGCGTCACCATCCGTCAGTAATATCGCCGTTTCAAGTCCCGAATCGGGCGTTGGCGAACGTGACGACATGAAGTACCTTTGCCCAATTTGTGAGGTGGTATCGGCGACACCGCATGAATTTACCAATCATATCAGATGTCATAATTATTCATCTGGGGACACTGAAAATTTCACCTGCCGCATTTGCTCTAAGGTAAGTAGTACCGCTTGAAGAGTGGTGAGGTGTGGTTATACGTTTCTCTAAGAAAGTAGCACACGCGCATTCTTTTTATTTGGGCAAAATATTTGAACTTGGCGTTTGTTTATTTATATTCGTAGGTTCTATCATCTGCTTCGTCGCTGGATCGACACGTTCTGGTGCACACTGGTGAACGGCCCTTCAACTGCAAATATTGCCAACTGACATTCACCACAAATGGCAACATGCATCGTCACATGCGAACCCACAAACAGCACCAGCAACACTATCATCGCAACTCAAACGGTACAAAGGGGGGTGGAAGTGGTGGTGGAAGTGGTGGTGGTGGTGGTGCTGCTGCTGCGACGATTGCGGGTGCTAATGGTGGCAGCTCCGGCTTAATACCAAATTTGCCATCAAACGACCAATTGGCTGCTGTGCCCTCCAAACCAACTATCGTTACCAATGGTGTCGTTATTAACAGCAATGGTGACACAATTGGAGGAGGAGGTGGTGGTGGTGGTGGTGGCGAAAGTTACGAAAGTGATGGTGGTTGCTCAACGGATTCATCAAGTGCCATCAGCCAAAGTTCCAATAACAATAACAACATCAATACGAACAACAAAAACATTAGCAATTTTAAGCGCAAAAGCACTGACAGCTTGGATGACATGGCCATGACGAAGCGACGCGTGAAGACCACCATCAACAACAACAATATCATCGATAACAACATGCACACCGCCACGGAAAAGAGTACGATCGAAGAGGCTGACGAAGACTTGAAGCAGCAGCAACAACAACAGAAGCTCTTTTGCCCGGTATGCAATCGCAGTGACTTTGTGGGGATGCTAGCATTGGGCTCCCATATGGACTGCGATCATTCGGAAATTCCCGCAAAGTGCCGTCATTGTGACGTTGTTTTCAAGACACACAAGCAACTGAACGTACATCGATGCACCAGTAAGCTTAAAATCACACACGGTTTTAAGGATCTTACGTTTGTGGACTTTTCGAGCGAAAAGTTCCCCCTCATTGCCAAGTCATTATGTGAGCAGAGCCTGAGGACGTCAGTGGGAAGTCAAAAGTTTGAGTGCTCCAAGTGCTATCGAGCATTTCCGTGTGCCAGTGCTGTGGAAATACACGAAAAAGAGTGCTCCACATCAGGGATGAATTTGTTCGTCGATGCACATGACTTCTCCATTCGCAAGCAGCGATCGTATAGCGAGAGTTCAGGCGGTGCTGACGATGACGACAATCGGCGGGAGGAATTCTTCGCCCGTTTATACTTAAAGAACAAATCTACAGTACAAAGTATGACCAGCTTATCGTTATCGTCCCCTTCGCTGTCTGATGTTAAGTCGTCCGAGTTGGACAAGACACCTGTAAAAATGTCCCAGTCCCAGCTCGACCAATACCACGACACCAAAGAGCTAGCCGACATTCAATCAATTCTCAACATAACTTCATCGTCATCAACGAGCAATTTCCTTCGCAACTTTGAAAACTCTGTGAACACACCGATCAGTAATTACGGAACCGAAAATGGCGAAGAGGAAGCCCAAGATGCATTCACTTCCGAGTTTCGCAAGATGAAGTTGCGCGGGGAGTTCCCCTGTAAGTTGTGCACGGCAGTGTTTCCCAACCTTCGCGCTCTTAAGGGCCACAATCGCATACATCTCAGCGCAGCAGGGCCTGGTCCATATCGCTGCAATATGTGCACATATTCAATCCATGATAAGGCGGCGCTGGTGCGTCATATGCGAACACACAACGGCGACAGGCCGTACGAGTGTGCCATTTGTAACTATGCATTCACTACAAAAGCCAACTGCGAACGGCATTTGCGCAATCGGCACGCGAAAACAACACGCGACGATGTAAAGCGCGCAATTATATACCATCCATCGGAAGACTCGAACTGCGATGACGCCATGAAAAAGCTGCACATGTTCTCCTCGCCGGAATTCGATCAAGACGACATGGAGCAACACCATCCACCAAAGGACCGATCCACTCCGGTATCACATCTAAAGGAAATGCTCCAGTCCGAGTCGAAGCCGCTCAAGATTCAAGTGAAGAGCTTGGAGAAGTTAATAGACAAGGCGGCTCCATCGTTTAATCAATCAGATGAGATTGAAAAAGAGCTGGAACGAAATGATGTCCAACACGATAAGTCCAGTCGACCGATGGATCTTAGCATGGATGCATTGGATTTGAGTAAAAAGCCCGTGAAAGCACCTAAAATTCCAGAAAAACCACCACAATCTCCCATACCGCCTCAGATAACACATGGACGTGCGCAACCCGAAGAGCAAAACATCGATATGCATCTTTTGGAAAACAACCAACAGTTGCTGCTAGCCCAGCAGCGATTGTTGAACGCAGCCATGCCGAAAATGGATCCCGCGCACTATTTGCAGCTATCGCAGCTCTATCGTAACTTGGTGCTGCAGCCATTTAATCCGTTTTTCTTACAAAACTCATTTCTATCGAACAACATCAGTGATCTAAATAAATTCGCTCCGCTGATGAATCCACTCTTTGATCACCCCGCAGCCTCTGAGACGTTCGCCGTCGGCAACTATAACCAAAGTATGCAGCCAAAGATAGTACCAGAAGAAGCCAACTTATTGGTGAAGCAGGCCAATTCCCGGGCTCACTCACCGACCCCGGCTAAGAATCAATTAATACCGCGGAACCTCACTCCATCGTCGACACAGATGCCGCCCATGCCACGAAGCCATCCGCATATGGGGCCCATAACGGGACCACATTCCACAGGCATGATCCCATCATCTGTGTCCAACACAGGCCCAGTAAAGATGGTTATTAAGAACGGTGTGCTCATGCCCAAGCAAAAGCAGCGTCGTTATCGCACCGAACGCCCCTTTGCTTGTGAACATTGCTCCGCTCGCTTCACTTTGCGTTCAAATATGGAGCGCCACATCAAGCAACAGCACCCCCAGTATTGGGCTCAACGGCAACGCAGCGGTCACCACATCATGCGTGGTCGTGCCAACAGTAGTTCGGTCCTCTCGCACATGCAGCCGACTCACTTGCCCTTGGAAGCTCCACATCAGATTAGCAGCAGTGGAATAATTAATCACATGAGCGCTATCCCCGATCAGGTAAAATACGCCATTCTCGCCAAACAGCTCAAGGCCCGCAAGGAGACAGACATTCTACAGCAAGCCCTGTCCCAAGGCTCTAGCAGTGTGCTAACACAGAACCCAACTACCGCCGCCATCAGTAATCTTCAGAAATCACTCAGCTCCTCGTCGAACACAAATAATGGGAGCATAGAGGACGATGATCCCAAGCTCGTTATCGACGAGGACGACGAAAAGGAAGACGATCACGAAGACGATGATGATGATGAAGAAGAGGAAGATTGTAAGGCAGAAAATTTGACGCAGAATCAAGGCTACCAAGAAATCAATGAAGCTGCAAAAAAAGCTGCCAAATCCATTTTGGAGCAGGCCATGAAAGCTGGCAGCGCCAAAAGCTCCTTCAACCCGAATGGCAACGATGTGGAAACTCCAGTTGTGAAGGACTTCAGCCTAAAACTGTCGAAAAATATGATTGCTCAAGCAGAGTCCGTTGGGAAATTTCTTAAGGAAGTCGCCAGTTCTCCGTTCAAGGACGAATCGAATGATCTTGCTTCGGTATCAAGACTCGTTGACAACGCCACCAACGCGATGTCTTTCAACAATTACTTTCGGCCCAGTGATGTTGTCAACCAAGCGGAACAAAGTGACGAAGAGGGTTTGGTTGCATCGGGCAGCGCATCCGAAAGCAATAACTCTGGCCCCGAGGATATGCCCGGCGCGCTGGAACCAAAGAAGAAATCTGCCTACAGCTCGGCGCCAAATCGAGTATCATGCCCCTATTGCCAGCGAATGTTTCCCTGGTCTAGTTCACTGCGGCGACACATTCTAACACACACAGGTCAGAAGCCCTTCAAATGTTCCCATTGCCCGTTGCTTTTCACAACCAAGAGCAACTGCGATCGTCACCTACTTCGAAAGCACGGTAATGTCGAATCGGCTGTGTCGCTGTATGTCCCGATCGAGGATGTAAATGAGCCATTGCCAGTTCCCAAGTCAGTCGAGGAGATTGAGCTTCAACACCAACAACAGCTTCAGCAGCAAAGAGAACAAAAAAAACTCGAAGAACAAAGAGAGCTGGAAGAACAGAAACAAGTGGTTCAGGAGAATCATGAACAGGCAGCCCCAACGACCATAAACACGGGTTGCAAAGTAGAACCAGTACCACAAATTATCTCATCGTCCGAGCTGCCGTTCAAGTGCCACCTGTGTGACAGTTCGTTTGCCGAACGATTGCAGTGTCTCGATCATATCAAGATCCATCATGCTCAGGAGTTCGCGCTACTGCTTTCCAAGGGCGCCATTGACAGCGAAGCCGATGTTAACAGCCAAGTACAGTCAACCGAGGACGACGAAAAACGAGAGGAAAGCCGCGGCAAATATCCCGACTATACTAACCGCAAGGTTATCTGCGCCTTCTGCGTTCGTCGTTTCTGGTCCACGGAAGATCTGCGTCGTCATATGCGGACTCACTCGGGCGAACGGCCATTTCAGTGCGACATCTGCCTGCGCAAGTTCACCCTGAAGCACAGCATGCTGCGTCACATGAAGAAACACAGCGGAGGCAGTCATTCTAGTAACGGTGCCGCGAACGCCGCCAACAGTGGTTCCGACATATCCGACGATGAACAGCCCCCAGCCAGTGTTATGCTGGCAACCACTCTTCGCAACCACAAAATCCAGGAGCTCTTTTCGAAGGCCAACAGCGAGTGGCGCAACAATCGACTCTCGGGCGAGCACAAGGAAAACATCGAAGAGCACAACAACCAGTCCGATCTAATTGGCAACCTGCTCGGCATCAGCGATCAGGGCATCCTCAACAAGCTTCTCTCGTCGGCGGATGAGGCGGCCAAGTTTTTAGGTGTCGACAAGTAAATCAAAGCCATTCTGATTCCATCTCTCTCTATCTCTTTGTCTCTCTGCAAATATTTATACATCCCTCTCTAGTCAATTGCTTATCATAAGTGACAAACAAACAAACAAAAACTGTATAAATATTTTATAAACTTAATCTATAGTTTCGGCAACCACGCGCCAAATTTACATTTAAGCTGTACATTAGTATTTAAACTCACCTCTAAACAGACAAGTTTTTAACATTAGAATACACTATAATGGAGCTACACCAAAGCAAAATCAAAGACCCTGGCAAAAGATGCATATTATACATAGAACTTGGTTTTTGTAGACATAGATACACTTCGGATTAGGATACACATTCCTTTTGGAAGTTTAGTTATATTTAAACGAATTCTGGCGAAAATTAAACCCTGGTGCAACCAAACAATTTCAAATTCGATGCAACTCATTTTAAACAGAACGAACAACCAAAATCAAAATTAGATCAACAACCTCGTAGATGTTGTTGAATTAGAAACGTACATTCATAAGATACCTACACTACTATTGGCATAACAAAGTGAATACTGTGTGTGGTAAAATTTGTATTGACGCGATTTATTTATTAGAACCTTAATGAGACTTTTATTGAAAACAAAAATAAAAATACAACATGTATGCCTTCAGCTCGTGCATTACCTACCTATATACCTATGCTTAGACTTAAGCGGCCTTTACTGTGAAATACTTTTCTAGAAGGTGCCGCTCACCACCAATTTGTGGCTTATTGTAGATTTTAAATCGATCGTAGATTTATCATTTTAATTCGCTGACTTAATTATATTACGTAGTATTTATTTAAAACACAATTCTGTATGTTACCACTCGATTGAAAGACAAAAACAAAATTATATATTTAAGCTATTGATTGCAGTTATTATTTTCTGTATTAATTTTAAATGAATTTTGTGATTATTTTCTTCTTTCGTTTATCGGATACTTTTCTGTTTTTGTTTTCCAACAAATTATATTAGAACATACATATATGTAAAACCTATCTGTACTTTGCATGTGCGATCAATGTGCGTGTGATAAAAAATTTAACTTGACTAGAAAACAATATTTAATAAACAAAAACTATTTTTATTTAATGGCAAATAAAATATATACGCATACAGCAATAACCAAAGCATCTTGAGTGTGTAAAACTTATACATAATTCTATGGAAATTAATTATATGAGAAAATAAAGAAACAATAAAATATAAAAGGTTTTTTGTTCAAAATTAATCTTCGATGGGGAGTTGCAATTATTTTTATTTAGTAGGTATGCAGTAGAGCTCCGGAAGACGATCATATTAACACACAAAGATTAATGGAATTTTCTTCCAAATTAAGTACTCTAATATAGTGCCCTGAAAGATCTCGTTCAAAACACCGATCAGTTCTTTATAAAAGCTGTATAAAAAGTCTAGTTAATAATGACAAATATTTAAAGAAATTATTTTCCAATATTTTGATTCCACCAATGGCAAACTTTGTGAGTTTGGTACTTTTGGTTCAGAAGGTCTTCCAAAGCATATAAATTCCTAAGCCATGCACCAAAAACTAGTATTTGGTCTCAGACGATAATGTTCGTATTTCTCTGGTCTTTTTTAAAAGTTTGTTAAGTACTTTTCTGAATTTTTATCAAAAGATGAGCTTAAGGAAATATTTTACAATTTGTTTACCATATTCGCATGCGGTGATTTTGATGAGTGATGAGTTTTTAAGTACTTTAACTCGGGTTAAAAAGTATTGTCTCTGATTTGAAGCATAATTTGTTCTGTGATACGGAATATTAAAAAACAATCTTTTTTTTTTAATTTTCTTTTATTATGGATGTAAAGTGCGTGAAATGTGATCTTGTAATATCGGGTAATGATTATCTTTCCTGCGGTTTTTGTCACTCGGTTTTACACGTTCACTGCTCCGATGTTCTTGATAATCAATTTAATTTAATAAAGACAAATGCGAACATATTTTTGAAATGTAATACTTGCGACTTGAACATACTGCTATCATGCTTAGTAAAAGTTAAAGAATTGTTGAAAATATGTAACGAAAGTGAATTTGAAAAATGTCTCTCTTTCGTCTCATCTACTTCGAACGTCTCTCAAAGAGTTACTCGGTCTCAAGCAAAAGCTATAAACAATGTACCAAACAAACTTCTTAGAGATAAATTTCCTTCCCCCTCGCCCTAACTTCGCAGTACATCATCGCGTCATAATAAAGACTCTCCTTCAACTATGAAACCGAAAAAAAACAACAACACTAAGTCGACGATCTCATCAATAACTGTTGCCGCAGCAAATGCAACCAATTCTTTCTCTGTTAAGCAGAGTAAGAAAATGAATAAAATGGAATGCGCTAACAGTTGTTCGGCCAATGCACTCGTGGCTGCCCCCGCTGGTGTTGTTGTTGTCTCGCCCGCTCCGTCTGCTGGCACAGACTATATTCCAGCGAGTCAAAACAAACACTCTTCTTTTGGGTTAGCTTCTAGTGTAGTTGCAGAAAAAATCGTTATTGTGGATGCTGTTTCAGATTTGGACGTTGTCTCGAATGTGGGCGTTGTTTCTGATGTTGCAAATGCTGTTGATGAAGCTAGTTTTGCTGATTGTCTATTGGATACCAATGATGCTGTCTCTGTTCGTGAGTTTAACTCCGCTGATAATGTTGCTGGTGCGGATTGCTTGAATGTTGCAGCTGATGTAGCTCCTTTTTTTGCGAATAATGGAAATACTAACGCTGTTGTTGTTGGCGCTGTTCCTGAAACGACTGCTGCCGGAGTTAGTTCTGCTGTTGGTGAAACTGTGCAGAAAGTTCCCATAAGATACAACGCAGGGACGGAGACAATCGTCGGTACCAGCGAGAATGTTTCTAATCTCCATGTCGTCCGGAAACTGAAGTGGTTTCATATATAAAGTTTCCACCCCGATACATCTACGGACAGTATTACTGCTTATATCTCCAATAAATTGCGGACAAATCATACGGGCTTTTCGTGCTTTAAATTGTTAAAAGCGAATGAAACTAGCCAAAGTCTAAAATTTGTGAATTTTAAAATTGGTGTTCCTGCTAATTTTACAAGCAGTGTTTATGATGCGAGTTTTTGGCCCAATGGGGTGAAAATTCGATCTTTCATCCACAATCCAAAAAACTAAATCGTGCTATTGCTAAGGAAGTGTTTAAGCCACCCTATGACCACCAACACTGAGGATACTCATCCTATTAAAATATTTTATCATAATGCCAGTGGATGTAGAACGAAAACTCTTGATTTATTTATGGCTTCAAGTCACACAGATTATGATGTAATAATAATCACGGAAACTTGGCTTTATAAAAATATTCTGTCATCTGAAATCTTCGACAGCAATTTATATAATGTATTTCGCCGTGATCGCTGTAAATCGGTTGAGGAACGTGGTGGAGGTGTGCTGATTGCGGTCCGGTCAACATTTTCTTCAGATGAGATAGTTTTGCCGATTTTAGATGTCGAACAGATCTGTGTTTCTGTTAATGTTCTAGGTACTAACGATTTTATTTTCTTTATTGTTAACTACATACCATCACAAAGTAAACTTGATATTTATGAAAAATGCATTGAAAATATTGAATTTATAAATAATCATTGTTCAAATTCAAATTATATATGTGCTCTCGGTGATTTTAATATTGGTGATGTTGTATGGTCCTGGTCTGATGACGATAAAATGCTTATTCCACATAATGTGGTTAAAGACTATGAATTGGCTGTTATTGATTGTTTGTTTTCGCTTAATTTATATCAAGTTAATGCAATAACGAATTCCCAAAATAGAGCTCTTGATCTTGTATTTGTTAATATTTATGACTTTAAATGTAATGTTCTTGATGCACCATTTTCTCTTTTAAATAATTCTACTTATCATGAGCAAATTTGTATTGAAATTGAAATGTATAATTATAATAAGAGGAACTCGATTACAGAAAGGCCCTTTAACTTTCTTAAATGTAACTTTACTGGTATGAATTTGCATTTGAATTCGTTTAATTGGGATCGTGAATTTGAAAATCTATGTCTAAGTGAAATGTATAGTCGCTTTAATTTTATCTTAAAATCTATCTTCTCTATGTTTGTTCCATGTTCGATGAGGAAAAGCACTTCGAAACCCCCATGGTATAATAGGCGCCTTACACATTTAAAGAACTTGAGAAACAAGGCTCACAAAAGATTTAAAATTTCAGGAATCGAATGTGATAAAGAAATGTTTTGTAAGCTACGTAGTCAGTTTAATGTTTTGAGTAAATTTCTTCATAATAACTATATATGTAGTGTAGAAAACAAGTTAAAAAGTGACTCTAAATATTTTTGGTCATTTATAAATCATAAAAGGACCAATACTGGTTTTCCCAAAAAAATGACTTATAAGGAGGCTATTTCCAATGATGCTCAAGGTTCAGTTGAGTTATTTGCGAAATTTTTCGAAACCGTTTATTCAAATTGTAATGCACCAACGAGTTTCAATTTTAATTCCAGATCGAAAATTGATTTTGGTCTTCTAGTTCTTGATATAAATGATATTCTGTTGGCATCGCGTAGCATCAAGCCGAATTCTAAGCCTGGAGTGGATGGTATTCCCGCAATTGTATTAAAAAATTGTTGTGAATCATTGTGTAAGCCTCTGCATACGATTTTTAATGAATCTCTTTCTTCTGGAACTTTTCTCAATGATTGGAAAACGTCATATCTTATTCCTATTTTCAAATCTGGATCTAGGAACAATGTTGAAAATTACCGTGGAATATGCAAACAATCTGCTATACCAAAGCTTTTTGAAAGCATTGTTAAGAACAAATTAGAATTCCATATAAAAGAACATTTATCTGAGTTTCAACACGGTTTCGTCTCAGGTCGCTCGACGTCATCTAATTTAGTTAATTTTACCTCTTATGTAATAAATGCAGTTGAAAGCGGATCCCAGGTTGATGCAATATACACTGACTTCAGTAAAGCCTTTGATTCCGTGAATCATGATGTCTTATTAAGTAAACTCGAACAGTTTGGTTTTCACTCAGCTATGCTTTTGTGGATTTGTTCATTTTTAGTTGGTAGGGTCCAAAAGGTCTACCTGGATGGCTGTTATTCCAGATCAATTTCTTGCATTTCTGGAGTCCCACAAGGTAGTCATTTGGGCCCTCTACTTTTCATAATTTTTATTGACGATATTCTTCAGTGCATACAATTCAGCCAATGCTTATTGTATGCAGATGATCTAAAACTATTTTTAAAGATAAAATGCTCAGAAGATTGTAGAAAGATTCAGTCCGACCTTAATAATCTTCAAAACTGGTGCACACTAAATTGCTTAATGTTAAACAAACAAAAGTGTATGGCTATTTCCTTCTCAAGATCTCAGACGTATTATTCACACGACTATTATCTTGAAATAACGTGCTTAAATAGAGTTAGTCAAATCAAGGATCTTGGTGTCATTATTGATACTAAGCTAACCTACGGTCCTCATGTTGAATACATTATCGCTAAGGCTAACTCACTTGTTGGCTTTATAAAAAGGAACTCGAGAGATTTTACTGATCCACATACTCTGTTATCTTTATTCATATCCCTGGTTAGATCGATCCTTGAATATGCCGATATTATATGGAATCCCATTTATGAAAGTCATTCAGACCGTATTGAGAGAGTCCAGAGGCGTTTTACCAAATTTATATTCTTTAAAATGCGTTGGAACTTTGAACCATCCTATAGTGCGCGATGCAAATTACTCGGTATATTGAAAATTAATGTAAGAAGGTATGCTCATGATATTATATTCGTTAGAGATGTTGTGTGTTACCACATAAAAAGCCCTGCCCTGTTATCTAGAATGCTTTTTTATGCACCAGAAAGGCGTCTAAGGTCTCGTAATGTTTTTTTTCAACCTAGACATAGAACAAACTATGGTTGTAACGAACCAATCTCAAGAGCTCTTGCGGCTTTTAATGATGTAAGTGGACACATAGATTTTCACTGTTCTAGAGACCGCTTTAAAATCATCTTGTTTGCTTTGTTAAGTAACTAAGCTCTGTTATCGTGTTTCTTATTTTCTCATGTACATAAATGAACTGTTGTATTTAAGTATTTTTAGTACGTATTTAATCTTTTTCTCTTTTTTTGTAATCTGTAAGCTATGCTGTAGATAAATAAATAAATAAATAAATAAATAAATAAATAAATAAATATATGATTAGTGTATACAACCATTTCTGTGTCAATATTTGCCAAACATTTTCTGAGCATTGTAAAGCAGATGTTTTCACAAATTTACGCTTGAGACACTTAAGAGCAACTGAATTACAAAACCCAAACGGATTACTATGATGCAATGCATAATTTTCCAAAACGCATTGTGAACGCATCAACTGTGCAAACAAAAGTAAACAGAGCATCGGTACTGATTATGATGCAAATGATATTTGACATTTCAGTTTGAAACGCCAAATAAAATTGATTGATGCCCTGAGTCGTAATTTGCCAATTTTTCTTTGGTTTGCAGTAACAAATACATAAGAAATGCAAAGCAGTGCAAAAGCATTCGTAACCTGGCATCAGAAAAGCAGTGTGCATTCACAATGCGCATTTTTTTGACGTTTTGGAATTCAGCCCAAACCACAAAATAGGGCAGCAGGCCAATGGACGACCCTGCATCTCAGAAGAAGCTGTGAAGATGGTCCAATACGGACAATAGGCATGTTGTGCCAGTATGTCTCTTTTAGATGACGTCAGATGAAAGATAAACTACTCAAACCTCAAACAGCTAATGGAAGCTAAACGAATAGTGGGATTACAGGATTTGATCTTCGAAATACTCACAAGGTCACTGTGTCCAATTTATACAACTTCCAATCACCATGTATTGTATTAAAGTCGTCACCCACCACATTACTTTACTTAGCCTGGAAAGTTTACTCCAAACAAAAAGTGGTTCATTTTTAAAAGAAATATTTAAAAAATGTTCAGTACCACAACAAAATACATTGTATCGTATTAATAGTTTATTCTTTAACAAAAGTAGTCAAAGGATCCTTATCACATTCGGACACAATTACATTACAAGCGTCCGACAACTTGTTGCTTAAGACAGACTTAAAATGCTTTAGAAAGCCTCTTTCAGAGTTACTGTGGTTACATAAAATAACAGAAACATTTCGATGCTGAGCATCGAGCAGTTCATGATGCGACATCTCACCCGAAATGTACAAATCAGCGGCAACATCTTTGAGTAACGAAGCTCCAGAACCGGCACAAACGGCTACTTTATTAATTGGTGCTTCCATTGAATGATTAACACCAACTGCGACGTGTACGTCCAAACCAATATGGATTTGGACATTTTTTATGACTTCAGCAAGGGTAAGTGTATTTTTTAGCTTCACTACTCTTCCTGGACCACAATCGGTAACTGGATCGATCTGTAAGTTGTAAAAATTACCGAATCTATTACAAAATACATGAGCTAATCTATTAGCGTATTCTTCATGACATTATGATCTTTGAACGAAACATATTCAATATGACTAATTTAGAATTTCACAAATAAAATCCTTATCCCAAATTCATAGCTCGGAGATTCGGACAATAACCTTTCAATGAACTATGTTACCGGACTTTTACGGTTTAACACTACTTCAGTTTTACCTTAATAGGAACACATTCCAGAGCCGGCAGCGCTGATGCCAACCAATCGTTAACGCCATTCTTACAACAGTCCCAAGCTGTGTGTGGAGAATATACAGCTATGCCTTTCGCAAGGCATATTGAAACTATTTTTTCCTTCCAATTGCTGAAAAGTTAACACCACTTATAATTTACCTGAGTCTTTTTTTTATATTAAACTCACTCTTGGTTTATCCGTTTGAGGCCTGTAAAAATTGGTGGATGATAGGAAATTATTAAATCAGCATTTCTGTGTCCGGCTTCTTCAAGCACTTTTAAGGTTAAATCATTGGTGAGGAATATCGTCTTAATAGGCCTGCAGTAAAAGTATTTAGCCGTATGGTTTTATTTCATTATTCTGAAACATTACCTTTGGTTATAGGGCTCCATAAGAAGCCCCACATTGTCCCATTTCTCTGCTAGAGACAGTGGAGCGAAGTTTTCCAGCTCCTCAATTACAATTTTTAATGGAGTACCAAGCCTTTCTGCTGCCATTTTATTGCATCCGCGAATAGATGTTTTAAGAAGATGAACTATTTGCTGATTAACTGAGAATTTTAACATTTATAGTTCAGAATTCAGATAAATAAATTCATAAGTTTAGCAAGTTCAACAACAATTAAAACAGTCCGGCGACAGAGATAGACAGAGATGTTCGATTAGAGAGCCAAACCGTCACGATTTTCATTACAAATGCTGTGATGCCAAGTCACTATTATTTCCTCGTAAGCTAATAGGTACGAAATGTTTATGCATTTCTTTACATTCATATCTGGGCCCTGGCTACTGGTAGATAAGTTGCCAATTTTGGTTACAAAGTTGCATCCCTCAAAAGTTTTTTTTCCAATACGACACGTCTCTTGTAAACGTCTGACAAACATCAGAAAGTACATCAACTGCCATTTTTACGTAGTTTTTATATATATTTTTTATGGGTATGTATGTTGATTTGATGGAAAGTGAACCCTATACTGAGCTTCGAAACCGTTGCATACAATTAGGATTGTGCAGAAACCGAAAAACAAAACTTACCTAACCTCTGAAATAAATCTACAATCTACATAACGCGTATTTTTGTTTTTAAATAATAACCAATAGATGTAATTTTATTTTTCACGTTACATTTATAATTAATTTTAATTCATACTCCTTCATAAATACGAGTTTACTTCTCTATAACGCCATAGTTGTTGTTCTTTTAAAAAGATACAACTGTATTAAGCCGTTTCTTTCTGCTTCTTATGTTTTGTTATTAAAAATGTTAAGAAGGTTTATGAATTACAAAATATAATGCATGTAAATAAGGACAAAAAATATATAGAATAACAAATAATGGAATAAAAAATTTTTTCGTGTTTTTTTTTTTTTTGCAACTTAAAAGTAAGACAACTACATAAAGAGTGACTCCACGTTATTGGGTACTTTTTGTTAATTTCTGTAATACTTTCAGTCCCTGTTCTTGGTATTCTTGTTTGGACATCCAGAACGCATCGCGGTCTTTTGTAACGTCGGCTAAAACAGCGCCTCCAATGAAGACCATGTCTTTTCGTCGTGGTGGATCTTCAATACGAATTTTGAATTTCTACAAACAAAGGATAATGCAGTTGGAATTCACCATAGAAACGTGTTTAGTACTCACGGATAATTTATCTATGTCATTCTTTAAAACACGCTCTAAATACAATTGTTTAATTTCTCTCTCTAACCGGCTTGGAAGACCTGGATACATAGTGGAGCCACCCGAAAGAACAATGTGCTTGTACAATTCCGGTCGCATATCGATATCAGCGGCTTGGATTGTGTTGAATACTAGTTCGGCAATGCCTTGACCTTCAACGTTAATTAAATGCGGTTGAAATAGAGCTTCGGGCGCTTCAAAGCGTTCTCCGCCCACTTTAATCATTCGGCCATCGGGAAGCTGGGTAGTTCAACGTCAATAACTAACATTATGCGCATGATGGGTATAACTTACCGTGTATGATTCAACTAGAACCGTTGTTTCGAGGGCCAGTCTTTGTTCCATTTCAATGTCGTAGCCAATGTAGCAGAGTTTCTCTTTCATCATTCTAACGGTCTCGAAGTCGGCGGAATGATTAAATGCATACCCACGAAGCAATAACAACTGAAATATGTTCAAAAGAATATTCGTGCCGATAAGAAGTTTGAAATGTTTTTTCTAGAATATAAAAGGCGTTGACCTTTACGAACGAATGCGTTTTCTTCAGCATGGGATCTTTCTTTGCAAACGAGAGACTTTCACTTTTTGTTACACTTACATTTTATGTGTAATTCCAACATTTTGCAGTTGTCGTTTGTAGTATCGTCGTTATACCGTTATTCAGAAAGTTAACTGCTTGAACAACTGATAACGACTCTAATGCGACACGACTACACGGATGTATGTTTACTAATCTCTTTCTTCCAGCAGAATACGTAGACGTTAAGATCAATTTGAATATCGCTAGTACAACTCACCTTAATTAGATATCGCGTTATATCTCGCCCAGCAATGTCGAGTCGTCTTGTTAAATGTGGCAGTGCAAACTCCTCGTAAACCGGACAAATGTGTGTAACACCGTCGCCTGAATCGATCACAACCCCAGATATAAGTCCTTGAGCGTAAAGCGTGAGCACCGCTTGGATTGCTATGTACGTTGAATCAAATCCGTACTTTTCAAACATCACCTGCGAAGATATTTTCAAATACTTACGTTAGGTACATTTTTGAAATTGACTAGAATTCGCATACCTCAATCATTTTCTCCCGATTTTTTGTCGGATTCATTGGAGGTTCAGTGAGGAGAATTTTCGTATTTGTTGGATCAATGTTCATTTTCTTCTCACCAAATGTGTAGTCCCAGACATGACACATGTCTTCCCAATTCCGAACCACACCATTTTCCATGGGATATGATACCTCCAGTAACGACCTAAGCTGTGAAGCTTCATCTCCGACCATTAAGTCCTAGAAAATTATACATCGTATATACAGGCAATTTATTAATGCGATTTGTTTAGTTAATTTTCGTTAGTATCGCTTGTTTTAAAATGAGTTAAACTAAAAGACGATAAACATTCAGGGTAGGGAATTCAATATACACGAATAAAAAAAATATTAACAAAATAGAAGAACTTTTTGGGTCTACACAAGAAAAAAATAATGATTTAATACAAAACACGTCATCAGCGAAAAACAAATTTGTTATTAGTTAAAATCTGCATTCACAAAATATCGCATACTACATGAGGTGCTCTTTATCACAAAAAACCGTGAGAGGAAAACCAACTAAACATTTCGAATCTTTTTAGGAGTTGACTGATTATTTTTATTTTCCTTTTCCTTTTCCTTCTATGTCATTTCATGCAATCTAAATAACAAGCTGGATAGCTTTATTCAAATTATTCAATTATCAGATAAGCGCAAATTTTCATACGGTAAACATTAGATGTGACCTATGACCTATTATATCTCGAAGTTTTGTCAAATGATTTCATCAAGTCATACCATATATCAAGGCAATCAAGTTCTGTACTCGTTTTTATTTTAATTGCGAAAAATTCAACACACCTCATGATTTTTTTAATAAACAGAAGTGTTTTATAAAACAAAACAAAGTAAATCGTTGAAATATTAAGCACGTTATAGCAACAGCTGCAATCCACTTTTTTTTAATTTACTAGGTATTTACCTGGTAAAAGCAGCTCATGTTAACACATTTCAGGTTATGTGATCATGACATTGCCTTTCAGCGAAACACATGTTTAAATACCTCTTTGTCACTTTGGTGCGCATTCGTCTACTAAACTGTGCTGAGATAGGTGCATGTCATTAGATGACGTTCATATAACCCACCCATGGCCATTTCATATGCCATTTCTGCAGAACAAAGTTACGAAATGTTCTGATGGCATGTTTAACTTTTATTATACGTTATTTGATCCGCACGGCCACGTTGCCCGTCAGTGATCTAACGTACTATTCACTTTGTTTCGGTTTATGGTCGCATCGATCTAACAAATGTAATTGTTGCTGATGAATTCTTTCTAATTCTTCACTGCATATGCACGGATAGAGCATTCGCTTCCCAATTAAAGCACTGAAGTTAGCATTTCTCACAAACTATTTGCAGCAACATGTTCTTAACAAGCAATTGGCATTGGTAATAACTGGATTAGTTCAGCTGTTTTTTATCTAAACCAAGCGTTCGTACTGGCTGCTTTTCTTTCGGGGTTAAAAACTAAGCTGAGCTACATTATACTCAACAAGATAATAACAAACAGATGAACGGTTAACATTTCAAAAATAATTAAAAAAAAAAAAAAACAGTTACAACCACAGCAATCATAAAAAAAAATCACAAAATAAAATCAAACACACGAATAAAAATTAACTGATGAAAATCTGTACACAATTATGTATACCAAAAAATTATAGAAAATCGAAGAGTTGGATAATGTTGATTTTATTTTTCTTTTTTAATTTATAAAACTATAGACTTACATCGACATGTAAATCCTGTAAAAATAATTCCAAACAAAAAGGAAAGAAAAGAATAAATGTATAATATATAAAATAACTTTTTTTTTGTTGTTGTTTATAAAAATGAGTATATTAGTTAATTGTTCTTTTCTTTGGGAGACAATTCAGGAGAAAATGCATATTTTATATAAAAAAATTAGCATTTCACCCAACTGTATAGCCAAATTTTATACACACCTTAACTTCAATGTCACCAATTTTGTTGACCGCTCGAATGATGGGCCTACCAACCATTGAGGGAAATATGTGCGCCGGAAAGTTACTGCCCGCATAGCCACATTTCACGAACTGAAAATGAAATTTTGTTTAATACCGTTACAGTAGGTACATTGCATTTGAAATAACAAAAATATGGGAACCCTTGGGAGTTGTTGTGTGGAGCACTATAAACAGCAAACATTAACAGTCTTTACAAAAATGCATTTCACCAAATATCTTGTGTTGATTGATCAACACTTGATTTCCGTGGGCAAATGGGAAAAGCTAAATCATTTGTACCGACTGGTTAATTACAACGATGAAAAATGTACTTAACCAAGTAGCAAGAGCAACAAATACATCTTTCAATGTAAAATTTGTAAGCCTATGAGATTCCAATAAGAAACAAAAACCATTGTGGAGCAGTTCGACGAGGAAAAGTCAGCTGACTTTCTGTGAGTTAACATTGTGCATATTTGATTGTAAACCAGAAAGCTAAACAACTTAACGTCGATAGACTTTTTCAAACCAAGAACGGGTTATGTGATGACCATTTGAAATATATTCAAGCATTTCCGTACACAGCCGATGGACTACCCGATACTACATTACTACAATGAAGGCGATTAAAACACCATATGGCTTCATGTGTTAAGGAGTAGCATATAAGTTTTAGTGACCAGCATTACTAATGCACCTCAAAGATGATCACAACTTCAGTTTGGCCTTGATAATGGATAGTGCTGCGTTAAAAATTTTTAAAGAATGATTCACACTAAGTATTGAAGCTATTCAAATTATCTGATAGATATAACATCTCTTCTTCTTTACTGAAAATACATTTTTGAACAAACGGCTTTTTGTAATTGATCATTTGCTCGTTTTGCTTTGAAGTCAAATTTTGCGGAGCACCTATAACGCGGCCTTTATAAACATACAAGTTTCATAATGTAGGTCTGAGCGGTTGGTATCCTCAAATGAGGGCGGGTCATCAGCTACTATGTGTCACACATCAATCCATAGATAACACACACAAGGTTTTTTTCGTAATCAATAGCACAATTTCCACGCCAGATAAAATCAATGAAAAAGCAAAACCTTATTTAACCAACTGCAAATAACAAGTTGAAATAGTTTTAATATTTGATTTCTGTATTTAAACGAGTGAAAATAGAAAAGTATTCATACATACACCGGTTCCATTATCACAAACTATAACATTCCGTCCTTTGCTATCCATTTTATTAACTATTATTGACTAATTTAACAGTTAGGAAATAAATGGTTTTATCTTTTTATTTGTTTACTGATAATATTTAAAGGAAAGACACAACTTTCCTCAATTAAAAAAGTAATTTATCAATTTTCTCCACTTCTCAACACAAAAAATAAGCAGAAACGTTGAGTGCTGTCAAAATTTTGCTTTCGAGGAGGTAAAAATCGTCGTGACTCATGGACGTGTTCAAAAATACTCTGTGTGTTTTTTTTAGGGATTGTTGCGTATGAAATATTTTTTTGGGGATGATGTCACAATATACAATCACATTAGGGGTATTCTCGATTCGATGCAACTGGTCTTGTATCATTGCGAAAGTGTGAAAGTGAAACTTTTTTTGCACTAAATCAACATAAAAATTATATTGACATAAATTTTGCAACACTTTTGCACTTTATCTATACCCTGACCCTATTGTAACCGAAAAATACAATAGAGTAAAGTTAAGCCTTGTCAAGTTGATAGTTCGCTAAATTATTCCTGTGTGTAGCTATCGGAAAAAAATAAAGAGGAAGAAAAACAAAAGTAAGCGCCGCCGAAGGGATAATCCAGTCAAAAAATTAACTGAAAAGAGGTATTCATGATATTAGACTTTTTTTTCAGAAATTTTTTTTTCAGTTTTATAAGAGATGAGAAATAGTGTGTTCACGATCTTATAAAAAAAATAAAAATTCACAATTTTACTAGGTTTGTTACACCGAATTGTGAATACCCCTATTTCGCATGAAATTGGTGGTGAAAGTTTTGCGATACAGTTGCTTCCTTAAAAACATATTTATAGTTTTTTTTTTAATTATTAGTACCGAATTACCGAAGCTTGGCTTAACTCATTTACTAATGTTTTTAGATTTGGAGTTATTCTTTAAAACAAATCATCCCATTTGACTGTATTCGATGCCTGATACTTTTCGAGATTGTTCAACTGTTCACTTTAAACTGCCCTCTGGGAAATGGTGTTGTAAAAATCAAAACAAATTTATTTCCAAAATTATTCAGCTCTGAAAGAATTTAAATAAATAAATATCGAATTTTGGAATATGATTCAGTGTTCTCATGAAAATCAACCACAGCACAGCGGCTCTTGATTTTATCAATTTAAATTGCTTTTGCCAGCCAGCCCTGTTCAGGTATGATGAACAATTTTAACGAAGAATTTTACTGTCAAGTTTTGATGGTATAGTTTCTTTTTTTTGACAATAGTCCATTTAGAAAGAAATTGAAGAAAAACCCAAAAGAATTTACTAAATTCACTTTTCAAAAGTGCAGCCAATTGAAAACGCAATTATAACATCAAAATTTATCTAATCGCATAAAAATGATATAGGTAGAATTAAAAAAATTGCAAATTTTTCTCGCAAGTGCTCTTCATAGGTCACCATCGACCAGTTGTGTACCTTCAGTGTAAAACTGAAAGAAAAAAAAAAAAAATTTACATGCAAAGAGGTGTTGTTATACCACATCCGAAGAAATCGAGCATTGCCTGAGAAGTCATTCAAGTGAAAGTTTCGTTTGTTTTTAACGAGAGGAAAAACGAGACGACCCCGAGTCCCCATTTTTTATGGAGGAAATGTCTTCGTCAAATAATCAATCGAGCCAAAACCAGGCTGCTGCTAATCAACCCCAAAAGTCAGCAGCAGCACAGCAATCAAATTCTGCAGCAAAACCGAAACATGATCAGCCATCGACCCCGGATGGGGTCACCCAGCCACAGCCTATAAAGAAATATTCATTAACAGGCACGAAAGAGCGTGTAGTAGATAGTGTGCCATTTCCACCAAGCCATAAATTGACTATTGCGGAAGTTTTCGACGCCAGGACTGGTAAGCCCCATCACGATGTTCTGAAACAGCACTTTATACTAGAGGGCCGTATCGAGGAGGCGCCAGCGTTACGCATTATCCGTGAGGGCGCTGCCCTCTTACGCTCTGAAAAGACGATGATCGATATCGAGGCGCCAGTCACTGTTTGTGGCGATATCCATGGACAATTCTATGATCTAATGAAATTGTTCGAAGTCGGTGGTTCGCCAGCGACGACAAAGTACTTGTTTTTGGGCGATTATGTCGATCGAGGTTACTTTAGTATTGAGTGTGTTCTCTATCTGTGGGCTCTTAAAATCTGTTATCCCACTACGCTGTTCTTGTTGCGTGGCAACCACGAGTGCCGCCATCTGACCGAGTACTTCACATTCAAACAAGAATGCAAGATCAAATACTCTGAATGCGTTTACGACGCCTGTATGGATGCGTTCGACTGCTTGCCTCTGGCTGCGCTTATGAATCAGCAGTTCTTATGTGTACACGGCGGTCTTTCACCTGAAATACACGAACTCGAGGACATTCGACGTTTGGACAGATTCAAGGAGCCACCCGCGTTTGGACCCATGTGCGACCTGTTGTGGTCCGACCCTCTGGAAGACTTCGGCAATGAGAAGAACTCTGAATTCTACACACACAATTCGGTTCGTGGTTGTTCGTATTTTTACAGTTACGCAGCTTGCTGTGACTTTCTACAAAACAACAATTTGCTGTCAATAATAAGGGCTCACGAGGCGCAGGACGCCGGCTACAGAATGTACCGCAAAAGCCAGACCACTGGGTTCCCATCGCTCATCACAATATTCTCGGCACCCAACTACCTTGACGTGTATAACAACAAGGCAGCCGTACTTAAATACGAGAACAACGTGATGAACATCCGCCAATTCAACTGCTCACCCCATCCATACTGGTTGCCCAACTTCATGGACGTGTTCACCTGGTCCTTGCCGTTTGTCGGCGAAAAGGTCACAGAAATGCTAGTCAACGTTCTCAACATATGCTCCGACGATGAGCTGATGACGGAAAGCGATGAAGATCCACTTACCGATGCAGAGGACGCCGCCCTTCGCAAGGAGGTAATACGCAATAAAATCCGCGCCATTGGTAAGATGGCGCGCGTCTTTTCGGTTCTGCGCGAGGAGTCTGAGTCGGTTCTACAGCTGAAAGGTCTCACACCAACTGGAGCTCTGCCACTGGGTGCCCTCTCCGGTGGCAAGCAATCGCTTAAGAACGCCATGCAGGGCTTCTCACCTAACCACAAGATCACGTCATTTGCTGAAGCCAAGGGCCTGGACGCCATTAACGAGCGAATGCCGCCCCGACGGGACGCTCCACCCACACCTATCGACGACCAGAAGTCGAACAACACCCAGCAGTCCATCAATGGGTAATTAAATTAGCTTAACTCAAGTTTCCATAAGCAAATCGTGTTTCATTGTTGTGAATTCAGGATATTCTGTACTTTTTTACCAATACTTAGGAAAGCGGGGAAAGTTTTTCTCAATTTTCGAATTTGTGTCCTTAGAAAGCCGTTTTTTTTCCTGTTTTTTTTTTTTCTTTTCAATAGATAGGTTTACCACGTAAGAGGCCAATCATTCTATTCAATCCTTGATTTGCTGGTCCTTATTGTTTAAGTTTATTCTTTTTTATCATTATTATTTTCTTATATAAATGTGTACAACTTATTTATTAAAACAAAAAAATCAAAAAAAAAAACAAATTTGTATTTTATATTTAGAATTTTTCTCTAGTGAAATTTTTACCTAAACAAAGCTTTTAAATCTAATTAGAAATGAATACATCTATATAAATAAATATTATATATATTGCAACAAAGGTTATATTTAAATTTACAAAACAACAAATTTCTTAGCATAAATCAATATTACAGAAGACGCGCGCGTTTAGAGATTTATACTTCTTATTTCATCAGGCACGCATTTAGTATTACCTACAACATAAAAAAAATATAAATCAAGTTATTTAAATTTAAGACAGCAAACAAACCGTAAACAAAAACTTCTAAATTGATCATTAATTTTGTTTTTTTTTTTTTTCGAAGCGACAATTTGTGAAACAGCTTCAGCGTATTATTAATAAAATAGTAAATAAAACTAAAGACCTTCTTTATCTATAAACAAACAAATTCTTTGATTAAACATAAACTTTAAATAAGATAAAACCAACATTAGATTAAGAGTGCCGTTGCGAGTGATGTAACATATGAGGATAATTGAGAAATTTTGAAAGTCTCCCTTCTCTCAAGGTGACTTCAGACTTCACCAAAAAAAAAAACAGAAACAGAGATAAAGAGAGAGAGAGAGAGAACCACGCAAGAAAGAGTGTGTAACATTTTTAGCACATATATACAATTTATTTCAGAATTTAAACTTAAGCTTAGCATAGAGAAATTTAAGATATGTTTGCACTAAATACATTATATTTGTTGTTGCATTTAATGCCAATGTTACCAGTACAGTGAAGGGATGTGTGCATTGTGCTCCTGAAAAATGGCACAGCGAATTCTTATGATATTAAAAAACATTGCAATTGAGTTATGGTCAGAATCGCAGCAGGAAGTGGAGGCCATCTCGATTAAGATCGTAGGTGTGGTAGAGTGGTTGGTTGGTTGATACCCATTGCTAATCGCAGGCATTTTAGTTTGCATACAGCTACGGGCATATATTGCCTAATCGAACTCATGGTCTTCTGGAACGTCCTAATTACCAGGGATCACATCGTGTTATCCGTAAACGAGCAGAATTTGTCTTGTATGTAAAATGTATTAAATAGCGTGAACGTAAGGTCGCTCACAGATGTGTCGTTTTGGACCCGAGAATCCAGCTTAGCTGGCTATTAAAATGCTCTGCCTTTAGGTACTTTCGAAGCAGCCTTGTTCGTAAAAAGAGTGATGTTCGAGCACTATACCGGATTACCCCTATGGCCAAACAGGAGTCTTAAATTAGCATCACGTTTAAGCGCTTTAAATTCAGGCATAGCAAATGATATGCTCAAATTAACTATCCACGTTTTTGATGAATAGATATGGATGGAGTTCTCATTCCTAACAATAGCATTTGCGCACTCCTCTCTGGAAGATAGAAATAGAAACTTATTTAGGAACTAGTCTTTGTTTTCTGAGAAAAGGGTGAAACGATTTGGATTCGTGGAGTGGGTGCCCTTCTAATCCAATATTTTTTCAGGTTTAGAAGTGATTTTTAAATCAATCCATGGTGAGTATCAAAACGAAACTCCTTGAAACAATATGGTTCAGATGTTCATGCCGACAATAAAACCAACTGATAATGAGTGACTGACCCATTTGTTTGCGTTTTTTTTGTTGTTGTCGTGAACAAATTTCCTCCTTTGACAAAATATTTATTTATAGACTGACACTTTTATAGGTATCATGTCCAACTTGATTTCTATGAGACAAAGTTTTAATGCGTTCGAAACTTTTACCGGCGAGCGACTCTCACCTTCCTGCTGAGTTCTTTCCTGAATGTAAAGTGTAAGCTAGGATATTGGAAACGGCATTTCCTATATAGCAATATGCTCAATCTTCGCTTGATACTGACAGCTTCACGTGAGCGTGGACGTGACGCAGTGGAAATGTGTTGTTCTGGAAAGTTATATTTTAGAAACTGGTAACCGATCGAATGTCACAAATAAACAAAAAAGCCAGCGGATTATAAAATGTATTTATGGGACGACGGTGGCGTATGATGAGGATCGTCTGAACCACGTGGTTTTCAAAACTTTAACGACCAGAATGGGCTAAATTTTATCATATTTGTGACAAGTGCACTAAAATTAAATGTAAAAGCCGTCCCCAGTAACTATAAATAAATAGTTGGTCCAATAGGTCCGTATATCTACCCTAAGCCTAGTTTCTCCCAACCATCCGTTTTGTGTGAGTTTTCGTTGTCTGGAACAATCAAAGCAACCAACAATTTTATCCCCAGTCCGAACGACTGAATTGATAAGCTCGTTCATGAGAAATGCACTCTCAGATGTTCGCGAGAGATGGAGCTGTGGAAAAAACCTTAAGGTTCAATATACGTTTTTCTGGAGATCGAACCTAAGACCCCTCGTTGAGTAGTCCAGCACATTAACCACTGAGTCACTGGCCACTAGTTGTGGAATCGGATTTATAAAATAAAAAATTAAAGCCTTCTTGATCACAGTTTTGTCGTTGATTTTCAACGAAAATCCCTACAGCACTTTTATCAAATGTTTCAGTTGCCAGATGTGCTAACTAAAGTTCAGTGTGTTTTTTAGTTTAATAATGGCGCTCAGCATGGAGATCACAACTGTATCTATAAAATGATGTTTAACTATGCATCAGCAAAGAATCGGGTAAATGCAGTGTATTTCTGTTATTTGGCGATTTAATGAATTCAGCTTTTTTTTGGCAAAGCGTCTGTCGACATGAATGTAGGTATAAAAAGATCAGAGGCTTAAAAACGTCAGCTGTTGCCATAACCCATTTAAACTGTGTGTATAATGCGCAACAAAATCCAAAATTTAATTATAATTTGTGCATTTTAAATAAAGCGAAATTGTTGCGCTGAAAAATGTCAAAATGACACCACACCACAACCGCAGTTCCGGGATGGACCATGTTAAGAGTTATGGTTGGGGTTTTTTTTTATGAATCTCGATTAAGGGCCGCAAAACATTACTCAGGTCCCACAAGATCTATTCAAATCGAATGCATAATCCAGTTCAAAGTTTTTTAGGGGCACCCATATACACACCCTTCACTGTGCATCTTAAGTCACAGTTATAACATCATATCTCATAGCAAAAAAATAAAAATCAAACATAGCCATTAATCATTCATTAATATAGGTGTTGTAAAAACACTACAAACATAAATAATGATATCCATTTATAAAAATTAATGAATATAATTGCAACAATATAATAATTTTATTTATATACATAAATATTATATAAAATATAATTATGAATTTGACAAAAAGGCTTCCAATAGTTTTCTTGTCGTCTTTAAACAAAACAAAAAAAAAAAATCTTAAACACATTACAACTAAAGTAGCCTACTAAAGCAATCCTAAAATTAAAGATATGTTTACTAGCAATAATTTTAAGATAACTATACATAAATAAATATGTACATATATATAAAAGAAAGTAAATTCGCTTTATATATATATATTTATATATTTATTATACTGTCGACTTGTACACAGGTCGACAATAAATCAATTTAAAATAAAATATACTTTAAACTGATTAAGTTCATATACTTAATATCCTATGCAAAATATATTTATAAACAAAAACAATTTGGAAATATCGTAACTTCTTTGTAAGACTACTTTAATGCCGCTATGAGCAAACTCTGGGTGAAAAAAAAACAAAAAAAAACTAGCTACATTTCTACTATACTAAACACTATGTGGAACACATTTTTTACTTATACATCTATATTTTAACTTAAAAATTACAATTTTATGAATTTAATTATACAAATAAAATATTCAGGATAATATAAAAAAACGCGAGGACCCACAGTTGTTATTCTTTTCTTTTGAATGTGGTTTTAAAATATTTTAAACAGAACACAATTTATAAGTAAGTATCAATGAAGACACCAGTGCGTAAATAAGGTGCATCTTACTTTAAACTACTATTCCAGTGAAATATAAAACTGCAGTCTTAATTCAAGCGGTCATAGTAGATCCGAATGCCACAGAAAGTGTAACAAGAGTGAGATTGCTCCGCCACATCTGAACCATAATGGAAAAGTAATCCTATCATGGTTACGATTACGAAATATGATTTCAAAGTAATCACACATTAAATAAGCTGCAGAAAGTACGTATTTTGCTACTGGACACTAGTGAGCTATTACTCCTTACGACCATTAATCGGCAAATTTATAGCTGTAGCACTATTTCTACGGTTTTCAGCCCTACTAAGCAAAAGGGTATCTTATTAAGGATTAGGCCAACAACTCCTCGGATGAAGATGTTAGTGCATCATCAGATTTCTTTGGTATTAACGTCCTCCAAAGGTCTTTACCTAACCCAACTCTATAAGTAATGCTCCGCTTAGGTCAAATGTACACCTTTCTAATATCTAATTTCTCTAACTACATACGTTTGCGAACCAATAATTGGATAGAAGCAACAGCTCACCACTTATTTTAAGAAAAATGCATTGACTGGAACCATAAACAAAAATGGAAGATCATGTAACATGCTGCTGCTTTGCCTAGGGTCCTTGCTGGCATGCTTGCACCAGCTCTCTAAGCTCGCCGGAGGGCGTGGGAGCTTGACCCTGGCACGTCACAAAAACCATCTCATGCCAGTCGTCGCGTTGGATGTTGTTACGCCTGCGAGAAATTGATTCGTTACCCACCCTACCTTGGCTGTCGTACTCGCCTTAACAGCCCCTTAATTGGCATGCTTTCCTTCCTTTATTCCAGCAACATCCTTCCCTTTCCAAACCTCCTCATCCTCTCAACCCTTCTTAATTCAAACTCATGTTAACTTGCTTATGCATTATCACAAATTCCTTGCTTTATTCATTATTTTTACTTCAAAGCAAACTTGGTTACTTTACTTTAATCTTAAAAGGAAAGTATTCTAAAGATACTATTATTGGCTATAATACTACAACTCCCCTATCCCAAATTTACTCCCTGTACCTCTTCTCAATGGTCCCCTGCCTTCAATTTCTTTTAATGTATATATATATAAATATAATAATTTATTACTGTCCAAATAAAGACTCACCGAGAACTCTCACAACTGGCGAAGAAGTGGCCACAGCATCCAGGTTGCGCTGGTACTATTCCTTTTCTGGTACCTGTATCACTTTTGTCAGAATTATCATTTGTATATACAGTGCGTCCTCAATAAAAGCAACTGCCCAAATTTCTATTAGTTGCTTTTATTGATTATTGCAATAATCGAGTCAAAAAATTGTAAGTCTTGCACTGGTAAAGAGACCAAAACTGATCATTTAATTCGTAGGTATTAGAAATAAAAAAATTAAATTTTAATTGTTTTTAAAAAATTGAGAAATTTTTGATTGTGTCTTTTTGGACGCAGAATTCTTTTCCACAGCTGACTCTCGTAAGTTTTGCAGAGCTAAAATGTTACTCAGTGAAGCATCATTTTCTTCAGCCCATTGAAGGCAAATGTTTAGTGCTTGAATTGCAGCCCCTGTTTTAACTCTTGGAAGTGCGGATTCTTCAACTGCATTTTCGCCTGCTATATAAAACGCACACATCATGTAACAAACATTTGTATAAAAACTACAGCAAATAGCTGTAAAATAACTGCCTAGACATAGCAAAAATAAACAAGAAGGAAAATATACTATGTATCTACAAATAGCGAACGAAATAAGAGCTCATGAACCAATAGTTGCTTTTATCGAGTCACCTTTTTTTGAGGAGTTGCAATTACTGAGTCAACAATGGTAAGATTTAAGGTGTTGCTTTTATCGAGGAGTTGCACGTATCGAGGGTTGCTTTTATTGAGGTCGCACTGTATATATATCTAGAAATCGGTTCTTACTTAAGGTACTCCGCAAATTTCTTACAACAATAAATTGAAATTACTTCCCTTTTCTTGACTTAATACAAAAAAAAATACTTTAAACAGTTAAACAAAGTTGGCAAGTTTTACGTTAAACAATAAAATCTTAGAAACAGCAAAAAACAGCATAAGCGGTGGTTTTAGCCGCTAACCAACATTAGAGTAAGAGTGCCGTTGCGAGAGATGTAACATATAATATTATGAGGATAATTGAGAAATTTTGAAATTCTCTCTTCTCTCAAGGTGACTTACAAAAAAAAAAAAAACAGAAGCAGCGATAAAGAGAGAGAGAGAGAACCACGCAAGAAAGAGTGTGTAACATTTTTAGCACATATATACAATTTATTTCAGAATTTAAACTTAAGCTTAGCATAGAGAAATTTAAGATATGTTTGCACTAAATACATTATATTTGTTGTTGCATTTAATGCCAATGTTACCAGTACAGTGAAGGGGTGTGTGCATTGTGCTCCTGAAAAATGGCACAGCGAATTCTTATGATATTAAAAAACATTGCAATTGAGTTATGGTCAGAATCGCAGCAGGAAGTGGAGGCCATCTCGATTAAGATCGTAGGTGTGGTAGAGTGGTTGGTTGGTTGATACCCATTGCTAATCGCAGGCATTTTAGTTTGCATACAGCTACGGGCATATATTGCCTAATCGAACTCATGGTCTTCTGGAACGTCCTAATTACCAGGGATCACATCGTGTTATCCGTAAACGAGCAGAATTTGTCTTGTATGTAAAATGTATTAAATAGCGTGAACGTAAGGTCGCTCACAGATGTGTCGTTTTGGACCCGAGAATCCAGTTTAGCTGGATATTAAAATGCTCTGCCTTTAGGTACTTTCGAAGCAGCCTTGTTCGTAAAAAGAGTGATGTTCGAGCACTATACCGGATTACCCCTATGGCCAAACAGGAGTCTTAAATTAGCATCACGTTTAAGCGCTTTAAATTCAGGCATAGCAAATGATATGCTCAAATTAACTATCCACGTTTTTGATGAATAGATATGGATGGAGTTCTCATTCCTAACAATAGCATTTGCGCATTCCTCTCTGGAAGATAGAAATAGAAACTTATTTAGGAACTAGTCTTTGTTTTCTGAGAAAATAGTGAAACGATTTAGATTCGTGGAGTGGGTGCCCTTCTAATCCAATATTTTTTCAGGTTTAGAAGTGATTTTTAAATCAATCCATGGTGAGTATCAAAACGAAACTCCTTGAAACAATATGGTTCAGATGTTCATGCCGACAATAAAACCAACTGATAATGAGTGACTGACCCATTTGTTTGCGTTTTTTTTGTTGTTGTCGTGAACAAATTTCCTCCTTTGACAAAATATTTATTTATAGACTGACACTTTTATAGGTATCATGTCCAACTTGATTTCTATGAGACAAAGTTTTAATGCGTTCGAAACTTTTACCGGCGAGCGACTCTCACCTTCCTGCTGAGTTCTTTCCTGAATGTAAAGTGTAAGCTAGGATATTGGAAACGGCATTTCCTATATAGCAATATGCTCAATCTTCGCTTGATACTGACAGCTTCACGTGAGCGTGGACGTGACGCAGTGGAAATGTGTTGTTCTGGAAAGTTATATTTTAGAAACTGGTAACCGATCGAATGTCACAAATAAACAAAAAAGCCAGCGGATTATAAAATGTATTTATGGGACGACGGTGGCGTATGATGAGGATCGTCTGAACCACGTGGTTTTCAAAACTTTAACGACCAGAATGGGCTAAATTTTATCATATTTGTGACAAGTGCACTAAAATTAAATGTAAAGCCGTCCCCAGTAACTATAAATAAATAGTTGGTCCAATAGGTCCGTATATCTACCCTAAGCCTAGTTTCTCCCAACCATCCGTTTTGTGTGAGTTTTCGTTGTCTGGAACAATCAAAGCAACCAACAATTTTATCCCCAGTCCGAACGACTGAATTGATGAGCTCGTTCATGAGAAATGCACTCTCAGATGTTCGCGAGAGATGGAGCTGTGGAAAAAACCTTAAGGTTCAATATACGTTTTTCTGGAGATCGAACCTAAGACCCCTCGTTGAGTAGTCCAGCACATTAACCACTGAGTCACTGGCCACTAGTTGTGGAATCGGATTTATAAAATAAAAAATTAAAGCCTTCTTGATCACAGTTTTGTCGTTGATTTTCAACGAAAATCCCTACAGCACTTTTATCAAATGTTTCAGTTGCCAGATGTGCTAACTAAAGTTCAGTGTGTTTTTTAGTTTAATAATGGCGCTCAGCATGGAGATCACAACTGTATCTATAAAATGATGTTTAACTATGCATCAGCAAAGAATCGGGTAAATGCAGTGTATTTCTGTTATTTGGCGATTTAATGAATTCAGCTTTTTTTTTGGCAAAGCGTCTGTCGACATGAATGTAGGTATAAAAAGATCAGAGGCTTAAAAACGTCAGCTGTTGCCATAACCCATTTAAACTGTGTGTATAATGCGCAACAAAATCCAAAATTTAATTATAATTTGTGCATTTTAAATAAAGCGAAATTGTTGCGCTGAAAAATGTCAAAATGACACCACAACCGCAGTTCCGGGATGGACCATGTTAAGAGTTATGGTTGGGGTTTTTTTTTATGAATCTCGATTAAGGGCCGCAAAACATTACTCAGGTCCCACAAGATCTATTCAAATCGAATGCATAATCCAGTTCAAAGTTTTTTAGGGGCACCCATATACACACCCTTCACTGTGCATCTTAAGTCACAGTTATAACATCATATCTCATAGCAAAAAAATAAAAATCAAACATAGCCATTAATCATTCATTAATATAGGTGTTGTAAAAACACTACAAACATAAATAATGATATCCATTTATAAAAATTAGTGAATATAATTGCAACAATATAATAATTTTATTTATATACATAAATATTATATAAAATATAATTATGAATTTGACAAAAAGGCTTCCAATAGTTTTCTTGTCGTCTTTAAACAAAACAAAAAAAAAATCTTAAACACATTACAACTAAAGTAGCCTACTAAAGCAATCCTAAAATTAAAGATATGTTTACTAGCAATAATTTTAAGATAACTATACATAAATAAATATGTACATATATATAAAAGAAAGTAAATTCGCTTTATATATATATATTTATATATTTATTATACTGTCGACTTGTACACAGGGCGACAATAAATCAATTTAAAATAAAATATACTTTAAACTGATTAAGTTCATATACTTAATATCCTATGCAAAATATATTTATAAACAAAAACAATTTGGAAATATCGTAACTTCTTTGTAAGACTACTTTAATGCCGCTATGAGCAAACTCTGGGTGAAAAAAAAAACAAAAAAAAACTAGCTACATTTCTACTATACTAAACACTATGTGGAACACATTTTTTACTTATACATCTATATTTTAACTTAAAAATTACAATTTTATGAATTTAATTATACAAATAAAATATTCAGGATAATATAAAAAAACGCGAGGACCCACAGTTGTTATTCTTTTCTTTTGAATGTGGTTTTAAAATATTTTAAACAGAACACAATTTATAAGTAAGTATCAATGAAGACACCAGTGCGTAAATAAGGTGCATCTTACTTTAAACTACTATTCCAGTGAAATATAAAACTGCAGTCTTAATTCAAGCGGTCATAGTAGATCCGAATGCCACAGAAAGTGTAACAAGAGTGAGATTGCTCCGCCACATCTGAACCATAATGGAAAAGTAATCCTATCATGGTTACGATTACGAAATATGATTTCAAAGTAATCACACATTAAATAAGCTGCAGAAAGTACGTATTTTGCTACTGGACACTAGTGAGCTATTACTCCTTACGACCATTAATCGGCAAATTTATAGCTGTAGCACTATTTCTACGGTTTTCAGCCCTACTAAGCAAAAGGGTATCTTATTAAGGATTAGGCCAACAACTCCTCGGATGAAGATGTTAGTGCATCATCAGATTTCTTTGGTATTAACGTCCTCCAAAGGTCTTTACCTAACCCAACTCTATAAGTAATGCTCCGCTTAGGTCAAATGTACACCTTTCTAATATCTAATTTCTCTAACTACATACGTTTGCGAACCAATAATTGGATAGAAGCAACAGCTCACCACTTATTTTAAGAAAAATGCATTGACTGGAACCATAAACAAAAATGGAAGATCATGTAACATGCTGCTGCTTTGCCTAGGGTCCTTGCTGGCATGCTTGCACCAGCTCTCTAAGCTCGCCGGAGGGCGTGGGAGCTTGACCCTGGCACGTCACAAAAACCATCTCATGCCAGTCGTTGCGTTGGATGTTGTTACGCCTGCGAGAAATTGATTCGTTACCCACCCTACCTTGGCTGTCGTACTCGCCTTAACAGCCCCTTAATTGGCATGCTTTCCTTCCTTTATTCCAGCAACATCCTTCCCTTTCCAAACCTCCTCATCCTCTCAACCCTTCTTAATTCAAACTCATGTTAACTTGCTTATGCATTATCACAAATTCCTTGCTTTATTCATTATTTTTACTTCAAAGCAAACTTGGTAACTTTACTTTAATCTTAAAAGGAAAGTATTCTAAAGATATTATTATTGGCTATAATACTACAACTCCCCTATCCCAAATTTACTCCCTGTACCTCTTCTCAATGGTCCCCTGCCTTCAATTTCTTTTAATGTATATATATATAAATATAATAATTTATTACTGTCCAAATAAAGACTCACCGAAAACTCTCACAACTGGCGATGAAGTGGCTACAGCATCCAGGTTGCGCTGGTACCATTCCTTTTCTGGTACCTATATCACTTTTGTCAGAATTATCATTTGTATATATAAATATCTAGAAATCGGTTCTTACTTAAGGTACCCCGCAAACTTCTTATAACAATAAATTGAAATTACTTCCCTTTTCTTGACTTAATACAAAAAAAAAATACTTTAAACAGTTAAACAAAGTTGGCAAGTTTTTCGTTAAACAATAAAATCTTAGAAACAGCAAAAAAAATTAAATAAAAATTCGATGTCCGGACCGGGAAATGAACCATGGTCTTCTTGCATCAGCGGTGGTTTTAGCCGCTTTCTTTACCGCTGCGCCAACGGATATTTTTGTGATAGGATGTCCAATTTGTGATTTTATATCGGCACAGTTTTCTTGCTTCCCCTTTTCGAATGTCTCCGGAATTTTTTTTGAATATTTCAGGGAATCCGGGATATTTTTTTGGGCGGCTAACACTTTCCGTTGGTCCGCCAATTTATAGGGAGTGTAATTTGTGGAAGTTCCCTATTTCACAAAAAAAAAGGATTTTCACTTTTCCTAATATACTATATATAAATTATGCCTTGTTTTACCTCTTTCTTTCTTCTCCTTCTGGCCGCTTTACTATTTTAGGCCTCTTTTTTTTTGTCTTACACTCAAAATTTCTACGGACCACTTCCCGGCTTTTAAATCTTTTTACTTAATTTCCGTATTATCGGATTTTCGGCGCGAAACTATTCCGGCGGAATTTCAAATAGCTATTAACTGACACAGGAATTACTCAACGGCAAAACCAGACAATTTCCCTTTCTCTAGTACTGCCGTTCTCAATTCAATTCTCTAGCAGTTTATTACGGTTGGCTTATAATTAAAGCCGTTTTCTACTCTCTTTGATTTTTTTTTCTCTTAATTAAATGGCTTCCAGAACCATCCTGTACTTCGCCCTATGAACGCAGTCATAATTGGCAAGGTAGTGCTCTGAGTGAGGTTCGGTCATGGAGAGTGTATTTGACAGGCTAAGACCAACAATAATAAAAAAAGAATTTCGCTAGTCCATAGTGGATAACAAAGATAATGGAATAATAATAATGGAATACTTTTATTCATTCATCTCTGGTGGATAATAGAAGAATATTGGAAGTGGAAGCTGGAATTCTTCTGTCAATTTATCTCATCGCTGGGCAACATTAGTTTTGTTTTCCAACAATCAACCAGCCTTGGACCAAAGATAATGGAATACAGAGATATATAACTTTCCAGTGGAAAGGCGGCTGCCCACAAGCTGTTTTCCCGTAAAATTCATGAAGTCACGCATTATGCTCATTTCTTTTCTAGATTATGTGAGTTCATGAATTGGATTTTAATACAAGAATTCGCTATTCCGGTTATTGTATTTCACTATTTTTTTTATTTTAATCGAAGCCTCAACAAAAACCAAATAAGTTCAATACTAAACACAAAACAATTGAAGAGCGCGATGCCCATAAAACCAAACGGAATGTTGGCCGGCCATTAGCAACATGCTTACAACATACCTCACACGTATTCACAGACGGGGGTTGAAATTACAAAAACAACAATGTAAACAAATGGGTTTTGGAGGGATAGACGTACGAAAGATATCCATCTCTTTTATTCATTCATCTCTGCCTTGGACTTGAAGTCAGAGTCAATAGTAGTGATGGGCACATTCGAGTGAATTAATCGATTATAATCGATTCTCGAAATATCTCTAGATGTCTCGATTCTTGATTTCATTCATTCGAATGATTTTTTAGTTCTCTTTCTCTCAATTTTTATTTTTGTCGTCCGCTCGATTTCTCGAGTCTCGATGCGATGCGACACAACACAGAACACAACGTACAACACAATACACAGCTACTAGAAAAGAACCAACATCCATAAAACAAACAATACCTACTTAGGTACTTGTGATGTGACCAGAGACAATACCTTGTGACTTTTGACGTGGGTGTGTGCGAAGGGAAAGAGAATACCTGTATGAACATGAAGTATGATGTATAAAGAAACATATTTAATTCTCATGCCATGCTTTGCCACATTCCTTGTATGCTTATTAGTATTACTATTAGTTATTACTTATTAATCGAGAACTTTAAATCGAGAATTCGAGATATTCATTCACATGCGTATGCGATAATGCGATGTGTGCATTAGTAGCGGTCTGTTTGAATTTTCATTTGTCTACCTACTTTTCGTTTTTGTTACCAAACACATGTACTTGTTTTGAAATTCTTCCAGTATTCATTAATTTATTTATTTATTTTGTATTTAAATGCAGAAACAAAGTATGAATTTTTTTTGTTTAATCAATCGTATAAAATATCATGTATAACATAGGTGTTTTTTAATGTACTGAACTGACTTAAGGCGATAAAATAAACAAACAAAAATTTCTGACTCATACCAATTTTCAGAGCAAATGTAGAATTAGAATGTAGTATGGAATGTTTTATTCGAATGATCATTCGATTATTCATATCACTCGAATACTAACATCTCGATTATTGAAATCATTCGATTATGCACATCACTAGCAAAGATAATAGAATACAGAGATCAAAGATAATGGAATACAGAGATATATATCTTTCCAGTGGAAAGGCGGCTGCCTACAAGCTGTTTTCCCGTAAAATTCATGAAGTGACGCACATATGCTAATTTTTTTTCTGGGATATGTGAGTTCATGAATTGAACTTTAATGCAATAATTCGCTAATCCTAAATGCGTATTTCAGTATTTTTTTTTATTTTAATCGAATCTTTAACAAAAACCAAACAAGTTCAATACCAAACACAAAACAATTGAACAGCGCGATGCCCATAAAAGCAAAAGGAATATTGGCCGTCCATTAGCAACATGCTTTTTTGTAGCTCAGACGTATTCACAGACGGGGGTTGAAATTACAAAAACAACAATGTAAACAAATGGGTTTTGGAGGGATAGACGTACGAAAGATATCCATCTCTTTTATTCATTCATCTCTGACAGAGATATACGACTTTCCAGTGGAAAGGCGGCTGCCTACAAGCTGTTTTCCCGAAAAATTCATGAAGTCACGCACTTATGCTCATTTCTTTTCTAGTATATGTGAGTTCATGAATTGAACTTTAATGCAAGAATTTGCTATTCCGAAATGTATATTTCACTATTTTTTTTATTTTAATCGAAGCCTTAACAAAAACTAAAAAAGTTCAACACCAAACACAAAACAATTGAACAGCGCGATGCCTATAAAAGCAAAAGGAATGTTGGCCGGCCATTAGCAACATGTTTTTTTGTAGCTCAGACGTATTCACATACGCGGGGTGGAATTACAAAAACAACAATGTAAACAAATGGGTTTTGGAGGGATAGACGTACGAAAGATATCCATCTCTTTTATTCATTCATCTCTGATTGACATACTATATATATAACTCTGGAAGCTGCAGGATCGGATCGAATTCCATCCGATTTTACAAATAGAGAACAGGGGAGCTATTCAGTAGCTTACTTACTCCCTTGTCCAAATTATAAGACGAAATATATTCTAATTTTTTTTTAAATTCCTTATACTAATAATGAAGCCCTAGGGTTTGTAGTACTTCCACCTCGATATCCAACACCATAGACTAACCAAACTAGACAGTCGACTGAGAGCAGAAACGGTACTTCTGCAGCAAATTGCATAAGTATTCGTGCTATGGTTAGTCTATGTCCAACACTTATCAACCACAAATCCCATCACTCCGATTCCGATATGCTTTAATCCCCATCTAGTTAAATCAGTCACATGAGACTGTTCTCATCATAAATGAACCGCTAACGTTAACATGTCCACATACCAAATATGTTAACCTAATTCAATCGAACATTTAAGAATACATTTCATGCCGTCTAGCAAAAACACAACTATTTTTTACGCCAATCCTTCGCATTATTTGTTCCAGCTGCACAAATAAATAAGCTCTAAGAAAACATCTCTTACCTGTGTAGTACTCTGACATTTTTCCAGCCTTACGGAAAGCAAAGGATGATGATTAGAAATCGTTTGGCGCGACTACCTTTCATAGTTCAGTTTTGAAGCTTTGAGCCCAAACGGAGTATTCTTGAACATTTAAGGCCCACCCCTGTTTTTGCTTCGCTTGCAAAATCGATCTACGTCATTTCGTATAATTTGTCAATAAAATGCGCTGCAAGTTTTCAGATGCGACTTGAACTTCTCTGTGCGCGTTTTTGATTTGATTCACCCTTTTTCTTTCAAGATAAATAAGACTTGTAAAAAAAAAAAAAACCAAACTCCTTGTTGATGATTAGATAACAATAAATTTATTTATGCTACACAAATATTTACAACCAATTTACACGGCAAGAGAATTATATTTTAGAAAGACGTTGTTTGAGAAAGAGATAAAATGTGTGTTCGATGGAAAATGCCATAGGACACCCTGACAAATGTGTGCTGATTTTCAGGGCTAATAAAAAAAACCCTAAGAGTCGGTGTTATATGGAAAAATGTAGCCCTGTTATCTATGTCATAATTCTTTTAATTCAGTCGTAAAAATATTGTTTAAATTTAATTAAAACACAGTTCTAGCAACATTTACCAAGTAGCCGGGGTGTGTGCGCAGCAAATATAGAGCCTGGTCGCACCGCATTTAGAGCCGGCACATTCTAGGCCGCTCCAGGGGCGACATCGAACACACTTAAACTTTAGAATAACAGTAATTAACTACGGAAACAAGTTTTCTTAATAGAAATTGAGGTTAATTCTTAGTAGGGAAATTAAGTAGATGATAAAGATACATTTATATCAGAATATTGGGTCTAAGGTACGTAAATATTTAATAAAAAAAATAACATTTCGCCTAAAAAAATCGATTAAAATGTATCTTCCAAACGAGGTGCGAGAGCCCTATACGGTGAACTGCAAATGCATTCGCCGCTCTCGTTTTTAATAGATTGAAGTACATCGATGATGGCTCTAAAGTCGGGACGAATCTTGGGATTCTCATGCCAACAGGGCATCATTAGTTTATAGTAGACGTTTTCTGGACAAAGTTCTGGCTTGCGAAGTCTGCAAAATGTAACGAGTTATTATATGAAAAGATATGTTAATTTTGGGACCAACCTATGTCCACTCTCCAATCTGTTAAGGAAGTCAACTTGGGTCAGTTCTTTGTTGGCATCGAGATTCGGTATTTCTCCCCGCGAAAACATCTCGAACAGTGTCACGCCGTACGACCACACGTCCGATTGAAACGAGAATTTGCAAGTCTTTATTGATTCCGGTGCATACCACTTGATGGGTATTTCACGCTCACTTTGCGCAAAGTAATATCCATCGTTGTTGGCCCATTGCGCTAGGCCAAAGTCGGAAATCTTAACCCTGTCCCTGTCAACGAGAATATTTCTGGCAGCTAAGTCGCGATGTATTATCTTTTTGCTGCGAAGGTATTCCATGCCCTAGATTGGACAAAGTGAGCAAAGATTAATCTAAATCCATATTTCAGTGATTAACTACCTTAGCAATGTCCAACGCAAACTGGAGGAGCTTTTCGTTGGTTAGGTTTGGCTTCATTGATGATAAGTACACAATAAATGATCCACACTCAACGTACTCCATGATAATTGACACCGAGGGCGCTTCGACTGACATTTTTATTTTCACTATATTTGGGTGATCTAATGCCTGGAAGAAAGGATTTAATAAACAATTACCAGTGGAACTAAACTTTGTTGTTGTGAGTAACATACCCGCATGATACCAATTTCCCTCAAGAAATCATGATTATAGCGTATGTGGTTCATGGACTTGAGAGTCTTTATTGCAACTTGCACCGGATCGCTGTTGTTGTGGTAGTGAATTTCGCCACGATGCACCGTCCCGTAATGGCCTTCGCCGATTTTCTCCTTGTAAATGATTTTTCCATTGGAAATTGCCAACACTGATGGGGTGTCGTCGAAATAGAATTGAGTTAGTGGATTATGACTGCGAAGTAGTGGGGCTCGGTTGCACGTCGTAGAATTGGCAGAAAACGTACAGCTGCGAACATCGCTGCTGCTGTTTCCATTGAGGAGAGTTTGAACTGAAATATTCATAATATAGGGCATGCTGTTGCGAAAATTTACAACACTTACAAGTATCTTCAGTCGCTATGCTGTAATCGGAAACAACCGACGACACATCATCCGAAATGGAGTCGGCCGTGTCGATTGTTGCGTAGTTCGTGGTTAGGTTTTTTTTTGTTGAGTTTAGTAGTTTTAATATGGCTTGTTGATTGAATCGTTTGTCTGGGTCCACGCTCCAACCGTCCATCATTGTTTGATAAATGCCGTCTGGACAGTCGTTGGGCTTCGCCAAAATACCACCGTAGCGATTGTAGTTTTGACGTAGAGTTTCCGCAGTGAGGTTGTTTATCGGCTTGCCCCGAGCGAATATCTCCCAAATTGTTGTCGCAAATGCCCAGAGCTCAGCGTGAGGATCGAGCTTGGCGGAATTGAGATTCTTGTGGTGCTCAAACGGTATCCAGGGTAAGCTAAAATATATCGAAAATTATATATATGTGGAGGTTATAGCGGGTGGATTTTGAGCTGCTAAAACTCGACCTAAATTAAATTAAATTGAATGCATTGTTCGACCCCTCATGACTTGATTTTGATGGCCCAACCGCAAAAAGCAGTTGTGAAACGCCGCACCTGTTGCAATAGCGCGTTTAGGTCGGTCGCTCATTTACTCCTTGTGGCTTCTCGGTTGGCGCTAGTACACGAAAGATGCAGCGGTTTACTGATTTCATAGTAACCTCTTATGGGAAATTGCTTTGGCGCTCATTTGGAAAGATCTGTTTCACCTTGGTTTATACGCCGACGCGCAGTAGAAATACTAATATTCAATTTAACTTACTCTTGTGATTTATATGCTTTCGGCAGTCCGGGATCTGATATTTTGGCTATGAGTAAATATTTTTTTGGATCAAACTTTGTCACCATCAGATAACTACACCGAATGTATCCATGAATGAGTCCCTTT
Source organism: Cheilosia vulpina (assembly GCA_916610125.1). Classification (NCBI taxonomy): domain Eukaryota; kingdom Metazoa; phylum Arthropoda; class Insecta; order Diptera; family Syrphidae; genus Cheilosia; species Cheilosia vulpina. The sequence goes on from OU744277.1 coordinate 63,950,993, forward strand.
TCTTGCTGCAGGGATATCCAAACAAATTATCAACACATTTTGGATAAATAATTTAAGATTTCTTACCAAATATGCGATACCACGTACTAGCCCGTGTACTGCATCCAACAAACACTCCATGGGCACCTTATCTTTGAGATTGTACAGGAATTCATTCAGCGGGCCGTATTTAGCGTTCTCCAGTACCATGGTATATGGCGTTTCCAACGTCAAACCGTAGAGTTTTATAAATTCTGGCGAACATATTCGACTCCATTTATTTGCCAACTTCATAAATTCCTATAAAAACAAACAAGCAAACAATCGTCAGTCAGTATGATGTACAAGACACAGGAGAACAGATGGCTTACCGGAAAGTCTTGATCGAAATTAAGATATTTCAATGTAACTCTAACATCTTTCACCTCTGTTCCTTGTATCCAATCCGCTCGCAGGCTAATCATTCTTCCATTATCGCACTCCCTTTGCGAATCTATATCAAGCGGTTTCGATTCACAACTATTTCAAATAAACACGGTCAAGTTACTTACTTTTGTACCATTGTAAGTCTTCCTTGGGGTCAAAGATTTGAACACGTTTACGCTGCAGTTGCGTCTCACTTAATTCGTTGTCAGTCTTTTTGGGTAGCAGATTCCTTGGTAAGCATATCAGCAGCAATGGCGGTTTATCTGGGAGAAAGTTTTGTGGTTTTACCTTTGATACATGTTTTCGACTTTTTATTTTGTCACAAACTTACCATACTCGGAGGGTGGAATTCGAAACTTGTTGTCAGAAGCAGTTGGTATTCCTAATGCTAAATCAGTAAGTTTGTCGAAACATAGTATGCTATCGTTTATATAGAGTTGCCATTTCTCTCGGTCTCTGGTTATTTTGAAAGTTTCTGTTTGTGTGCTATATATATATACATGATACAATAATAAGCCGCCTGCAATATTTTGATGCATTATTATTTTACCCTTTAGTATTGATATCAATGTAATAGACATCGTATTCCCTTTCACATTGACGCACAATGTAGCTTCCACATTTGCCTTCTTTAGCTCGGATTTTTGCGTAAGAGAAATCACCACTAAAATTAAATGTTTATATTGATTGATTGTTTAAATTCAATTTTATGATGTTTGCGGTTAGTTAAATATAAACAAAGCGTATCTATCTTTAATGTATCGTGTTGTAAAGAGCATCTTAAAATTACAATGAATGAATGATTTTCTAGATGAAGAGTGAAAAGATTCTACAAACGTAATCTTAACGTTGTAATATATTTCATTGCTGTTCGTGAGCAGAAATAAGGCTTGGTAGGCAAATGGACACATATACGTGCCGAATACTTGTTTCCTACGTCTACCTCTAATCCAAAACCACTGAGAACTGTTATGTATTCTATTCTACAAATGCAGAACCCTTGCCTGGGACATCTCCAAGGCTTTTGACCAGCAAAGAAGTGATCTGTACTTCTCCCAGTTTCACAGGTCTATTTCGCCGCCATATCAATAATTGCCGACTAATATGTAACATACAACCTTAAAGCTCTAGATACAAACAAAAGTTTCTTGTGACTTACCCAACAGGTCCATGGCATCGAAGCGTTTTAAGCTCCAACAATGATGGGGTTACAAACTGCACACATGGGTCAAACATCCATTTAGTTATTAACCTTAAAGTTAGAAAGAATACATAAACAACTAAGTCAGATGAACTCTTAAGCGCTTGCTTACCTAAAATATCCTGAAACGTAGGTCATAAAGGATTTTAATTCAAATGGCTTGGCAAACTCTAACCGATAACCTTTCGGTGAACCACTTATATCCAAGTGTACATACTTCTTGCCTTCTCTATACAAAGCGTATATGCTTTCCAATTTCGTAACTAACAGCCACTAAATATGGAAAGAAAACAAATCGTAATATCTATTACATAACTATAGTCTCAATCGATTGTTACCTCCTTTTTGAATTTTAATGACACTTTAATTGCCGGTCCATCGCTTTCGAATGGATCCAATTTAACAGTAACGGGATACGGTCCTTCATCACCATCTTCGTCAGGTAGCTTCTCAACTATGGCATTAAATTCTTCCATTAGGTAGTTTGGCGACAATCCCGTAATGGTATGCATATAGGTGCGTTTCACATACGTTAATTCATGATTTTTGCTGCATATTGCCTGGAAACCTTCACACACCTTCTTTTTTGCGAATATCTTATGGGTTTTCACCAATTGCTTGGGCAAATAGCGTTTGTATTCCTTTTCTAAACTATCTGCGGGTCCTTTGTTTGCCAGAAAATCGATGTACATGTCGACTACCCCCAGTCCAACAACATTGTCTTTATAAGCGGGATATCGTATATCACTTATTCGATCGTTCACCAAATCGTACCGTATTTGGAAATACAAGTACTCGTATGCATTGGGATCAATCTTATGCAAACTATCCAATTCGGGGATCTTGAAACGCATCCGGAACTCATATTTCACAGTTGTTTTTGGGGTTCGACACAACGTCAGCCATTTTTCAGTGTAACACACACGTAGTCCGAACAACAGTCTGGCTGTGGGAAGAATGTTTAACGACTTACAGCATTGAATGCACACGTCCTCGCATGTAATGTCGGATCGGTATCGGAATTCCATAAATACATTCGTTTGGTAATTAAAAACCAAAATCATTTGGCTATCTGTTGACGACATTTTAAAGATATATTTGCCCGATATCTACCTATTGCGTATTTTGGAGTTATCTCTTATCTCGATCTCCTCCCTAATTTATTGCACCTTATTTATTTTGTTTACTTAAAAAAAAAAAAACAAAAACAACGGATTTAGTTTTTGTTAACTACATGATAAGTTCATTCATTTTCGATTATTATAAACTTTGCAATTAAGTTGCAAACTTTAGACCGAATTGTAGCACTTTTGATAAATAAATCACACAAATTAATTCAAAACATAGTACGTATTAATTATTGAAGCGATAACCTTTGCTTTTCAGAAACCATTTGGCCGCCATTTTGTAAATATTTGCTATGTGATATTCCTACAGTGAATGGTGATGCCAAGTTCCTATAGAAATATACCAATTTCTGAATCCAAATTTAAAATTTTAAAAACAACAACTTGGCTGTACTATCGTGACGTTATTGAGTTTGTTGCTCGCTTAAACCTATATATTTCATTTGATACATCCTCGAATCCATGTATATGAAATTGGCAATGGCATTTCGATTTGTGAAAAGTGATGAATGTTGTGAATTGGGGAAAAACTGGGAATTCGCACAAAGGGAGTTTTATTCGAAATTTTCTTATTTAAATTCTTTACGATCTTGTTTCCTTAGTTCATATCGCAATACTGGAAGAATGTATAATTTGCTGTTTGTTAAGCGCAACAAATGTGGTTTGTTGGCATCTTATCAATTCGATCGTTCCCTCTCATATAAATGCCACACTTGGAAATAAAAGTACAACTTTTTTTTTTATTTAAATCCGTTTTTATATACAATCTAAATGTATTGTATTTTAAATATATGTATATACAGATGTCTGATTGCAAGTTGTCATATTACGCGTTTTATTGAACATCAATTATCAATTACAACAAAGTAAAGAGGATGAATACCCTATGAAACGGCCCCAGTCACATTTGTGTTCGAAAAAGAGTTATAAATAGCTGTTTTTTTGTTGTTCGCCAAGTCACTACCTTTTATGATGAATAATGCTTAGTTTGAATCTTAGAACTCGAAAGTGTAGTTGTTGCAAAGATTTTACTTCTCTTAGCGTTTTTCTATCGATGTTCTATAAAACACAATAATATAAAAAACCCCATGTTTGCTTCCCGTCACTTTATTTTTTTATTAAATGGAAATGTTACATTTATGTTGCTTGATGTTTTGTAAAGAATTAATTTTAAAAGAAAACAATAGGCCGTTCTTATTATGCTCACATGATCTGTATAGATCATTGATTTTCACGGTTTACAACAAAAGTTGGATCTTGCGAGCATAATAAAAAAGGCCTAATATTCCACTAAATGCGGATGGACCATCTGCATGTACATTAAATAAAAATTACTTTGCAGAGTGTAGATATGTATTCTGTCGTTCGTAGCAGCGAAACTGAGGCGAAAACTTTCAATTGACAGATATCTGTTTATTACTCGCCGTAACTGTGTCTTTTATTTTTAATAAATTGAAACACATTTTTGAATATAATGCGTGATTTACACAAAATTCTCAACTTATTTGCCGAAGAATACGCAATGGACTACTGCGAAGACTTTGATGCTATAAAATCAGTTCTGGAATACTGCAATGACAACGTGAGATCCTTAAATAAAGTTCGCTTCAGAGGAGGTAACTACGGATGATTTGTCCTATTACTCCTACTTTACGATGTATAAAATTCTTTTTAGGTAATGAAGATATTATCATCGACATATGCAATCGTTTGCAGGAACACTTTCTAAGAATGCAATACATCGATAACGAGTCGAAGAAACCGCTTCCAGAAGCTAGTAGCATTTTTCGCAAGATAACACTTTTTCTACTGGTTAACACAGACGCCACTTACAAGTATAACCTGCGAGACGATCCTGCTTTGGGCCATATCGTAGAAATTTGCCCACTTCTACCCAAGTTTCTTTTGGTAACGATTATTTGGGCTTTAAATCTCGAGCAGTTCTTCTGTGAAGCATTGGCTTACTGTCCTTGTTGGTTTGGCTTTCAGTATTTTGAAGCTGCTACAGACTCACTGAAGCATATCAGTGATCCCTACGATGTGTTGGTTAAAGTAGAATACCTTATAAGAGCTATTCTCACAAGCCTTACCAAGTCAAAGGCTCAATATATTAACTTTGTGGACAAGAAAATCATTATTGGCAAACTCTACGACACCACAATGAATTTATTGCGGCAATTTTACACTCCAGATGCGGAAAAGTTTAAGAGCTTCAAAAAATATGAATTTTTCAAATACTCTGGCTATGCCATCAATCATATCTTGGACATGATAATATTCGCATTTGACGTCTACGAGGAGAAAGAGCTATTGAAACCTGAATTCAACATTTCCATTTACGAGATTTTCAATGCGTTCTCGAATCAAAATCGAGCGTCTGAGGCAGAATCTCACCCGTTAGTAAGGGAAAACCAGCTCAAGCTTATCAATGCGCTTCTGAACTCATTGCAATACAACGTTATGCTGGTTAAAATAGATGTATTCATGTACTGGGTCGAAGTTGACTTGAATGAACACGAAACTCTTCAGTCAGTCATTGGGGTGAAATCATACTTGGTCGGCGAAAGAATGCTGGCGAATCGGGATTTACATCACGATGTAGAACAGCAGCTTAAATCGATTGCCATCCGCCCTAAAAGTGTGGAAGAGCTTATTCGGGACGCAACAATTGGTGAGGTGCTGCACAAGCTCGACGAACCTCTAGAACGACATCTCAAAAAGGCGTGGTTTGACGAGCTTTTCAATAGAACAATCGCTCTAGGCAATGACGAGTGCTTGCAATCAATCAAAGCCAATATAAAGCTTATTAGTGTTGAGAATTGCTTGCAAATATTAGACTATATCGACCTAGAGCGGAATCAACTTGATGAAGAAGCAGATGACAGTATGGAGTCAGTCTCATCGAACGATCTCACATCAGTTGTCCTGCTAGCGCTTCAAAATTTCAATTGCGAACAAATTATCAAAATCATCGCGTATGAAGTGAAGAGATTCGGAGTGGACGTGTGTTTATTCCAGGCAGATGCCTTTGCCGCGCGGGCTACAGAGTTTCTAAACAAGTTTTCAAACAACTTTGATGCGCAGGCATTTCTGGCACTGTGCTTTGAAAACCCTCGAGCTATGTGGACAAAAATGTTCGATGTCGCATGCAATTCCGAAGAGCATGTTTCGAATTTTTGCGCGATGGTTAAGATGATGCGCCCACTGTCGAATGAGTATTTTTATCCGCTTCTGAGTAGTGCTCTAACCGATGAGAGAATTGGCCAAAAGTTTTTTAGCCAGCTTCTGTGCGGCATTTACTTCGACTTGTACTTTGATCGGAAAACTGAGTATTTTAAGAGGTTCATCAACTCAAATGTGAACCAAATGTTAGAGATGGAACGCTATGGTGATTTGTTGATAATTGTTAAGAGCCTGAATTTGATAGCGGCTCGAACCAATCGCGCTGTACTCAACTTTGGAGAAGCAACTGCTCCGGTATTACTAATGGCCGCACAAATTATGGAAAGTGTGCGTTGGGATCTATTAACCTATTCCGATGATAAGGATGAACTTGTGAAAGCTTGCATAATATTCATACAAAATACATCGAAGAAGTTTCTGCCTCTGGCCACAGAGAAAGGTGAGTTTTACTTTATTAAGATAGGCATGATACCTTGCACTCCAAATTCGGTGAGTTGTAGATGATGATAATTTCGTCGTTACTTAGCTTATCGGACTTTGTATAGTTTTCTCCCCCAACAGAAATCCAGTTTTCATTTAAATGTACCCGTCAACGACTCTGCACACTGCAATCAGCAGTTATTCTAAATATTAACATATTTCATTCTTCTTCTGTAGATAAAAAATGGATTAACAAGACCATAAAAGAATCGTACAGACCATTGACGCAGTATTACTTTCAACGATTCGCATTAACACCTGACCAACAACCGAAGACATTCGACGAGTTTCTAATTCCTACAGAAATTGAGAACGCATCTGATGCCGAAATGTTTCTGATAAGTGTAAGTGCGCTTCAAATGGTTTAAACTACATATTCTATTTCAAATTCAAATATTTTTGTTTTCATGTAATTTTAGAACTACATCCGCTGTACAACAAAAGAAACTGAGTGGTTAGCGCGAAGCGATCGCCTTCTGCCGCATATGTCTGATATGATGCTGACACTTGGTGTTGTTGTCAACGAAACCGACAATTCAAATTCTGTCCTCAATTACCGCAATTGTATGGTCAATTATGCGAATATTGTCAAAAAATATCTATTACCTGAAGTTGCTCAGGATACCGCCAAAGTAGAACAGCTTATGACAAAGTTACTCAAGATCATTGAATTTGCGCCGGCTGCAATTTACGAAGAAATGTTTATGAATTTCGAGTGGCTATTGTTGGAAGTAATGAAAGCGTGTGTGGTACCTGTAGATAACAGTGTTACACATAATGTTCGAAAGAATATTTCGAAGATGAAAGAATGCAGGGGCAAAGAGTTGTTTTTAAAGAATTTCGAAACTCTTGTCATCGAGAAGTTGAGTTAAATAAAGCATATGTTTATTTAATTAACAATTTGTTATTGTTGATGGGCTCGGAGATTAGAAGTTATGCTTGAAAAAGTTCAATAAACAAAGTTCTGTTATTTGAATGTGTCGCTTGCCTTTCCTAAGCAAAGGCGGACCAATTAATCAATATTTAGTGGGAGCCTTAAAACGTTAACATTTTATTTTTTATTCTAAATCTAAATCTGGTTTTCATTCCGACAACAAATATTTTTATATCTACATCACTTTTCATGTTCCATTGAACAAAAAAAGGTTGAAAAACGGACGCACTGTCGGACTGTTGGCATGGCAACACTTCTTTTCTCGCTCAGAACCAAAGATAATGGAATACAGAGATATATATCTTTCCAGTGGAAAGGCGGCTGCCTACCAGAGATGAATGAATAAAAGAGATGGATATCTTTCGTACGTCTATCCCCCCAAAACCCATTTGTTTACATTGTTGTTTTTGTAATTTCAACCCCCGTCTGTGAATACGTGTGAGCTACAAAAAAGCATTTTGCTAATGGCCGGCCAACATTCCTTTTGCTTTTATAGGCATCGCGCTTTTCAATTGTTTTGTGTTTGGTGTTAAACTATTTTAGTTTTTGTTAAGGCTTCGATTAAAATGAAAAAAATAGTGAAATACACATTTCGGAATAGCGAATTCTTGCATTAAAGTTCAATTCATGAACTCACATATACTAGAAAAGAAATGAGCATATGTGCGTGACTTCATGAATTTTTCGGGAAAACAGCTTGTAGGCAGCCGCCTTTCCACTGGAAAGTTATATATCTCTGTATTCCATTATCTTTGCTGCCTACAAGCTGTTTTCCCGAAAAATTCATGTAGTCACGCACTATGCTCAGTTCTTTTCTAGTATATGTGAGTTCATGAATTGACCTTTAATGCAATAATTCGCTACTCCAAATGCGCATTTCATTATTTTTTTAATTTTAATCAAATCCTTAACAAAAACCAAACAATTTGAATACCAAACACAAAACAATTGAACAGCGCGATGCCCATAAATGCAAAAGGAATGTTGGGCGGCCATTAGCAACATGCTTTTTTGTAGCTCACACGTATTCACAGACGGGGGTTGAAATTAAAAAACAACAATGTAAACCAATGGGTTTTGGGGGATAGACGTACGAAAGATATCCATCTCTTTTATTCTTTCATCTCTGCTCAGAACCAAAGATAATGGAATACAGAGATATATATCTTTCCAGTGGAAAAGCGGCTGCCTACAAGCTGTTTTCCCGAAAAATTCATGAAGTCACGCACATATGCCAGAGATGAATGAATAAAAGAGATGGATATCTTTCGTTCGTCTATCCCTCCAAAACCCATTTGTTTACATTGTTGTTTTTGTAATTTCAACCCCCGTCTGTGAATACGTGTGAGGTACAAAAAAGCATGTTGCTAATGGCTGGCCAACATTCCTTTTGGTTTTATGGGCATCGCGCTGTTCAATTGTTTTGTGTTTGGTATTAAACTTGTTGGGTTTTTGTTAACGCTTCGATTAAAATAAGAAAAATAGTGAAATATACATTTCGGAATAGCGAATTCTTGCATTAAAGTCCAATTCATGAACTCACATATACTAGAAAAGATATGAGCATATGTGCGTGACTTCATGAATTTTACGGGAAAACAGCTTGTAGGCAGCCGCCTTTCCACTGGAAAGATATATATCTCTGTATTCCATTATCTTTGACATATGCTCAGTTCTTTTCTAGTATATGTGAGTTCATGAATTGGACTTTATTGCAAGAATTCGCTATTCCGAAATGTGTATTTCACTATTTTTTTTATTTTAATCGAAGCCTTAACAAAAACTAAAAAAGTTCAACACCAAACACAAAACAATTGAACAGCGCGATGCCTATAAAAGCAAAAGGAATGTTGGCCGGCCATTAGCAACATGCTTTTTTGCAGCTCACACGTATTCACATACGCGGGGTGGAATTACAAAAACAACAATGTAAACAAATGGGTGTTGGGGGGATAGACGTACAAAAGATATCTATCTCCTTAAATCAATTTATCTCTGCTACCCAGTGTTTGAGTTCGTGCATTCAACTTTAAAGAATTTAGTATTCGATACTGTGTTAAATTACAATTTTACAATATATTATCTATTTATAGCTGTTTTGTATTCCATTCTATTATAACCTATGATATATTCTCTGGTACCTAATATGTACAATCCGAATTGATTTCCAACAAGATTTGGCATCACTTTGTGTTCTGGAATTCGAAATACAATGCAACTCCATGTTGTTTTTTGACGTCATATACCCATATCGAATTCGAACTTTCTTTTCAAAATATGACGCATGCGTTGGATTTCTTGCCAAAAAGCTGGAGCATAAAACGGAAGGCCGGGGCAATTTTCAGTAAAAAAAAGTAAAATAACTATTTTGCAATTTTCATAAAACCCAAGGAGTGAAAAACACGTAATTGCTATTTCAAACGTTTCCACTCACGTCGACAAAATAACAACCAATTGGATATCCTTCCTCATTAAAAACAAACACTCAAAAGAACTTAAAAAGAAAGAAAAATCAAAATGGAAAAACGAGAAGAGCTATTAGAAATTGACCCAGCTAACGAATTGCGATTCCGTGGTATGTAATATTCATTCTAAAGTATATACGACAATAGAATTCATGCGAAAATATCAGCAATTTTATATCCAATGACGGAATTTTTGGATTAAAATAAGTATTATCGATGGATCATCGCCCACTGTCAAAGTTCAATAATTTAATAATGCATTCGGTAATGTTCTCTAATTTACTGTATTAAATTACGATCGCCTGGGAGCGCTGTTTTAACCTAAACAAAAACAAATCCAATCGGTTCACTTGCTGAGTTTATTTTTTTATTTTTTATTTTGAAAATCTGGTTAACACTGTTTGTCTAGATTGTTGAAATATAAATCAAAAAAAAAAATCGTTCGTGACAGTTTGCTTGTATACCAACTGTAGTGCTGGAGCTTTTTGGGTAAAAATCGATTTTTCTTTTCGATGTCAATAAATGAATGAATCCCGTAGAGTACGCACAACAAAATTAAAGTCGCTTTATTAACTATAGGTACACCGTCTCCCCCGTCTTCCTAACATATTCATCCATTTCAAAAATAGTGTCAGAGTCTATTTTAGATTTTTTTCCTTCGCACTTGCCTATAGAATGTTACACTTTATGCAATATAAAAAGGTTGACTTGACATACATTTTCTCAAAGAACTATTTTTAAAGGACAATCAAAAAGGGAAATAACTATGAAGTGTGTATGTACGTATGCATATGTATGTGGAAACAATGCATAATAGTTTAGGAAAAAAAAAAAATAAATATGTCTCGGATTATAATACCTATTGGAATCGGGTTACTTGACTGCCATTTCTTATTAAAGCTATCTACCTGCATACGAGATCTGTTCTATAGGAATTGTAACAATATGTTTAATGTTTTTTTTTGCAGCAGAAAGTTGTGGTCTCCAATTTCTGGTTACAATTGATTTGTTTTTGATATTCTGCATGTTTCCATCGCCATAATTAAGTATGAAAGCCAGTGACATCAACACTGAATGACTCGCAATATCGTTACACTGTCATTCGATTTAATGTCCTCGATATGATCGAGATTTCGGAACATTAGCTCGAATTCCATGATTGGCACTGTCATGCATACGCTGAGGTTTGTATTATCGTTTTTTTATGTTTTTTGCGTAGTTCCATGCGTTTGGATCGAACTTTACTGTAAACCATCGACTGGTGTTGGGTCGAGAGCTATAGAGGCTTGAGTTGATCATTCTACACCCGTGAACTTGGAGACAAAAGACTTCAAAATGATGATGGTTACCGCTTTTTTCACAAGACTTGTAGAGCCCCGCACTTGTAAATACTACGTTTATAAAGCAATTGGGAACAAACAGCAGGCGCAACATGTGAAGTCTGTTAGAACTAGTTTCTGACTTCCGTTCTTGCCCGAGATTAGAGATGAGGAGTTTTTATCAGTCTAGTGTGGCTATGAAATGTTGGACCTGAGCTCCAAGTGCATGTCGATCACGAAGTGGTTTTATTGTTTTAGGTTAAAATACACTAATATCTATTGCGTTGAAAGTTGTTCTTAAGTTCATTGTATTTGTTTTCAGAACGATGGAGAAAATGTCAACGTCAGTTTCTGTTTACTTTCTCCTAGGATCTCTTAAAGATCGCAATACTTCGGCAGCCGACAATGTATTCTATGCCTTTGAATTAATTATCATATGTCGAACACTACCCGTACACATTTTGACCATCGATCTCATTATCCGTTACCAAGGCGCCGTTTAGGTTTGACAAAGTTGGCAGCTTCGTACATTAGGTTTACTATCCTCCTCGTGATAAAGTTTTAGCGATCGTTCTGCTCTCCTCGGGGCAGACAAATGCTGGCAAAATTATATCGTTGGAGAAGAATGTACCTGTGTGGCTTGTTTATCAGTGCGAGATAGAGATAAAGTTTGATTGCATTCTTGCAAATAGTGTTAAATAAGCACACCGTTTCGACGGTATTAATCACTGGGGTTGTGTAAAGTTAAGATTAGGAGCACCGGCTACGTGCTTGTGTAGCTTTTATAGCTTGCTTTCGTATATAGTAAGGTTACACTTAAATTGATGATAAACTATTAGATAGTCTGTATTGAACAGCAAACAACATCAACCGAGGTCAAAAGTTTGCGAAAGTTCATTTATGCCCAATTACATCGTTTGACACAAAGTGCAATTTGTTGTGTTGGAATCGACTCCTAAATCGCGAACGGTTGACACCAAACGCTTGGCGGTTATACGTTTTGATAATTATCGGAAAATATCAAACATTTGCATACGAATTTTGCTCTTTATACTTATTGAACTATTACTGCTTATAGTGAAAGTGTTTCAGCATTTGGTTTTGCAGTTTACGATATATTATTAAAAAACAAATATATAATGAATAGATCTCTAGTTTTGTTATAACTGTGCAATTTTTGCAGGTGCGCCAAACACATGAAGTCAATTGCCGATAATTTATTGTTAATCAGAATTCACTTCTTCTTATTTTGTTGATGTAATTCGATGATGTACAAAGTTATAAGAAAGTAATATAAAGTCATATGCCCAATAAGAAAAATGTAGCTACCATTAAAGGAATGGGTTAATTTGCAGACGTAGGCTCTTAAATAGTTCTCGTAGAACATGGCGCTCCCACACTGCACCCTTATTTCAATTTAAATTGTCTTATTTTGGATACCATTTCCATCTTCGTACCATAACCAGTTGATGGCAGAACTCTTAAAACCAGCCAGAGGATAGGATTGTTTTTTTTTATAATTTGGATATACATTGTATGTGATTTTATTTATTGCTATGCAGAAAAATAAATTTGTATACGCATGTTTGTTCTGCTATTGCTCATAATACAATTGATTGACTACACAAGTCTTGCCAAAAGACAGAAAAAGTGAGCTTGATTTTATCTCACTTCATGAAGTATAACGAACTGATTTATATGGAATTCCGGGCCATGCGATGTAGCGCAAACAAATTGCAATGACAAAGCGCTTTGCGTTTATGAACGCGCACACTATCTCCGGGTGCAAGTTGCAAAAGCGTTCCAGTCAACAGCTTCAGCTTTTTTAGCGGCAAAGCAAAAGTGCCTTATGAATAATAATTTTTAAACCTTCAACTTAATATCGCCGGTCGATAGGTAAAACTCGTTAAGTGTACATTTCAGCTAAAATGACGTCTTACCACTAAGGGCCGTTTGCTAATATGACTCATAGCGAATTAAGTGCCACATAAACTCTTATGTGACAGCTTATGCCATAAAAAAGTAGCCGATAAGGATTGAAAACACACCGGATAAAGCAAAACGTGTTTTTTTTTTGTTTCGTGAAACAAGAGAACATTGTTTCTTATGAAACAACACACACCAAAGCAAACGAAACAAAACACACGTTTTTGTTTTGAAGTGTGTGTCGAAAATATATGCCATTGTATACGAGCAACACACACCGAATGCAACAAAACTGTTTCGATCCAACGTCGTTGACGATAATTGCCTACTTTCTTATGGCGCAACATACACCAAATGAAACGAAACATAAAAACCAAAGCAAAACAGAAAAACATGTTTCGTTGCAGTTAGCTGACTTGTTGTTTTTTGCAAAACAAAATTTTGTAAACGCAAAATTGTTATTTGTTTTTACTTACCGTAGAGTTATAAATAGTCTTTCAGTCGGAGTTATGCTTTTACGATAGTTCGTATCTTGTTTTCTGTTAGCATTTTCAATTAAGATTATATGGATGCACCCACCAATCTCTGCTATTTGCGTCCTTTTCCTCAATTGCTTCAAAAATTGTGTATAAGATTGGGACAACTTCATCGTCTGAGTCCGACCACATGTTGAACAATACTAAAAACCAGTCGAAAATTCCATTTTGTTTTATTTCAACGCACACCAAACGAAACAAGAAAACAAAACGTTTCCTTTTGTAATGTCGTTTTCCATTGGTTTCACTCCTGGATTCACTCATTCTGTGATCCAATGGAACAACAAAACTGCTTCTGAGTGAACCCACAAATGTATTGGTGAAATGCCAAAAATAAATCTTCGCCGGCTGTCAGCTGATTTGTATAAAATACATAAATTACACTTGTGTGAGTGCTTCTTGAGTGGATTCTGACTTCAAATCGAGAAGCGAATTTCTCTTCTCAGAATCACCAGAAGAGTAATTTTCGTGCCAATGGAACGGTTTCAGAAGTGATTTTTTCGATTCCGGACTCTCCCGGACTCTTCTTTTTGCCCAATGGAAAACGACATTACATTCTGTTTCAGTTGGTGTGTGTTCAGAAACGTTTTGTTTGAACGGAACTTAAATCGTTAACGGCCATATTATTCACTCCGGGTGTAACTCAGGTTTATGTTAATTTTACACCCGATTATTAATCCACAATTTTTAAACCCGATAATTTAAACCTATGTCCATATTATTCACTGAAAAATATGCATTAAACCCGCTGGATTAAAAATGGTTTTAAATGCGGATTTAAAACACTTTAAACCGTTTTAAGCCCACGTAATGTCAAATTTCACAAATAATGACATTATTTTTTTTTGTTCGTCACTTGGAAATTGATTTCATTTGTTTTGGGCCTAGTTATATTTTAAAGTGCATTAATTATGCCGAAATTTTTATCGAATCATCGAATGTAGCCTCCAAAAAGACTCTTTTTCAGCACGAAATATTCTCGAAAATATACCACATCGTAATCATCGACGCAAGCCCACTTGTGCAATCGATATATTCGACGACAAATGCGACGTTAATTTACCATCCGCTGCTGTTTCATCAGCTCTTTGATAAATTCGTCTTCTGACGACGAAGACATCAACATTAATTTTATCCATTTCACGAATGAAGTCCTTTTTAAGTTTCTTGCCATTTATTTTTTTCTACTCCCCTTTTCTACTTTTCTTATTTCTTGCGAGCGAAGAAATGTCAATATTATGAAATTGAGTTTTAACCCGAGTTAAAGTACTTCAACCGGTCTCCGGATGTCGTTTAAATCCAATCGGGTTAAACGCTGTCAAGTTTAAAAAACTGGGTTTATGTTCGGGTTTAACGAGTGAATATTATGGACTTGGGTTTAGTTTTTGGGTTAAACTCACTTAAACCCGGATGTAACCTTTAACCTGGATTAAAGGGAGTGAATAATATGGCCGTAAGAGTCGTATGAGCAAACGGCCCTAAGTACTATATTTTTCAATAATCTATTGCAAGAAAAACTCAGCAAGTCCATTAATCGATCCCAAATTTCAGTATAAGATTTTCAAATTCAATCAACTTTGGTTTTTTATGTTTTCACCTTGGAAAAAAATCAGGAAAACCTCATGAGTTATCATTTTATAAAGCAAATTTTGCTATTCTGAGTTCGAAAAAGTGTAAACTGTTCACTAAACAAATTTTATTCGTGAAAATTTATTGTAAAATTGAGTATATTCTTCTTTGTGCCTTTTTAACAGCGTATATCTCAGCATGAAAAACGCCACAGTTATGTACCTGTCAGTAGACAGGGTCTTCTAGTTTGACAATATTCAAATCGTATCAACAATGAAACAAATACGAGTGCTATCTTAAAAGTTGTTTACTATAATAATAATCTTATTTTCTTTTAACCAACAGGACCTTTTACGAAACCAGTTATCACAATAATGAAGCTGACGAATCCGACAGAGCAGACAATTCTTTTCAAAATTAAAACCACAGCTCCAAAAAAATATTGTGTTCGTCCAAATTTTGGCTCTGTTTTGCCAAATTCTGCTACCAAGGTGGAAAGTATGTAGTTTTACCATTGCGACAAATCGCATTTTGTCATGCCTAACAATATTTTTTTGTTTTCGTTTAGTCTGCCTGCAGGCATTTGTTTACGATCCAAATGAAAAGAACAAACATAAGTTCATGGTACAGAGTCTAGTTGCTCCAGATGGCACCACAGACTTTGCCAAACTGGTAATTTTGCATTTTCAATTAAATACTCACGATATATGTAAATTTATACATTCATTTTAATTTTTTTCAGTGGAGGGAAGTTGAACCCGACCAGTTGATGGACGCTAAACTAAAGTGTGTTTTTGAAATGCCCGCTGAGGCTGCAGATGCAGGAAACGCCGGTATGTTGATATGTACGTTAGCAAGTTTTTTGCACGATCAAGTTGAGAATGAAAGTTTTGCCGATTCAATTGGAAAAGCGAATAACAGAGGGAAAAAGGCAATCGGCGTGTACCCCGGAAAAGTAAAGAAAATAAGTTGGACACGATCGATGAAATACAGTGTTGTTTCCAGGATCAAGTTTTACTAAAAGGAAAAGAGAACGTATCAAGGGTACAAGATCGCAAGAGTGCATGCACACTTGTAGTAGAGTCGCAGTCGGAGTGGAGGGTATGGAAAAGGCTCTTTTGAACATTGGTCGGGAAAAAAGAGCTGTTCCAATTGTCGGTCGGATAGCGAGATGATTTTGTTCCGTTCCAACGGCAACGATTTCGTTACCTATCAATTGCCGAAAGAGCTCCAATCGAATCATTATAAAATTCGATAGCCTTCCATAACAACTTGTGCTGAGATGCCTTCCACTTTAAAGTGGTTATGGAAGTTAAGATGTTTTTCACTACGAGGTAACTTACACCGCATGCGATTGGATTATCCATATGAACAAAATTAGTTTGCTTAGTATTAACTAAAGGTAAATGCCATTTCATACATCACTCTATGCTTCTTGTTGCTTAAGCTATTGCATTCAAAATCAAACCATTACGGTTTTCGAGTGATGATGAATTAATATTGTTATTGTTGAAAATTAAATAAGCAACAAGTCGTTCTCTCAACACTGCTTTCTGTTATGGAAGAGTTCACTCAAAACGATTCTAAACAAACATTAAACGGTCGGGTTTGGCGTTATTATAAGAATTTTATAAGACTCGTCGTTGCTATAGATAGCTTAAATTGATCGTGCAAGAAAGATTACTTTGTGATTCTTTTTATCAAATAAATAGAATCTCTTATATGAGCGTATGTATTTTGTATTACTTTTGCAGCTCCAAAAGAAGTGGTGACTAACGAAGCTTCGCCAATACCAGTTGGTGAAGAAAAGGTACGTTATCAAGTATTTTCATACTGTATTAAGTAAAATTACGACAACCAATTGCGTTAAAGTCGTCTTGAATCTCAAAGAAGACGTTCTGCTATAGCAAATAGCACTGATCGCAGCACAAATGCATCAAATGGAACAAGTGCCACGGTCAGCTTAAGTGGAAGAATTCCGATTTGACTTTTCCATTTGACTAGCAAATATCCACCCCAACATCCCAGAAATTCATGATTTACCTTCCTTGTCTCCTGCCCTGTTTTCTTCGGTCAAATATTTTCGTGACGATAGTAATAGTTGTTTTTGAGTGTGTTTCATTGGCAGCAATTAATTTGATTTAATTTAACCACGTTCATCCAGTTACCCTTTATAAAACTAAATATTAAATTATAAGCTCACTTTTAAACTGAATACATTTTTATACTTAAATTTTGCAGCCAAACGATCAATCGGATAAGTTCTTAGCAGAAATAAGGCAACTAAAAAATGAAGGAAGCGAGCTAAGGGAAGAAAATCTAACTCTTAAGGTAAGCGTGTGTTACAAAATCAATATTTTTCTGCTTCTAATTATACAAAACATGGAACAAAACCAAACCAAAATCAAATTCCACATTTTCGACCACAGAATCAGTTAATGCGCATAAAGTACACAACGTCGCAGCAAAGAATGGACGAACCATATTCACCGGCGGTGGAAAAACAAATTCCAATGTTCTACATAGCGCTCTCCATTGTAACCGCAATTTTTGGCATATTCCTGGGCAAATACTTGCTCTGAATCAATCGAAAACAGATTATATGTTATTACTGATGAAAAAAAAAAAGAAAAATTAAAAAAAAAATAACAAAATTCATAAATATCAAAATACAAATATAAATAAAAACAAAAACTAAATAAATGGCTAAAAATTATAATTTTTAGACAAATCCACAAAAAAGAAAACAAAGCAAACAGAAAATCAATTCAAAACAGGCGAAAATGAATGCATAGCAAACTATCTATGTATTTAGATAGAACCAGGAAGGACATCCAGTGATTAATTCATTATAAACAAAAATAGCTTAAGAAAACAAAAGGAAAACAATTATACTGACTTTTGAAACGCTGTTATAATATTAAATTACAAAACCAAAACCACGAAAGAATATGATGCACACCCAGGGGTGTATATTGTTTCTTAAAATCACAGAAAGAAATTACTGTATATAATGGCACACGACACGAGGTGATGGGGGGGAGGGTGGGTGAGATATTTGTTCAGTTTATTTCTTTTCCCATTTGTTATGGTTTCAGTTTAATGACAAAAATGTGTTTAATTCATGTGTAAGCTTAAATGAAAAGCAAAGACTTTGAAATAAGAGAACTACTTGTACTTACTGTACTTTGCGTTGAAGGAAGAATTGTCTTTTGCAGCTCTCACGTATAATGTAGTATCATCATAATTGTGTGTAGAGTTCTGTAACTATTGCCTGGAAATAGGTTGATTTTCCTTTGAAAAATTTGCGTCTAAATACGATCAGCAAACATATGTTGTTCATATCAAGATGTGCAACTCTTTCAATTATAGTTACCGAAGTGGTATGTTGTTTAACTTTATTTTTGTATTCTGAACCAGCCTATTTCATGAAAAACATTGAACCCTTATAAGACAATTGTTCCTTTAAGAGCATCCATTATTACCCACTTCGTAGCATATTACCGGCTTGTTAACATATTCATAAATACACATAAGTACTGAAATAAATTTAACTAAATGGTCTACATGTTGTTTTTAATAATTGTTAAATGTTAGACTTATGGACTGCGGCAACTAATTATTAAATATTTTCTTTTTGTTGGAATCCTGTGTAGTCCATGTAAATAGTTTACTAATATAATAGACCGAGAAAGTTTTATGTATGTCGTAGAACATGTTAATGCGTATGAAGCTCTCGACTTAGGTTTAAATAGTTATTTACGTAATTTAGTTGACAAAAAAAGAAAAACACGGACAAAATTGTCACAGATCGAATTTCGGTACGGATATGCTTTGCAACATTGGCACTGGAACTCTTATATACCTGCAAAAAGAAAAATGCGCATTTATAAAAAAAAATTGCAAATAGAGTTCTGGGCTTTTGTGCCAGTTGCATAAAGAGTTAGACTCGCCGACATTTATTCAGTGGGCAATGACTTCCGCTGGTACAGACTAAGGTTTTGTGGTTTGAGTGTAGGTAATTTCCATTAAAGTGCTGCTACTGACAGGGTCAGACTAGCAGCTTCTTTTCCAGGTGGAAAATGGGGACGTATACTCTTAAGCTCGTAGCCAAAAGTTAAATTTTGGTAAAGCGGGCAGCTTCTACGCGTACCTTAACACACTTGTGTACAAGCTTGAAGGGCTTGTATACTTCTCATTTTATCTAAACACTAGCCTGCTTGCTGTTTGTATTCAATTTCAGAATTTAGACCAATGACATAAACATTGTACGTTTGGCGCCTACTTTAAATTTATTCGGTTCAGGGTCTTACTAGATAAAACGCCTAAGTATGCGTTTAGATATATTCAAAAAAATGAGAAGTGAGATTATTTCGAACACAATTATGTTTGCTAAATATATTTTATTAAGGCAAACACAAATCGAAAACAAGCGGTTTTCAAAAGTTGTTTTGCTTAAATCAACACTTTGGTACATATAGATTTGGCAGTTAAACACTTTTGTTGTCATCTTCATCTGTATGCAATGACATTCAACTTTAGCAGTTTTCGAAGAATTTTACTAATTTATTTGCGCTATCTAACCTGAAACAGTTTCGTTCGCCTTCTTTAAGTACATTTGTTATTTTTCCGTTTTAAGAAATAAATGTGTTTCTGTTTAAACAAAATGTGTGAACAATAAAATCTTCGATCCGTGTATCTGATAATACAGAGTACCTATCGACAACACAAAATTTGCCTATCACCTCTTGTAATTTCGACCAACAACTTGATGGAATGCCGACATTTTCTTTAACATCTTTTGATTTTTTTTTCTTACAAATATTAAAGTTTTTTGGGGGACTCATTTTTATAAAGGTTAACCGTTTGAATGAATGTAATAAAAATAACTGAAAAAAAATGTTATAAACTGACACAGGGGAAATACGTTGTTCTCTTTGGATTTGTTTTATGTTAAATAAAAAAAAAATACCAAAAGAAAAAGAAAAAAACGAAAACGTTCATTACTTCCCATACCTACCAATGAATTAATGTTCGGTGTATAGGAAATTATTATTTTTGCTTTTAACAGACGTCTAAATGATACATGAATTCAATTTTCTTTTTCAAAAATCAAAATGTAACAAGTTTTTAAATATGCCGTTATATATACAAAAAAAAGGGAAAGTACTAAAAATAAAACTACCGATAAAACATGGTGCAAAAAACACACTAAGCGTATGATTTTTGTTTTCTGAAGTAAATATTTCGCTTTTGAACACGATCCATTTTATTTAGTTTATTTGTTCGCGTTAAGTTTGTGGTTTGTTTCAAAATTAACAAATGGAAAGTGCATGTATTTATTTTTATTTTATTTTATTTGTTTTTTTTTTTTGCTTTAAGTGTACCTATATTTATGTAATGAGCTAAATGTCAATGTCCTGCAGTGCTAAAAGTGAAAAGCAGACATAAATTATAAATCTAACTATACATATTTGTATGAAGTAGATAGATGTTTTTTTTTTCTCGTGGAACATTATGAATATTACTTTATTTCCGATAATGCATGAACGTAACATTTTAGTACTAGTGTACTATTGTTAGACAAAAAAAAGCAAGCAAATCGAAGAAATTATCTGCAAAGTATAAATATAATAATTTTCCTTTAAAAATAAATTAATTTTGAATATGGTAAGATGCGTTACGTTTTATTTTCTATATAAACACACGAATGTAGTTTTTTATTTTAACAAAAGTAATTTGATTTAAAAATACTTGAGCAAAGCCATTTGATTTTAAAGTTTGAAGCATCTTCCATTGCAGATTGAAATCATTGCATGTTTGGTATCCCATTAGTATAGACACTTAAAATAATTGAAATAAAACCTTCGGTAAATGTAAAGCATTTAGAAAGAAAATTGGTTGAGTTTACTATATTTTTAGTCTAACAACTGATTCATAAAAAATTGACTTTGAAAATATGGACGTTTAAAGTTTTAACTGTTTACATTGGTGGAGGAATGAAAGTCATCGTCTGTCTTATGGACAATCAGAAAGAAATCTATCAAAATGGAACAATAAAAGTGGAGCTTATGATGGCTCATCTATTTTTAGCATATTGTTTATCTCTCTTAAATTTTCACAGTCGGCTATCAGCTAGAAAGTTAAATTTTCATTCCATAATGCATCATACGTAGTCCATTTTTTAAAAGAATTGAATAAAATGCTTCAGTGTTGTCGAAAACATTATAAAGTGTAAGTTTTCTATAATTTAATAAAAAATAAATTTACTAGCGAGAAGATGAACAAACAAGTAAGTGTGCATAAAAAAATATATTTCTTTCAGAATTTTTCTATTTGTTAAAAGGCTTTTATTAACAGTGATTCGATTCAAATATTAAATAAAAGAACAGCGGTTTGACATAACAAATTTAGTTTTGTGCTTCATTTTGAAACTTTCACAATATAGCCATGCAGCCGAGCACTTAGTTTTTCTTTTCGATCACACAGTTAACTAATTTTTAATAATATCTAAAGTTAAACGCTAGATCTGGAAACAATACTTACTATATCAACACCTGGTGGCAAAGAATTTTGTATGAGGAGCCGAGAAGTTTCTATTGTAAAACAAATTCCCCTAATCAAAATGAAGTAGGAAATTTTGGCGGACAGAAATGTGTTTGGCATATTGCAGAAATAGGAAGCAACACAACGCCACACTGAAGATATTCTGACAATCATGATGGCAACAGCATTTCTTCTTAATGTCTGGCCTCAGCCGAAATTGAAAGTTCACTCTCGCCAACCAACCTTACTTAAAGATTGGAAAGAATTGGTAATAGCGGACAGGCAAATATTTGCACCAGCAACAAAAGTGAGTCCTTACCTGACTTATAATTTCCTAAGCCTTCCAATAATACTACAGACGAGAGTCTTTGCAACTGCAAGTTGTCCACAATATAGTTTTGCGCTGCATACATTGTTTTTCATTTTCTAAAAGCTGTGGGGCTTTCGCAGATGGCAGCCCACTACAATCTCCCACTGTTGCGAATTTCTGCAGGTTCCAAGTTTTAAAAGAAATGCTTTTCCTATTTAACTCTATTAAAGTTGCAACGTCAAAATGTAATCCCGGTCAGATGTTCGTCTATTGATATAAGAACAATTAAAAGATTCCTCGATCGTATGGCAGATATAAAATTTATTTCCAGTATCCTAATTTTGAACTATTGTATACAATTATAGTTTCCACCTACAAACGTCTTACTTCTTTGTAATAGATGAGCAAACAATTTACGCAGCTCTTATTAGATTTTCAGTTGAAGTAGAGGCAGTTGGTTCGCTAATATGGGCGACGTATTCATCTCTGTAAGCTGGCAAAATCCAGCAGCTAATCGAAAATAAAAGACTAACTGCTTTTAATTAACAAAATTGTTCAACATTTTATATTTATTTTTAAAGTCTTAAAAGAAAATCAATTTTTATTCATTACAGAATAGGTTTTGTGTATTTTTTTTTTATGAATGAGGTTATATAACAAAATTTAGAACTTAACTACATAAATACAATATGGAGATTACGGAGCAAAAGAGAAACACTATCAAAAATTATAACAAGGTATAACAAGAGTATTTAATAATTAAAACATAAGTTGTTATGTTTTAAAATTAAAAGAAAATTATTATAGTTTGAACGAACTCACGTACAGCTACATGGTATACAATAAAAATTGCAATTTTTCATAACTTAAAGGCTCAAAAACTATCCATTTTTGAAAACTAAATTATCAGAATATTTACAAGAGAAAAAAACAATTTTTTTAACAATAAAAAAACAAAGTCTTCAAAATCACCAAAAAAGAAAAAAAAATATAAATTATACAAAAAATCAAACAAAATTGTCGCCTGCACAAAATGTGTTTGCTGTAAATGCTTACTCTAGGGACTGCTGACATCAAAACCAATTAAAGCAGCCGATCTAGAGCTTCTCGTTAGGGGTTTGTGCAGCTTAAAATCATAAAAGGAGTGCTGCCATTGCCAGCACGTTCGGCAGAAGTAACGAAAGCAGGCTAGTTCGCGGCAAAAGTATGGACCGTGTTGAACACCGCACAGGGCGCACAGTGTGTCCTCCAGATATGGGTCGACTTGAATGGTCTTTGTGAATAAGGTCGTCTTGATTTTAATAAAGCCAGCGGATACAGCTTTCATGTACGACCGACTGTTGTTGAACGTCACCCGGCCAGATCCAATTGGGTACTTGTACTTGTCTGTGTCGATACCGGCGTAGATAACCCCGTCGAACATGTCGTTCATTATCTTAGCCAATCCCTCGGCAGTCAGCTTACCGTGTAGTGCTCCAACGAAGACTGTCTTACTTGGGTTCAGCTTCTGGTGAGTAGCCGTAACAAAGTTAGAGTCTGATATGGTCCACGGAATGATCTCCACTTGTTTCGTTCGGACACGCCCTGATGATATGTGAAAGTAATAGTTGCCGGCACTTGCCGAGCAGGAGTTTGAGGTGGTGCATGCAGCAAGCAGCTCTCTCACTTTCGTCTCAGCTTCGAATATGACGTAGGCATATCCCTTGGGCTGAATTGCGTGGTTATCACGCCTCGGCCATTCCACCCGTATTCGGCCAAAGGGTTCGAACAGCCTATTTAGCGATTGCTCACTCATGTCCCATGGTATACCTCCGATAAATACCTTTGGCGAATAGGTCGTTATCCGATTGAAGCGATGCGGTAGGATTCCGTTCCACAAATACGGAGCTTTGCATGTCGAAAGATATTTATTGTCCATATTAGCGTCTTCTTTCATCAGTTGCAATTCGGGATCGAAGCTGTAGTTCGGATCACTTCCACCATGACACGGTGGCGGCGTTGGCGGGGTAGGTGGCGGCATTGACATCGGCGATCTTGGCATTTTGAACGGACCGCGTGGTTGTGTGATTTTCATATGGTCACCGATACTGTGATTGTGGTCCATTCCTGCTGTGCACTTAATGCGGGAATATTCATCGGCTGGCGGCTTTCTGGGGATAAACTGTTTTTTGCATCGGTTTTGGCCAGCCTCAGATTCGAACTCATAATGATTTGAGGTTAAAATGTCGATCATGTTCTGGATATTGCTGTCGATGTTGCATTTATTTTGTCGCCTTAAAATACTAGTCTCTTGGCAAGAATTAACCCAATTTAATAAAGCCATCTAAAAACTTACACCGATCCGTAATAAAGGAGTCTAGCAAAACAATTAAAATGTGACCAGCCGCGGAGAACTAATTGACAAAAGACGATACAGCAAACTGACCACTAGCCGAGTAACGGGTGGTTTTGACTGAGAAAAACAAGTCAACAAAGACATTGGTATATGCAGTCCAACCAAATTTAGTTTTAACAAAGACACAAGTACTATAGTAGATCTCGTATATAAGAGAGTATATGTAAATGGGTGTGCATATAATAGATAGTCACTTGCATGCAATCATGTGCGAGATTTAACTAATGTCAGCCTTCTGGTTTAAATATAATGTGCTCGCTCCATTCAAAAATGTAGTTCATTTGTGCTAACACCAGTGTCGGCCATGATCCTCATAAGGATGTTGGTTTATGTGCCAACCTCGATTAGATCCCGCACCATCTTCCTATTTTAGGGAATTATGTAAAAAGTTTGCATTTTTCGTTAGAATACAGGTGATACTGATTATTAACTGTTAACAATTAAAGTAAATTTCGTTTAACCTTACCATGGTGTTCAGCAATTTTCTGGAATCTTGTATATTTATAGAAGAAGTCAAATAGATCATAACGGAACCGGTTGATTTCCACAGGCATTTAAATTATGATAAAGGTGTCAGCTTACCTATGATATGTGACATATTTAGAACTCGATCTTGAACTCCTGTTGTTTTCCATTGAAATCAATGATATTTTTAGAAATATAAAACGGCTTTAGTTTTTTTAGTTTTATAAATCAAATAGTTTGGCCACTAAATAGCTATTAACTATTAAATATAAACTTGCTGAAGATTTTTTGCTCAAGTGGGTTTCATAACATGTAACATGGTCTGTTCCCGTACGACGATACATTCAACCAGTTTAGAAAAATGTGAACAGGCTTAGCCAGACTCAGTTTTAGAAAAAGAGTCATACAGAATATTATTGGGTTAGTTGCTTATAGCCTGTGGATGGCGCGGATTTTATATTAGGGAATGGACATCAAAATTATTTTTAACAAATTATTTTTTTAAATTACCGGCCGTATATAATCAGTACAATAGAAATAGGCTTAACGAACATACCTACACCTAGGTTATGAAGAACCAAACCGAAATTTTGTTAACTGACTTTAAATTTGAAACTTGTTTTGCTGAAATCCCGCCTAACTGATACCAATTATAAAAAAATTAATATATACTGCCTACTTGAAGGCTCTATCAAATTCGAAATCGCCAGCCGTTTGAGTACCACTGTTTGAAGGTATTTATTGTTCAAAACCTCATCTGAAACAGCTTTGTTTACCAATAATAGCACATCTAAGTATAAAAACAGCGCTTATATTCTTTCTAAACAATGGATTTCATTGAATACCTTTTTTCAAACCAAACAAATATGATATGTATTCCATTCCAGAATATCATTGATGATTCGCTCAATTAATGAAGTGTGGCTTTGAACGCTGCCATTTGTTAAGTGTCAAAAAAGTCATCTTTGCTTTGGTTCGCGAAAAGTGGCATACGCTTTGAAGAACAGAACAAAATTCTTGGCTGTAGTTTTTAATTTCGTTTTTTTACATTTTAAGTATTTTACAATCAACATTTCGAGGTAAACATTTCGCAATTAATAATTAATATTCAATCGGGAGCGTTTTAAAAGTTCCTTGAAATCTTGGCATTATTGTTTGTGTTGTGCGAGACCCCTAGTCTGCCCATGTCTGAATCATCAACTTTTTTATTGTTTGGATACTCGTCCCCAATTTATTTATATCAATTCCTAGATGGGTAAATTTCCAAAAATCAATTTCAATCGTTCGAAAAGAGTAGTTGCTCGTTGATATTTTTTAGATAAAATTCCCTAAACAAAATCGATTTGTGGGTCTGTTGTATGATTGGTGTACCAGTATGACATCACAGCAACAACATACCGCACAAGTCAAAACTTGAGTCATTCGACGTAAATTATGTGGCAGATTAAAGTTGGGCTGATTGTTTTTCAGATAAATGGCTGCTGGAACAACGCTTCAAAAAGCTATCGATTTGGTCACTAAAGCAACCGAAGAAGATCGCAACAAGAACTATGCAGAGGCACTGCGCTTGTACGAACATGGAGTGGAGTACTTTTTGCACGCAATAAAATGTGAAATACATCTTTCATTGTTAACAAGTGACTGTTCTTAATTTATGTCCAATATCTTTGCAGATGAAGCTCAAGGTGATAAAGCGAAGGATTCGATTAGGGCCAAATGCCTTCAGTATTTAGATCGTGCAGAGAAGCTTAAGGAATACCTAAAGAAAGGAAAAAAGAAGCCTGTTAAAGAAGGAGAATCTGGGCCAAAGTAAGAACGAGCAATTTATTTGGAATTCATATTATAACAAGACAACATTTTCAGGGATGACAAAGACAAGAAGAGCGACAGTGACTCGGATGGAGAGGATCCAGAGAAGAAGAAGCTGCAAAGCAAATTGGAAGGCGCCATTGTAATTGAAAAGCCGCATGTCAAGTGGTCCGATGTAGCTGGGCTCGAAGCTGCCAAAGAGGCATTGAAGGAAGCAGTTATCCTTCCCATTAAATTTCCACATCTGTTCACAGGCAAGAGAATACCGTGGAAGGGTATCCTTCTTTTTGGTCCGCCTGGTACTGGTAAATCATACTTGGCCAAGGCTGTGGCCACAGAGGCGAACAACTCTACGTTCTTCTCTGTTTCAAGTTCAGATTTGATGTCCAAATGGCTGGGCGAGTCTGAGAAGTTGGTCAAGAATCTTTTTGTACTAGCACGCGAACACAAGCCGAGTATCATCTTTATCGACGAAGTGGATTCGATGTGTTCGGCACGTTCCGACAACGAGAACGACAGCGTACGGAGAATAAAAACAGAGTTTCTGGTTCAAATGCAAGGTGTCGGCAATGATACCGATGGCATTTTGGTCCTCGGAGCCACCAATATACCTTGGGTATTGGATTCGGCCATTCGGAGACGTTTCGAGAAGCGTATATATATTCCGCTTCCGGAGCAACACGCTCGCTTGGTTATGTTTAAAATTCACTTGGGCAACACATCGCATGTTCTCTCGGAAGACGATTTGAAAACCCTTGCCGGCAAAACTGAAGGGTGAGCCCTATTTTCACTCATTCTAAAAAAAGTCATTTTAAATAAGTTTTACTCAATGCAGATATTCTGGAGCCGATATCTCTATTGTTGTACGCGATGCTTTGATGGAACCTGTTCGGAAAGTTCAACAAGCCACTCATTTCAAGGTGAGTACGGAATTGGAGATTCAATATTTTCAGTACTAAGTGAATGTAAACGCTTTCTTGTTGCGCAACCCACTGGATCCGGTAGGATCTTAAAAGCTTGTTCAGATACGGGTACTTGCTATCGTCACATCCGAAACTTCCAATTGTTTTTTTGATAGACTTGGTAATGAATATTCGCATTCCTGGTACTAAAATCAAAAAGTAGCGCATGTGACACACATATGCTTCATAGTTTTGTTTAATCTTATCAAATACAATTAATTACTATACCAGTTGCGCACGGAGTATAGCGATTTATTTAGTACGAAAAAAATGACCATGCGAATTTCACAGCTTCTGCATGCCAATAACAACTATCCACAAAAATGCAACGAATTTGAACTTGCTTCGCATGTAAAGTCGACGAAATTACGTAAACTTATTGCATATTCACGGATAACGCGATTTTATCTGCTTATCAACATCAGTAACATATTTAATTTTCTTTACAGAGAGTAACAGGTCCGTCACCACTCGACAAGAATATTATATGTGATGATTTGCTTGTTCCATGCTCTCCGGGAGATTCTGGAGCATTTGAAATGTCCTGGACAGACGTCGATGGCGACAAATTGTTTGAACCTCCCGTCACAATGGTACATTAAAACAAATCAACTCACATCACCCGTATTTACATTTATTTTGAATTTCTAGCGTGACATGTTAAAATCACTATCTCGTACCAAACCCACTGTCAACGAAGACGACCTCAAGAAATTGCAAAAGTTCACAGAGGATTTCGGTCAAGAAGGATAATTACACCGATGCGACTCTACTTGTTTTGTTTTGTCAAAAAGAAAAACACACATGACTCGCCATCCCTCAATTGTAAACATTTGTTGTCCATATAATATCAAAAGTTCTTTCTTTCCAAAATATTAAAATTGTTGAGCTTTCGCAGAGCAATCCCCAAATGGTAGTTTATCTCTTCGTCCCTCGATTTGACATGAAATTATTTCACTTGCAAATTTACATAGAACACAGATAAATTTATATTAACAGTTATTTTTTTATGAGATACCAGCAAGAAACAAAAGATCGATGACTTGATGTATGTGAATCAAGAAATTTTAAAATAAACTTATTACACACATGAAAATTGCCGCCTAATTTCTTAGCTTCAATGCGAGCATATTTGTGTTGACAAATTTCAATATGAAAACATCATTTAATTTTTAAATAACACGAAGAATGTTTTAGTTAGATTTTCGAATTTTAAGCACCTAATTCTAAATTAAAACAAAAAAATAAATGAATTGTGGTTATAGAGAAACGTAGACTATTCTATTTGTCAATATCGACTAAGAGTGGATAAATGTTCTAAATATTTGAATTATTATTTTTACTTTTACTTTATACGTTCGATCTGCCGGACAATGGACGAAAAGAAAAATTGATTGTTCCTAGTGTGGCGAACAAGGCAATAAATGCTTCGACGAAAAAAAAAAACCAATGAGCAAGATCCTAGTGACCGCGTACTCCTGCTTCGCACTGTCATTTCCTGAGAAATTTTCTTTGTAAATGAGTTTTTTCTAATCACCGGTTTTGTTGGAGATTTGCGAAACTGCTCTTATCAATAGGGAAATCTATTGCGATCTACTACTGTTTCCTCATCCAATGATGCTTTAGGAATGGACCTTCCACGATGCTTATTAGCATTTCTAGATTCTGTTCTGCAATTAACAGATAACCTATTACCTACCAGACAATACTAAAGATATAATCTCTTTCTCCTTCCTTCTTCAAAATGTATGTAAATATGTATAAAGTATAATCATAAAGAATTGTGCTTTGTGTAAGCGTTTCAGCCTTAAAGCATCAATTGAGAAGTTAAACAACAAATTACAAAAAGTAATTACAAAAAGTGGTATCAATTTATTTTTTGTAAAAACATAACATAGGTACCCAATTGTATAATCTTGCTTCTATTCACGACTAACCTGCAGCATTGCTTGTTGAATATCGTAAAAAACTATCATTTCCTAAAAGCAGAAAAGAAAAACGACTCAGAAAATTGGAAACATGGAGCTAAGAACGCCATATCTTACCTTACACAGCTCTAAATTAATACTACACACAGACTGATAAGTCTGTGCCACAAGGTCCTTTTCCTTAGGATTTGTCACTCGTACGTGGGGGTAGTTGTCTTCGCCCGTTTCGATAGCGACATTACCGTCTCGAGCTAGAAACGATACTTGGAATGCATTCTCAACAGTATTCATAAAACTATTCGGATCGATGATGAGTTTATAGAATGGAATCGGAAACCGATTATTAGCTTCGAAGGCCTGCAAATCAGTTTATTGTCTTTTATGCGTGTGATCAGTTAAACTGTCTATACCTTTTGTATTTGATTGAGTATAATTTTAACTTTTTTTGCGCCTTTATCTTGCTTATCTAATTGCGTTATACTTTCGGGCTGAAGTTCTTCTGAATTCTAGAAAATAAACAAATAAACAGCTATAAAGGGTTAAAAGACTAAAACAATTTCTTACGTTCTTAGTTGAGCGCCTTTTTTGTCGTTCCTTTATCAACTTCTGAGACTCACTTGCATTTGGATCAAAGGAACCTAACATAGATGCGGAAAATTTTGAAGCTCGACAAATTTCAACTGCTATATCAGTAAGAGCGCTCCAGTTGTTGTTGTCGTCTCTGAAAACAAGCGAAGCCTAGGAGAGATGTAACATTTGTAGACAGGTTCGCATTGAATAAACTTACTATAGCGTTTTGATAGATACCATCGTTGAAGTCTGTGCCAGCTTCCATAACTTTTGACACAAGTTGATGACTCATCTTGAGCAGTTGTGCATCCATGACAACTTCGGCTGTGTGCTCCGCACGGTCACCGACGTTACCTTCGTCGATAATATCATCGCCTTCGGTGATAATATGCTTGATTGCATTTATTGTTTCAATTGGACTTTCCGATTCAATATTTACTCCTGCAATAGGGATGCCGTTTATGTTAGTATAAGATACAAGTGTAGAAAGGCGAACGGCTTTTCTCTTGTCTGAATAGAACTCCTTAATAGAAATCAAAGAAACATACCAATCGCGTTTCCCCTGTCCAAAAGTTTTTTCAAACGGATTTTCCTATCGGTGGGAACTGATGCGTTGAATTCCGTCATATTTTGAGTTTATCTTATTTAACTACACAGATTAAAATTATAAACAAAAATATTATGCTAAAACTGATAAAACCAAATAAACAAAATGTAATATGAACTTCAAACCATTTGACAGTAGGAAAAGAGCGTAATTTGCTGTCATTGCACAGCATACATGAATGGCGCAATGGATGTATTCAGCTATTTAGTTCATATTGTCGTTATTCTAAACAATATTTTTAAATAAAATGTGCAAAAGTTAATCAAAATTAAATTACCTGTTGCAATAAGCCAGCAGCCTTATTTTTGAACGTATTGTAATGTCTGCTTCATGTCCTTAGGTACGCATAGGTATTCTTAAAATGGGAGCATATAAATGCAGAAAGATCTTCCAAGAGACTTTTTAGACCTAATAAACCTTTTTTTTCTTTATTTTTCATAAAAGAAATAAATACATATTTCATCGAAATGGAGAATGTTATTAGATGGTAATAGACTGCTTGGTTTTTTTCTTGAACGTTGAACTGTTAAATCGAGCTAATTAAACATTTAGCAAGGAGGTCGAAAAAATCATTGGAGAGCGGCTTATATTTATGTCGTATATATAGCTTATAAGATTTAGCTTACGGATTTCGTGTGTCCAATGGAACATCCAATCCATTAAAAAAACAAGCCGTTAACAAATTTTTTAACATCGTTATGAACAGTTTTTAGACTTAAATCTGAAACATTTCCATTGCCATATCCGTTTTAATCGTAATGTTCGACATCAGAGTTTTGCACTGACTTTGAAAATCCATCGTTATATCCGGTTCATCGCTCTATCAGTTATTGTTATAACCGAATTCTACTGTATTCTTAAAAACAATTATTTTGAAAAAAGGTTTTCCTAAAAATAAAGTGAAAGTCCTATGAAACCGACAGGATTAGGTTATTCTGTTTTATTGAATATTTATCTCAGCGCGAAATGTAAAATAGACACAAAAAGTGTCAATACAAACATTCTGAGTGACTTTTTTAATGTACAATCTGGCTTATGTTTTGCAAGTCCATCGCTTACTAAGATGGGTTTAGTGTTAGAACTGCAAAAGGGGATCTAAAGTAACTACAGTAGTAAGGATTTCCATTTATATATTCCTAAAGCTAACTATTTTTACATCAAAGTGTTATTATAGGCAAAAGTTAAAAAAAAGTGACCTAATGAACAAAATAAACAAATTTCTCCAAACGAATAGCAATCTAGATGAAAAATTCTGACGATAACCTTTGCGCTGGTACCTTCTTCTCTGATACGATTTAACACGGAAAAATCAGAAGCCAAGCCCGTGACCAAGCAAGACATGGCATAGCAAAATGACTTGCTGATCTTTGTTTGTTGTGAGTGTGACCTTAATGAGTGTTATGCGGCGCAATTAACCGGAAACTGCCCAGATGTACCTACGTCTAAATGTACCTACGTCTGGCGGTGCGTTTAATTTCGTATGGCAAATGTCGAGAGCGGGGTATATATCCATTTTGGGACGCCTTCCTCCCCATTGTACTACTTTAACGCTTTTATCTTGAGAAGAATTATTCTTCATATACCATTTTCTTCGCAACGAACAATAAAAACAAAAAAAAATATCCCATCGCCTTATTACCAGCCGCATATTCCCCACTCTTCTGAGACTGCGCGCGCGAGTTCGAGCTTCGAGCCATGAATTCATCGGTGAGTTTTAACTTTCATCGAGTCAGTTACTCCGTGGCTCCCGTACACTTCGCTCTTACATTAAAGTCCATCGTCGCATGGTACCATAGGTTGACACACAGCCATTCAACTTTGTCCAAACCAAAGTGCATCACAAAACGCTTTTAAAGTTTTGCGAAAAAGAAATTTTTTTATGGTGTTTTGGCCGTCTCCACGCGTTTGTTTTGCAAAATGGATACGCGAAGTTGTTGTACCTAGATACTTACATATCTGGATGTTTGGTTTGAGTTACTGTGTTGACACGAAACAAGATTTCGAAACGCAGACAGTACAAGATACTTATCGTGCGAAAGTCCAACGTAACACTCTCGTGATGGTCAAACAGTGCAAAGAATTGTTAAAGACTTTGAAACTCTTAAAGGTACGCATTGTGCAATAAATTGGTCAATATTAATTAATTTATCAGCCATAGCGACTAACTAACCGTTTGTGTGACTTGAAAGTGTTACAAAAGTGTGCTATATGGGTACCTGTATTGTGTTGTGTGCAGATAAGTGGTATGCGAACAAGAAACGGTGCAACCATGAGCAGAGATGGACAATTTGAATTTGCTTTCAAATTGATTTCCAATGGCATATTGTTCTCTTGCAACGTTTAAGCTCCTCCTTTGTATAGGTGAAATAATGTGGGTCAACACTTGAAGCATATACGGTTGTTCTTTGAGCCGCTTTTGTTAAAGCTTACTGAATGAAAGTGGAAACAAATTATGAAATAAAGATGTGACTGAACATTGTTATTATTTCCTTATTATTTTGGTGTGTAATTATTGCGCTCCAGTGCGCCGCTATGGAAACCGAACCTAATTGCTTGGGGAATTGTTGTGAATATTTTTGTACAAGAAGCGCATTCATGGTGGGAGCACTAATGGCGAATAAAATAAAAGCACTTATTCGCGGCAAGCGCTTTCAGGTAGATATTCCTTAACTGGATGTAGTCAAAGCCAGCCAAGCATTGTTCCGACGAGTTTCACTTCAAGTTATTAAAAAATGAAACTATAGGTGTCTATTAAGTTTAAGCCGGAAGCCAATGTGTTAATATCCTTATGAGAATCAACTTGTACGGACGTATGTTGTTGCATTAACCGGAATGAAATTGAAAATTTTTCAGCGCCATCTGTGGGCTGTCACAGTCAAATTTAGTGCTCAAAAGTAAAAATTTGACATTCGGTATGACTACAGGAATGTAAATAGCTAGGGCTTAAATCATCAAGCAGTGGAAAGAGTTCATTTGAAATGCATTTCATTATCTCGATAACCTTCATTCTGAACATTAGTGTTCAGGTTGCTATAATAGGTATAATGCTTATGCAATTTTTTCTTTTCCCATAAAACTTCTTAAAACTTCAGATTTTTAGATGAGTGCAATTAATTTCTCTTCCTTCAGAAGGAGTTTAAGAAAAATATTCCTCGCATGGGAATATACCAATTCCGTCTGTGATTCTGTACAATTTATGGATTAAGGCGCAGTCGTTGAAGACTGTTCCTATATTTTTCAATTTATTTATACCAATTTTTATATTGACCATTACCACTTCCACTTTAATGAAAAATAATGAAATGAACTATAGCGTTCTCCTAAATTAATATAACAAATAAATCAATTTGAACACTGTTACATTTTATTTGAAAAAACGAAACAAACAAGCATTTTATTTTGGTTTAACTTTACATTTTCGAAAATGAAAAAGCTCGTATAAGTCATCTTGCACTTACTCTAACAATATTTGGCAGGTTAAGAAACTGATCGTTCACAAAAAGTAATAGATTTAAATAAATCTAAATAAATAGGATAAGAATAATTTTATAATTTTGTCAGACATTTCTACAACAGATATACTTTACAATTCCATGTCGTTCTCTAAACATAATAACCTTCTGCAAACATTCGCATAAGCTTCCTTTAGGTGTATGCATTTTGCTCCTCTTGTTTGGTTCTGGGGACGACTCTTTAAATGACATTTGCCGCGAAATAATGGTAAATCTTTGCAGATTGCATCGATTTTTCTAATATAAACCTTTGATACTGTATCATGTGAGATATTATTTCAGATAACCACATATCAGTCACGTGGAACTGATTTAAACAACAGCAACATTTAAAAAATATCCTTTGGACCCTATGAACAAAACAAAAAAAGAAAGAAAAAAGCCTATTCTGAGAATGAATATAATTTTCGTTGTCGTTGAACAAAAACAACAAGTGCTTACCTTATATAAGTTGGTATGATACCTTTTTTCTTGTAGATTGTAGAAAACTGACTGACACTATGCCTTGCAAGTAGTTACAAATGATGGGCCTTAAATTTAATTATCAATGCAAATCATCCATTGGATACTGTCAATGTGTTGCAGAAACAAGACTGTTTTCGAGAACGATGTTCTGGCTATTAGCCAGAAGTAGTCTTAACATTCTTGATGATGCAGTTGGTATTACTTCCCATACAAAGTTCATATAATGTAATATGTTTGTACTGTATTTGCACTATTATAAAATCTTCGACTCGAGGAAGTGCTTCCTTACCTCTTTTTTTGGTGCTAATTTGGTGAAAAAAAATCTATTCGATTGTAGCGTCAGCACGAATAAATACACTTGTCTCACAGCAAATGCGGATGTTCAAACCAAGAGATTGCAGAAAAGATTTGCTTAATCGTAGCTATGCTCGCATCGAAATCGAACTCTCTCCTGCACGAGGTCAGAAAAGCCAATCGTGACCATTTGGTGAGAGAAAAAGCAACTTCAATCTTGATGATGGAAATTGTTGGCAGACATATATTTTAAAATTAGAATATGTTCCGTTTAAGAAGATGATCAAAGAAAATCAGATTATATTCTTGCTCTTCACACGTATGCAGATAATGTGTGTTTTGCAAACAATTATTTGGTATTGCTTCTTTCGTCTTATTAACAATGCCAGTGACGTCGTGCAATTCCAACGAAGGCATGGTGAGTCACTTCTCTATACCTTGAAAGGTAAACCAATTGCCATGATCTAGACAGCCAGAAGTTTGAAGCAGCTGCTGTTGAAACTTAATATTTTTGCACATCGTTTTTTAATATAACGATCTTTCCGCCTGGCAGGGTTTAATCAGAAGAAAATTCTATATAGGGGTGTCTTAGGTCACGGCAAATACCGTTAACGCTGTGCTCCCCGATGTGAGATGTGTGAGTATTTTTTTTTTTTATTTCATTCTACATTTGACCCAATTTCATGTGAAAGAAACAAAGAAACGGCAAGTAAATAAAGCAAAGCATTCTTGTAGATACGGATATAAAATCTGATCGTGTTCTAAGCTCTGTTTGTTTATACGGTACATCCATGAATTTTCTTTTCTTCAAATCAACGACGCGACGCAATGGATGTTACACACTTTTATTACCACATATCGATAAATAAATCTTACGTGCACCAAATTGGTGCAGCACTTTGTTGTCTCAAACATTTAACATCATTACGCAGTTAATTAGATCATTCAAGTTGGTATACATAAGCCGGATTGTATAAAAGTGAATGTAATTGACCACCAAGAAACCGTAGTCGCATAGATACCTATTACATCATATCGATATTCATTACCATTTCATCATAGAACTTATCAAACAACTTAATTAATATATGTAGCCAGTACTGAAGGTCAATATTTATCCACATCTGCATCAACGTCGGTCGTGGACTAGCTACTGCATTTAATTTGTTAAGAACCAGGGGAATTAGCTAGAACTTGACTTGCAGATAATTTAGACGTATTGAAAGAATGTCATGGACGCTGTAGGTATTTTTACGTTTAAGTCTCCAAGTTATTACTTTCTATATTTATTTCTTATATCAAACTGTCATTCGCAACCTGTCCAACGACAGGCATGCGAGTTTGATTGAGAATCAGACGCGATACCTCTTTTGTATGAAATCATTGACGTCGCTTCGAATACAGATGGACGAATCGCCAGCTATACGTCAAAACCTACACAAAACCTCATGAGAATATCATGGCGAAGTATGACTTGCCAATGTAACCCCCCTTAGTTTCTTAAAAGCGGGATGTGATAAAGATTTTGTTTTCCAAAATTTCTGATGTGAGATTTTAGTACAAGTTCATAAAGCTACTTTTCGCAAGATATAAGCGCATTTAGTTGACACTCTATTTAAACTGAAAAGAGCGGTTATAATAGATACTGCTTTCTATCCTTTATTGTGCATTTGAAAACATCTGCTATGTCTTTTGTGAATTTCTTGTGAATTAAACTAGGTCTTTTTATTTTTGTTGCTGTGAAAAAATTGCTTTCACTTCACATTTTATAGACAATGGGTACATTCAAAAATCTAGTTTTCTGAACGTAAAAACTAGATTGGTCGGGAACTTCACTTTTTCTACGTCACAATGCGAACTGTCAACTTAGTACTCAGTCACGAATTTCTAGACTAGATTCGTCGGCTACCCCTCCATAGACGTCAACTGAAAGATCTCTTCATGTGACCAATCTAAGCCAGTCAAAACTAAGAAACATTAAGTCAGCCAGCTGTCAGACTTACTAAACTAGATATATATTTGCATATCATATTTGTTTTAATATGAAAAATGCAGCGCAATCGCGATGAATTGCTGATTTATTTCTCTTGTTGTGTAGAATTTGACACTAAATATATGCCCGGCCCACGCTTGTCGCTTACAGCTTTGGGCTTATACTTACAGTTATATTTCATCGTTATATACATTTTGAACTCAATGCATTCAACTTTAAACTCAAGTCTCCACTCTGTCCGGCCAATGTTGGACCTGATCATTGCATTTCATTTCAAAAAAAAGTGTTGGACATGCGCGTTAGTTTTTCCTTTTTCTTCATTCGCTTAGAGATGTGGAATTTAAAGCAGTTGTTTTGTATAACTGATATTTCAATGAAGTTCGTTAAATATTTGTCAGTAATAATATCCACTGTTTAATTCTGACTTGGACATTTTTTGTAGAGCTTGGAACAATGTTACCTTGATTGGTTAAGCTAAAAGTTCTTCTGTGATAATAAAATTAAATTATTTTTTTTTATGTACCTAGTTGAATTTAGGGTTATATGTATTCGCCGTTCCCCTTTTTTTTTGTAAATCATAAATTCAATATTCCACTTTTCAATTTCATACAGGATCAAATAAGTATCGGGCTATAAGGTCCATTTCTTTGAATTTTGAATTCTGTGTGCATATAACTTACATGGACTTACCCAAAGTTTCTGACCAAGCTCAATGTATTGCTTCAATACTCTTACACGCATACTCTCAGTAAAGTACCGATTTAAGACATTATTTATATTAATTAAAACACTAGATAGGAAATGGGAGAAGAATGATGGCCCAAACAATGTTTCGCTGCAATCATTGACTTTGTTTTTGACAATAGAAGCCGCTGTACTTATTTGTTTTTGGTTTATTAAGCGGAAATAGATTCAATCATTTATAAACTCAATTTACTTTAGTATTTAAAAAGCTTTTAGACTTTATTTTTCAATCTGTTAACTTTTTTCCAACACTAACATAGTGGACAAAAACATAGACAAATTAGGAGGATGCCAATCTTTTACCGATCTACCGACCGACCGACTTTCAAACTAGAATTGCGGATCAAAATGCACTCGCTTTAAAATTACACGTTCTATCGCCAGCCAAAATTCAAACACAATACTTAACTCCGGCTAGGCTGTGCAACTTTTGAACTTATTATCATTTCACTACAGCTTATGCCAGGCATTCAATCCTGTGCTAGGCAAGCGACTGATTTAGCCGGTACGATTTACCAAAGAATCATACTTAGTATGCGACTAGAATATACGTAGAGACTGCAATATAAAGCTGCACCTAAATATAGCTATAGTTGGAAAAACGCGTGGGCACTTCATTCACTATTATAAAGTTTTCCAAAATCAAATAGCGCCATCTAGTATCTAGTATTCCTAAGTGACAAGAGTCATTTAGGAATATGTTCTTTGAAATACAAGCAATGCAACTCAGTTTTCTGATTGAATTTTTCGGAATAAGAATGGAAGACTGTTTGTATTTAACATAAGAAGAAGGTTGAGATTTCCTAATGACTGAAGTACATACTGTCGTCATTCTGTAAATCAGTCGTTTTAAAATTATAAGTGGGTGTATTACAAGCCGTATGCCCCAATGTCAACACCCTAAAGACATCAAATCGACATCTACGAACTTGACTAAGAATCAAACAAAAAAGTAAGAGCCTCTTATGCATCCGCAGTCTCTGAAAACCCAAAAGAGTGATGATATTCATCAATGAGAAAGTTGTCGCAAATTCGTTTTTGTCTGCTCATCTGCTGTCTGTCACTGTGACAAACGTCAGTTTTTTGGGCTGTGTTGCCAGTAACAGCTATTTGGATATATTTAACCGTCGCGTCCATAAACGCATTATATGGAATCATAAACAATTAATAAGAACAACTCTGCTCATTCTAAATTGCAAAATTATCAATACATCTGGCACACTATCAACTACATTATAAATAGTTAAGGATGGGAGGCACGTGTAGGCCATCAAATCATAGGCGTTTACATTCACATTGTTTAACATTAAGAAAATATAGTCGCATATTTCAAAACAATAATGTTCATGCAATCACTTTATGGCTAAAATTCTTTTAGTTTAAATCATAAGGTGTGTAAATGCGTTTCGCTTGATTGCGAACCAAAAGGTTAAACATTTAATGTTAATTGGAGTAACCATGCATACAATACCCACAACTACATCAGTGACCTTGTTTACTTTGGTTTCGTTCATTTTATCACCAATTAAAAATATATGTTTATGTTTTCGTGAAAAAATTCGAGTAATTATAATTACCAGAAGTAGGTAAAAATAATTGTCTCAAGGTGTCTCGAAGTCAAAATGCTGCTGGTTAAATGGTTAAAAAGATCAGATAGCCAGCGAGTGTACACTGTACATATATAAGTACAGAACAGTGTCAGCCATTTTTGGAGCTCCACGTCTAACAAATCGTTTTCTGAATTGCTAGCATGCATACGGAACATTCACAGATCTGCAATAACTTCCTACTAGTTATGCAAACACAAATACAATTTTTTTTAAGCACCTGTTTTGTAATACTTATTGATTCTTCTTGATGAAGTGTGTGAGACCTGAGTCTTTTTATGTGGTAATTATTGCTTTTGTCAGTACGCCTGAAGAATTTCAAATGACAAATTTGATTTGAAAATATTGGAAAATGATTGGCCAGTGATTAGTATGTGAGGAAGGTATCGAGTCATTCATTTATTTGCATTTTGGACAACGCGTATATATTACCCTTACCTAGTTACCATGACGAATTGTTATCGAATTTGTTTATGCAACAATGAATGCCTTGAGGAGACACTAAAAAAATGACGGCGAAAATGAGAAATAATTTTCATAGTAGTGAATAGCATTTTCCCAATGATTGTGTTTCTTTATATGGCTTGTTAGTATATGTATGGCTGTAAGCTGTTTGGTATCTGCGTACATACAGCCGGAAGACACAACAATAATATGTAGGCATATAATAGTTAAATAAGTAAGTAAGTCTTATGACCCGAACTGTCATGCCCGTGAACCTGAGTAAATATAGTTTTAACGACCTTTTTCTAATAGCAAAACTATAAGTATTGTATATTGTATATTGTACACTCCAAATGCACTGACCGATAGCTGATTTAATGTGTTTTAGCTTTATTGCCCTAGATTGATAATGCAGCACATTTTTATAGTTGACGTTTATGGAATCGGAAAAGATATTTTCAGTCGACGTTTACTCCTCCATAAACGTCAACTAAAAGAAATTGTTCCCGTGAGCAGACCAGCTAACAACTTTCGTCAAGAATTTCAGGACTGAATACTAAGTTGACATTTCGTATATGTGGCTGACGTAGGGAAAGTGACATTATCGATGAATCTGAATGAATTTTTGCGTTCAGGGTAGATACATATACATCTAGTCCAGACCAATTTATTCGAATTAAGAAAACCAGATTTTTGAATGTGCCTACTTTCAATCAGAAATAGTTAGAATATGATTTCGATATCAATCACATATTCTGAAGCAAAAAAGAACTATGTTTATCCAAATGTCTGAGGGTCGTTTGCTGATACGACTCATAGCGAATTTAAGTGCCACATAAACTCTTATGTGACAGTTTATGCCCTGAAAAAAGTAGCCCATGAGTATTTAAGTAGAACTTAAATCGTTAAGAGTCGTATGAGCAAACGGCCCTGAGTGGAGTTGGTATTTTTGTTATGATGATTTACAGTAAACAACCTAAAAAACTGACAATACAGCAATAACAATACTTAAAAAGTAAACCACAATAGACTTGAAGTCAAACATACGAATATTATTCCTAAGCAATACAAATTTTACATACAAACGACATTTGGTAAACTGCGCAAACTCGCCAAGCACATTGTTGGATTAGATATGAAGTTTATTCGTGTACGCGGTTTAAATCAAACGCAATCTATATAAATCGAAGAAGCACAAAGTCTATACACGTTCTCATCAAAAATGACAGAAAATGAGAAAATAAGCAAAATAACGAGTAACGAGAAGCGCTGCCCCCCAAAGAGGTCGAAAATGTAGTACAATTAAAAAGACAAATTAAAACACAAATAAGTACTTTATAATTAGTTTTTTAAGTAAATAAACAGATGAATTCATAACTAAACAATTAACAAAAAAATTAAAAACACAGCTCGAAAATTAATAGTAACATATGTTTTCAAATGCAGGCTTTTGTTCAAAATTGTTTGCGGTTTTTTGAGCAAAAAAATGTAGTACAAACAGTACAATTTTAGCAAGGGCTAAGCGCTGCTAAACGATCAGTTCCTCTCTTGCCTCGAAACAGCTCAGAAAATATCGACCGGCAAGTACTCATAAATATGTCAAATGCACAAAACCGAAAAGAAACGAATCCAAAATCCGAGCACAAAAATAGAATCTGTGAAAATAATGAAAATTCGGCGTTTGCCGAATGATCTCCCAGAACGTTTCGTATGTCGCAAAAAGGTAAGTTATATATTTATTTGCGATATGGATTAGATGTAAGGGGCTTAAAGGAGCTCGAAGTCCTTGCGGTATATATTTATAGCTCTCTGAGAGAGATTCGCTCAATTTTGTAAGTTTGACAGATTTTAATTGCTTGGCTCGGGAAGGTTCGCAAAAAGAATCTGACAAAAAGTACGTCTGTCTCACTGCACACCTACTCTACACTATCCTACCCTTAAAAGGTGCGATTTCTAAGCTCAACAAAGCTACATCGATCTAGTTTATGGGTAGATTTCATGAAGGCTAACATATACAATACAGCTGCATAAATCTAACTAGCATAAGATTCCGAATATAAATGGTTTTTGACACCGAAATGTATGTACTATGATGCGCCTGCTTAAGGTAAAGGAAAATGGAAAGCACTTGTGGCGAAATGTGACCGACAACGTCATGAATATTTTTTTACTTATGACTACGACTATTGGTACGTACAAGCAAAGAGAAGAGTCGTATTCTTATATATCTTTTATTCGTGGAGACAAATGTAATCATCCGGATTACTTTCAAATATTTTTGTCATTGTTCGTCCTTAGACCTGAAAAGTTAAAAAGTCTTCTGTAGGGAAAACAAAATTGCTCCAATATGAAGAATCAGTTTTTAATAAAAGATATTTGAAAGGGGTACCTACTTGTTCGAAAAGCGTATCAGAGGTCTTAGATGATGGCAAAACAAGATCGCCCTTATTACTAAAGTAGCTCATTATTTCTTCGACAGTGCACAGTGTACCTAGTTGCTATTGCTACTGGTTAAACTAATTCAAGCTGATTTATAGTTCTTGTATATGCTTTTAGCATTTTTCATAATTTGAAAAGTTCCACCGCTCGTAATTTGATCGAACTAATACTTTAATATTTAATTTCCAAGCTAGAGCTACCTGCTTTCTAAATGATTTTAATTGTATGGCAGGCGCCACATTTTCTGGTTGATTCGAAAGCTTCGATGATGACGGGATGTGAGATCGGACACATATTCTGGAAACGTATTCTAGAGAGAGGTGACTTGATTTATGAAAAAAATGTGCTTAGAACGACACACACACAATGTATTAACAGCTTAATCATTTTAGGACGTATTAAAAAGACAATTCAAGAGAGGTGTAAACACTCTAAACACCTAAGACTATTGCAGGGTGATGAGGTAATGATTTCATAAGCTGAAAAATAATTTGTTTAGTCCGAATTTGGTTTAAGCTGATACGCAAATTGAATTGAATGCGGAAAAGAAATAAACCTTTCGTTACTTCGTTGACATCAGTTTAAGTAAGACTGAAGTAGTAAAATACTAGTAAGGTATCAAACCATTACCCAATCGACACGCATTTCCTAAACCACAGTTCACGGAATTAATGTCGACTTATAACGTATGCAGGAGACACCTTCACAAATTGCAAATA
Organism: Cheilosia vulpina; assembly: GCA_916610125.1. NCBI lineage: Eukaryota > Metazoa > Arthropoda > Insecta > Diptera > Syrphidae > Cheilosia > Cheilosia vulpina. Next base: position 63,993,947 of record OU744277.1, read on the forward strand.
GGAGAATGCTTCATGAATGAACTAGAGCCACCCAAACCCAATACAACCAATTGCAGGTTTTCCTCATCCGTGTGTGTGGTGTGTTTGTTAAATGCACTAGTAGCATTCACTAAAAATGAATAAATTCATTAAAAAGGTAAACACAGTTTTTTGATTCCTTTTTTCTTTTAATTTCAGACTAACGTCCAACTTGTTACAAGCAAACAAGTTTGAGTGTGCTCTTGTAAGTGAAAGCCAACCAAATTCGTCCGCCAACTACCGAAAAGCCAAACCACCGAACCGTCAATCGTACGAGCGTGAAAGTGACACTTTCATTTTTCAACGGCTGCATCGAGTGGCTGTTTTGTGTTGTTTGTTTTTGTTTTTTACACTCAATTAACGGACATATTGAAAAGATGAGCCCTAGCCTATCGGCTAAATGATAAATGATGTCAAATCCGTAATACAAATTGGACCAGTGATAACAAACCAACGGATTAGAGTCATCAATAAGAATCTTAAGACGCGTCATCGTTTAACCGTACTTAGCACCTGTGAGTTTAGAAAATGAAAGCGATATTTACGTAATATTTCCCAAATCCAAACAACTGACACTCGGGCGTATACTTAACAAAAAATAAATAAAAAAAAAGATAAAACAACTGTTCGGAGGAAGTGGAAAGAGCGTTTTCTGACTGAGTAAATAAATGGTTTTGTTGGCTTGAAGATGCATGGCCCAATCATAGTATTCATCGCGTGTTTTGTGATACACTCTTTTGCAGCAGGTGAGTGGGTGGAGAGTACAATTAACGTACGTATGCATGAACTAACGGAAACTAAACACGTAATATCCGAGAGTTTAATGCGTGGGGATGTTTGTTATCAAAATGTTTTGTCTTTTAGCTAGTGAAAGATGACTAGCATCAGAGCTATATATAAAACAAATTTACCGTATATAGAACGCCCTATCAGGGAAATACGACCGGTGTATAGGACTCGAGTCCCAGATCAAAAATAATAATATAATATATAAAGATCCCAAAAATAATAACTCAAACAAACAAACGAATAGTTGTAAGAGTAGTTGTAATAAACCATACATTACAACAATTCGTTTGTTTGAGTTATTTAGAAAACTTTTTTAGAAAAATTACTTACTCTCTCACTTTTGTCCGGCGTTCGCAAAAGGTGGCAGTAAAAACCCCCTTATAACATAAAATATCCCACATACTTAAGTGTCAACTAATGGAATATGACAGATGTACTAGATTTTTTAGTACATATTGGTAAACTCCGCACGCGTGCTTTAATTGATAGAGATCCGATAAGTATGTGGTATGTGCTTGTATATTTATTCACAAATGTCACCAAACGTCACAAATTCTATTTGACTAACTCAAATGCACCTAATTACTGCTTAGTTGTACATTTACAACACCACACAGGCCTAATACGCAAACTTCGTTTGGTAAGAATCAGCAGCAGCTAACATGCATATGTCACATGCGTGACACTCATCTTGTTTAGCCATCTTGTTTATATCAAACGAATTATGGGAAACGTCTGCACTTATAGCAATTGCTTACGGAAAGGCTTCCGAATGTGACAAAGGGAAAATAAATTGTACTCCTTTCAAATGAATTTACTGAAAAACTTTTAGACTAGACTTGCATCGCTGTAGTTCACGAGAAAGTCCAATAGATGGAAGTAAAAACAGAGGTTCGCTCGGCAAAGAGCTGCTCCGATGAAAACACTATAACGAACGTTAGAAAGAAAGACAAAACCGAATAAGTTTCTTTTTTAGATTTCAGTTTTAGATGGCGAACACCCCAGCGAGAAGCGTTGGATGAAATGAACGATAGAAAACTTTTGAAAGCGGTCCAAGAATCCGTCAAGGAATGGGAGTCCACTCGCCAATCGCATCAAAGGTTTGAAATAAATAATCTAAACAGCATCCAATCCTCTTCGTGTTCCCTTATGATAGGAAAAAGCGAGCGATCAAACGAGTGTGCTACAACGAGGTGGGATGCTTCGACGACTCAGGACCGTTCAGCTATTTGGAAATGCTGCCGTCATCACCTGAGGAAATTAACACGAGCTTCTATTTTTATTCAACGAAAAACAGGTAAGACCTTTGGCAAAGACCCTCGTTTGAGAAAGATTACAGAATTTGGTTAATTGCAGGAGCGACCAACCGCTGATGGAGCTGCCATTTATAAATATGACAGCAGCCTTCGCAAAGAAAGAAGACACCTCGCAAAATGTAAGCACTGAGACGACATCACCTCTCACAAGATCACCTTTCACCCTTAACGATCTGCAAGGTCTGGATCAACTGTCGGTGCGTGTTATTATCCACGGGTTTGGATCAGCATGCCCCCATGTGTGGATCTATGAGATGAAGACCGCTCTCATGGCTGTCGAGAACTGTATTGTTATATGCGTTGACTGGGCGAACGGATCCACGTTCCCCAACTACGTGAAAGCTGCCGCGAATACAAGGCTTGTGGGAAAACAAGTCGCCATGCTTATTAATAACCTGAAGGAACACAAAGGTCTAGACCTAGCCAAGACTCACCTGATTGGATTCAGTTTAGGTGCGCATGTGTCTGGTTTCACTGGAGCTGAGTTGCCCGGGCTTAGTCGGATCACCGGCTTGGATCCGGCTGGACCGCTTTTCGAAGCTCAACATCCCAAGGTTCGCTTGGATAGCAGCGATGCTAACTTTGTGGATGTTATCCATTCGAATGGTGAGAACTTGATTTTGGGAGGCCTAGGCTCGTGGCAACCAATGGGACATGTTGACTTCTATCCGAACGGAGGCAGAGTGCAAAACGGCTGCTCAAACTTGTTCGTTGGCGCTGTGACAGACTTTATTTGGTGTGAGTGTAGCGAGTTTGTGTCAACCAAAGGGTGGACCTATAGGATTTTCTAATTTCAGCCCAAAATGCTGAGGACGAGGAAGGTCGTTCGCTTTGCAACCACCGACGAGCGTATAAGTTCTTTATAGATTCCGTGGCTCCAAGGTGCCAATTTCCAGCATTTCCATGCAACAGCTACGACAATTTCTTGAATGGAAACTGTTTTCCCTGTTCGAAATACGAAACAAATGCCACAAGTACGGGTGCGAAGTGTGGCAATATGGGATACTATGCGGATCGATCGACTGGGCGTGGTCAACTTTATCTGTTAACGAGGGAAGAGGAACCGTTCTGCGCGCATCAGTTTCAGATTCAGATTTTCAATTCATTCAACGATCTACCTCTGCGGACGATTGGCCGTATAGAGGCAACACTAGAAGGCGAAGGTGGCCTCAATGAGACCTTCCTCATATCGGAGTTAGTAGCTTTACACACAGTAGACTGTAGAAGACTTTAATTTACCAACTCGCACTTTACCTTTCCAGGAAAGACGATACCGAATTTTTCGCTGGTGATATTGTGTCCAAGATTATCGTCCCACACCCGGCTTTGGGCTTCCCCACAAGTCTAAGTCTGCAGTACAAGTCCTATAGTGGGTGGTTGTCAAAGGGCTTGCCGCATTGGGACATTGACAAAGTACTATTGACAGATAGCTTTGGACGAAGTCATTCGTTTTGCAAGCCGCAGGTGAAGTTATCTTCAGGCAGTCCCATTCATTTCGACCTGCTCGCAGGAAACTGCGAGATTCCGAACGAAGACGATTACGGCAGCTTTACCACCGAAAGCTCAACGGACAAACCGTTAACGGGGGCGGTAGACGGGACTGATGCTGTCGAAGCGATTAATCGTAGGAAGGACGAATTCAACATCGAGTCCAGTTTGGATGTCAACAACAATACCCAGATTTTAAATACGACTACTGAAGGTACCTGGCATGCGATATTGGAGGGCAACTCGCTAGACAAAGAAGTCGCCGAGACAAGCAGAAGCCTCTCAGAAGGTTCAGAGATATTTGAACCGGTTCTTAAAGATCGCCGCTTGGTTGTGAACAAAGGCCGAAACCTACAAAATGAGGATAGTCCGGACGAAATCGTCGAACCACTGTTGCGGTCTACCACTCCTCGGCAAAAGAAACTCACAGTAATCGAAGGATCCAGATCGAGTATAGAAAACATTCGCACAAACACCTCTGAAGCACTAACCGTTCAGCTGCTGCCCTTCAGGCTTGGCGAATTATTTGAACGCGCAGAACGGTATGCTAGAGAAACTCTGCTCCCCTTGATATCGGCGCAGGCACCGAAATTCTTCAGCTTGGGCAGCGGGAGCAAAGAAGAAGAAAACAAGGACGAACGCAAGCCAAGATACATACCTCGCAATGAAGAAGAACAATTTCGGCGCGACCTGCACGCTGCGGAAGTCAAGAAGATATCAAACCCTGTATACGATCTAGTGTCGGCTGAGTCGAGTGGGCATCGAAACATTTTCGATTTGGCTCGCACCCAAAACAGAAGAGGCGACGATGAGACGAGGTCTTTCAACGATGTGGCTTATTACGCCAATGAGCTGACAGAGTCGAGAGCCTTAAAGCCTCTAGACGACGTGCGGGAAGTAGTGCATATCGAACTTCCTACCTATAGGCCCGACGCGAGAAAAACCCCGAAGCAAAGGAAAGCCCAGCGACTGAATTAGGACTGATGTATTTATGTAGCTTACAGGTTTTATTTTCTTCGAATTTAGAGATTTATTTTTGTTGTTTTGGAAATGACAGAGACAAATATTTTCTAGTCTAGCGACATGATTTTCATGTTGCACTAAGTTTGTCAAGTTTCCGACAGCAGGGGGCGAGGAAGGCTGCATTGTTAAATAATATATTTATGTTAAAAGCTTTTGTTTTTTAATAGAGTAAGTTAATATAATTCTATATGTATTATAAATTAAACATACAATGATTTTTAAAGGCAATGAAAATATACTCCAAAAACTAGGACAAATCTGTTATTTGTAAAAAGTGGAAAAGTCTATTGGAATTTTTAAGCCACGGCAAGGATACCCTCCTTTTGAAAACTTACTTACTTTGAAACTTTATTCAACTGACATTGACAAAGGGCAGCCGAAGCCAGGGAATTCCTGTTTAGTCTTAATTAAGTTTTGTGCTATTTTGAGCGGGTTATGCTGGGGTGGGATTCTGTAAAAAAGGAAACGAAAACCACTTTCACATTTCAAAAAAAACGAAAGAAATCACGCGAAAGCGAAAATTTGCTGCATGAAACTGCTTTCGTTTTCTTCTTCTCGTTCGCAAGGGTTTAAGAAACGGTGTGACAAAAATATTAAAGTTTGAGTAGCTGTATATGTCAAATATGTTGTTTTGACGGCTAACAGCTGACCGCTTTCTATGTAATGATTTCGTTTGTTGATATGTTTGTCGTAAGAAAAGGTGAACTTTCGAATAATAAATAAAGTATGATCAAAAATTACCGACATACAAACTGTTTGTTTAATTAACCATATTATGATTATGATGATGAGTGGATGAAGAAGTATCCCTTCCTAGTAAAAAATACACAAGGCAATGCCCTGCTTAGTAAAGAGATAAAGCTGCAGAAAAATGGGAACAGTTGTGTTAAATATTAAATAAAAATGGCCCGCCCATAAAAAAAAATTACTGAATGAAAAAATATCTTATAAATATATTGTTTGTTATATGTTACATGGGCAGATTACAAACACCGGGCGAAAACCAATCTGTCAATTTCAATGCACATCAATTTAATAAACAAATCTTTCATAGGACAGAGTAAGAGGATCCGAACAATTTCGAAGATTTTTTGGATTGTTCTTAAATTTCCACAATTTTTTACAGCGCTATCATCACTATCGCTTGCTATTAATAAATAAAAATAAAGAAAAATGTAAAACAAATGGCATTCGCTGTATTCCTTTCGCATGAAACGAAAATGTCTTTTGTTTTTGGAATTAGATGAAGCAAAGAAATAGTTTTCGTGCAAATGAAATTTCCTTTCGTTTTCGAAGTTACATGAGACATAACGTTCGTTTGAACGAAAACGATTGAAAGTTTTCTTCTTACAGAATCCCATCCCTGTTAACAGATTAATTTTTGCGCCAGTACAAATTGTGCTGTGTGTTTAGGCTTTAGAGTGCTGGAACACTTCCTAGTTTGTAGTTTTTTTTCCAAAGCTCCACCTTTTGCGAAAGTCTGATAAACTGATATATGTTTGGTCTCGACATTGAACAAACTGTTTAGGATGAATACCTTCTTTGAGTCTTTAATTTGTTTTATTGAGAAAAACGTTTATTTAAATGGACTTCATGTAAACTGGGTCTATGGATCACCTGCAACAAGCGAATGAAACAGATGCGACGGATACTGAGCCTTACTAATAATCAATTACTAATATTGCGAAGGTCACAATGGATAATTTTATGAAAAAAATCTAGTCTGGACGCCCTACGTCCTGCATCTATATCAATTTGAAAAAAAAAAATTGGCTGAGGAAGAGCGAACTCAGAAATACACCTGTTTGTCAAATAGGGTATAATAGCATGACTACAATAGGCACCATAATGGCCCCTTAAAATTGCCATCATAGAAAAAACGTCGTCACTCTGACGATGCTCACATTTTGAAATTGTTGGTGTGCGAAAAACCTCAACTTTTCAACTTTAGTGGGTTGATTTCAGCTTGGACATTATTGATTTTGGTTTGAGCGATCTGCACTCTTTTTTAATATTTTTTCTCCCGAATGCAATTCCCATATCTGCTGTTTTCTAAAAAAAAAGTTAAACCACCAATGAAAAGGAAAATTATCTTGTTATAATTTAGATTTATTTAAAATTAATATGTTTCCGTTTTGTTTGTTGTTTTTTTTTCATCTGATTTTTTCTTTTATATTTAATTTGTATATTATTACACATCTTGAAAATAAATACAACACACACCTGACGCCAGCGTCACGTGATATGTCAATTATTTTTTTTTTTTTTTTTGTTTTTTACATTTCTATAAACTAAAATTGATTAGTGTTTATTCTTGTTTTGTTTTAATTAGAGTTCTAGTATAATATTTCCATTTTTTTTTATTACACATAATAGTACTTGTTTCCCATAATATGTTTATCTGAATTGTAGTTAAATGTCCAATAAGTTACAGCTACATTGACAGTACCTGCGGTTTGATTTTGCATTCGCATCTAGCGAAATACAAATTGCTTTGGGGTTACAATTTAAGCCAACCTCTATAGTTCCATTACTTTTGAGTTTTACACATTTCTGTTTGTTTTTACATTTTGTATTCAAATTTTTTTTTGTTCTTTTAACTTTTTTTGTTTTCAGAAATATTTACAATCAAAGATGTCTCTGTCTATTGGTTTCTATGTGATTTTGCTTGTAGTTTCATAGCGAAGTTATATTATTTCTTATTTTGATATATCAGCAATAGTGGAACACTAGGAATGAAAATTAATGAAAACCAAAAAAGAGAAAACCCAAAAGAATAAAAAAACAAATATGTAGATTCACGTTAAGATATTGGCAAAAAAGAGGCGATACGATTATTCAGTTGCATATTATGAATATGGCTATTATAGTTTACATAACATTGATTTTTTAGGTTTTTTTATTTATTTATTTTTTGATTTTGTTTTTCTTCTAGATTACACGAGTTAATGTTTACGATATATGTGTTGTATATAATAATTTCTTCTGCTTGGATCAATCTTAAGGTTAAGGTCTTTTACAATGACAATAAATAAGGAAACAATTAAATAGAAAAACAAATCATTTTAGTTAAACCGAAAACAAGTCACATCTTAGTAGTTTTAGTGGTAAATCAGTTTTTTTTTTGCTTTGTTTATTTGCCTTCTACGGAGAGATAAATACCGAAATAAACGTATTCCCTTTCAAAGTATATATTCTAAAACTTTAATGATTTGTTACCACAAAAAATGGTAGCAAACAACAAATGAATTGTTTGTCCGATTCTATTGCATGCACTGCAACGGCTTGCTACAAGGGACAAAATATTACGACACAATGACAAGGTATTATGTATGCATTTTGTTGTTAGTTTATAATTTATAACAATTCTTCTATCAATATTTGTTTCATGTATACACATATATGTATATATATATATTCTAATGCGTATTGCAATGTTATTCATATAATGTACTACATAAATAGCAAAAGAAGGGATCCTGCCCTTATAATAAAATATAGAATAAATAAATAAAATTATTTGTATCATCTATTTAGTTTATGTCATCATCATTTATAAGACTATGTTTTTATATTTGCTGTTGTATTGTAATATTCTGTTTTATGTTTAAATGAACTGAACTAATGTGGATATTTTCACTCTTTGTTTTTTATTTACATTTGTTTGTTTGTTTTTTTTTCTTTATTTTTACATTTCAACAAAGAAATTGGATTTTTTCCCTAGTTTAATTCATTTTGTTTTTGAAAATAATTGCAATTAAATAATAGAAAAAACAATCGAAGTTACCATTTGTCTGTGTGGTTAGTAAAAGGAAAAACATCCAATAATTCTCCAAATAAATAATATTCCTTTATTATTTTCACAATTCTCATCTTAATTTTCTAAAATTAAGATTTCATTTTGTTTTGTTTTATTTTTAAGGACTATTAGTTTTTTTTATAAAAAATCTTAAAACATGTTAGATCACAACATTCTTTTTATTTTCGAAGACTTAAATGTTTTTGTTTAGTTTTGTATTTTCCATTTGTTTTATTATTATTTTACTTATAATGAAGGAAGAAGAGAAGGAGAATAGATGCAGCGAGCATTGCTTAGAGTTATACAAACTAAAGTTAATTGTTATTTTGTTTTGTTATTCAAATTCGAGTCCAACAATAACTAACTTATTGTGCTTCTCCGTCATAATGCAATAATTGTTATTTTTTTTTTATATTTTTTGCTTGTTTTTAAATTTATTACAAAGTTTACGTTTGGGTTTCTATTTTAAATTTTTGTTTTTGTTTTTCTGTTTTTGTAGTTACACATTTTTTTCTATAACATTTGAAATGACTAGCTACGTTTTAATTTAATATTACACCAGTACCTATGTATCATAGTAAATATGTATATAATATTTTGTTTATTACTTTGGTTTTTAGAACTTTCATCAAATTCACACTTTGGTTAGTTTTTTTTTTTGTTTTTTCATAGTTTGATATACTATATAATGCAATAAACGTAGAACAAAATTTATAATTGTGACCGGGGGCGCAAAGTTAAAACTATTGTTTACTGGTTAATTGTTGTAAATTGATATAATTATAAATTTCTATTCATTTTTTTGTGTTTTCTTTTTTGTTTTGTGTTTGTGTTAAGTTTTTTTTAATTCTATTTTAGTGGCTCATTGTGCCTATGAAATAAAAATAAATAAATAAGTTGTTAAACGAAATTTAAATTTGTAACTAATAATCCAAATGTAAATATGAATTAAGATTTCAGTAGAAATTACTCTGTATCCTGTAAGTATTATTTTTTATTATTATTTTATTTTTTTTTAATCGTCACATCTGCTTTTTTGATGTAAGGATTTTTTTGTATTGTGTTATTTATACATTTTACCTAATTTATTATTATATTTTGTTTTGCGCTACATTTTTTTGTTTGTTTGAATTTTCTACACATTAAAAAGAGACATACTAACGTATAAGTAAAAAATTTTGCGCCTTTTCAGTAATTTTTTTGCAAAGTCCCACGACTCTCCGTCACATTCCAGTGTGGTGCGACTGATTTTGACTCCCCGACGGCTTGATTTCAATTCGATCCTCACTCTCATCGGCTTCTTCAAGCTCGGCTAGATTTTCTTGATCGGATTCTTCGAGTGTGACCTACAAATATAAATGCAAGGTATCTATGTTAAGGTACTTCTCCAAATGAGTGGTGTATGGGTAAAAATATTATTAAGCACAGCAAGTAAGACTGACTAAGCTGTGTCAAGTGTCAGATAACTTACGTCGGCTTTTCCTATTCATTTGGAACCGACATAGCTATGGGTTTTTGTATAACAAGGCAGGATGGCGGAAAGAAGAGGGTGGCTGACACAGCCTATTTTATTCTTACATTTTTTGGTTGTACAAGGAATGACTTGCAAAAGATATGAAAGTTTCTGTCAAAGACGCCTCAAAAACTTTGTTAATAATTATGATGCAAAGAACAGTACTAGCAGAGTATGGACAAATACAAATTATGATTATATAATAAGTATAAAGTTGTTTACACTTATTTGAGTAAGACTCGCCTCATTTTCGTAAATGATACTGGTGAGTTGAGTGAAATAAAATATAGCTAGAGCCACATTAGCCCAAGATGTTCTCGTACTTTTAGTGTGAGAAAAATGTGACATTTCCCGATTGCTGGTTTTAAAAAATGTGGGAACAAACGTCAAGAAAACCGGTCAATGATTTTATTTTGTTACGCCGTTCTTAAAGTTTCGTTAACTAATTAAAATGTTTTGTTTTGTTTAGAAAGTCCTTGTTTCTTTCATCGACTTTTGCCTTATTGCAGTTGCACAACCAGAAAAACGGTGAAATAAAAAAAGTCTGTAACTAAGCCTAAAAAAAACTGTTTTATATAACAATCTACTCACTTGAAAACGAATCTTGTCGTCGCATTCCTCGAGCGATGGTGGTGGAGATGGTGGTATTGCACTTTGATAATAGTCTCTGTTCTCTTCAAGGGTATCTAAAATATCCTGTGCGTCTGGATGAACCAAATCAGCCCATGTCTCCCACAATGGATGAACAATATAATCAATGAATCCAACTTGCGACTTTTCAATAGTAGCATTGTGTCTGTCACACATTGGACTAATATCCATGCCGTTCTCCCGTTCCTTGTCGCCTTGCAAGAAGAATTCTTCCATCAGCAGATCCACCCATCGTTTGTACAGTTGAAGCGGTTTAGTTGGATTGCTTAAGTCGGCGCAATGTACCAAATTCTCCAAAACCTATTCAAAGACAACAATCAGAAATGCGAACTTTGGCTTTCAGCTTGAATGACAAACCTGTATACGGTCGGTATAGTTGTCCAAAAGTAGAACGCCCGAACCAGCAACTTTTTTAGTTTCAACCATTGTCTTGAGGTCGGCCAAGAGACTCATATGCTTCGACATATCTGTTGATAGGACAATGTCAATCACCATCTTCCTTAATGTTTGACGTTGTTTCCTGCAAGAGAAACCATCATAGTATCTGGGCATCGTTAAGAGGTGATTTAGCCAACTTACTTTTGCATATTGCAGAATATGTCGCAGCCCTGATTTTGCAACAATTTAAAGGCAACAGCTAAATGATGATTTTCCAAAACAGATTCGTCATTGTACATTAACGCCAGCTCGGAACCTTTGAATAAACATGAAGCAACATTTGAAGTACAATTTCGAACATTCGCTAATTGGGTATAGACTCACTTGAATTAACTAAAAATTGATTTGTTAGGCCGGGATGATCCACATCATGAATGCAGGCCGCAAATAGGGCTCCGCCAATTTCAAGGGGCGTAAACACCCCTTCCAGGGCCGGAGTATTCAGCAGCACATTAGTACTTTGGGTAACATCGGCTGCATGTAATGAATTGTGAAATGGATTGTCTTTAACGTAATGGTCCTCCAAAGTAGTCATAAAATTGAGAAAAGTTTTCGGTGGTATCATAAGACTGGTCAGTAATTCTCTATTCTGTAATGGCAAGTGAAAAGGAAATGCAAATTATGGCATGTAATATTTTAAACAATCTTTATCGTAACGTACCTGAAATATTGCGTATGCGACACAGGTAAGCGGTCTGCTGCAGCTAAGGTCACCGATTCTGAAGATATCAATACCCCATGTGTCCTGCTCGCCCAGCAGCGTACCCAACGCGTTTTCGTGGGGTGTGTCCACTCCAAACGTTGGCAATCGCTCACCGGTGAAGGAGTTCGTGTGCGACAATGGTCTCTTTACACCTGATATTTGAGACATTGGTGGACCACGTGGCGATCGGGCGCGCGGATACGGCACCACCTGTTGATCGGTGTTCTCCTCTACACGCAGCGACGGTAAATCAAATTCTTGTTGTTTGTCTATAGATGAGAAAAGAAACATTTACATTTATGCACTGAATCGAACCAGAGTTCAGTTATATTAAAAAACATGGCTTTCGCGGTGGGACGGTTAAAGAGATTTTATTGACAGTCACACTAGGGGTAAACAGTGCAATCAAAAATTGTTTAATTAGTTGTGGCTTTGGCTACACTTAGGTAAGTATTTTGCGACACAAGTTCATAGCTACTCAATTCTACTATGTCGAACGTTTGAGCTAGATTTATGAAATATTGAAATGCCATCTTACCAGACGAGGTGCAAATTATCTTTTTGACGGAGGCAATATTTTTCAATTATGTTTATTCGTGATTTGATAAATGGTCATATCGATTGCCCTTTCCTACTATCAATAATTGGATTTTATGTAGGTACCTATGTACATCGAGTTAATCATGGATAAAACGAACCGTTTTCTAGATTCCTTAGGGAATATTGTTGTTTTTTTATGTAGGTACCTATGTACATCGAGTTAATTATGGATAAAATGAACCGTTTTCTAAATTCCTTAGGGAATATTGTTGTATATTCGATTTTCACCTAAGTAGGGATTCTTATACTAATAAATTAATTCTGTTGTTATGTTTTGGTGGTAATTTTTAAGTATATTTTTGTATTAAGTAATCTAGCGGAAACAATAACAATAATAATTTCCGATTACCCGAATAGTGCACAAGCTAAATTTGGATTCGGGAACAGGGAACCTTAAAATGTAACAACAGAAATTGTTGGCGTCCTTTTTACCAAATCTAACAATTAAACAATGTTAAATTATTAATTTAAAGAAAACGTATGAGTTCGTTTACTATGTCTTCAAGCTGTTCGTACTTTTAAGTCATTTTTCTTGAACTAAAAAGCATTTTTTTGACTCTTCCAAATTTGACATTAACGAATTTAAATGAGAAAAGTTTTTGAACAGACGTATTCCTTTTTCCACAAAGGGTGCCATATTTCGTTCTCTATAGTAGGTTTTTATTTTATAAAAGTTCGAGTAAGGAAAACTGCGGTTACTAACATTTCGTAAACTGACAAACACGTCACATAACAAACTGAAGTAATAGGTCTTTTAAAAATATATCACGGTACAGAATGAAAGTAAAAAAAAATAAAAAAGAATTCGAGCAAAAGTGCAAAAAATGGCATTTTGTTTTGTTTACTGAGAAATTTTTACTGCAGCGAGTACGTCATTCGTGGATAATTCACATCTCGAAATTTCAGCACAGTTCACTTCCTATTTTTCATAGAACTGCCCGTTGACTGATTCATAATGTAACTCACAGTTTGAATAATTTTTCACCAATTATTATCCTTCGAGAAAATGACACTTTTTTTGTGTATGTACAAATTTTTGAATTCAATCGTTTTACAACAGCAAACCGAGATGATCATGAGAAAAAAATACATAACCCCTCATCGTACATTTGCAACAAAACGCACGCGATTTTTTGCACAGGACGGGACAGAGAAATCCGTATTTCTGCAGTCAATGGGCCTTACTAATAATCATTTTTAACCTCCACACTAAATATTTTGTAGTTCACAATATGCAATTTTGTATGGGAAATTTCGCCATTGTGAGTTCGAAAAATGTAGCCTGGACACTAAAAATGATTATTGGTATCGCGGAATGCTATAATATAGCCATAAGAATGAGATCGCAAGTCAGACGCCCGAAGTGTTATGGATGTTCTACAAATAACCATAGGCACTTAAAACGGAAATAAACGCAAGTTTCTGCGACCAACATTCCCGCATTTGTTTGAAAACGTTTCCATTTATAATTTAAAACATGAGAGTGGAAATTAGTTTCAGTAAATTTAACAAACAATTCATCAATCGATTGTACGAAATAAATCGTTTCCGGGATCCATTTTGTTTTCCTACGAAAGCCATAAGAGATTGCTATAAAATTATCAACATGCAGAACTTTCCCATAATTTCTACCACGTAAACAAGATGGCTGACATAAATACGGGTCACGTATATTTGCGTGTCAGGTAGGTAGTAATGTCATTTCAGTCGGAAGTCTATTTAGTGATGTTGTTAATGTGCCATTATAAGTCAATAGATTTCTTCGCAGAAGTTTTAAATGTTTTAACATTTCTCCAATTGACATACAATTTTCAGTACACACCAGGGTCTGGTTTTTGGCCAGAGAAAAGTGCGCGTTTAATTTGTTAATGAGGAACCTACTTACTCGCTCTATTGTAACTAATTATTAGATACCTATTTAAAAAAGCATTGAAAATAGAATTAGCTACGAAACTTTTGGGTATATATAAATATACTAAATGTATAATTTATTTATCTTTTTCTTTCTTTATATCAGGGACGATTCTCCGTGTCGTAAATTATTTCTGATTGGTCTCTTGAGCAATAATTCAAGAAATCCTTGGTACAGTGATAACTGCGAATACCTAAGGAGTTGAACTAAAAATTGGCCAAATATTAAGGTCCATGATCACAAATGACAAATCTCGTGATATACGAAGATTTGTCTAAATCCCGAAGTAATTTGCTAAATCGCGTCAGTGGCATACGGTGTAATTTTCACTGCTAAAGATCGACATAGATTTCTTTCACTAATACTACGTTTCCAAAGGAGATTAACTACTGTTAGGCGGTAACCCTTAATAAAGTTATAGGGCTTTACCAATAAACATTTTTAGTTTCGACTCTAAATGTTGGTAGTTCACGGTGGCGATATTTTCCGTACAAATTTCGCAATTGTGACATTCGGGAAATTTAAAGTCGAGACTAAAATTTGTTATTAGTTCGGCGCATAGAAACTTGTCTGTCAAACATTTTTAAACATTTGCAGAAAGGCCATAAGGGAAAGGTCAAAGCAAACAAATGTTGAGAATGTGTAAAGAAGATACTTACCCAAAAATGTTGAACAAATATACTCGGATATTTGATTCCCCGATCTACTGGACTCGCTAAAGTGTGACAGCTCCTTGTTGAGCATTCGCTTGAACTGCAATGAAAGCCAAACAAATTAACACAGTCTCTTAGTGGAGAAACATTTTTCAAGCCCACCTTAAGCGATGCCATATCCGACACACTTCTATGAGTTTGAATTGTCTCCAACTGATCTAAGCACCAATCCAGCTCTTCAATGGTATCTGTGGCCAAGCGATTGTATGCCTCATCTCCTTGGACTAATTGCACTCGATTGGCGTTTGAGGGAGGTGTAGGCCGCCTGGATCTTTTTTTTATTAATAAATGTTTGTTCACACATAACGAAAACAATAACAACAACAACACCAATAGTTTGTACAAAGGGAAGTTTGAAGTTTTGTTAGAAAGTGTGATAGTTTTTTTTTTTTTGGTATAGTTGATTGGTTGAAATTTGTTTCGTGTGATCATGATGATTGGTGGGAAGAGTTACAATCGGGAAGATAACAAAAGAAATAAAAAAATAACAAAATGCACTTTTAGAAAGGGAAACGAAATACTTTGGCAAGGCAAAAGATACTCACTTGTTTGTCGCTTGGACATTTGTCAGACTTAAAAGGTTATTCCGTACTGAACGCAAACTGGCTAATATTTGGGCAAATGGTGTCACAATAAGATCTTCGCCATGGCTATAAAAATTAGAAAAAGTACTAAATAAGATTTATTTATGTGAATTACTTTTTTGTTCATCAATACTATTATATAAAATATATATATTTATTAAATATAATGCAAAAATAAACAATAATAAGCAATACACAATGCAAGGTTAAAGTGTATAGTTTGTGGTATAATAATAAAAAGAGGAATAGTTCGCGCAGCAGGTCCGCACAGGTCCTATCATTCTTTTATGTAAGATTTTTTATTTATGGGACGTATGCAACTGTAGGTCCCAGTTTTATGCCGACCAACTGAATGTCTAAAATGAATTTCTAAAAATTAAAATAATTTCAATTAAGAATCGTCAACTGAACCATCTTACAGTCGGGAGCATTGTTGTGCGTTGTAGGATATTGAATTTGAGTTCATGAATGAGTGTCACAAGTCACTGTTAATCTGTTACAAAAAAAGCTATAACTCTCCCATATCATTTCGGTCTTAAGCCAATACAACAGTGATTTGGGAATTATGTAACAATAATGTCACTAATATCTAAATCACACCGCAACTTCATAATTACATGTATTATAGCAATACATCCGTTCAATTGTTGGCATCTACAGAAAATATGAATGGCATTGCCTTTCTCTTTTCCACCCAATTGAATTATAAATATCAATTCATGTTTTGTCTCAGTAATTTAATTTTACATTTGCATATTAATAAAAAGAAAAAGAATATAATTTCAATTGATTTTCATACACATTCTCGAGACTCACAGCGATATGATCGCAATGGCCGTTCAAAACAGCAACCGAGGTTAGGTTGGCTATTTTTATATGAAGACGCCCACGGTCGTCGATTCAGAAAGACATTCGGCTAAATGAGACATACGTGATTTGTTTTTATCCTTAATAAGTATACTTACCCAGTAGCCGAGGAATGTTTAAAATGTTTCATTTAATTAGTCGTTTTAATAAATACATTTTCGAAAAAGGCATGATATTGCTCATTTGTAAAAAATAAGGTGCAGCCAATTCTCGAGAAGACAGTGATTGCTCTAAGAAACAATATACAGCTATTTTGGTTTTCATAATGGCGAAGGGATTAGTCATTATTATGAATGTTTGTAAACAATAAATAAAAACAAAACGACAGATGTGCAATTCAGAAAAATTTAGGTATGTTGTATATACGAGACATAATGTTTATGGCTTTCTACAGATCAGCACCTTTTCAATTTTTCAGAACATAAACAATTTCCGGTGGGTGATGGCATTTAATCATTTTGTCACAAGACCGGGACCTACATTTTGGTCGGATATCAGAAGGCCTTTTTTTTTTTTAATAAGAACGGAAATAATTCGCGATTACAATTTAAGGGTGACTGTGCAGATGCTGAGATGCACAGCATTTGCAAATGCGGGTGTATATTTTTAGAATTCGTTGGCAATATGATCTTCGTCGAAAGTTAGTCAATAACAAATAACTTTTGTTCGTTCAATTCTAAATGCTGCAGGAAGGCCGAATGGGACTTAAAAGTTGAAAACCTGGGTGACGTAGCAAGTGTTTATAGGATCCTAGGTCTAGCTTTCCACAACCATTAGTGTTTTTTTTTTTTTTTTTTTGAGAGGAATGCAAGTTTCCGATTTTGACTGCTTTAAAATTGTAAAACATACTTAGTAAGAAGCCTTTTGAGATTTCTTTTAAAAAGTCAAGTGAGTTATATTACTGCGTTCAGTCGATTTAATAAAAATTGGTGGATTTACGAGTATTTTGACGCAGTTGAAGGTGAGACCAATAGGCAGTTGACCGCCTTTTCTCAAAGAGAGTTACCGAAAAAATCATTGCATGAATGTTTTTATAGAAGAGAAGAAGTGGATTGGCAACAAAGGTGGCAGGCATAAAAGCGCTCATACAAATGTCGTTCAACAGGCTGTAACTGATACGATGGCTGTATTCAGCAAATAAAATCACAAACGGTTGCACACACTGATCGTAACGTAGTATAATAAAATTAATACTGAATATAAATAGATCTACAAAATACGAAGCAACTTGACAACCCTGTTTGTGATGTGCAAACAACACAGTTTGTTTATAAAACCATTTTTCTAAAAGAGGGAGTGTGATTAAAAAATATATATATAATTCTAGCCTGAGGAGTGGAACTACGGGAGTAATCAGAGTCCTTTTCAGCAGGTAGTTTCTACATCGCTTTGTAACTTTAGTTAAAAACCTTTGTTTGAGCAGTGTTCATCGAAAAAGAAACAAAACAATTTGAAAGCTATTTGGTTATGACATTTAATAAATTAAGCAGAAACTTTGTGATCGCGTATGAACAAATAAGTCATAGTCCTTTAAAAATGCACTCGAAATATTGAAAGATTTTGTACATTCAAAGCCTAGTAGTCTAAAGTCGACTAGATACAAATCTTAGCTTTGGCTTGAAAGGAAAAACTGTATTGTTAGTTAACGTCACTTCTACTGCGTCAAAGACCTACAAGTCGAAATGCCAACCGAGTTGTCAATCAAAGTTTGACACATTCAAAACATCATTTATTCAGTCGATGGATTCATGAACATATTTATATACGTTAACTGAAAAAAAAACTCTTCAAGGGCAATAAAAACGTAGACATATGCGACCTAGCGTCAGCTTGCTGCCGGATTAAGTTAACTAGTGGTTAGAGTGCACGCATTACATAATATGGTCTCCTACTACTAACAACTAGATTCATGCGGGTATAAATAAAACCACCGAGTCTTCGGGTCGACAGTGGCAAAAATAAGAAACACCCAAATGCCACCTATCGATGTGTGAGAATTAGGTAAAATAAGGTTTTATTTTGCTATAAGACTACACACATTAACGGACAGTATATTTATTTATTTACTTACTCAATAAAAACGGTCAGTGTAACAATGAAGTCTTCTGCAGTTGATTGCGATTTAATTTTACAACATATTTTTCGCTAAACAGTGACGATTAACCAAAAATATGAAACCATACAATTTTGCTACACTTTCTGGGGTTTAACATTGGATGGCGCTGTGTTCTATTTAAAAATATTAATACCGAATAGAGGTTGCATCGCGTTGTTAAACCAACGCAGGTTTTTGCAGCTCTGCATGAAACTGACATTTCTTACTGTAACACGACAATGACCCGAAACAAACACACACACAAAGTATTCTCATCGCCTTAAATTTGGAAGTAAATGGCGAACGTTTTAATGGAAGCAAACATTGTGTGGAATACTCGTACTTGTAGCTGAGATTAATTGCCTGAATGAGAGTTGGAATTTCAACATCCAACTCGAATGCGTTGTGCTTTATTACTTCTACAATTTACATTAGCGAAAATCACATATTTCCGTTAGATTAGTAGAAGTTTTTGGCTTTCGTTCTCTTTGGTCAAAGACGAAAACACTTGAAGAAGAGCGAAGGTATAGTTTTAAATCATTTGCGAGGTGTAATGGAGTACAAAGGAGCAATAATATGCAATTAAAATCACTTTTCGACTTGTTTTATATTTACTATTTAATAATTATGCGGTTTATTTCATTTGAATAGAAATACAGGTGTTGCTTAATGAAAAGTAAAATAAATAACAACTGCTGCGGCTGAAAAATGTAACCGATGCGACCTCAATGCATTTAAATGTATGGCTTTTTTAAACTAAAGAGCTCGTAAAAATTTGTTGTTAGTACGAACGCTTTCAGAAACTATAAATAGGTGCAAGAGAGTCATTTCTACGATCAAAATGAAAACGTTCGATTATTTAAAAAATAAAACGCAATTTTTAGAAACATTTGAAAAAGAGTTGAGAAAATGTTGAAGAGTTTTGAAAAGAACGCATGCATGAACGGTCAATTCTAAGTGCTAAAAAATATTGCCCTATGATCTGCATCGAGTACGGAAATACACGTTATTTTGACATCTTTCTGTTGACGTTTACGCATTAGTTTGCAAAACTTTGTGATAATGAACGTTTAATGTAAGAAAGGTGTCAACTTTTTTGAGTAAATGGACTATAAACATTTGCCCGTCTGATTAAGCGCCATATAAATGATGAATAATTGAGAAAATTTGGCATCACTTACGGAATTGTATTCAATAGATTTGCTGTATAAGGGCATAGGGCCCGAAAAAAAGTTGGGCGGCCATACATCAAAGCTCTTAAACAGGGCAACCCATAACTAACTCATAATCGATTTGTATTGTAAATAACAGGCTGGTGTCGCAAACTGCATTCAAAACATCCCTCATCACACGCTTCCTTCGACTCGGTAAAGTTGAATCAGACACGTTAAATGTACAACCTACCAAAACCAGTTCAGCATTTATAAATTAGTCGCAAAATTTGAAAAATAAAAAAGGATAATATATCCTTAAGAATTTCAAGATAACCGTTCAGGGCAAATTAACGCAAGTTTTGAAGAAATAGCGGAGATTTATCGCTTATTCAAAATTCAAACCAGATAATAATACACAAATGGTTATGCAAACCATTCAGTATTATGATGTTGTGCACTATTATTAGAGCGCCGCTATTAGTTTGAACATTTGAAAAGTCTCAGAACGCAAGCCTTTCAATCAACAGATTGCGTGCTGCACGCACCCTTATTCACTGATCGTAACGACACTGCATTTGAATTTGTCAAGTGCTCTGTCGAAATTTTGCACTTTATCAAATTAAATCCTTTTCACAAATTCACATTATTCATTTTTGGTGCGGGTGATTTAAAAAAAAAACTCGTGCCATCAGTTGAAAAATAAAAATAAAGCTTAAAAACAACTGCGTTTAATTTGAACACAATTTTGAATACAACTTTGGACACAAAAACAAAAAGAAAAACAAATTGTCCGTACCGTGGCTTGTGGAACATATTATTCCGTTCCAAGGCGATTGCCGCTGCCAAATCATCATCATCCTCAAATACTGTCGGTATCATATTCTGATCTAATTCACCCATCAAACTATTTAAACTAAACATTTATGCTACAACTACCGAATACATCGGTAGAGCATTGTAACATTTTTTTTCTGGATGTTGTAACAACACTGCAAACACTTTTAGAATTTTTTTTTTTGAATTTTCGCTCTCACACTATTTTTTTTTAGGGGGTAAACATAATATTTCAATCCGGTCACAAGCGTATCTTTTTATCTACAACTGTCCGACGGCGGGCGGCTTGACATAGTGGATCGCGCACAACTTTATAAGAACGTTTCTAGCAACATCGCAAAATGAGTACAAACTGCGCGCCCTTATTGTCGCAGACAGATCTAAAGCACGAATCATGAAAACATGAGCATGGACCACTTAAGCGAGCGCCGTACTGCTGCTGGTTAATAATTTTATTTAGCTTTCTAGCTTACATAACTAACTATAATAAAATAAATTTTTCCCCGTTGTTGATGTGTATTTGGGGGTATGATGCTGCTGTGAGCGTGAGTACGCTGCGAAATATCGATGTTTAAGTTTTTTTTTGGTTTGTTTTTTATTTTAATTCGATAGCACAGTGCGGCCGACCAATTGTACACAAATGCTTTGAAGAAAAAATTAAATTGCAAACGAATAACTAATTAAATATATGTTTTATTTTTTTCAAACAGTTAACGGATGGTCATTTAAAATGAACTGGCCGGAGTATGATGTACGATTGAACAAATGGAAATTTACGCAGAATGAGCAGTGTTCCCAGATACAAATCTGAAAATCTTGTTTTTCCGAAATAAAAAATCTTTTTTTCAAGATTTTGTTCAAAATATAAAAAATAAAATTGCAATTTTGAAGTACTTTACTACTAATACATAAAACACCTAAATATACTGAACAAAAACTTAGGTCATAAATTAAAGTTAATGCTTTTTGAAATTTTGGAACATATTTGAATCGAATTGACTTGGAATTTCATTGCTAATATCAGGATCATAGAATTTCGGTTCAATAAATAGCAAAAAATCCTTTGAAAAAATTCAAATTACAAAAACTGTTTCAATAGGTACGTACTCAAACGATTTTGAATTTTGTTTTATTTAAATTTACGCCCGAAAATATTATTTCAACATTTGCAGAGGAATGTGAAGAGATAAAATATTGCAAAATAAAATCTGGATATGCGAAATTTCCATCCGCTGTTTTTACTCCTAAGACTTTTTTTTTTCCAAAAACACGTTACATCAGTTATTTTATCAAATACGTTAAAATGCATGTTTCTTTAGAGTTAGTGAAACAGAAATTGTGCATGAGCTCTGTTTGACTCACAGTAGTAATAGCCGAACTGTCAATGAATGCTGTATTTAATTGTTGATGTCTACTAGTTTAATGTTCCTACAGCTGCATACTAGATCCAAATACACTCAAGTCAGCAGTCACAGTTATTGAACTTATATTCTGATTGACTGATTGATTGTGTCAATTTTTACAAAGAACGGTAATTGACAAAATTTTAAATAAATTAGTCAAGACTTCGAATTTTCGAACTCACTTTTTTGAGCGCGAATTGATTAACTAGTGAATTAGGGATTCACTGTCACTTTCTACATAACCTGGTGCAATATTTTTCAAATTTCAGACATTTCGACACCTGAGACAGTTCTCGTTGTTAATTAAAATTTCAGCGGATATTGATGTCCTCAAAATGTTTTTTCTACTCCATTTTTTTTTGATAACTTTCGTTTTTTTAATTTCTTCTTTCAACTTAATTCAAATGCACGATATTAAACTGAATATATGCGCAGCAACTGAGCAAAATATAAAATCGAAATTTGCATGAATTTAAATTTGAACGAGGTTCAAAACAGCATTCTATCTATATACGAATACGAGTGTCTTAAATTTCCTACTTAAGACTGAACTACA